>CM075287.1:6573766-7196020 GCA_037672795.1 Lagerstroemia speciosa | reverse complement strand
TCCCGCGTTTTTTAAGGCCGAACGGCATCACGCGGTAACAGTAGACCCCGTCTGCTGCGTAAAACGCCGTTTTTTGCCTGTCTCCCGGAGCAATCGCTATCTGGTTGTACCGGATCGAGAGGCATCCATGAAGCTGAGCAGTTCGTGGCTAGCTGTGGCGTCAACCAGCTGGTCTATGCGGGGCAACGGGTAGGCGTCTTTGGGGCATGCTTTGTTGAGATCTGTGTAGTCCACGCCATCCGCCATCGTCCGTTTGGCTTGCGCACCCAGGACGGCGTTTGCCGACCCACGTTTGGAAGCGGACCTCCTCAATGAAGTTGGCCGCCAAAGCCTCGCTACCTCCTCGCGGACGGCCTCCTTCGTTCTGCCCCCATAGAGCGCCGCTTTTGAATGACGGGGCGGCGGTCGGGTTGACTGCCAGGCGATGAGTGATGATTGATTGATCGATACCTGGCATGTCTGCAGGTTCCATGCAAACACGTCAGAATATTCTTTGCAATAACGCGATTAAGTTTTCGCTTACTGGGGTTGTCCAATTCTGCGCCGATCCCCGCTCCTCTTCGGCGTCAGGGAGACTTCCTCCAGTTCACCCACCGGGGCAGGTCGCTCGAATCCATCGCGAGGGTCAGGCTCATCTGCAGTGCGGGGCGGGCCCGGGTCTCCTTCAGGGTTGCCAGATGGCAACGCTTCGCCACCTGGTGGTTCCCTCGCACGCTTCCTGTGCCATTGCCGGTAGGGAATTTAACCATTTGATGGTAGGTGGATGGTATGGCTCGGAGAGCATTCAGCGCGGGGCGCCCCATGATCGCGTTATAGGCGGACTGGAGTCTACTACCAGGAGAGTGGTCATGCAACTTGACGTCTTGTTGCCGTCGCCTAAGGAGAAAGGTAGGGCGATGGTCCCCTTTGGGTACACCGTCCCCCCATTGAAACCTATCAACGGTGTATCCGCCGGGGAGAGGTCAGCGTCGTTGAAACCCATCTTTCTGAACGCATCGTAGTACAGGACGTCAGCCGAGCTCCCATTATCAACGAGGATCCGTCGCACCTCGAATCCCCCGATGTCGGCCGTAATTACCAATGCTTCGTCTCGCGCTGAGGGAGGTACGGGCGCGGCGTCTTCGTCTGTGAACGTGATCGAGTGATTTCGGTCAATCTCCAGGCACTGCATCTCGTTCGCGGGGCGCTTGCTTCCGGAGGAACGCTCGCCGGTGATCACGCGTATCGTTCCTCGACGCTCCCGGGGTGAGGGGGCTCTGGCTGCCGGCCTCTCATTCTCCCGCCTGTTCGCCGGGGCGTTTCCGGCCTCCGGGTCTCGTCGCCACGTGTTTTTGGCGGGCGGTCGCTGTACGTACTCTTGCAGATGTCCCCTTTGGACCAGTCGTTCTATTTCAGCCCTCAACTGGCGGCAGTCTTCGGTGTCGTGGCCCGATGCCCGATGATATCGGCAATGTCGGTCCGCGTCCGGGCCCAACGTTTCTTTGGTGGTGCGAGGGGCTCTGATCAAGCGCCGCTTCTCTCCTTCCCCAAGGACAACAGCGCGCGGGGCCAACAGTGGGGTGTACTTCTCTCGTTTGTTATCCCGTCCCCGCTCTTCTCGCCGATCGGTAGGGGCTTCTTTTCGCTTGGTGTCCTTGCGCCTCCAGTCGACCTCCTCGATCGTCATGAAGCGTTGAGCCCGCGCCGCTAGATCGGCAAAGTCGCTGGGGGGGTCGATGATCAGGTTTTTTGCGAATTCCTCATCCCTCAGGCCGCGCTGAAATGCGGCCATTTTTTCTCGCGGGGTCAGATCATCCACTTCGGCCGCCACTCTAACAAATCGCTCGTACCAATGGCGAAGGGATTCCCGGTCCCCTTGCTGCATTCCGAAAAGCTCCATGGGGTGCGCTTGATCCGAAGCGACCCTGCGAAGCGCTCTAAAAACTTTTCTTTTAGTGAGGCGAAGTGGGAGATGGACCCGGGCTCTAACGAGTAAAACCAGTCCGCTGCGAGGCCCTTCAGCGTCCCTGGAAACAGGAGACACTGAATTTCGTCCGTGGCCCCTCTCCCTAGGAGGGAGTTGACATGGGCGCGCAAGCGGTCGCGGGGATCGGTCTTTCCATCATACGCGTCGATCTGCGGAGCCTTGAACCTCGGAGGTAAGGTGACCGCCTGGATTTCGGCGGAAAAGGGGCTGGCGACATCTTCTTCAACGGCCGGGAGCCCATACCGGCGGCGGTTGTTGGCTTCGAGGGCTGTGGCCACGCGGTCCTCGACTAGTTTATGCACTTCCCTCATGGTCATGCTAGTGTTTGCTTGGGAAACGTTGTCCCCTGAAGGGGTAGGCGTCAAACGCGAGCTTGCGGCCGCCACGGGGGGAGGGGGTGCACGTGGCGCTCCCGAGGTGTCCCCGGCGCCTTCCTGGCGCCCATTTAGATGACGAGATAGCGCGGCGTCCACTAGGGTGGTGACCCGGCGCTCGACAAATTGCTCCACTGCCTGGCGGGTCCGAATAGGGAGGGCTGCTAAGAGCTCGTCCTGGTTGGGATCGGGACGCGGGGGGCCTTCGGGGGTGTTTTCGGTGGGCGGGAGATTTTGGGGAAATGCCTGCTGGTCACGTGCGGAACTGGTTGCTCTGCGATTGCTACGAGTGCGAGCCATGACTTTTAGTCCGTGTTCCCACAGACGGCGCCAATGTTGTTTCGGAAAATAGTGGGAGGAATGAATGAGAGCAAGAGTTATGAATGTTGTCTTATATCCTTTATTCCGGGTGTACAGGTCCCATTTATATAGGGATGGAGGGGATACAAGCATTTAATACGCATTAAATACACGTCGTGTGCCTTGTAGGGGAAGCGATATCTGCTGTACGAAGGATGTCAGACTGAGACGAGTCAGGCGGCGTCAGTCGTACGGAAGCGGCACTGGCGGTACGGGCGCCACCCGGACTGGCGCACAGCCACGCCTAAGCGCCGGTCCAGTGGTTTGGGCCTACTTCCTGGGCCTTCATCTGAGCAAGGCTTCTCTGAGGGAAGGGCCTTGGGCCCGGCCCCTACAAGTAACTAAATAGTAAAATATAAATTCAAGATTTTCTCGTATTATAGAGGGTTAATAGGAGATTTTTGGTCTCTCATTCGGGTCATTGAGGGAGGACAAGATGTCTCTGTTGGAGAACAGAAGAAACGAGCAAAGAGGAACTTCTCTCCCTGTGATGTTACATCGCTGTTCACTGTGCGTACTGTTGATGGGAAATTCAGAGTTGTGCATCTGTAAATTGTGGGTGTAAATGTACAACAATCGACTGCTCCGTAAATTCGAGAAGTAATATATGAATTCAACTTCATTTTATCTATTTTTCTTGTTAATCGTAAATCCCTCCTTTTACTTTTCCATTAAACTCACCCCATTAAATGAATTTTCTGAAATCCTTCCTAAGTCAAAACATATTATCCAAAACTAGCACGATTTTTACTTTACTTTATGTATTTTTTATTTTTCTCATCCTCTGTTTGGAGCACGAAGCCCAGAAGTCAGCGCCGGACGTCTGGGAAATACTGGTCTACTTTGGTATGCCCTTTCAGCCAGACTTGCCTGGTCAACTCTATGGGAATGCAAAAATATAATGAATGATCTATTGTTGAATATAATATAGCGACAGACTTTGAAAGGTGGAACATGTAAACGGATTTCTAGGAAAGACAACACAGTGGCACCCAACTTTGTTGAATTGTATAATGTTTTGAGCGGACTGTTGGCTAAGTAAGGGCTCTGGCCTAGAGGGGATTGCCGGACTTACAGGCTTACATCGTAAGATGTTATCGGAGACATGTTTGAGTTTACGTCAGATAGTACTGTATGATCATGCCTGGTATTTTAAATGGCTGGAAAAGTTGTTATATAAAAAAGTTGTTACTTTACATGAAATGTATGCTGTAATATAGAATTTTTGTATATGGCTGGTATTTTAAATGGCTGGAAAAGTTTTTGAGAATATAATAGTATATGCTTTTTAATATATATGAGAGAAGTGCGGTCAGCTGATCTCACTTTTGAATTCTCCAAAATAACCTTGAAAAATATTGTTTTAACCAATAAAAAATAAATGGGATAAAGTGGTAAAATCATTCATATAATCACAACTATTAAGTAACTGCTCTCTTGTTTTTCTTTTCTAATTATATTATATTATATTATTTATTATTATACACTTTTTTAAAAATTAATCATCTATAAAAAAATAATATTAAATTATCAAAAGTAAGATTTCGTTGTTGTACGGGTCGACATATAATATATTTAATGTGATACATGATGAGTTTAATTCTACAAAATTATCCCTTTCCTTCTCTTGTCTTTTTTCGTTACATAAGCCAAGTAAAGGGGTCAAGTGGGCTTGCTGCATGTAAAGTTTGAAATTTTACACCATTCCAAGCACCCACTTTTGGAAAAATGCACAACATTACCGAGCTAAGAATTTTTATCAGATGGTGCAGTCATTGACTGAAGCACACAACCAGTTTACTGCTAAGAAAAAAAGTCAACTCTATTCCACGAAAAAAAATCTTGAACGATCCCATCTCATAATAATATGATGAAAACGTGCTAATGAAATCGCTCCGATTAATAGTAATTATACCAATTGTTTGGGTAACTAACACTCGATTGCTCATTTTTTATAGTTTGATGGATGCTTCTTCATGTAACTTGACGAGGTAGGATTGACTGTCTAAGAATTTTCTCCTATTTTGTGTCTATTACTATATTGTTCTAGATGGCAGCTTTGGTATCCTTTTCTTTTGTCGAGACTACCCTCATCTGCATTATATGGGAGGAATGTGATGGTTTGTCTCACTTTAAACATTTAAAGTTACCCTTAACTAATACTTTTTAGTGGATATGAAAAGATAAGTGAGATGAATTCATAAAATTATGTTAGAATTATAACTATCATATAAAACTATAAATAATTTCATTTTTTTCTAATCATATATTTCAAATTTTACTTATTCATAACATATTCTATTTAATAATATTATAAAAATTAATATTCAATTGTCAATTGTAAAATCATATAAAATACCGGGCCTAGTGCCTATGCGCCTCTAGCAATAACATATATAATACGAAAAATGATACTTTTATTCCTTAACTTTTCTCATTTTTATCATTTTCTTTCTAAATATATATTTTGTCATTTATAATATCATCATTTTGAGTTTTTATCATTTTACTCCTATTGCTACCTTTTTTGATCCAAAAAGTTTATTCTATCCAAAAATAACTTTTTACTAAAAAAATTTTCAAAAAAATAAAGAAAATAAGGAAAAATAAAGGAAAATAAAAATATCTATAAAGCATCAATAGTGGCCACATCCCCTCTAGAATTGGGACTCATTTGTATTTGAGAATTTATTGGTGGTTAACATAACTACAAAATCATTTGAGTAAGAACACGTCCTAATTCCAAATGAGATACTTGCTAATAACTAACACTTTCTTAATTAGGAACAACCTCACTATCTCCTTACTTTCCGTTTAATTTTTCCTGATTTTTTTAAATTTAATAAAATGTTTATATTAAAAATTATTTTTGTATGGAATAATCTCTTTGGATGAAAAATAACGATGAGTAAAGTGCAAAAATTTGAAAAGTTGACAATATGATTGGGAAAAAATAAATGTTTGGAATGAATATGACAAAAATATAAAAGGTTGAGGAGTAAAAATATTATTTATCCTCTATAATAATGCAAGAATTTGAGAATAATAAATTTCTTATTATAAACAAATAAAAAAAATACAACGGCTCCCACTCTTAGGTGAGAAAAGGAAAAAAAAAGGGGGAAAAGAAAAGGAAAGACACGACGCGCGCACTTTAACACGCGCCTTGGCCAGATGTATATTTCAAGGAAAAGGTCGATGGAGGCAGGCGAGGACATCACTCAACTCATATTTTAATCGGTCAAAATTCAAAGTGGGCATGGGATCCAAAAATGATCATTCTTTTATATATCTGTTAGCAAATTGTTGGATTAATGATTTTAATAATAGTAATAAAAAAATCAGAACTAAATATTTTAATCATTCATGACACCAATAATAACATGTGGTAAATAAAATAAACTATTCCCTTGGATGGAGCCAGCAATAGCGTAGTTTTAACAACCGGACTGGACTGGTCGGTCCAACCTAGAACCGGAGACTGGTCTGGTCCGATTACATAGTTAACTCAGTTTGTACATTGACTTGGCAGGAACGGGGTCGAACCGGTTTAAACTGACCGGTTTTTAATGAATCGGATTGAGTCCATAAGATATTCAATTTTAATACTTGTGTATTTTAGGTTATTACATGTACTTTATACATTTATTTATTTTTAAATAAATCCGGTTCGATCCATTGAACCTGGAACAGGTCAAGGGACCGGTTCCCTGTCTGATCTGATTTTTAAAACTATGAGCAGTAACCCCTCTGTAATATTAAAAAAATGCTTAAAATAGAATGAAAGGATTAGTTGGTAAACACTAAAAAAAGGGCTATAATTTTTGCTTTTCGTTCATAATATTCAATACGACCATTATTTTCGTCCTCAATCTAATTTTACTGGTGATATTATTCTCAGTGTTTACAAAACTCTAACAATTTAATTTTTCACCATCGTTTTCATTCTTAATGTCCGTATAAAATATTAAAGATAAAAATAATAGTTTACTCAAAAAGAAAAAGTAAAGAAAGATAGGAATGAGAAGTTACGATAGAGAGAGTTGAAAAAGAAGAGAAAAGGATGGAGGGAAAGGTCAAGTTTGGACTTGCTATTAGGGGTGTAAATGGATAGTTTGGGCGGATTTTTTTAAAAAAATTATCCGGCCTCGGTTTTTTTTATCCGATTTTTTCAAGATGAAAAATCGTACCAAGAATAGTGCAGTGATTATGAAAACCGACCACTTCCGGTTCAATTTTTTCAGACGAGTTTTTTGGGTCTCGATTTTTGTTATAATAATAAATTAAATACAAAAATAATAAAATAAAATTCATTATAATAAATGAGAAATACTAATTATAAATATTTCAATGCATTAAGAAAATAAAAAATATAAATATGAACAAAGATTTAGTTTAAAATATCAAAATATATTATTTGTATCGTTAAAATCTAACAACAAAATAGTTTACTACATATAATATAAATTCAACATACATTTTCAACTTGTAATATTTTGGTATAAAATTTAAAAATGTATTTAAATATATGACTTTTATAATTTAATATTTTTAGTACATTTAATTAATTTTTTAATTAATGACGTTAATTGTAACGGATGTACTCATCCACTCAATAACACGTCTAAGTACTTGCTGGTACGGTGTGAAAAATAATTTAAAATTTAGCGAGAAAATTAAAAAGCAAAAATTGAAAAAGAAAAAAAAAGGGAAGAGGGGAGACCAATACAACCTGTCGAGGGCAGGGTCCGGGACACTCCAATCACTGCAAGTTGAGGTGATGGGGTCTGTGTCTCTTATGTTTTTTATTATATACAATAATTTGCATAGGATTGATTTCGAAATTCTGGATCCGGATTCTACTTTACGAAAATAGGTACTAAATCTTACTCGAAACTTGTGTCACGGCATAATTTTTGGATACCAAGTTCAAACCTGAATGTTTTTACTTCTTGTTGCGATACTTTGTGAATAGGCAGTTACAAATCAATAGCTTTTACATCTAAAAAAATCGATTTCATGATAGCTTTTTATAAATTTAATTTATTTTTTTTATTATTTAGTATATATAATGGTATAAGATTTAGTAAATATTAGTAATTCTACATAAATCTATACTATTATATAAAAACCTGTGAGAAGTTTGGTGTTTTTTTCTTTTTCATGTTCCCCTTAATATAATTTACATATTAAAATTTATTATATATATAATTTTTAGATTAAAGACAAAATAATAATATCATTCATTTTCCTCTCATCTCATATTTACGATCTTACTAGTAAAGATCTTTTGTTAGCTGCTTAGATTCTCATATCTCACTCAATATCTATAATTTTAGTAGTAAAAATTTGTCACATTTTTTAAACGAATAATTCAGAATTGTAAAAATGGAAAAGTAAAATTGACATAGTATGCTGATAAAAATTGATAATGTTCTACTTATTACTAAAAGTTAACGAATTTTAAATGAATTAAATTATAATAAATTACAAATAAATGACATAATTATATGAATTCATCACAATATTTCAAATTTATTTACTTTTATTGTTTTATGCATAACACCGGTTCATGTCTAATATTTAATATGTCTCATCATTATTTATAATTAATCTTTAAATTCTATCATTATTTTGAACATAATAAATTTGTTGAATATATATAATTATTACATCAAATAAAAATTCATCAAGTTAGTGATACAACAGTATAAATTATTTGGGAACTAGAATTTGAACGAAGAAGATATAACGTATTAAAATTAATCATTTCGGTTATATATCAAGTCCTGGTTGCAGTTTCAGATATCCTATGTTTGGAATCGAAACTTGATCAATTTTAATTGGTTCCTCAATTCATCACTCAGAACCCACTCGAATTTAATCAGCAACTGCTTAGAACCTATCCAAGAGTTTCGATTCTATTCGGTACACATACACAACCCTAGATGCAAGAAACGATACTGGTTCTAGTGGGAGTAATCGATGATGCATTGGAATTCTCCTCGAGATTTAGCTCTTCACTACGAACTACCTCTCGCAACATAATCTCCCCTTGTAGCTGCCTGCGATGCAACCCATCTCGCATCAAGAGCTTCTTGAACGACCTGTCAAAAACTCTCTAGAAAAAGCTTAATAGACAGCTTGCTGTAGCTGCCTTGTTGCACTGCCCGCATCATGCAGTGCAACCTGTAGCATGGGTGGCGGGAGAGAGAGGGCGGGAGAGATTGGAAATGGTAATAGGTGTAGCCATCGTGGGGCTGGAGACGTGTTGGTGCTCGCCGAAACAGTGGCGGCAACTTCATCTTTGGAAGTAGGATTTGGTTGAGTTTGGTAATGAGTTAGAGTCTTGATCCGGTCGACTCGCTCTTAACGAGGGTGTTAATTGATGGATTTGCGAGCTCTGATCAACTGTATGTCGTTTGCAAGGATGGGAACGTTTCGTCCGACAACCAACCTAAGAATATAAATGGAAATCAAAATCTAGAGTGATGGTCTCGTTTGACTCACCGATATTCAAATCAGTCACCCGTAGAAAAAAGGGGAAATGTGAGAGTGTCGGGTTCATAAAAACGTACCTCACATCTAATCTAGCATATGTTTGAAGGGAGTCAGCAATAACTATCCTTATGTATTCCCCAAAAGCAGAACATCATGTGTTTTCACCAACCATGATACGCTAATTAAGATTCTTTGTGGTAACGGCAAGAAACATGAAATGACTGCCTCGTCCCTGTGGTCCGTGGCTCTGGTTGGGGTGTAAATGAAATGAGATGAGATGATTCGTGAATTAGTCGAGTTCAACTTGACAAAAACTTGAATTCGGCTTGCTCAAAATGAGCTCGAGCTCAGCTCGGCTCGAACTCGCCAATTAAACGAGCCAAGTCGAACCCCATAATATTTGTTTCGAGAAACTTATGAGCTTAAATAAGACTTTATTTTATATTATTATTATTATTATTATTATTATTATTATTAATTTTTTAAAAACAAAAAAAAATCAATTTAAGTATTTTACTTAACTTGGATCTCTTTTTTTTTTCTTCTTTTTCACTCACTTACGAATCGCTAACTCATAATATGTTCTTCTCCTCTCCTCTTTACTTTCGATAATTGATAGACCTAGCCAGACACCCACCCTATACTATCCTTCTCGGCTCACTCGGCCCATTTCGGCTCGGTGAACCTTCGTTTAAGCCCAAACTTGAAATCTTAGTCTCACCTAAGCTCGAGTCCAGGCCTGAGTTTGCAAATCATTAAACGAGCCAACCTTGAACGCGGTAGATTTGGGTTCGGCTCGACTCATTTACATCCCTACGCTCTGGTGCCAGGATGCAAAAGGACGGTGTTGCCCTTATTAATTTACTTCCTAATCAACGAGCTAGCTGTCCATTGGTATAATAAGAGGATGTAGCCACAACATGGAGTAGCTAGAATCGGAGGCAGGAAATAATGTCTTCTGACTTTAATGTAACCATTGGATCCTGGTCGAGCTTGAATGAATAGTATGGTGTCCTCTGGACAAATATTAGTTTTTCTAATGTCTTTGATGGAGCAGCTGATCAATTGGCCTACGGAACTTATCCCCAGGTCTAGTCGAAGAGGACCAGGTTACATAAAAAAACCGTATGGCATGTTTACTTTCGAAAAATTAGTTTTATCTGCGCTTGTCTTCTCCTTTTTCAATAGAAAGGTATAAATATTTTGGTAACGTGTGTTATATTAAAAAATATTTTTATATTATATAAAATACAAAAATATAAATTAAAATTAGAATAAGAAAATAAGTATTATAAGGATTTATACACGTCAAGAAATTATGACTAAAATTAATTGTTTGATAAAATTAATTGTTTGAAAAAAAGGAAATGATTAATAATGGAAAATCAAAATGGGAGGAATTTCCAATCTATTTACAGATGATTAGAAAAGGATGAAGGTGAAATTTTTAGAAAAGTATTTTTATTTTTAAATAAATTGACCTTCTGTTTAACATTTCTCCACTTTTTAAAATTTTTTCCTTAACAATTTGAAAATTCTTTATAAGCAAGCATACTCTTAAAGAAGAACTCTATCAGTTAAATCCCCATAAAATGGAGAATTTGGGGGATAAAAAATATTGAGAAATTCTTATGTGATCTTATCTCACAATGTAATGTGAGAAAATATTAATTAATTATAATAAATGAATAAATTTGTACTAATTACTCGAGCAATTATCATAGTTATTATTAATTAAAGTAATTTAATTTATTTTTCCTCACCATATCATCGTAAGATTGGACCATCTAAGATTTTTTCCATTTTCCAACATGAATTTCTTCAAACTGGGTACGCTGTCATTAACAGGGCCATCAATATCAACTGAGCTAGCTATCAATTTCGCACTTTGATGACTCTTTTACATGTCAGTGAATATGTGGTGGAGAAAGAAATGAGCTGGCATGAATGCGATCAGTGCCGTCCGCGGCTTCGTAATTTCAAGCTAATTCCCAAAATAGTTATTACTCGCTTTCTTCGACTGGTTACTTGCACGGTACAACCGACTGCTAAGGTTTATACGTGACAAGTCATGGGTTATAATTAAAATGAGCTAAGAAATAAAACATTTCTTATGCCCTTTCCGGGGTATTATCGCAACGTTCGGCTTTTTTTTTTTGGACACAGACCGCTTTAGCTTCCGCTACGCGTAAATTAATTAAAACTATTATCACTTCAATTCTTCTTGGTTGTGGTGTTCATTAAATAAAAAAATGATTTTTCAAAAGAATTTTCAATTTTTTTAATAAAGGGTTAATTATATCTAAATTCGTGCTACACACGAAATTTTTAATTATATATTATATAAAAATTTAAGATGACCAAAAAAATTATACAATGATCAAAACAATAAAATTTAATGCCGGAGTAGATGAAAAATAAATAGTTCAAATCAAATAAAAATGAAGTAAAACAAGTAATTATGGAAACTTCTGGTGAATAAAGTAGATATTTTATAGAAAATTGCGAATGTCGTAAGAAGTATAAGGATTTTAAAAACGTAAGCATGAACTGCATAGTTAAGAGAATCGTATAAAATAATTGAGAAAATTACAGAAAGAGTTCAAAAACTAACAAATTTTTGCAATTAAAACTGTAAATATTGAGTGATATGAAGTCGAATAGAGAATCAGCAATCAACGAAAGATTTTTACTGTTAAGATCATAGATATGAAATGAGAGAAAAGTATACAAAATTATTATATTACCCGTAATCTGGAGGATTTTATAAAAATATATACATATTATAGATTCTAATATTTAAATTAGATTAAGGATAAATATGAAAAATAAAAAAAAATCAAAATTCTCATAGGTTTGCATATAATAGTATAGATATAGTTTGCTCTTTTTTCTCAATAAATTCAAACGTTTCAAGTTTGAAAAATAAAATCAGGTGATTTTATTTTATTCCTAAATATGTCAAATTTTCAAACTTGAAAAAAAATTTAATCATGCAATTTTATTTTATTTCTAAATTATAATAAAAATCACATTATTTTATTTATGGACAAGTTAGATTATTATGTTATAATATAAGGCTATATGCTTGCGTGATATATCATGTTTGTTCTTTTCTCATCATGTACCTACAACTCGACAAAATTAGCACAATTTTTGTTTAAAATTAATTTAATAATTTTCTCCTAAATTAATATTAATATTAGTTATGAGAAAGTACTAAGAGAACAAGAAATTAGTGTAAAATTGATGAAAAATTTCTAATATACTTTCATTTTGTGATGCATAAAATGTTATAAAGGGGATGAGGGTAATAAAACTCGCTGAGGACGTCCCTCTTCTATACCAATGTGTCACTAAATTAGCACACTTATTAGCTTGTCTCTTGACAAGACTAATCCTCGCATCAACAAAATCTCTTAGCTAGTTGAAGCTCGTTCATAATAGGTGTTAGGCGCCAGTCCATTCGATCTTCCTATGTGCCAACAGCACTAGAGAGAACTTCAGCATCAATCTCGAGGATTTACTTGAAGTTCTTCAAGCAAAGCCCCTGCTTCAGCTTCCGCAATAGACGAGCATCTTCCTTCCTTACCAAAACGATCAATAAGTGTTCCTGCAAAGTTCCTAATGACTCCTCCCACACCAACTTTACTAGTGATTGGGTCATGGGAAGCGTTACAAGTTACTTTGATATAATCTCTAACTAGGCTTGGCGGCTTACTGGATATAGCTTATGCTTCTACTTCCTTTTTAGCAAGCACCACTCAACTGGTGTATTCCACATTGGGTGCTTCATGTTGAGAAATAGCCTCATTTTGCCCTTTTCAAATGTATCTAGTAAGCAAATCCTGCTTCAGATCTTTCCTCGTGTCATCCAGATGCCTCACTTGTTCAAACCATCTATCGAACAAAAATATTGACTGCTTATTAATTCTCAGGCTTAAACTTTCAAAGCAAATGTAAGAGGTCTAGGGGTAAGTTAGCAACGTATGCTCTACAGATTCTTCCATATGATAAAAGAAAACAAACTTTAAGTAATTATCTTCCTCTTTTTAGGCTAACATTAACAACTAGACCTCCTCACACCACTCTCCATAGCAAATGTTTGACCTTAGGCAAACAATTGATCTTCCATGTTGCTTTACTAGTTTGACGCGAAGAGGAAAGATTATTTCTTCTAGCAACATTCTGATTATTCCTTAGAAAAGTATAGGCTAATCTTGCAGTCAGAAAACCAATCTTCTCATGTCGCCATATCAATCTATCCTTCCTAATACTTGATACAAGCCTAATGCTTTCGATACTAGTCATGTCATCCATTTTAATTCTGCTCCTAATACAGTTGAGATCTCAAGTCCGAGTTGTCCTATTATTGAGGTTACAAACCTTCAAATTTCCTGAGACAAGGGAGTTATCAATACACTACAATTTTTTCCCCTCTAGTACTAGGAATCCCTTGGTCCTCTCATATCCCTTATCTGCCCATCATCATCTACTTGCCATATGGCACCTTCTTCAATCATATTTTTGATTTCAAATAGCCAACTCCACAGCTAGGACGCTTTGGAGCTTTCCTTGCATCTAGAAATCCGAATTAGGAAAATACATATCTTTTAGAACCTTGAGGGGGCGTGGACGTTAGTGTCCTATAATGCAACAACACTAAAGCTGTAAGTAGCACCAAAGTTGAACTTCTTAAGTGAACCATACAGTAGCAGAACACCACTTGAAAACTATACATGAAAAATTAGAGGGAGTTTTTATTTTTGAGTATAAGAATTGTGCATGTATTTTTTAGCGAAAGGCTCTATTTATAGGGGAAAAAGAAAATTTGTCGATTACAATGAAAAAAGAAAATTTGTCGATTACATGTTGTTAAAGTGCCAATCTAGTTGTTACTAGATTATTAGGCACAATATCAAATCCAATTACGATTTACCGGATTGTTAGGCAAGTTATCAAGTTCGATTAAGATCACAATATCAAATTTGATTACGATCTTGGATTTTCCACCAATATTATTTGATAGTTACCATTTAAAGTGGAATTCAGGATATTGTCCCGTGATATGTCTTCTACAATCTCTAGGATTCTAGTTTACTGGAAGGAATAAAATATAATATACGAAGAGACAAAGTCCGTAATTAATTTTCCCTCTTCTATATGGGATTAATATCCCCACCAATCCCATATGGGCTCTATTCAAGAATGGACTTTTATAAATTTATATTTGACCAATCCATTTTCTTCTAATTCATGAGAAACTATATCTCTTTTGCACACATTTAACTTGTCATTTTTCCGACATGAGCGACCTCACCAAGAGTTACGTATTTAAGGAGAGATTAGACCTTCGACCTTGTGGACTTCTTTTTTACAAGAAGTAGGTCCTCTTTGTTTGAACTGACACTTGAAGGGTCATTTCTTTACTCCTGTCAAGTATTGAGATCAACATTATAACTATTTAGCCTATTTTTATCAAGTTTACATTTGTCGTAGTATTACATGTATCATTTGTCCGATCTTTGGTAGAACCTGTAATAAACTTGCCTAATTGATTTATTTTATCAAGCGTTGCTTCAAACAATTGTACAACCTACTTCCTGACATTCGCACCTTCTTAGGCCTCGAGCCTAGTCCTCTGTATCCTATGATTCTCAAGGTTTGAGTTTAGGAGGTATTTGATTCAATGTAAGTGAAAATTACATTATTGGTACAAAATCTTTCGTCAATCAAAAGTTTTGGTACAAAACTTTTCTTTTGCAACTCTGTTATACAAAACATTTTTAAAATGTAACATTTTAGTATAAACCATTAAAATTTCACTAATACCATTAATTCGCCTGATATAGCAATGTAATGTGGACGTGGAAATTGAGCTGACGTGACAGTATAAAATAAATACAAATTATAAAATTAATAATAAATAAAAATAAGAATTTTAAAATAAAAAACAAAAATTCATTTTAAAATCACAATAAAAATAGGAACTAATATGAAAGATTTGGAATAGGACTGGATAAATTTTAAAAAATTGATAAAACATCCCAATTCGTTTTGAAATAATTCGGAATTTTTAAGAACCGGCCCCTAAATTTTACCAACACCTAAGACCACTCTAAAAAGCATAAAAGACATCAGAAACAGAATTGAAAATTTTGAAATATGGACCGGACAAATTTTAAAAGATAAAAAATGAGCCAAATCGATCCGAAATGATATGAAATTTCAAGAACAGAACTAAAAGACTCAAAATATATCAAAAACAGAACTGAAAAATTTGGAATAAGTGATGGAGAAATTTTAAAAGGTTAATAAATGAACCGAATCGATCCGAAATGATCAAGAATTTTCAAGAATTGACCCCTAGATTCTATCAAAACCTAAAACCATCCTAAAACACACAAAAACATGAGAAAAAATTGAAAAATTCAGGATGGGGCTGGACATATTTTAGAAAGTTGATAATGAGTTCGAATCGATTTGGAACGATCCAAAATTTTCAAGTACTGACCTCTAGACTCTACCAACACCTAAGACCATCTTAAAACACAAAAATAGATTAGAAATAGAACTAAAAGTTTTGGAAGAGGGGCTGGACAGATTTTAGAAAGTAGATAAATGACCTCGAGTCGATTTGAAACGATCCAGAATTTTCAAGAATTGATCTTTAGACTCTACCAACACCTAATACCATTCTAAACAGAAGTAAAAACTTTAGAATAAAATAATTTTGTGTTTCCAATTTATATTCTTATGTTACTCTATTTTTATTATTTTATGTTTTACATTTTAACTCAAAAACTAAATGAAAATTTAAAAATTAGAGAGAGAGAATAGTGCTCAGGACATTGTTTATCTTCTCCCTAAGCCCCACATAATTTTACAGGGAGTGCAGTATTCCTGCCAATCATCATTACCCGGAATGGGGATTCATGACCTGCTCTCTCTTGATCTTGTCTCTCTCTCCAATCCACTCTCTCTTGGAATCTCTCCGTCTCTAATTTTTTTTGTTCTATTTCTAATTTATTTTGTGTATTTTAAAATGATCTTAGGTGTTGGTGGAGTTTCGATATTGTTTCTTGAAAATTCCGAATAGTTTCGGATGAATTTGGGGTCATTTATGGACTTTCTAAAATCTATCCAGCCCTTATTCCAAAATTTTCAGTTCTATTTCTGATGTTTTTTGTGTGTTTTAGACGGTCTTAGGTGTTGGTAGAGTTTAGACGTTGGTTCTTGAAAATTTCGTATCATTTCAGATTAATCCGGGGTCATTTATCAACTTTTTAAAAGTTGTTCAGCTCTTATTCTGAATTTTTTACTTCTACTTCTTATGTATTTTGCGTGCTTTAGGATGGTATAGGTTTTAGTAGAGTTTAGGAGTCAGTTCTTAAAAATTTTAAATCGTTTCGGATCATTTATTGAACTTTTAAAATCTGTTCATCACTTATTCCAAATTTTTCAATTCTTTTTTTCATGTCTTTTGACCCTTTTAAGATGGTCTTAGGTATTGGTAGAGTTTAGGGGGTCAGTTCTTGAAAATTTCAGATCATTTCGAATTGATTTGAGTCACTTTTCTACTTTTTAAAAATATATCATGCCAATATTCTAAATTTTTCAGTTTTGTTTCTGATGTATTTTATGTTTTTTAGGATGGTCTTAGGTGTTGGCAAAGTTTAGGGGCCGGTCATTGAAAATTCCGGATTGTCTTGGATTATTGTAAGTTATTTTATCAATTTTTTAAATCCCATCCAATCCTATTCCAAATTTTTCATATTAGTTCCCAATTTTTATTGTCTTTTAAAATGGATCTTTTTATTTTTTATTTTAAATTTAATTTTTATTTTAAAATTTTTATTTTTATTTATTTATTATTAATTTTATAATTTAAATTTATTTTATGGTGTCACGTCGGCTTAATTTCCACGTCAATGTCTCTGTCACATTGCCACGTTAGCCCAATTAATGGTGTTAGTGAAAATTTAAGGGTTTGTACCAAAATGTTATATTTTTAAAAATGTTTTGTATCATGGAGTTGCTAAAAAAGATTTTATACTAAAAAGTTACATTGGCGAAAGTTTATATACCAACAGTGTAATTTTCCCTTCAATGTAAAGTTTTTTACTTTGCATGAAGAACTATAAATTTACATCTTATTTTACGTTGTCTGTCTGCAAATTTGAGTGCATTTTAGGTTTTCTCAGTCTGAATTTTTTAGTTGGCCAATTGTATGGTATGATTACATTGTTAGGAGTCATTTGATTTGAGTATTGTTAGATTATGAGTAGTTGGATTATATGAAAAATTGATTATAACATGAAATTATTGTATTTGCTAAGTTTCCTAGAATTACATAAAAGTAGATAAAATATAATATTATAATGATTAATATTACAAAAATACCCATTCCTCTTCATGTGGGTTTGAGCAGAGCAATGTCTTGACGCGGGTCCTGGTACTGGGGTTCTTGTAATTTTAGAGGTTGACCCCATGTAAAGGAGGAGTTCAGTTGTTTTGTAAAAGCTTTACCACCAAAATCTCTAGATTTGGTGAAGAGATTGAGACCCAGGGAAACCCAAAATACACTTCGTTTTGTATTCAAACAAAATAATCTAATTTTACATGAAAACAAACACCACCTTACTTTTCACGTAAGCCTCCACATAAAAAAAACTCATCTTACCCTTTTGTTCTTTTACATACTCAGCTAATGTTTCATTAGTTTCTTCTCTTCCACACACAATTCAGTCGCGGAAGGATGAACGCGCGCGCGCGCACACACACACATATATATATATTATAAATATTAATTATTTTGCTTTATTTTCTTGATTTTTCATGTTTCAAGGTAAATATTTTACATCTATTAGTAGGCCTTGCATAGTTGCATTCATAAGCTTACTAAAAAAATTGAGGTTATAATTATAAAACTCTATCTCTTATTATATCGAATATTATAATATTATATTTTTAATAACTTTTTTAATATTTTAAAGTACTTACCAAACACAAAATTTTCATATTACCACCTACATTTCATGTAAACTATTAATATTTCATATAATCTTACTTTTCCCGTAATCTCACAGTACTTGAACTAAACGCCCCTAAATGTTAAGTCAACAGCCCTTCCAAATGCCACTTCTTTCGATCACTTCCAAGTTACACGAAGTTAACCTTAGGTTATGTAAGAAGTTAGCGAGATAAAAAAGGTCTCTAAATCTGGGGCATAATGGACTTATTTTTAAATTTAAAAAATCTATGAAATTTTTAAAAGTAATAGAAAAGTTAAAAAAATCAATGGAGGAGTGGGGGGTAATGATCTTTCCTAGCATTTTTCTTATTTAAAAACTTCAAAACAAAATACTCAGAACGAGAATGTTGTTTTTGGATGGAAATCAAAACATACTGATACCATTAAAGTGATAAAGATAACAAACATACAGGATCATATGATAAAAAATAAAGGGTAAATGACCTTATAATACATGAACTATGCTCGAATTTTTAATTCTACCAGAAACTTTCACTTTTGATTGGAATGATCACGAACTTTCAATTATTCTTCATATCTGTCATACCGTCACTTTTGTCGTTACTTCCATTAACAGTAGCACCAAATTGACGAGCAGTCCCCACAGAAAGTTACAAATAAATAATCATTTAATACACAAATTTTGTGTGATTTTACAATTTTATTATCAACTTTCACTTAGTTAAAATGGTGAGGAATCGACAAATTTATGCAATGGTACATTATATTCCTTTAGTACCTTCAAGTGAAATTTTTATGTGCCATAATAATTCTTTTTAATGCACTGTAGTAGAGAAAATATCGACAATTTTAGTGCATATGAAGTTCTCAGTGAAATTAAAATTTACATATGGTTCCTTGAAAACAGGTTTAAAGAGTTGCTTGAGGGACCTTTATAAATACGAAGATTCTAATGACAATATCATGGTTTTATGAATCAATTTGATCTGTGCACTGTGATTTTAAAATTAGTATTCAATTTCAAACTAAACTCCCTTATTCATGTCGATGTTCTAGTGATGCAAGTAAAAATTGAGAACTCGAAATAATCGACCCAACCCAATCCAAAAATCTCAATTTTTGTGGCCCTATATAAATTTCAGATATTTTTACGGTGTTTAAATATTGATAAGAGAATCTCAACTCTCAACCTAGAAAAACCAAACATAACATGTGTATACGACCATATAACATGCGATAAAAATAGAATATCAGGAGTTTTCTAAATTGTGACCCAAATTTTTCTAATCGATTTTTTAGCACCTTAAAACCTACTCAAAATTTATATTGGAAAGTCAAGTTTTTTGGGATGGATTGGTTCAATTTTTTTTTATTCTCAGTTTTCATTTATATCTCTAATTATATCAAATCAAATAAGGGCAGTTTGAAATTGAAATACTAATTTTGAAATCATGATACATTGATCAAATTGATCCATAAAGTCATGATATTGTCATCAGAAATTTCATATTTTTAAAGATTTTTCAAGCAACTTTTCAAACTTGCGTTTAAGGTCCCGACCTGCAAATTTAAATTTCATTAAGAATTTTATATGCTCTAACATAATTATTGATGTTTTTCTCTGCCACAAACTACAGATTCAAATTGCATGTTTTTGGACAACAAAAAAAATTATAAAGGCACAAAAGATGTTTTACTTGAGGGCAAGGGAATATAATGTAGTATTACAGTAAATTTGTCAATTCTTGACGATTTTAATCAAAAGAAAAAGTTCATGATAAAACTGAGAAATCACACAAAGTTCATGTATAAAATTGCCATTGATCTATAGCTCTAACAAAGTTCATGTATAAAATTGCCATTGATCTATAGCTCTAAGAGAGGTAAATTCATCAATTCAATGCTTATATTAACGAAAGTGATGCCATAGTAGCTGTAAAAAGGAATTGAAAAGCATAACTATTTTAATAAAAAATGAAAGTTCATGATAGAATTGGAAATTCAAATAAAATTAATGTATTATATGGTCATTTACCCAAAAATAAAAGTTTAGTATAAAAAAATGAGTGGTAAAGTTTGAAAATTAGAACATTTTTAACTTTTATTTTATTTAGAGGAAAAAATATTTTTGACTCCTAACATTTAATGTTTTTGTCATTTTCTTGCTAATCCTTTATTTATATTCTCAACCTTTTAAATTTTGACACTTTAATCCTACCGATACTTTTTCATCTAAAAAAGTACAAAATAATTTTTTAACAAATATATTTTTTAAAAAAGAAAATAATGAAAAACAAACGAAAAGGACAAGTATATGTAGAACATAGTTAGTGGTCACATCCTCCTCCAAATTTGGGAGAATTGATTTGTGGCTATCACCACTACTAAATCATGACTCTTTTTGAAAAGGAATGAGCCTTCATTTTAAAGTTGCTAGTAGCCGATACTTCCTTAATAAGGGACGACCACACCGTACTTTTGATTTCTCGTATGATCTTTTTTTACTTGGGAATAGGTTAATTTTAATCCCCAACCATTTGGATCATATTCATACTTGGCCTAAATCTGTTTTGGATCAATTCCAGTTCTCAATCTTTCAGGTATTGTTCAACTTTAATCATTTACATTATTTTTAATATTAAAAAATTTAAAATTTTTAAATCTTAAAAATATATTTTAATTAAAATTTAAAAATAAAAGAAAAATCCCAATGGAAAAGAGGTTGAAATTCTATTACAATGGCCTATATAAGGTCATCAGTAATACTAGAAATTGTCAATAATCTTATTTGGGACAATTTAAAGTAGATTCCTCATCGGCCCATCTCCTATTGTATAAAGAGATTCTCTATTTTTATAATTATAAAAATAATATCTACTCAAAAATATATTTTTACCATTAAAATGTCAAGTAACCTTTTTAATGTTAAATTTAATGTAGAGGATTAAAGTTAAACAATATTTAAAATGTTTATATCTAGAGTCAACTCAAAAAAATATTTGGGCCAAATATGAACATGACCTAAAAAGTTAATGATCAAAATTAACTTTTTCTTTCCCATTTTTCTAATTTTTATAAAATATTTAAATTTTCGAATGAAATATTTTTTTAAACAGAAAAGGTAACAATGCGACCTGATTGATAAAAATTTAAAATATTAAAGATATTACTTATAAAAAATAAAGTTTTTAAAATAAAAATAATAAAAGTTTCAAAGGTTATGGGATAAGTAAATTTTTTTTTACACTTTCATTTTATGGACCGTCCCTGTCACGCGCTAAGCTGAGAGCCGCGTGCGTATTCGAACTTTCCTTCCTGGTGGGGAACTTGGAAATCCACCGCCACGCACAGGAAACTGTCGCTGACAAGAGATAAAAAAATTAAATCAGGGGCATGGCCCTCTTCAATTTAACTGTCCGTCATCCCCAAAACAAAACATTAATTGCCTGAGAGTATGAATCGGGCGATGATGGCTTCAAAGTCAAAAAGTCCACCAAATGACGCGCTGCTTCCATTTTCGTGCGTGAAAGCAAAGGGAGAAAGGAAGGAAAAGTCTCCTCCCTTTTTCGAGTTCAATTTCCAGTTGGATCCCCGTCCAACAACACTTCGGCATCCTTCTCAAATCTGTTCAACTCTCCTTGTCTTAGGGCTTTCCTTTCTTGAATTTGTTCTCTCTTCCTCACGGGTTCTTTGATTTCGTATTTATCTTCTGTTTCTGGCGTCTTTGTTATCAATTTGACCCAACTGTTCGTCAACCTACTTCAATTTTATCCATAACCCAAATGTGATCTTTCTCTGCATTCTTCTTTGTCTGATTCTTTTGATCTTATCCTGTTTCTGTCTTTCATTATTGGAGTTCTTGAGATTCTTTAATCTTTTCACTCCCCAAATTACGAATTTCTGATTTTTCTTTGATTGAACTCTGCCATTATTGAGTCAGAAAAGGTATCGATCTTGCTCCACTAGGTTAACCCCAAAATCTGGTGTCACCTTCTCCTACCTTCTCTTCTTCTCCTCTACTATGAAGCTATACGTGCGTGTAATTGAAGCAAGAAACCTGCCAGCGATGGATCTTAACGGGTTCAGCGACCCGTACGTGAGGCTTCAGCTTGGAAGGCACAGGTCTAGGACAAAAGTTGTAAAGAAGTGCTTGAACCCCACCTGGGGCGAGGAGTTTAGTTTCAAGGTCGAGGACTTGAAAGAGGAGCTTGTTGTGTCTGTGTTGGACGAGGACAAGTACTTCAGTGATGACTTCGTGGGGCAGCTAAAGATCCCAGTCTCTAGGGTCTTCGATGCCGATAATGGGTCCCTCGGCACTGTATGGTACTCCCTGCAGCCCAAGAATAAGAAATCCAAGAAGGAATGCGGTATGCATTTCTTCTTCTTCTGTTATTGTTATACATGTTTGGTGCTTACCTTTAGTTTAGGTGGCTTTGTCTTTTCACGGTGTCCGGCAGGTGGCTTTTTGCTTAGTTTCTTTGGACAGAGAAGACAAAATATATATATATATATATATATATATATATATATATTGGTTTATGAGGTTACATAAAGCTTCTCGTGTGTTGTCATAAATAAATCGGAGTCTTTCAGAGCTCAGTTGCATTCTCTTGCAAGTATGAGTCAATTTTTTATGTGTCACTGAAAACTTCTTCTGTGCTGACGATGCTTAAGTTAACTGCCAATTACATCTCAGCAGAAGTTTACTGGCCAAAGAAAATGGGTAAAAAGATCTCTCTTCCAGTACCGTTCTGTTGCTCTACTTTAACTGTCATCTGTTTGATTTGTATTGATCTATAGCCTGCAATTGGCCATATTTTTTTCTCAAGATGCAAATGTATTTTCCCTGCCGCTGATATTATTTTGGAGCACTCTATTCTGTAAATAGGCTTTCTCCTCAGCTTTTCCTTTTCCATGGGGTTACACTGGCATTTGATATTTATTCAGTGGAGGTTGCATTCAATCACTAATGCAATTGCTCACTACCATCCACCTCTTAGCTGCTCCTGCTTTGTAAATATGCCCCTTGCAGAGCAGATAGTTATCAATCAATTTTTGTCCCAATGTGTCATTCCTTCAACTGCAGGTGAAATTCTTTTAGCTGTAAATTTCGCAAACGGTGGTGCATTTGCAGAAATGAATGGAGATGGGAACTATGGACCCTCCATTAGGAAAAACCCAGACGGATCAGTAGATTCAGCTTCGATATCTTTCAGCAGCTCATCAACAATGCCTTCACCTGCACGAGGGGAGGAAGTTTCATCAAGGGAAGAAAAATCTTGCGCACAGAAAAGCTTAGCAGGTCGTCTAGCTCAGATTTTTAACAAGGGTTCGGACTCATCCACTGCAGCAACAACCAGGGGCATTGACGTGCCTGAAGAGCCTGAACCTCCAATTCCCGAGTTCTCTGATATCCAGTCCGAAGACCAATCTTCTCCAGGCACTTTCGAGGAGGTGATAAAAGAAATGGAGTCTCGAGATCAGGGAGGCGAGATCCCGAGCAATCTGCCTGGAGGAGTACTACTTGACCAGCTCTATGTGATCGCTCCCTCCGAGCTCAACACTCTGCTCTTCTCTCCTGATTCAAGCTTCCCGAGATCTCTTGCTGACCTCCAGGGGACCACGGAGCTTCAGCTTGGGTCGTGGAAGTTTGAAAATGGGGAAGAGAGCTTGAAGAGGATAGTTTCTTACATTAAGGCAGCAACTAAGCTAATAAAGGCTGTGAAGGGCACTGAGGAGCAAATTTACTTGAAGGCGAATGGAAATGTTTATGCTGTATTGGCAGTTTCGAGCACTCCTGATGTTCCTTATGGGAGTTCCTTCAGGGTTGAAGTTCTGTACTGCATTACGCCTGGACCAGAGCTTCCCTCAGGGGAGCAGTCCTCCCGACTGGTGATATCGTGGAGGATGAATTTCATCCAGAGCACTATGATGAAGGGCATGATCGAGAATGGAGCCCGCCAAGGTTTGAGAGATAGCTTTGAGCAGTACGCGTGCTTGCTAGGTCAGACGATCAAGCCCGTAGACTCGAAGGACATTGGAACAGATAAGGACCAAATCCTAGCAGCCCTTCATGCGGAGCCACAGTCTGATTGGAAGCTTGCAGTGCAATACCTTGCAAATTTCACGGTGTTGTCGAGTTTCATCATGGGGTTGTACGTGCTTGTTCATGTATGGCTCACCAGACCAAGCGTGATTCAGGGGTTGGAGTTTGTTGGACTAGACTTGCCGGATTCAATTGGTGAGTTCATTGTGAGCGGCATACTGGTTCTTCAGGCAGAACGGGTCCTTGGGATGATCTCACGATTCATGAAGGCCCGAGCACAAAAGGGTAAAGTTCTTTATGTTGCTTGCACTAATTTGCCTATGGATGAGGGTCCTTTTGGTGGTGAAAAATTAATGGAGTTTTTCAGTTTTTCTTTCTTTTTTCTTTTCCCTTTTTAGTAAAGAAAAACAAGAAAACCAGAGAAGGAAAAACATGGTCAATGAAACCTTATAAAACTTTTTATATTATATGCTTCTAGAGAGTGGAATCTGATACTTTGTTTTCATTTTTCCTCCAAGTTGTGAAAATTAAGTACATGCTTCCTACTATTCTAAAATCCAGTTCTTATAGTTTGAAGTTAGGTACTTCGAGTTTTATGCACATATCAAATATATCTTTTGGGCCTCACTATTGGTGCCAATTTTATTTTCTGTCAATGGCAAATGTTTAATTTCTTCTTGCTATTACTACTGCACATCATGTGATTAGCTTTTTGAAGTACTGTTTGTTTCTTCTTGTTACTGTGATGGTTGAAATGTGAATGAGCTCAGTCCATGATTTAAGTTTGCAAATCTCATTATGTTTATCGACTTATTCTGTCTCTTAGGAAGCGATCATGGTGTAAAAGCTCAAGGAGATGGGTGGTTGCTGACAGTAGCCTTAATTGAAGGAAGTAATATAGCGGCTGTGGATACGACTGGCTTTTCAGACCCGTACGTGGTCTTTACCTGTAATGGCAGGACAAGAACAAGCTCAATCAAGTTTCAGAAAACTGATCCTCTTTGGAATGGTATAATTCTTTGTGTTACTAGATACTAGTTATTTTTATACGATAAAGCAAATGCTAGTTCTCTCTCTGTATGCATTGAAAAGAACTTCTATTAGGATCAGCCTTTAACTTGTGAATTTTTTTTTTGGCAGAAATATTTGAATTTGATGCAATGGATGATCCACCTTCTGTGCTTGATATGGAAGTTTTCGATTTTGATGGACCTTTTGATGACGCCACATCATTGGGACATGCTGAAATCAATTTTGTGAGGACGAATATTTCGGACCTTGCTGATGTATGGATTCCCCTTAATGGGAAGCTTGCTACGGCATGCCAATCGAAGCTGCACGTGAGAATCTTCCTCAATAACACGAGAGGAAATAATGTGGTGAGGGAGTACATAAGTAAGATGGAGAAAGAGGTCGGGAAGAAGGTGAGGGTGGCCTTTCTTTTCCCTCCTTTTTGGCCTTGTCATCTTATTCTTTTACTTCCTACTGACCCAATTTGTACATTTATTGTTTGTAATGGGGGATTTTTGTAGATAAATGTACGATCTCCTCAGACTAACTCAGCCTTCCAGAAGCTCTTTGGTCTTCCACCAGAGGAGTTTCTCATCAATGACTTTACCTGCCACTTGAAACGTAAAATGCCTCTCCAGGTAAGGTGGCCCATTTTGACATGCATATCAATGTTGCAAAAGCAAAAGTTACATTTTTCAACAAGTAGCTGAATCTAGAAATTTTTCCAGATAAGACTATTCTCTTTCTCCAGTTAAGAATATTCTCTCTCTCTTGACAGGGCCGACTTTTTCTCTCAGCAAGGATCATTGGCTTCCATGCAAACTTATTTGGTCACAAGACCAAATTTTTCTTCCTCTGGGAGGATATTGAAGATATTCAAGTCTTGTCTCCAACTCTTTCATCGATGGGAAGTCCAATCATTGTCATGACCTTACGCCGAGGTAGAGGATCGGAGGCAAGGCATGGTGCAAAGACTCAAGACGAGGAAGGGAGGCTCAAATACCATTTCCAGTCTTTTGTATCTTTTGGTGTTGCTCACAGGTAGTTTTACGAACCAATGCCCCTTTTTTTTTGGAAGGTAAATAAAGAATTTTATTGATAAGCAACCAGAAGATGCTTATAAATGTATACAAAAGTTGTGTCTCTGTACGAAAAGATCATGAACATGTCATGAAATGTAACGTGCTCAAAATACCATGATCCACATTCTGATACTCCTCTCTATACCAAAACTATACCTCCCTAGCTCAACTATTTATAAGACTACTAAGCTGTGACTCTATACCCTCAGAAGCTCTTCTATTTTTTCTCCCTCAAGACATTCCAAAAAATCGGAGGAGGATCATCCTAATCAACTTTTTTCTTCTCTTTTGTATTAGAAATTCCAAACCATGACCTTAGCTCCCACTCCACTGTTCCTGCCATCACCCCATCCAACCCCAGTATCGACAAAGCTGCAGCTCAGAAATTCCTTGTCCACCGACAATGAAGCAACAAATGATTAATTGTCTCTTCCCTTTCTTTGCACAAGTAACATCGGTTTGTCAAAATCTTTCCCCGCCCTTAGGTTAGCCATACACGACCTCCCATGTAGAGAAACACACCTTTGTAGGAACATTCTTCTGCCATACTTGCCTCCATGGAAACACCTCTATACCTCCCCTAGGGATCACTGTCTCATAATATGACCTTACTGTGAAGCTTCCTCAAGAATTGTCCTGTTAATCTATCAACTCTTTCTGCAGGTCTAAATTTATACAGGAAACTATAGAAATTCACAAAGACTCTAGCTCACAGTCTTGTGCCCGTCTGTTGAAATGTACCTCCCAATAACCTCCACTTGTTCCCTCCTGTACATCAACAACCGGTACGTCCTTGTCTCTAGCAATATTATATAGGTCCAGTTACCTGGAACATAGTGCCACTCCTTCACACCATGCATCCTACCAGAACAGAGTCTTATCTTCACTCAGCACAATCTCGGTACATTCCTTGAATCTATGCCAGCCTTTAACAATCCCCCTTCACACGCTTGTACCCACGGGTCCTCTTCCATGCAAGGTTATCCACCCTGGCAGAAGAAGCCCATATTTGTCCACTGCCAACCTCCTTCATAACTGGTCATGTTCTAAATTAAATCTCTAAAACCATTTTCCAAGTAAAGCTTCATTGAAGTGGATCAAGGATGTATTCCCTAGCCCTCCCCTTTCTTTTGGCTGCTTAACTGCCTCTCAAGATGATATCATCCATCTGTCTCCGTATCTCCCCACAAAAACTTGGCTTGAATCGCCTCCAACCTCTTCACTGCTGACTGGTGAATAGCAAACATGGACATGAAATATACTGGAAGATTTGACATGGTTGCCTTTATGAGTGTTAGTCTACCTCCCTTTGACAGATAAGCCCTCTTCCATCCCTCTAACTTTCTTTCAAACTTCTCGATAATCAGATCCCAAATCACCTTCAACCTGATAGCAGCCCCCAAGGGTAATCAATCCCCTATACGAAATCGGTTGAGTACCCTTTTTCCAACCTATTGCTGCAGCCAAATATGGGTCCATCACTCCCACTGGGGTCAATCTTAGAAGTTAAAATTCTCTTTCTGGTTTTAGAATTTTTCATCTGGTTTCCAATCTTTGCACTTCTTACCTTTAGGTATGTAGATAACTATGAAAATAAGGATCTTTTCCTATCCTATATATCTGAGGAAATGTGATCAGGATATGTATTTAATTTTATTCTCCCCATTCGGAAAGGTTGCAAAAATTAAAAACCTGAAAGATTCTCCATGTTTAAATAAATATACAACTTGTTGTTAATGCTTCTTCACTGTGAAACTGGTCTTCTATTTAACATATCTTGTCTTTTGCTGAATAACATATTATTATATTTGATTAGGACTATCATGGCACTTTGGAGGGCCAGAGCTCTGAGTCCAGAGCAGAAGGTTCAGATAGTTGAAGAAGAATCTGAAGCTAGAAGTCTGCAAACTGAGGAGAGTGGAGCTTTCCTTGGCCTTGAAGATGTTAGCCTTTCAGAAGTATATACTTCAGTCATCCCAGTTCCAGTAAGCCGTTAGCATTCCCTATTTATTGTGTGTGGCCATGGAAAAGATGTTCTCAAAGTCCCAACTGTTTGTTATGACAGAATAAAGCCTGCTCTGTGAAAAGAGAATATGTACTTTGTGCAACAACATGCATTTCGGGAAAAAAGAATACTCAAATATGTCCTGCCTAGAAATTTCATTCTCTGCTTAACTTGTTTTGTCTACTTCTGCTTATGTTAATCTTTCAGATCGGCTTCTTCATGGAGGTTTTTGGTGGTGATGATCTAGAGCTTAGGGTTATGGAGAAAGCGGGATGTGTTAATTATTCTTACTCTCCTTGGGAATCAGAGAAGCCTGAGGTATATGAGAGGCAAATATATTACAGATTTGACAAGCGTGTCTCCCGTTATAGAGGAGAGGTGACAAGTACCCAACAAAAATCTCCCCTCTCCGACAAAAATGGTTGGCTTGTTGAAGAGGTTATGACCCTCCATGGAGTTCCTCTTGGTGATTATTTTAATGTAAGTATGAGTTCTAGCCTGAGATTCTAATTGTAGTTTTCTGAATTCTTTCAACTAGAATAGAATGTTTCATTTGGGACTGGATGCTCGGCTGGCTTGCACAGCTCCATTTGTGCCTTTACTTTTGGGAAAAAGAGCTTCATGCATTAAGACGAGGATAGGGGATATGAAAGAGAGTAGGGCACAGGTAAACTGCGGATGAGAGTGGAATCTGGAACCTTTTGTTACTAGGTGGTGATAGAGTATGCATTGCTACCACTAGATATCCAATTGTGCACAAAATGGCCATTCTGGTTCATAATCACCCTAACATTCTTGGGAAACAGCAGATTATTGTTTTGATCAGGTTACGTTTACCTTTATAATTTGTTTCCTTAACACTGAATGATTCTTAAGTTGTTAAAAATGCGGTGTCAATCCATTAAACTTTGTTCGAAACCATCAAGCCAAAAACCCCAAGCTTGAACAGTTAGATACCAAGTCCAGTTTGAAAACTATAAACTGAAGATCTTGAAGAATGAGATTTTGAGCTGGTCCAGATTTTGAAGAATCATGTTTGATCTGGTTCAGATTTTCTATGATGCAGCTTCACCTTAAATACCAAGTGGAAGACTCCCCATCGCGACCAAAGGCATGTAATGTTCAGGTATTCTTTGGCATTGCATGGCTAAAGAGCACACGGCACCAGAAGAGGATCACGAAGAACATCCTCCAGAGCTTGCAAGAGCGACTGAAGATTATGTTTGGTGCCCTCGAAAAGGAGTTCTCGACAAGACAATGAAGGAAGACTTACACTATAGATTTGGTGGTTACCGTATATTTAACCATCATAGGAGGTTGATGAGGCGTACTTGAATGGTGGAACGCAAAGGAGGTTCCTCCGTTACTTAGAGAGACTGAGGTTCTATAGAGCCAAATGATTACTGAGGGAGACTGAGGTTCTATAGAGCCAAATGATCTGCTGAGATTTTTGCTCCATTGTCCTTCTTGGTGAATTTATAAAGCTGACGGAGAAAAAGGCCAGCCATGGACCACCAGCAGAGTCGTTCAATTTGGCAGTGAGCAGAGTGAAAGAGATGTTTACTTCTTCTCGTCGGCTTATTGCTGCTCATGTAGGACATTCATAGGGAAGCTTCAAGACATTGGCGTGAAAATATGCAAGCAGCGGGCGCAGTTGTAAATATGTAAGTTTTGTTGGTGTTTTGCCACTGCCTGATGTGTAATTCTTGTATTTATAGAATTTACAGCTCTGCGGTGGAACAGGCGGCAGCTCATTTTTTTCTTGGCTTTGTCTGTAAAATTACTTACTGCACTTTACAGGATCCTTAAAACGACATAGCATCGTCATGGTATAAAACCTAATAGCCTGCACTTTACAGGCTTCTGCTCAATTCTCTTGGCTTAGTCTATAAAGTTGCCACTCATTCTTTTATCGAAATTGGTCCTTTACTATTTATATTCAAGTCCTTCAGCTAAAAATCTGTGACATTTCTCTCCCCCTTGAAAGAACCCTGTCTTCAAGGTTAGCTGGTGGAAACCTGAGCTTCAAGTCTTCGAGAAACTTCTAAGTAGCATCTGTTGACGAAGTGTTCACCCAGTGTACTTCAAAGGATAAGATTGCGTAGAATTGGAAAGAATTAGTAATTTCCATATTGTTGTAGTGATACTTATTATTGCAATGCATCAAAATATTAATATACAAACACACTACACTCATCATGTGGTAAATTTATGATTCTATTGTATCTTTATGGTATCAGAGCACTAAAGATGAGAAAACTCTTACACAGCCTACTTTATCAAAATACCAATGTCCACAAATTTCATAGTTGACTATTTGTCGCCGATGGCATCTACTACATCCCAGCTAGTCTTCTGAATACCTTCCCAACCATCTCAATCAAACTCGACATAGAATTACTACTATTGGAAGAGCATCATGGTTCCATTTTAAGTTCTTATAAGCTACTTGGATATGCCGAAGGATTGATTCCGACACCTCTAAAAACAATCACAGGGAAACATGGCTCAAAAGATGTTATTTTTGAAAATCCAAAATTTCAACAATGACACGTTTTTTATCACCTTTGTCTTACTTGTATACTTGTCTAAGTCACACGAGATATGAGGTCTGAACTGATGGATGGCAAGTCAGCAACTATGGCGTGGATCAAGATTCATAACATGTTTGATGCACAAAATTATGCTTAGAAGGAGTTTCTGGAATAGTAATGGCGAGACATAACTAAAGGAGACCAATCCATGGTTGATTACTTGAAGGAAGTGTAGGAACTATCCACTTGGTTCGCATGGGTTGGTTAGTCCAAAGCAACAATAGAGTTGAATGATCGCGTGCTTGCCGGATTGGTGAGGAATGAGAGCCGTCAATTCTTTCTCTAGCTCCCACAATCGAAACCATGACTACCCTCCTCAATTAAGATTCACAGCCCATGCTAAATTCTCCACTTGGGCCTATAAGAGGTTAAGTCCGTTTCCACCTAAAACTTTAAGTTGCTGAGTGATGGTATCCAATTTTCTTATAAATCCAAATTTCTTCTTCAACCCAGTCGCTATGAGATTTAACCCTCAACGCCTGCTAGTCAATAACTATCATCAAACTGGGCATTTTTCTTCTAATCTCCAGTGAAGGGGGACAACTATTATAAGGTGAACTCTCTTTCATCCTCAGGCTAATATACAAGTTAGACTTTTTCTGTACTCGATAAACTGACCACTAGGTGGACATTTTTTTTTCTAGTCTTAGACTTAATGGGTCATGAGTTCCACATTCGGATTTAGCGTGGTGTGGGTTCAAGGACAATCACGTGCCCAATCTTCTTCTTCACACACTTAAGGTTGCGACAATGGGTTGTGGAAAAGGGCCCACAAGAGCACTCTGGCTCTTATCTATCAGCTTTGTGCACAACACTGGCATGTTGCTGCCTTTTATCCATCTCTTCCATAAAATTATCAAATTCTATAGGCCCACATGATTTAGAATCCTCAACCCAACATCAAAAATTTGGAGTGGTACGTTGACTTTGGAGTGAATCATCATGTCACTAGACATTTTTCTAATTTAACCATTCAAGAGACCCAACTCATCCTAGACATCTAGAAACTGGAGATGGATCGGGTTTATCCGTCACCTCATCTATGTCATCTATTATTTCCACATCTAGTTGTAATTTTCTCTTAACTGATATTTTGTGTGCTCAAATTTCTAAAAATTTGTTATATGTTCCCAAATTCACCAAGGAAAATTCTTGTTATTTTGAATTCTATCCAACTAACTTTCTTGTGAAGGACCTCCTCACTCATCAGGAGCTAGTTCTCTCGGGGATTGCATAAAGAAGAACTTTACTACTTTCAACCAAGAGTTGGTTGCTTGGTCTCACTGCAAACATATACTACTATTTCAGTTTCCAGTTCACTATAGCACCAACGCCTTAGGCATCTAGCTTTTCCTATCATTCATAGAATTGTGTCGTCCTCTTTAATTTTGTCAAGCATGATCTCATTTCATTAGTTTGTCCATCATGTCAACTGGGCAAAATTTCTCAGTTTTCATTTCCATTTATGATCAATAAAAGCTCCTCTCTTCCAGAAATAATTCACACCGATATTTGTGTCCCTACACCTATTTTGTCATATATGAGACATTCATACTTATTCATTTTCTGGATGACTAGCAAGTTCTCGTGGTTCTATATCATGAAATCATGATTGGTTGCGCTCAAAATTTTTCATGCTTTTCAGCTACAGGTAGAAAATCTATTGGATTGAAAATTTAAAGCTTTTCAATCTGATGGTGTCAAAGAATTTCTTTCTTATGATTTTCACAATGAGCTACAAAATTTTTGCATTGTTCTTCACATCTTGTGCCCCCATACACCGCAACAGAATGGATTTACTGAGCTCAAACATAGGTATACCATTGACATGGATCTCACTCTTCTTGCTCACTCTAGTTCACCACCACAAGTTCTAGGATTTTACTTTGGAGATAGTTGTCTTTCTTATCAATTGTCTTGCAACTCATACTCTTCTTTTCCTATCTCCCTACTAAGTTCTTTATGGTACACCTCCCCATTATAGCTTTCTATGGCTCTTTGGTTGCAGGTACTTCCCTTATCTACATCTATACAGTTGTCACAAGCTTGATTTTATTGGAAAAATGGCATTGAAATTGAATGAGAAATTGTTCTCATGAATTGAAGGAAAAAAAAATTTGAATTTGGGCTTAAGTCCAATTGAATGAGAAATTGAAGGAATTTGAAATGAGCTTAAGTCAACAAACTTAATTTTGTAATGAGGGTTGGGTTATGAAAAGCTCAAACCTAGAAGGGCCCATAGGGCCCATAGAGCCCATGGTGGGAATAATGAAAAACTTAATCCCACATCGATGAGGAATGGTAATTTAAAAAGGTTTATAAGCTAAAAGTGGTTTTATGATAAGTAACTTCTTCAGCTATAATAAATGGCTTTCTTGCGGTTCGGGTACGGGTTCGGGTTCGGGTTCGGCTTTCTTGAGTGGTCTTGCCGATTTTATACAATAAGGTCTGGTTCGGGTCTTCAATTCCCGGTTCTCTGCCATTAAAACCACCAGCCCCCTCCTACACTATAAATAGAGGGCTCCTCCATAGGTTCTGCACACTCTTCACAAGCTCTCAGGCTCTCACTTCTCCTCTCTGCATTCTGCATCATTTTCCGGTGGTTTCGAGCTTCAGTTCCGATTCGCCTCCAGCTTCGGGTCTCGTGCAACCTCAAGCTTAGCGTCGTTGTATCCTGGGAGATTGAAGTCCACGCTTCCTCAGCGCGACCAGAGGGGATGAATCAATCTTAAGTTTGTAACTTGAAATATATAAAATTGATAACAATTATCTTAATTAACATGGAACACATACCGACATTGTAGATTGATTCTAAACACAAATGCAAAATTTGTGTAGAAGCGAAATTAACGAGGTCATCCTTTCAAACCGTTGAAAGAAATACCGAACCACTTGACCTAATTCATAACGATGTTTGTGACTTAAAGTTTGTACAAACAAGAGGCGGTAATAAGTATTTTATTATTTTTGTTGATGATAACACAAAGTATAGCTATGTGTATTTGCTTAAAAGTAAAGACGAAGCCCTAGGAAAATTTATTCTCTATAAGAATGAAATTGAGAATCAACTCAATAAGAGAATAAAAAGACTAAGAAGTGATAGAGACGGTGAATATGAAGCACCATTTGGTGACTTTTGTGTACAACATGGAATAGTCCATGAAGTAACTGCGCCCTACTCACCTTAGTCAAACGATGTCACTGAACGGAAAAATCGCACCTTAAAAGAAATGATGAATGCGAAGAGTTCGGGGTTACCTCAGAACATGTGGGGGGAAGCTATTTTAACTAGTAATTACCTTTTAAATAAGGTACCTCGAAAGAAAGAGGAAAAGACGCCATATGAACTATGGCATGGTAGGAGACCATCCTACAAACACTTACGAGCGTGGGGGTGTATTGCAAAAGTAACAATACCAACACCGAAAAAGGTAAAAATAGGTCCTAAAATAGTGGATTGTGTTTTCATAGGCTATGCACATAACAGTAATGCATATCGATTCCTTGTGTATGAATAAAAAATTTATGATATACACAAGAATACGATAATGGAATCGAGAAATGCATTGTTTTTTGAAGATGTATTTCCGTATGGATCCAATGAAGGATCTAGTGCGTTGAAATGAACCAGCAAAACTATGAATGATAAAAGTCATGAATCAGATCATGGTTCTGATCATGAATTTGAGCCTAGACGTAGTGAAAAGGCGAGAGTGGAAAAATCATTTGGAGATGATTTTATAACATATCTGTTGGAAAAAGAACCACAGACGTATAAAGAAGCCGTGACTTTTTAGAGGGACCTCTTTGGAAAGAGGCGATTAACAGTGAAATTGATTCTATTTTACAGAATCATACGTGGGAGTTAGTCGATCTTCCTCCCGGTTGTAAACCTTTAGGATCTAAGTGGATCTTTAAAAGAAAAATGAGAGCAGATGGCTCCATAGATAAATACAAGGCTAGACTTGTTATCAAGGGATATGAGCAAAAGAAAGGCCTTGATTATTTTGATACATATTCTCCTGTGACGAGAATAAATTACATTAGGATGATACTTGCAATTGCGGCATTATGTACTTTAGAAGTACATCAAATGGATGTGAAAACAGCATTCCTAAATGGAGATTTAGATGAAGAAATCTACATGGAACAACCCGAGGGGTTTGTGTCTCCAAGAAAGGAAAAGAAAGTATGCAAATTGGTTAAATCATTGTACGGCTTGAAGCAAGTGCCAAAACAATGGCATGAAAAATTTGATAATACAATGATTACCGATGGCTACAAAATTAATGAGTGTGATAAATGTATTTACATAAAAGAGATGGAAAATAGTTACGTCATTTTATGTTTATATGTAGATGACATACTCATTGTTGGTAGTGATGAGAGAATTATTAAATCGACCAAGAGCATGTTGAATGCAAGATTTGACGTGAAAGATATGTGCCTTGCTGATGTGATTTTAGGAGTTAAGATCACGAGAACATTAGAAGGACTTATCTTAAGTCAGTCACACTATGTGGACAAAATTCTTGAGAAATTTAGCAAGAATGATTATGGTATCGCTAGAACACCATTAGATACAAGTCTCCATCTATCGAAGAATAGAGGAGAGAGGATTTCACAGGTGGAATACTCAAGAGTTATTAGTAGCTGATGTATCTAATGAGTTGTACTAGACCAGATATAGCCTACACGATTAGTGGGCTGAGTAGATATACAAGTAACTCGAGTGCCGACCATTGGAAGGCAATTGTGAAGGTATTACGATACCTAAGATATACTCGGGATTATGGGCTGCACTATACCAGATATCCAGCCGTACTTGAAGGGTACAGTGATGCAAACTGGATATCTGATATAAAAGACTCGAAATCTACAAGTGGATATGTATTCACTTTAGCGGGAGTAGTCGTATCATGGAAATCCTCAAAACAAACAGTGATAGCTTGATCCATAATGGAATATGAGTTTATAGCCTTAGATAAGTGTGGAGAAGAGGTTGAATGGCTACGCCATTTTCTTGAGGATATCCCAAAATGGGAAAAACCGATGCCGCTAATATGTATACATTGTGACAGTTAGTCTGCTATTGGAAGGGCACAAAGTCAAATGTATAATGATAAGTCTAGATATATACGTCGTAGACACAATACCATTAATTAATTACTCTCAACTGGAATTATCACAATTGACTATGTAAAGTTAAAGGATAATTTAACGGGTCTGCTAACCAAAGGGTTAAATAGAGAACTAGTTGAGAAAATATCGAAAGGAATGGGACTGAAGCCCATGAAAGAAAAGGTTTTATGAAGGAAAACCCTACCTTGTTGACTGGAGATCCCAAGATCTAGGTTCAAAGGGACAACCTACTCATAAAACTTGATGGGGTCACTATGAGGGGATTATTCCTCAACCCGGTCCTTGATAAGAAATAATAGCATTATCAGGATGAGGTTAGCATTTAGATGCTTTAATGATTTATAAAAGAGTAGACATAATACTCTTGAGATTATAAATCACCTATGTGAGAGAGAAGTGGTGCCGCTTCAAAAGAGAATAAGAGGCTTAATTCTTTAGAAACTCTCACAGAACCAGGACGGTGTTCATGGCCAAACGAACACAACCGTGAGAACGGAACAGAAGTGTTGTGAACTCCTGTGTGAGGCATATGATCCTTTACACAAGAAAGCGGGACAGTTCAAGGACATCTTGTCTACTGGACAGTTAGTAAAGTAAGTGTACCTTTACAATGGAAGGTTCAAAGGGTTGCCCTACCTATCCTATGCAGGATTCACTTGTTGGAAACCACCACATAGTCAAAACAAAACAATTTTCATTCATGTGGGGGATTGTTGGAAAAATAGCATTGAAATTAAATGAGAAATTGTTCTCATGAATTGAAGGAAAAAAAAATTGAATTTGGGCTTAAATCCAATTGAATGAAAAATTGAAGGAATTTGAAATGGGCTTAAGTCAACAGACTTAATTTTGTAATGTGGGTTGGGTTACAAAAAGCTCAAATCTAGAAGGGCCCATAGCCATAGAGCCCATGGTGGGAATAATGAAAAACTTAATCCCATATCGATGAGGAATGGTAATTTAAAAAGGTTTATAAGTTAAAAGTGGTCTTACGATAAGTAACTACTTCAGCTATAATAAACGGCTTTCTCGCGGCTCCCATCGATGGCAGGAGGTGCTGGCAGAGTTTTGCTATTTCTGGAAATTTTTTTTCTCCAATAAATCTACCTAGGATTCCCGACTCTTCGGAGTCCTAGCGGTTTAGGGCAATAAACGTTGGATTAAAGGGTGTATTAAGGCACGACATTTAGAGCCGGCCTTAATACACTGAATGCCCGGTTCGATCGAATTGATGGCCGGTTCATGGCAACTAAGGGCTCTTAATGTTCGGTTTTGCCCTTTTAATGGCCGATTTTATGCAATTAAGGTTTGGTTCGGGTCTTCAACTCCTGGTTCTCTGCTATTAAAGCCACCAGCCCCCTCCTACACTATAAATAGAGGGCTCCTCCATAGGTTCTGCACACCCTTCTCAAGCTCTCACTTCTCCTCTCTGCATTCTGCATCGTTTTCCGATGGTTTCTAGCGTCAGTTCTGGTTCGCCTCCAGTTTCAAGTCTCGTGCAACCTAAAGCTTAGCGTCGTTGCATCCTAGGAGATTGAAGTCCACGCTTCCTCAGCACGACCAGAGGGGACGAATCAATCTTAAGGATACTGTGACTGCCACAGGCCTTGACATCCAGTAAAAAATTTTATATTATAAGTTTGTCATTTCTATTTTTGTGATATTCGGTTCTTATTCTTCTTCTACTCCAATTTCTGGTAAGTCTTTCTTGCAACGATTTCGTGCCTACAGAAAGATAAATTAATAAAATCATTTTTATACTAGTTCTTCAATTGTGGCCATCGAGATAACTGTTATCAATTTTATATATTTTGAGTTACATATTTCCCTTCCCGAACATGCATCTTTGGTTATCCGTTCAATTATCATGGGTGTTGGTATCTTGATTCATGTTCTGGAGGATTTTTATTACCCATAAGATGGTATTTGATTAGCAACAGTTTCTATATGTGACATAGATGTCCAGTGTGACTAAATTTAGCAGTTCTCTTGCAGTCTCCAATAAGGTTCTCTCTAGAAACTCTTCATCATCTTTACATCCTATCTCCCTTCCCGTTCCATCACTATCCATTGACTTTATCCACAGATGCTCCTTACAAAGCAGGTCCAGTGACTATTGTGTCTCATGAAGAGTCTCTAATGCACCAGCATTTACCAGAACACTTACTAATATCCCTCAACGGAAGATGCCATGGTAACTAGAGCAAGGGATGGCTCACTACCACACGGAAGTTCTAAATTATGTGGCATCCTTTTATTTTTTATGTATTTACTGCTCTAGAGGAACTAAGATCATTTTCTAGCAAAGAATGATCCATGCTGGATTTCTGCTATGTCTGAAGAATACACTATGCTACTTAAGAATCACATGTGGTATCTTGTCCCACATACATTCGATAGATGAGTTGTTGGTAGTAAGTGGGTTTACAAAGTGAAGGAAAAATTGGATGTGTCTATTGAATGGTTTAAGGCCAGGCTTGTGGCATGAGGTTATACATAACATGAATGTATTGATTATGATGAAATGTTTAGTCCTATTATGAAATTTCTTTCTCTTGCTACTCCATTGAATTGGCCTATGCGACAACTGGATGTTAAGAATATGTTTCTCCATGAGTATCTTGATGAGGAAATTGACATGTCACAACCACCAAGGTTTATAGATCCAATGCGACCTCACCATGTTTGGAAGCTTCGTTGATCACTATATGGTTTTAAGCAACGCCACAAACATGATTTCTTTGCCTTAGTTAGTATCTAATTTGCCTTGAATTTACTGGCTCTTCAGCAGATACTTCCTTATTCATTCTACGGACATCAAATTTTGTCATGTATTTACTCGTATATGGTGATGATATTATCCTTATCAATTCGCATCACGCTCCCTTCACGATGCTCGTGGATTTATTACACAAGAAATTTGTGATGAAGGACCTAGGTTCTCTTCATTATTTCTTTGGTACTGAAGTACGTCATACTGATGAAGGGATGCTTCTCACACAGTCCAAGTATATTCACTCTCTTCTTGATCTAGCATCTATATTGGATTGTAAGTTGTCCTTTTCACCAATAGGATCTAATTCTTGACTCTCGTACGTGATGGTGATCCCTTGCCCGAACGCTCGACTTAGTACTAGTTATCGGATCACTTCGGTATCTTTCACTGACCAAGTCGAATATTACGTGCGTGGTTTAGCATGTCTATCAGTTTATGTATAAACCTACCACTGCTCACTAGATGGCTATCAAATCTAAAGGGCAGGATCACTCATAGCTTGTGTATTTGCCAAGATCTGTGCTTCATATTACATGGGTTTTTTGATAATGACTGAGCTAGTTACCCTGGTGATTGTTAGTCTGTCAGTGGTTTTGCATTCTTTATGGGTCCCAATTTGATTTCCTAGAGTTATAAGAAGTAGCGTATGGTTGCTCGATCCAGCATAGAGTATGAGTGTATGAGCCTCGACAATGGTACTGCAAAACTGATATGGTTACAGTCGTTACTACACGACCTTGGTTGCCCTTTATGCTGTCACGGCCCGACTCAAGTTGTGGCTTGATTCGTGACCATGACTAATCATGGTCAATCAAATAAGGTTGTGTAAGTCCTATTCCTTTCATGCCCGATTAAAACAACTCGTTCTTAATCATTCAGAGCAAACTATATCATAAGAAACTCAATTGCTATTACAACTCTTTTACTTTCACTTACATATGTACAAGACTTGAAATTAAGTCCATACTCATGTCTTACATCCTATGTAGGAAGCAACTTATCCAAAAGGATCATAATGGCTGACCACTATATGTACCTTCTATCCAAACGAACAACTTCGAAAACACTTCTAGGTATATCCACTGCTCCTAATCCCGAACTTCAACTCCTATGATCTGAGATGTTAAAATCAAAGAGTGAGCTTACATTGCTCAGTAAGTTGACAATCCATAGTTCAAACGTTAAAATCCATCAACTACAATGAAAGCTATTCGGCACAATCATTTCAATTCATAATAGAAGCAACATTCAACTACCAGAAGTATTCATACTTACTTATAGGCACCATATATGTTTATATAGGCGACAATATAACTTGATTATGCAAGATCATATAATTTAGTGAAACTATGAGTGAGTGCAATACTCAACACTATCTAATGATCTATTAGTTTTGTGAATGCATGCACGTTACCAACTGGCCAGTGGATCCTTCCGAGTAATTGTAAACATTACCAACCGATCAATGGTCCATTCGCCCTTCTGGGATCATATCGTATCATCGTGTTCTTCATGGAACCTTCTGTGTCATCGTTCTTATTGCATATACCAACTGATCAGTTGCCATTCGTCCATTCCGGGACATCCCTCTTGAGGGATATTATCATATGTTCCTTGCAAGATATGCATATGCTTGCATGCTATGCATGCTTCAATCACTTAGGCACTTCTATAGTTGATCATGTGGCATATTCATGTTGCACATTCATGTCAATTAAACATATCACCCTCTTATGGGAACAAAGAAATGTCAGCAATATGCCTCATTCACACAACCATCCAAAATGGATCATCATCTTCAACAAGCTTAATGGAGCTTAATCACACTTCTTAAGAATAATTAAACTTATCTTATCATGCTAATCCAGCTTATGACCACCTAAACCATCTCATAAAACTCTCCAATGTAGTAATCAAATGTTACTAATCAAGCTTGGTACTTTCTAGTTACACCGATTGAACCTTAACACAGCAATGAAGCATACAATATCATACTAATCATGCTTAATTAAACTTAATTATACTAATTAACCCCTAATCACAGCAGCTTAAACATGGCAGATTAGCAGATATCATTGATCCATTAACTCAACCACACACATTAAAATATCCATCACACTAAGCCAATGATGCTAAACACATGTTCAAATACATCTCTAAAATACCATTGATTCTTGAATAAACAACGATACTGCTATACCAATTCAATGAAGTAAATTTCGTAGCTGACTTATGTACATTAATCACTACCTATTTAAAGTTAAGAATGATCTTAGTTAACATCGAAGCTAATGAATATTGATGTTTAAACTGTGGAAAACCAACTTACATGCAAGGCTTTCAGATCTCTTCTTCCACCTCCAATCTCTCTCTCTCTCTCTCTCTATCTCTATATTGTTTGCTTCCATGGCTGCAAATGGTGATTAAAGTGAGCTATATTTGTCTGAAGAAAGAGAGCTAGCTGAGTTGTAGGACAAGTGTCACCACACCCCTGACAACTCTTTTTGACTTTTTGCTAATTCTTTCCCCTAATACTTTCTGCCACTTCCCTAAATATGTCATTATCTAATTCACGAATTCGTCCAAAGCAGAGTTGGGCTAGAAATGGGCTTCATTTTGGGCCTAAATCCAAGTAATTTATATTACACTTCTTAGCCCAATTCAAATACATCATAGGCCTTTAGATGTTTTATGTAATATTGGCCAATTTCTATGCCTAATTCAATAATCTAACTCCATTTGATCTTCAATTATAGTTCAGCTCAAAACAAGATATGTTGTAATATTAAGATGTGTCTTAGCCCAATCTAAGAGATGAATATGCAGAAGAGCATTTAGATCCAATTCAGGTTATAAGATAAGCAAATGTAGCTTTTAGATTTAATCTAGGTGCATTGGTAAGTCAAGTTATAAAATGTATCCCTTTAGATCCATCTAGGCATATTGGTAGTGGGTATCACAATGCTCTACTCCAATCCTTTGGTGTGATAGTCTCTATGCTATCTACCTAATGGAGAATTCCATTTTTCATGCGTAGACAAAATACATAGAGATTGACTATCACTTTGATCGTAAACATGTCTCTCATGGTCAACTTAGTATTCACTTTATTGATGCTAGTGCTCATGCTGCTGATATTTTTATGAAGGCTCTTTCTTCATCTCTTTTCCTTCTCCATTGGTCCAAGCTCAATGTTCGAAAGCACTCATTGCACTTGCGGGGTGTAAAGGATAAGATTGGATAGAATTGGAAACATTCAATAATCTCCATGTTGTGTAATGGAAGTTGTTACTGTAACCATATATAGTGCAATATATCATAGTATTAATATACAAGCTCATGTTGCGAATTCCCTATTCTATTGTGTCTTTAGTACTAACACCTAAGTAGTAGCCCAATTATTATGATGAAGAATCATGAGCTTGTCTTTAGTACAAACACCTAAGCAGTAGCCCAATTATTATGATGAAGAATCATGCGCTTGAGAATTACAGTGGGGTCAGACCCCGTCATATTAGGACCTGGAGGGCAATCAAGTGGAGATGTGAGATGTCCTAGAGCACTTTTGAGTAGAAAAATATTCATCGTGGAATGAATTAAGATAGTATTGGTCAAAGACAACTTGTAAGCCACCCAAGACAGTAGTTGTAGGATCAAGAATGGACCAAAATATTGAGTTGTGAGTTTAGCGTTTGGGCGTGAGGCCAAAGAATGCTGTCAATATGGCTGGGCCTTCAAGAAAACCCACTCTCCCATAGCAAATTCCTTTTGCTTTGCTTATTGTTTCCATAATGTTTCATTCATTATTGATCTTTTTCTAGTTGGAAATTATGTTCCTTTAAGGCTTCCTCTCAGTTGATAAGATTTCGATCCACAGCTTTCATCGAGGAATCCTCCAAAATGTAGGGAACATGAATTGGAGGTAGGACTCCATAAAGAGTCTTGATAGGAGTTTTGGGTGGATGAATGGAAGGAAGTATTGTACCGTCATTTTGCCAAGTGTAACCAATGCACCCACCACTTAGGGTACCATCCAGCCATGCAATGCAAGTAACATTCAAGATGGTTGAGGACATATGTAATGATATCCCTTAGGATCCAAACAACTCCTACTAGAAAATGCTTGTAAAGACTGGGTCTCAATTAGGCCTAGCAACGTTTGACAAGACACGAAATTAGCCGGGTTCAGGTTGACCCTAAACGGGTTGACCCACGTAACCCGTTTACATAAATAGGTTAAACCGGGTTGAATTGGTGTAACCCAACACGACACGATTAAATCCATTTAATTATATATCTATGTGTCAAACCCATTAACCCATTTAAATATATTAAGTTATAATTATAATTATAACATGCATATTTAGTTATACAGTTTAAACATGTTGTGTCATGTCAACCTGGTTTTAAACGGGTTGTATTCATATTTGAAGTTTCTGACTCGTTTATTAAACGGGTCATATAGGGGTTGACATATACAGGTTAACATACTTTTGACACAAACCCATTTAGACATAACACGTTTAAATACGACACGATATGTATTGCCAGGCTTAGTCTTAATTGCTTAGAAGGGCACTGGAAAATGCTTGTAAAAACCTGTAGTTATGATTGGGTTACCTGAAAAGTAGTTAGGGTTGGCTATAGAGCCACAAAATGGCTATATTTGGTTAGCCTGTCAACTATGACCGACACTATGTCCTTCCTTTCAAATTTAGGTATCTTTGATGAAGTCTAAGCTTACCTCTTTAAATACATAGTTAGGCATTGGTGGGGGCTATAATAGGCCTATGAGACTCACATTTTCCATCTTATTACACAAGTAAACCTCACAATTGTGCACAAATTCCTTGACTTGTTGTTGCATCCCCTTTTAATAGAGAATGACAACTATTCTTTTGACGATAGCTTCAGTGCTTGATTGTCCTCCTATAGTAGAGCTATTGAATGTCTAAATGATGGCTCATTGTAGCATATTGTTAGATCCCACCACTGATTTTCCCTTCCTTCGAAGCTACTCATTTTCCCAAGTGTGTTTAGCATTAGCTTACCATCCCAATTGTATTTGCTGCAATAAAACTCATAGCTTTGGGTCCTCTTGCTAACTAGACTAAAAGGGGAGAAGAGATATGTTGAAACAATAAGCGAAAACATAAGTGTTCGCTCACATCCAGGTAATCATGGCAGGGCAACTGATGCAAGGTTCTCCTTGCCCCTCTCGTATTTGATTTCATAATTGAACTAGACTAATTTTGTCATCCAAGCATGTTGGAGAGGGGTAGTTATCTTTTGCTCTAGTAAAATTTTGGGCTGTGGTGGTCTGTTCTTATAACAAAGGGCCTAAGGTGCATGTAACAAGACCACTTCTTGATGGCAAAAAGTATGGCAAACAACTTTTTCTCATACATCAATAACCTTCCAGCTTTAAGCTCAATGCTTTGTTGATAAAAGTAATGGGGGTGATATTCTTGTAGCAAGGTTGCCCTAACTTGCACCCCAGAAGAATCAATCTTGATCTCAAATGGCTTAGTGAAAACAAAAAAGGCAAGGACTGAGATTGAAATCATAACTAACTTCAGCTGCTCAAAGGCGTGGCTGTTTCTAGGTTCCACTTGAATCCCTCCTGCTCTAGCATGTCAGTAATGGCGATAGCTCCATACCCTTTGAAAACCTCCTGCAATAGCTAGTGAGCCCCATAAAGCTTTGTAGCTACTTAATATTGCTGGCAATGGCCAATCCTTCTCCACCTGCACCTTTCGAGGGTTTGCAAGATACTCTACTATAGTTACCCCAAAATTGCACTTGGATCTTTTTGCATACAATTGATGTCACCTTAGCAATTTTAAAGCAACTCTAATGTGTCTTAGATGATTTTTCAAGTTTTTTCTATATATTAATATGTCTTTGAAGAAGATAATCTGGATCGATGTAAAAATGGTTGAAAGACGTCATTCATCAAACTCTCAAAAGTTAGGGAGAATTTCTTAACCCAAATGGCATTATCAAAAATTTGTAGTGGCCTTCATGAGTATGAAAGGTTGTCTTGTTCACATATGGCTTTCACATGCGTATCTAGTGGTAACCGAACCTTGAGTCGACCAATAAGAAGATCATAAACCCACATAGCGCGTCCAACAACTCTTCTATAATAGAGATTGGGAAATTTTCCTTGATGACGACTCTGCTCAACACGATATTATCCATGCACATTCATCACATGCTGTCTTTCTTGACCAAAAGTTCATGCGAAGAATATAAGTTATTACTATGTTGGGTTGTACCAATCTGTAAAACCTCCTTGTACATTTGCTCAATTATATCCTTTTGCATCAATGGATATTGATAAGGCATCAAGTTCATGGCTATGCACCTACCTCAATTGGATCATATAATTATGAGATCTGTGGGGGTAGCAAGCCATCTAATTCCTCAAAGACATCATGGAGTTCTTTAAGCAAGTCCATAAGTGACGTGCTATCTTCTAATTATGTCTTTAGTCCAGCTCTAATATTGTCCAACCCTTCATACTTAGTAGCTGTGTCATGGCTATCTAGTTCTTCTTGCCAAGAAATTTATCCAACCTTTCTTGCACTGCCACCTTCAAGTGTTCCTTAGGATTCCCTTTTAAATCCCTATCTTTACCCTGGACAATGAACTTCATTTCTAAAGTTTTGAAGTTTTGAAGTTCCAAATAGTTTTCCCCAAGGTAGACAACCAATGGATCCCCAACATAATGTTGTAGTTAGGTAATGTCAACATATATACATCTGCCAGTATTCTTTCTCTTGCATCTTCCACATAAATCTCTTACAAACTGACTTACCTTGTAGCATCTCTCCATTAGCCACAATAACTGTGATTGAGTTAACACTTGTTTCATTACATCTAAATCTCTTGCTCAATTCCTTGTCCAGGAAGTTGCGCATGCTTCTTGAATCAATTTAGCACTTGCAAACTTTTCTTCACACTAGACCTATAATTTTCATGGTTTTCTAACTACTAGTCCCAGCTAACGTGTGGAGAGATCTCGGGTTTCATCTCAGGCTCTTCCTTTATTCTTGATCAACTAGCCATTTTTCTTCATCCCATCCACCTCAATCAAGTAAACTTGCTTCTTGGGACACTATGGCTAAGGCTATAGCTCTCTTCACACCAAAACGAAAGCCCCTTTAGCTCTTTTGTCTTCCATGTCCTTACTTGATATTGTTCGAGGTTGGTTTCTCGAATTTCTCTTCAAATCAATGGGCAAAGCATTCTTAGGCAATAGCAACAAACCCTCTAGTCCCAAATCATTAGGGAGTTGAGTGAGCAATGTGGGACCTACAATTGTGCTTCCCCACATTTTAGCTGGAGGAGTAGTATCCTTGGGGATAACTACAAATGCCCTTTGACTAGGTGTTTAACTATTATTGGTGAGGTTCATAGTAGCCTCTTGTTGCTTTGAAAGAGTAAACACTTTAGTCAGAGTAGCTGGCTTAAATATATATATAATTTGTTTTCTAACTCAATCTCAATCCCCAGAGAAACATGCCAATGGCACTGGATTTTGATATATCTACCTTATTCAAAAGGTGTCAAAGGATTTAGGGTAGTCACTCAGTGTACCAATTTAAGTGAGATTCTTCAAATTAGCAAGGGATCTTTGTAGCACCTACATCTAAACCTCATAGTGATTACTAATTTGTAATCACTCTAGCAGTGGTTCATCAGCATTCTTCCTCACTTTAAGCTAAGCCTAATGCCATTATAATGTTGCATCTTCCAAGTTGATGGTCACCACCTTTAACTTAATGTCCTCCAGAGCAACGTTACATGTTGAAGAACTACTCTACTCTGTAAACTTACCCTTCAACATTAGTACCGAAAAATCTTAGAAACTGTACATTCCCTGATTGATAAATTTCAAAATAAGTGGGGTTTAGCACAATAGATGGTTCTTAGTGCATTCCTTTTTTTGCCTTCACCAATTGCTGCTTCTTAATGAATTCCACTTGTTGTAAACCCATTTTCTTGATAGCTTCTTTTAATTCATTAAATTGATCTTGAATCTCAGCTATTTGTGCATCTTTTTCTTTTAATGAAGCTTCTAAGCTTTAAACTTCTTATGACCTGGTCCACCATTAGGGGATCATCGGCTCTGATACCAGAATATCACGATTTGAATTTATCTCACTCGTCTAGCAAACGAGAAGGCCGAGAAGAATGAGACAGATTTTGAGGGAGAGCGATAAAGAGAGAACATAGATAGATTCCAAAGAAATGTATTTTCCTATTGCGCACCTTCAAATGCTCAAAGTCATACCTTAATATCCCCATCAGTTATAACAAATGAGTTAACACTTTCACGACCCTATATCAGTGTGCACTATACCCCTACTCATTCTTTTTCTCTCTTCGAAGGTCATCTTTGATGAACATCACTTTCCCTTCAAATCTAACACATCTGTCATCACATAGTTAGCTAGCTCTTCTTCAAGTACCTAGGATACCGCTGCTTCTTTGCCCACCTCTCCCACTAACCTTTCTCCACAAGTCCATCCATCTCCCTCTACCATCATGTACCAGCTTGGTAGTGCTCCACCATGTATATTTGGCCCAACTCCAAATTTGGGTGCTTCACCTCTTCCAATCATGGATCAAGCCATAGGTACATTAGATTATGCAAAGGCTGCTTAGGTAGGTAATATCCACTCTTCCCCAAATACCCATTCCATGATGACTAAGTCTCGCAGTGGCTCCCTTCTTGCTCCTCGTTTTGTTATATCACGGAACCCCACTGCCTTTTCCTTCTCTGCTACACTACAGGAACTGTAGACTTTCTCTAAGGCCTAAAAACATCCCTAGTGGAGCCAGGTTATGCAAGTGGAATTTCATGCTCTTCTCAAAAACCACACGAGATTTAGTGGTGTGATCATCATCTCAAAACATTATTGGCTGCAAGTAGGAGTATCACATCAAACAAAAGGTGGATGAGATATTGATCACTAGAAGGTGCATCTTTTTGCCAAAGGTTTTAATCAACATGAAGGAATTGATTATACATAACATTCAATCCTTTCGTTAAGCTAGTGATAATTCACACCATTCTCTCTATAGTTGTCTCTTAAAGTGGCCTATTCGACAACTAGACATGAAGAATGCCTTCCTTCCAGGGAACCTCACTGAGGAGATCTACATGACTCAGCCTCCTAGCTTAATTGATCAAACATGACCAGACTATGTCTGCAAACTATGAAGTTCTTTATATGAGCTTAAACAACGCCATGGGAATGGTTTCAATGTCTCAGTAATTTCCTTCAAACCTCAAGCTTTTAGACTCTCAAGCTGATTCTTCTCTTTTTGTCCTTCAAGGACGGTCATATGTCGTTTATCTTCTCATTTTTGTGGATGATATAATACTCAGTAGCACACCGAGAACCCCATTTTCCTTTATTCTCTCCTACTCGACTGGGAATTTGATATAAAAAATTTGACTCTCTTTACTTCTTCCTTGGTATTGAGGTTCTTTGTAGTACTACTAGACTTCATCTTACACAGTCTAAGTATATTGATGACATCCTTTCATAGGTATCCATGCTTGATTGTATGTCGATTACCTCACCAGTTCGTCATGGCCAACCGGTCTCTGCTAGGGATGGAGAACCCTTCGAAGATCCTTCCTTATACCACAGCATGGTTGACATTGCTTATGCTATGAATCAAGTTTATCAATTCATGCACAGCCCAATTATATCTCATTGATTATCGATCAAAAGGATTCTTCGATATCTCAAGGGTACCATTACATATGGACTCCCTCGTCCAATGTGCATCCCCTCCATCTATAGCTATTCTGATGCTAATTGGCTAGCAATATTGATGATTGAAGACCTATCGATGGTTATGTCATCTTTCTTGGGCTTAATCCTATCTCATGGTGTTCCAAAAGAAATGCACAGTTGCTCGGTTTAGCACTTAGTGCAAATACAATAGCCTTGCCAATACAACTGTTGAGATTATTTGCCTCCAATCATTACTTAGTGAACTATCATCTTAATCATCCTTCGACGTTATGTTGTGACAATATTTCTACCATTTATCTCACAGTAGATACATTTTTTCACGTTCGCACTAAGCATACGAGATAGGTTATCACTTTGTCCGTGAGAAGTTCATGCGGAAACAACTTGCCATTGAATTTGTCAAATCGGAAGACCAACTTGTTGATGGTCTTACGAAAGGCATACTATTGTCCTAATTCTTCCTTATTTGGTCCAAGCTCCACATGATTCCCTCCCATTGTGCTTGCGAGGGAGTAACAACCAATATATTAACAAGTTAGGGTATGATAATCTAGTCAGTTACTCTGTTGTAACTTATTTATAATTGATCTACCATTGTCTCTCTATAAATATAATACATAGATACCACACAATGGTATGTGAGGTAATTATTTCTTCAACTGAAGTATATGTGACAACCTCCCCTCATGAGCTTTTGAAATTGATTTCCTCTCATCAGTTGTTGGGGTGTGCATAAAAACCGGTTAGGGATGAACCGAACTGAAAAGAATTGGTTCAGCTCGAACCGGTTCTATTTCAGTTCGGTTTTAAGACCAAATTCAGTATGGTTAATTTATAAGTTCATTAAATTTAGTGAACCGGTTCGAACAGAACCGAACCGTTTTTAATAATAATAATAATAATAATAATAATAATAATAATAATAATAATAATAATAATCTGTCAATTAAAATCCTCAAAATTTGTCATTCAAAACCCTCAAAATCTTAAGCCTAGGTTTCCATCTTTGAGAAATCTCAGCCCCATCTTTGGCCAAGCCTTATCTGCTCCACGTATCTACCCCAAATCTTTGGCCCCATCTTCGATGAAGCCTCATTGACTCGTCTTCGGCCCTTCCTCCTCCAATCAACCTCGTCTACCCTTTATCCACTCAATTACGCAAGAAATTGGAAGCCCTAAAACTTTCACAGAAAAAAAAAAAAAGAAGAAGAACGATGGAAGAGGAGACCTGATTGAAGCACCAACCGAAGAACACCGTGGTGGCATAGAGAGATCAACATTGCCGGAAATGGTGGTCTTGCTTGGTCCTCCTCCTTCCAATGATGTCCTCTTCGTCCGACACCGTTGTCGAAGATGGTTATCTTGATCTTCCAATGTTGTCAGAGATGGTGCTTCCAATGCAATCTTCTTCTGGTGTTGTTAGAGACAGCGATCTAACCCCCGCAATCCGCCCGACGCTCACGCTGTGGCATCCTTCTCTTCTTCCTCATCCTCTTCTGCCTCTGGTGCATTTGTGCATTTCAGCGTGAAGTTGTAAAGCTACCGCTTCTTATTCGGGCATGGGGACCCAATGGAAGCCTTTTGGGCTCACAATGGCCCATGGGCCACTACTTTTAAAAATTAAAATTAGTCTGGTTTGCTTCAAAAGAAAAATGAATAGACCAAAATTTGCTTCTAAACCGGTTTGGTTTGAATTGGTTAACCGAATTGGTTCAATGTAATTCAATTTCTTATTCATAAACCAGTTACAGTGCTTACTTACCATATTGAACCGAACCGAACCAATTTTTTGTGGTTCGGTTCAGTTCGAAACCGGTTCGACCACCGAACCGGTTCTTGCACACCCCTAATTAGTTGCGTGTTCCACGTCTACATCCCTTTTTGCCTTATCCATCAGTCACCCCTTCCTCGGCCAACTTCAATTTGATGACTCTAATCTTGAGCTTTCCACATATAAAACTCCTCGCACAGTGCCCCATCCTCATTATCTTTGGGTCAACCATCTTCAAAGCCCTGTCTCGTCACAGGGTCAAGCAAGAAGTGCAGGAGCTAGTCGATGGGGTTAACGACTATGGAGACTAGAGAAATTATGGAAGAGGAGAGAGACTCAAGAATTTTGAGGAGAGAGTTATAGAGGTGGGAGCATCAAAGGTCAAATGCCTCTGATGCAAGGACGGTGATTTAGAGCTTCCAACATCCACAAATCAACGAAAGCTCGAGCTCCGATCAAGCCTGCTATCCAGCCTGTGCTACAATGGGGAGAGGGGAATGTTAAGAAGCGGAGGCAGATTTTAAAACTTGAGAAAAGTATGTGTTTTTTCAAAATATCCGATGGATTCAAATTTGACATATTGTGTTCATCCATTGGATGAACCCATTGCTGACATGATGTGTGACTCACCTAAGAAATTTTCGTCATTCAAATAAGTCATGAATTTATCTCTAAGTTGTAATTGAAAGAGCAAATATTGACACCAAAGAGCTGCAACAGATTGGATAAAATGAGAAAGAGGAAGAATTTACGATTCAGTCATTGACCATTGGACCATTTATTTCATTAGTTTACAATCAATAATTTAAATTAAAAACAAAAAAGAATCTAACAATTTATGATTATTTTCTTCACCCGTTTGGACGTAAAATTCCCAACCACAGGACATTCTTTTGACTTAAAAAAGACAAACAATCACTGAAACTTCCAAGAATAATACCTATGACAAATTCTTTTTAAGTTGCATTTGCCGCATCATTGATTAATTGAAATGATTCAATACCTCTATTCTTGAATGATGTTTCAATTTTAAATTTTTTGAATGGAGAGAAATCTATCAATGGGAGAATTTACTTGTTAGTGGATCGATTCAACTTAATCTTGAATTGTTTAGCCTGCTAGTGTTTTAAATACCGTGGATTGCATTACAAACAAAAGGATGAAATGGAATGGGTTTTATAGTATAAATTAATAATAGCACGTGGAAAAGATTACAAATTTTTATGTTTAATTTAAAAATATAAAAGAACATAATGAGAAGTGATGAAATGATCACTCCTCTATTTTCACGGGGAAAAAAACACTCCATCAACTTGAGGAAAAAGTCTACATCAATGGGATTCACATGTGCAATCAAATAAATAAATTATGTAATAAAGCTAAATTGCCTATTTCATTCATTTTTTCTATTCGATTCTTCCGTACTGAGCGTAATATTAACAATCTTCTTTGTTGAGTGTGGTTATTATCTTCTATTGTTATGACATTTTTCAATGGAAAAGAGCATTTATGTTTGTGTTGAGCAAACTATGGCTTCCTTGTGTGCTCTCATAAGAAAACTTTTTAACAAAATACATTTTGGAACAAATTGTTTCCAATTATCGTAATAAAATCACATCTTCAACGTCTGCGATTTCCATATTATTTTTCATTTAAGATGCGGCTTCTTCTGGACACCGAGATAGCATTTTCAAGATACTGGTTCGTGATGCCCACGAGGGCACAGCCCCATTGGTGAGGCACTTTCCAAGAGGTCTTGGGTTCAATCCCCGTTCAATCCCCAAGACGAGCATTCCTCTGCGGATGGGGGCTTCTCTTGTCTCGTCGGGTTCGCCTGACTTACCCGGTATATGTGATTTGCGGACTATTACGTGTAACTCGCGCTCGGATACCTCGGTTATCAAAAAAAGAAAAAAAATACTGGTTCGTGACTGCATTGGAAGTGGTTCCATGAGTCGGGGTCCACTTTCTTGGCCCGGTTGGTTCTTCAATAACCACCTATATCAATAAAAAGTCCGAAAGTACCAACATTCTTGGAAGAAAATTTGAATTAATTAATTATAACTTGATTTCACTCAACTAGGGAAAAACAACCAATCATGTGTTGAAATCTCATAAAACTCGAACAACTTACTTAAATCTAAGCCATAAAATATGTTCAAATAAGCATATTTATATAATTAACAGGAAGCCAGTCCTATCAGTACGTCAGCTCAGGCCCCTCTTCCAATTAATTATTCTTTCACTGTTGACGCCTAATAGAGAGTCAACCAGAACCAGAGACTGATTTCCCATCTGTTCATTTTCATGGACATATGATAACAAATCAATATCATCATCCAAGTCCATCTCCACCTGATCCATAATTTTCTGCTTTTGTTTAAATTTTTTTCCTTTATTATCTCGAACCTGTGAGATTGACAGTGAAGGTTCAGAGCTTTGCAATAGCGGATGAGGGCAAGTTCGACGATCTTGTGGGGAGCTTCAGGTCTTCCCACTCTTTGTCATTGACCTTCGTGAAGTAGTGCTCCACCATCTCATCGCTTACAAGCTCCAACCTCGAAGGTTCCCACTGCACAAAAACAAAGTTAGATGAGAATTACATCGCACTACGCTGGTGTACGGAATTAATAATAGCAAGTATTGCTGCTCGAACCTTCGGGTTCTTGTCCTTGTCCAAGAGTATAGCCCGGCAACCCTGGAGAAACAGATAATAGTCCAGTGACATCTTCTGCATATCCTACTGCTTTATATATAGTATCAAATCTTGGTATGATAAAAAGAAAACCTCGAGGAAATCCCTGCTAACTTCTCCGCGTATCACATGGCAAACCATTCTGTACTCGCGAATTAGGCACTGCCCAACTCCTTGCAATCTTCCTTCTCTAATCTGAAATGAAAGATCAAAAGTATGAACGGAATAAACCTTCACCATGCATCAAACATAAGTTCACGACCCTTTTTTTTAATCAAACACCCGGGCAGTTGACCAATCTAAAAGCTTTTGAAATACCGACATGACAAACAAGATACTAGGACAGGTCATCCAGCACAGCAAAGAGAAATAGACTAGAATTGGCGTGATCTTGGCTCAAGAACATTATTACTAATATTGACCATGTATCAGGGCAAGCGAACAGTCAAGTTTTACCAAATCCATTTTAGCTAGGTAATATTTAACTGGACAGGATGAGGATTCCTGGTCCTGTATTGATTCAGCACCCTTCAACAGAGCTTGAAATCATCTCAGGCCCCATTAAGGAAGAAAAAAAGATTAAAAGATACTTACCGATCTGAGGGAAATTTTAAGGCTTGTTGGGGATGCATTCTTCAATGACTGGATCATGGAAAAGATCCAGTCATCATTTCTTCCTGTAGCCTCCATCTCCTAGAGAAGGGAAGAAACTCGGTCTACTAAAATTTGTATATAATAATTTAAATTTCCAGAATACTTAAATGCTGCAAAGAACTTACAAGAGCAGATACAATCTCTTCCACTGTTCTTCGTGAGAAACACCTATCAATTACATCCAACCTGAACAAAGCATAATCCTTAGATTAACATTACAAATAAACAAGTTGGTATATATCCGGGAGACTTGGTAGCCGACAATACAATGCCGGTAAGTTCCAGCAATGGTAGATGAATTCAGTGCGTAAAACTCTAACGTGCCTCCAGGTGAATGAGCAAACATCCAGCCAAAATGCTTTTAAGTTATTATGACAGCAAACACTCTACAATGTAAAACTTCACTGGGCCTAATGCAGACCGGTCCGTGTTCATTCCAAAGGCTTAAGTTACAAATATGGTAAAGACTGATCTACATATACACAAAAAGTTTTTCTTTTTAATTTTCAGCTATAGGATTTTCTATTAATAGAAAGCGGTCTCTAGTGTTTGATTCCCCCCTTATGCATGTAACCTTGGTGAGGCCACCGCCCTAAAATATGCTTGCATATGGACTTATCAAGATCCATGGGCGTGTGGGATGTCTATGGACCGGGAGAAAAAACTCGTCGTTATCAAAAAAAAAAGGCAATCAATAGCTCAGTAAAAAACAGCACTCACAAACTACCATAAAATGCGAAATGTAGCGAATCAGAAGTTTAGATACTTGAGGATACTACTGACTCTGGCTTTTCAGTATCATCATAAGGTAGAGTACTGATGATCTAGAGTGTCAATTGTATGTACACCAGCCAGATACTGAAATTTCATGCTACATAGCTTAGACTGGCACACTAACTAAACAAAGAAAGATCAATTTTGTGCTGTACAATGATAGATAGATGTATATATTGCATTTCTAGGAAGAATTCACTTCCCCCCCTTGCTCTCTTTTCACTTCAAATTACATTAGAGCCCATATTGCAAGCAAGGACAATTCTTGAATACTATCAAAAAATGTTGTAGGATAAACAATTATCTTGTTGCCTGACTCACAAAACTAGAAAATTAAACATTGCACAAAATGCAAATCATAAATACGGAACCGCCAACCGACCTCTTATATGCACTCTTGTCTTTCAAATTAGGAAGCTCAGAGTATTCTTCAATTATTGCTGAAATGAAGATCGGGTCAGTTGAAGCCACCTTCAAAAGAGCTGCTTCAAGGGATGGCAACTTCTGCTTGACAAGCAAAGATTGATGGAGGATAATATTCATTTTAGTATCATAAAAAGGCAAAAATATCTACCAGTGCTTCTGTCAAAGCAGACACTATGAGACTAATCTCCCACTTGAAACCCATCCGATCTATAAAGTCTGAAATAAAGAGTGCTCGGCAGTTCTCTCGCATTATCTTAGATGGTTCTTTTGGTAGCTGATATGCTAAAAAGGGTCTTTAATGCCAGAGATAAATCTCAATAGAATCATCAACCTGTTACAAAGAAACTCTGCATGACAAGATTCATCTGTGAAAAGGTTATGGAACAGAGCAGCAAGACATGGCAGCAGCTTATGTCTTCACACTATTTAGCTGAGAGTAAAAAAATCAGATAGTCTAATATATTATGCAGTAGGTAACATTTCTTAAATTTTATATCTAACTCTGAATTCTCCCATGAAAAGCTAATTTTCACTGTCAAGTTAGGCCTACACACCGGGAAAGAGAGGGATAACTCTTAGTGGGCATGCTTATCATCACTAAAGAATTGTTACTCTCTCACCTAGGATACACAACACCAGCATTGACAAACTCCTAAAATGCGAAACAATACCTCTGCCGGGACATAATGAGTTGCAAGGCCACATGCAAGCATTTCGGCTCCATTCAATCTAGCGCCAGTAAGACCAAGATATTCCCCTGAAATAAGTAGATTCTAAGCATTGAACTGCACTGGTGAATATACCATCCTACTTAAAAGGACCATTCACTGTTTCAAATAAAGCCTCATATTGATATAAGCATTTCCATAATTAAGTGACGGATTACACAGTCAATTCCACTGGAATTGAAATCCTAAATTCTTCAACAGAATTATAGACATGCATTGATTGGGAAAATATTTTCCATTACCAAAGAATCCAGGAAGCCTGGACAAAAAGTATGAGGCACCTATATCTGGAAATAGTCCAAGAGCTGTTTCTGGCATGGCAAACACCTTCAACAGAATAAATATAAATACAAATAAGAGTTGAATCAATAGCTCTACTACTGTAATATCAGATCTAAATAAAAAAAGAAGCGTATATGTATATATCCAGTGAAGAAAGGACCACAAAAGATCTGTTTCCCAGCTAAGAAAGCAAACATAGAAAAATGAATTTAATGAGTAAAGATTAGTAGGCACATATACTTTGAAGCTAGTTATGGTTCTCTAACTATGATCCCACAAGCTTAACACCTGTAAAACTTATTATAACAATTAAGAACCATCAGCATGTATAGGTGGTAATTATTGTCTATTTTCCTGTCCAAGCTCATGTGCACTTGTACCAGACCTAATACTGTCCACTAAACTGTTCAGGAATTTATGTTAAACCCAACAAAGGACCATAGAGAAGCTACACTTCTAAAAGTTTCACAATTTAAACATCATTCTAATATGCTGGGGAAAAAATATGTAATACAGTAATGATTCTGTCAGTTATATATTCCTTCTTTGTAGGTTCAGTTCCATTAGAAAAGCAATTGTTCGTCCCATCCAGAATAGTGGAATGGAAAGGAAAAGTAGGTACTGACATAATTTGTACCTTTTTCTGATTCACACCATTTTCAGCGATATTGAAAAAATTGTGTACTACAGCTTAAAATTGAAAGCAGGAAAAAGCGCACCGAATTTTCAGTCACAATGCGAAATCTTCCATGTATGGAACAGCCAGCACCACCTCCCATGACTATTCCATTCAAGATCGATACCTTCAGTAATTGGGGCATTTAAATGGAATGATGAATAGTTATTAAAAATAAAACAAAATCTTGACAAGAAAAGGGTGTCAGAAAGAGGTAATTAGCTTATCAAAAAGGGAAAAAGATACAGTAAACATCCCATGACTATTCCATTAAAGATTGACACCTTCAGAAATAGGGGCATTTAAATGAAATGATGAATAGCCATTGGAAAAACAAAATCTTGACAGGAAAGGGTATTAGAAATAGATAATTAGCATATCAAAAAGAGAAAAACAGATACACCACCTGAGGTTTACTGTATGCCGCCATCAGATAGTTTAAACTAAACTCCCTCCGGAAAAACTCCGCAGCAAACTTCCATTTACCTAACAGGTTCAAATAGGCAAAATTGATAGCTATGTATTATCATCTCTATCCCAGTGAAGGTAAATTCCGAAGCAGTATTTAGCCCAAAAAAACAATATAAAATAAAATTCCTTTGACAAGAAAAAGAAACTTGAATTAAAACTTCAACCTTATTTAACTATTCAAAGAAATTGCAGTAGACAAGTCCAGTACCTTGCTTAATATCACGAGCCACAGCTGCAACATCACCACCAGCACAGAAAGCTCTTCCTTGACCCTAAAATAGGTGTAGAATATAAAGAAAGACAAAATTACTCTCTCAAAAATTCAAAAAGTAGATATTGCCCATTATTAGAAACGTTAAACATGAACATAATTAACTCCGGAAAATATAGTGCATCTAAATTGATGCTACTGACTCTTCATTTAATTGGATCTTTTGTTCTTGCATCAGTCTCTTCATCTTCAACCAGTACATTTCTTTCTAATTTATTCCTACTTAACTTTAAGCACATACATTCCATGAAGCTTGAAGACACAACATAAGAGAACTAGAGAACAGAATGAAAGTACATATTGCTGCTGAGCTAAACATAAGATTTCTCACCAATTATGAGAGAGAGACACTGAAAATGGTGAACATGAGACTGACAATCTAAAATGATGCAATTTTATTGTATTTTATGTGAAAAATGCAGATACATATTTATGGATTCTAATACACAAAACACACAGACACACACACAAAAAATGGCTTTTGCAGACCAACCTTTTTCAATTTAGGCAAAGCTATATTCTGCAATACACTGAAATAAAATTACAAAATCCAAACCCATAAAATCATAGCAATAGTCACACTTTGAAACAACTATATGCAAGCCACCAAACTGCAAAAATATAACAAACTGCACTCTCTTCGCCAATACGCACAAATAGGGTCTCTGAACTATAGACTATAACCTGGTATAGCCCCTTTTTAGTCCTTTTTTCCCAAAAAAAAATCTCAATTACCCTCATAATTTTGTCTGGTCAAGAATATGATAATGTATCTCATGCCATAAGTGAAAGAAAAAGAAAAATTGATTGGAACTTAAAAAATTAAAAGGATCTGACAAATTAACACCATACCATAGACCAAGCATCACATGTTTCTAGAGTTCCTAACTCACAATCTTACCAAAAAGAGAAGAAAGAGGGAGATTGTTGAAATAAAAGCAAGCACAAATTCTTTTCCAACATCATAATTCACATAAGATGGTGCCCACACACATGTATAAGGGAAGTACCTTAAGAATTATCAGCTTCGCATTGCTATCTTTCTCGTAGGCAACAAAGAGGTCCAAAAGCCGAGATATCTGGAATCAAATATCAAGAAAATGATAACCAATTGCATGGACTTATTCACAAAATAGCAAGGCTCTAGTCAGGACGTAACAAACTCCCACAACTCAGATAAACCAAAAAGCAAGCTAATCAAACAGAATAAGAATCGTACGAGTTAAGTCACCTAAATACGCACGGCAGCATCATGCATGTGAAAAGAGGTCCTGAAAATTGAGCTGCAAATGCAATATTACCTCTCACACTTCCGATAGAAACCATGCATCAACAATATATCAAATAACATTCCAATGTCTTGGCACAGTATCTTTCAAACAAAAAATGACAAGCCATTTGCTAACAACAAGACTAAAATAAAAGAATTTGCAACAACACAATTAGAATCTTCGAGGACCAAATTCAAAGAAATGCTCCAGACAATCTTAACAATTCAGTAAGCAAGCTGGGATATTATCTGGCAAGCAGGGAGGCTATCTGTCATATTTTTGACATCTTTCTGTAGGTTATCTGTTAAAATTTTCCAGAAGCCATTGTTTAAACCATGTATCTTGCAGCTCATTGATGGGTAAAGTAAGCATGAAGCGAGCAACCCTTACAAATAAGGATGACAATAACCTTGAATACGGAGACCACAAATTATTCAACTATATAGGCAATTCCATGGCCCTAGTTCCCCTAACCAAAAGAAAGAAACCTACAACAAACAGCTGTCACATTCTGATTTCAAATAAATTCAGCCAGTAAAATTGGAAGACTGGGGCTTTAGCCTAAGTAATTGCAGCTGCTGAGCCTCCTGGCTCTCATCCCTCCATTTGTCAAGCGAAGGGCACAAAAAACAGACCGGTGGGTGCACAGATAAGGGGAAAACAGCTAATTAATATGAGAAAGTGTACATGATACAATTTGAACATTCTGAAAGTACCATATGCAGATCACAAAACAGAAGCAATATTAAGAATATCTTGTGCACTGCCTCAGCATGAGAAATGGAAGAACTGAGTTCAGAAAGTTCCTCATGGCATGGCATTCCGATTTCATACATATAAATATGGACGTACCATATAATAGGACGCTGCATTCAGCTGTTTGGGCCTATTCAGCGTCAGAATTCTCACAAATGATTTCTCTTCCACCAGAACCTGCACATACCCAAAAGAAATAATGAAGATGGAAGCATGAAGCGGAACTAATTCTAAATCATTTCAGACAGAATTTCAGAGAAACAAAAATTCATCATTTTCGTCAAAATTAAGGCAAAAAATTGAGGTTAGTACCCACTATATCACACGGGACGGCACTATTACGAATGTGGAAATTTGGATAAACCAAGTCAAACCTCAGCACCCCACTCAGACAACTGAATGAAAACTCCATATATTGCACAGAATTATGAACGTATATAGAGTTCGCAGACCGAACCAGGACAAGCTAAACAATGAAAGAGGTAGACCTGATTTTCCTCGTTGCTGGCGGAAGAATAAGAAGAAGCCATGGTTGCTCTTTAGATCGATCGCTGACTACTCTTGAGCAGGGAACCGAAGCTGAACAACACAGATGCGAAAAATATAATATTTTTTCTTTGGTTATTTACCCAAAAAAAAACAATCTATCCAAGAATTTATTAATATATTATGAACTACTTTTTTACTAAAAAATTTTAAATTATCCAAAAATTCTTCAATTTATCACAAACTATATTTTTTACTAGAAAATCACAAATTATTCTCTATTTTTCTAATTTACCATGCCATTAATTTTAACTGTTAATTGCTAATTTATACATTAATTTTACTGATTGTATAAATAACGTCTGACGTAGTATCACACTTACCATAAATTTGGTTATGAAAATAGGGATCATCTGTCTACACATATGTTTGCACGTCGATAATTTGTTTGTACATTTGTTTACACGTCTATTGTCATAATAAAATAGAGAATTCGATAATAGTTTGTAATTTTTTATGATCAAATGGATGCTATGTATGATATCATGTCAGATTCAGTTTGCACAATAGTAAAATTGACATAACACATCAGCAATTAATAGATAAATTAATCATGTGATGGATTAAGAAATTCTCGAAAAGTTCGTGATTTTCTGGGCAAAAAAAATAGTTCATAGTAGATTATGAAATTTTTGGATAATTCGTAATGTTTTTGACAAAAAATATTTGTGGTAGATTAGAGAATTCTTAGATAATTCATACTTTTTGGGCAAACAACTCATATTTTCTTTTACCCTTTGTTTGGATGGAGTGAATAGAGGGGAAGGAAGAGAAAGGGAGTGGAGTGGAGGGAAAATAGATGTATTATGATAAAGAGAATTGAGGAAAAAAATTAACCTCATTTGTATATAAATAATTAATTGCCAAAGAAATATATTGTTACCTTTATATTACTCATCTAATTTCATTACAGGAAAAAAGAACTTAAATTCTACACATTACACAATATATAATACACAATAACATAAATGATAGATACATTTTCTTTAGATCACATACACTAAAAAAATAATCAAAATGTAATATTGTTAGAATCTCAACCAAAATAAAAGTGAGCAATATAGTATAACAACTTCTAGTTTACTATAGATCACTGAGCACCGCATAACGTCTAGTTACTTTACTCATCTTTGAATGATGGGTAAAAACACAGTCTCATAAATTGTTGTTGATATTATGATTTTATGATTTATTTATTTATTACCTACCTAAATTCTTGAGTTTTAGACTACTTTCCATATATTTAGATATTAATTGCATATCTTTTTGTTCTTGGGATTTAGTTTATAAATAATAGTTTGAGAACTTTAAATGTGGATTAGATAGTGTTGGAAGTCATTTAATGTGCAGGGAATAGAAGAAAGATGTGCAAAAGATGAAGAAATAGCTTGCTTGATAACTCAACGTTCAATGCAGCAATTTTAAGAGGAAATTTCTAATTATCTCTACATGAGAAATATTGCAAATAAGATATCATTGAAAAACTTGTCGACTCAGGATTCCAACACATTAAACAAATCACAAATCGGAGCTGAAAGGAGAAATTTATGGCCAAAGAAAGGAAACTACTTGTCTACAGAGGGACACGTGAAGCAGAGGACTTAGATTGCGGTTTGAGATGCAGTCCACTGGGCGGCAGAGGACTTGGATGCTGTTTCAAAATACGAAACTTGTCTTTCTAGATCCCAACGACCTAGGAAAGTTTCTATAAGTACTCACATACTTATTACAATATTTAATGGTGTAAAAACAAAGAGAAAAGTGGTCAAAAACTTAGAAGAATAGGCAGTACTCTAGAGGGAAAGTTTAAGATCCGGAAATATTATGATAGTTTCCAATTTCTTCACTATATAAAGGGCACCACTCCAGCAACTTGAGAGACAACTACGACACTATTATTTAGCATATTTTACTAGTTTTCAAGGGTAAAAAAAGGTTGCACACTTGGAGCAAGAAGGAGGGTCTGTGCTTAAAAATTATGGAGATATGATTAAGAGATTCGACTCCACCACTATCTAGATTCCTTCTATCCCTTTCTTTCTTATTTTCATAATGTTATTTTCTCTTTCAACTCTTGTATTTTCTTTTATTATGTTAAACTAAACTCTTAGATTCATAGGGAGATTAATGGAACCTATTTTAATATTATAACTCGAGTTCTTTTCTCTCATGTATATGATTTTATCGAGGTATGCCTTCTAGATGTTATTTACGCATATCTCGTACCATATGCTTTCTTTTGACTTGATCACCAATGAGAATGATCTTGAAATTGAGAGGAGTTTCAAGAGAGAGAATCAAAATCACGCTAGAGAGTACATAGTATAGGTTAACTTATACCGAGAGGTAAGGTTATTCATCTGAGCACATCAAGGGATAGTGAGCACCCTAAATAGCCAATTAGGGTTGGTTTAATTGGCCTTTCAATACTAATCGCGTAGAGATAAAGTGGGTTAGTATCTTCCGCTTAGGTACACTCTTGTGCCATTGAGAGGTGCATACAGAAGTAGTGGGGAAATCATAGAACCCTAGATTAATAACATGGCAGAATTAATTACATGAAAGAACAATTTGGCTTAAGACTAAAATAGGGGAAATTATGAACCCTACAAGTACTCAATTGATTGATTCATGTTTTGCTTTCCTATTTATTATCTACTCCTATTATTCAATTGACTTGGCTTAGATACAGCCATGTCAATTTTAGTGATTTGTACTGCATTGGAAAAAGTCATTGTGGGAATGATACTCTACTAACTATTTATTACTTAGTTGCAATCTGTATACTTGTGCGCACAAATATTTATGCAATAATTACATGTTTAAAAGTGAGAATATGATTTTTGATTGATTTCATATACATGGGCAATTAGTAATTTTATTGTAGATAAGTTTTTAAAAATTCATTTCACCCACATTCAATCGCAAATCGAGGGTGAAAAGAAATTGGGTTTTTGAGGGGAATGTGAGTGAAAAATTTCCCTTCATTCTCTTTCTTGTCCATTAAAATAAGGTAACCAAACAAAATGAAATTTCCCCCTCTATTCACCCTCATCCAAACATAGCCTTATTCCCTTTTTTCCCCTTTTCATTTTTGAGAGAAGCAAAATTTCTATCCGGCCATAGAAGTTTTAGGGAGCAATATTTGGCGCTTGCATCATAAAGCTTGAGCTTGATATTTTAGATGGCAATTTTGACCCAATCTGCCTCAACCCGAGTTGGGATGGGTCCGGTTTGTTCTGCACATGAGTCAGAGCAGTCTAGGTCAATCTTATGACCCAACCCGACCCGATTTGTAATATTACATTATATTATTATCTTTTTATTTAATTTGTGTGCATTTTTATCATAATAAATTAAACTAGCATACAACTCGTGCTCCGCAATGTGAATATTGTCAAGTATAGAAGTGAGTGTTAAAATTTATGATATTTGTTATAAAAAGTGGGGGTGTGTACGGGTATCCGATAGGGTAGGTTCCGGGCCAATTTTAATGGGAACATGGTAGGTTCTGAGGAAAAAAAATGATTCAAATTTCATTAAACGTGTGTTCGGATACCTGTGTACACCCCTATGAAAAAGATCTATTAACTAAATGAATGACTTACTATCATGGGATTGAATAGAGTGGCCCGATGGACTTTGACAAACCTATTGAGCTTAGAATTTTTGCGAACCTGGCAGTTAATGTGGATGTTAGGCATGATTAATTGTGAGCCATTTAATATTTTTCATTGAAATATCATATAACAATTTTAAAAATATATTAAATATGAAAAAACTTCAAAAAATTCTAAAAAGTTAGAAAAAAATTTTAAAATTGAAAAATTATACAAAATATTTTTAAAAAATTAGAAAATTATAACAAAATTTATGAAAAATCTTTAAAAACTTTTATAATTTAAATTTTCTTATAAAATTTTGGATAAATAAAAGATAATTTAATATTTGATAATATTGGTCATAAATTCCACCATTAAGTGAATGACGCTCAACATAGTTAGGCTCATCTACGTGGGGAAGACCATCTTAAAAATGAAAATTTTCCTCCAATAGCCATGAAAGAGCAAGAAAATCGGAAATAAGCAAATTTGCTTTTTTTTAAGTGTTTGTCAAATTTTTAAGAAAATTTAAAATTTTAAAAGTTTTTAAAGATTTATCATAGATTTTTATATAATTTTCTTAATTTTTTTAAAAACTTATGTAGACATTTTTCAATTTTAAAATTTGCGTTACTTTTTGATAATTTTTTGACAATTTTGAATTTGTTTCATATTTCATAAATTACTTTTGTATATTTTTAAAATGTTTATGTGCTATTTCAATTAAAAATATTAAATAGTTCATCACATCAGTAAATAACTATGCACGGTATCCACATCAGCTGTCACATTAGAGAAAATTAATAGAGTTAAATGACAATTAATGGTATACACCATGAGGGATCAATTTTGAAATTTTTTTTATCCCACTTAGGTATAAAGATTTCTTTTTTGCACCATTTGGATGTTTTTCAAAACTTTTTGTACAATTTATGCAATTTCCCTGGAAATATCCTTTCTTTTACCCAAATGAACCATTCTAATTGTAATTTCACTCATCCATTACTTTATGGCTCGATGATAGGTTTTTTGTGTCTTTTTCCTCTTCCAAATATACTGTCAACTGAAATTATTTTATTATACTTATATTTGTTTTGGCAAATAGAATCTTAAACTCATCCATTTCCATTTTCACTTTCACACTCATATATCGTGATCATCACTAATCGACTTTACAACAATCTTTTTTATCTCAACATGTCTTATAGAGTAGGGAGAGTGAGACTGTCATGGTAACTAATCATAAAGATCACATAGTCACATATAAGGAGATGAGTTACTTACCTTAACATCCTCCCAATTATTATATACAGTCCATTTGGTAACATGAGTTATGCACCAAATGTTTTTATCATTAGGATTTGAAAGTTCTAATCTCGATTTTTAGATAATTTTTATTAAATTTTTTAGTATATTGACATATGCATTTTGCATATCATAAAAAATAATAAGTTACTGATGATAATCACTATAATGATGATTCTTATATTTATGATTCTAAATATCATATCGATGACAGTGATAATGATATTAGTGATTATGTGTCATTGGAAACTTTAGAATTTCTAATAAAATAAAATAATAATACAATTTTAAATATCTTGTACAATTCTATAATGTTTTGACAATATTGTATCATATTGTAATATTAGCTAAACTTTTTGTACCATTGATACTTTTTTCCCTAGGTTTTTTTATTGTTATATTATTCAATTTTCTAAGTCAATAGTCATGTAGACGCTATGTCAGCAGCCACGACAGTAATTACTAGTGGCATTAGCAATTAATTAACGGTCTGTACTATCAATATCAATTTTTTCAAAGATCGTGTATCATTTTATAATGTTTTAAAGAATTTGTACTATATTATAACGTTAATCAAATTTTTTATACCATTAGTGTTTTTCCCCAGCAAATTTGCTAACCCATAACTATATACCAAGTATCTATCCATTCTCACTTTCTTTTTCTCTCTTATTTCATTAAATTTTTCTTCATTCTCTTTCTACCCTTTTCACAATATAAAAAATCAACTAAATTTTATCTTTCAATAAACTTTGTTAAGTCATTAGCGTGCTTATTTTCACCAAATTTTTTAAATAATAAAATTCGTGCATTGCACCATGGACCTCTAGCTAATTTATATTAGTTTATGATTTACTTATTTTATTATCTCCAAGAACGTCCCCGTACATTCGATTTTGATGCAATAGTAGATGCTGAGTTGTTGATCATCACCAATAGATAATGACCCCAAGTTCTATAACCAGGTGTGGCCAACTGTAAGTTTAGACAATAACATACTCTAATCATATGTAAAATTACAATGGTCTTATGAGAGATCGCCTCGATCCATATAAAAATCTAAACTGATAAGTGATGATATTCAGTTCCATTACATTATTCTTTTTATTAATATTTTGATATGAAATTCAATTCTCAACAACAACCAACACACCTTCTTAGGCTCCCAACATATTCAGCAATTTATGAGGAGGGATATGCACGATGTTAATTATCATGTAATTTTGCTAAAAACATATATATAATTTCCATTTTTTTTCTTTTGTAATTGAAGTTTTCCTGCGTCTTGCATATTTGTAATTGGCTGGATAGGTATTCAAGTTGGATTTCCCATCTCCGCAATTAAATCCCTTTACTTGTATGGAAAAAATGTTGTCTGATTTCCTCACTTTATTACCATTAAATCCAATGCTATAATTCTTATTCACTGGCATGCCTTTTTCACCTGCTGGGCTGTCCAAGGTTGTCCGCATGCCCTGGGAGGAGGCCACTTGTACAGAGATGCGCCTCTAAATAGAAGAAATTTTATAAGTCATGAGTATATTATGTTGTATGATAAACTAATAAAAATTAATCAGGTTATAAGATTAATAAAAGAGAATTTAAATGATAAAATGCAAACTTAAATTCTAAGTTAAAATTTTAAAAATACTAAAAATTCATACTAGTATTTTATAATATTTCGTCATCTTTTTCCTTCTCTCTAATTCATATCAAAATTTCTTATGATTTTATTTATATTTTTATGAGTTTTTGACACTTATAAAAGTTTAGAATTATATTTTACCATCTACCTCTCGTGAATCTATTGACATTACCGATTCTTATTGACCAGTGATACCACGTAACAATACTGATGTGATATATCAGTGACACACATGACTTTCTATGGATAAGATTAGCATGGAAAATTTTATGGTCAAGTTGTTGGACAGTTAAGTTGGTGGATAGAATGATTTTGGGTCATTAGATTCTTTTTTTAAAAAAATTTTAATTATTGATATGAACCATTGTATTAACCTGTCAAATGGTTGAGTAACTGGACCATAGATATTTTTTATTATCATACACTGTTTTTGTATCTCTATTCTGTCCGTATATTCTGCTGGATGAAAAAGTCTTCTTAACTTGCCACGCTAAGCAAGCCCACTTCTTATACCTGAAAAAACTTTTTTTGTCCAAATTTAATTTTGCAAATGGAACAATTATAGTACTTTGAAACTTGTGCATATGCAAGACTTTTATTCAGTTCAAGATGGGAGAGCTGTCTCGGCACGGGCAAATAATGTGTAACTTCACTAGGGTAAGACAACGATATTGTCTGTCTACAACATTGAACCTTATCCCATGTTCCATATGACATAAAAAAATGAAAAAAAAAGATGAATTTTCCAAGTAGCCTAATAGTAATTGGCCTACCAAATTGTTCTCAAGTTCTTAAGTGAGCATTCTGTGTAATAAGTATATCACGTGACACATATATCACAATTTAATGAGTATTTAACTAGTCAGCATGGTGTAACATAACATATAAAATATTTGTAATTATTTTTCCTATGTATCAAGTATCAATTAGTTTGTGACATGTGTCATGTGATATACTCGTCAGATATAAATTTTTTCCTAATACCTTTGGTCTCTTGCTGGAAAAATCTCAGTTTGTCCTATCTTATGGTAACATGATGATGAACCACCAACTAAATTACTATGACTAGTAACGATATAACAACTGCTCATATAATTAATAATAATTCGCTCTCTTTTTATAATTTAATTAGTACTTATAATTCATATCGCATGATGAGATAAGATTACCTAAAAATTTCTCCTCTAAGCCCATTGTAAATCTTCTTGATAAAGAGGGAGATAAAACCTGAGAGGTTGGCAGATCAAGCTGTAATATCCATATTTTTTTTCTGGTGGATTGTAATATCCATATTAAGAATATACTGCCTAATCATTGATTTTGGGAATGTGCCCTTTTACCCATCTCTCCACACAATGACAAAATGAGCAAGTAAATCTTCTCCCATTAAGAGCAATAAATCCATTGACACCATATAAGTTCATGCCCTATAAGGGCAATGGTCTGAGGACCCTCTTCTCCAACAACAATAATCTCCCATCCCTTCCCATAACCATGACCAGGAAGAAGGTTGCTCTCGCTTACATTGCCAATGACGCCGCGAGAAAGGCTACGTTCAGGAAGAGGAAGAAGGGGCTACTCAAGAAAGTGAGCGAGCTCAGCACGCTCTGTGGTATCAAGGCATGCGCTATTATATACAGCGCTTACGATACCGAGCCCGAGGTTTGGCCTTCTGCCATCGGTGCCTGCCGGGCCATCACGAACTTCAGGTTGTCGGAAGTAAACTTCATTTTGTTTTCCTTAACTAAGAGAATTATCTTTCATGTCATGTATGCATGTGTTCCATAGCTTGAGGGCTTACCCAACTTCCATATGCATGCGAAACAAGTGAAAAATGCTTTCTTGAATAACCAAGTACTATGGTCTAGTGATTCAAAATTCGCTTTCATGTGATTTTGTAAGTTGAGAGTCACGGGGTTTGATAACCTTCTAAACATCTGTTAAAAACATTTGATAGAAGTGACATCTTTGGACTTGCACTTGGAGGACACTGACTTCTTTATCTATCTAGTGGTTCAAAATCGGTGTTGACCGCTAGTTATTCAATTTGTTTGATAGGTTCATAGTTGAAACCTGAATTTTGTGTAGCGGGGTGTCTCCTTCGTGATTATTGCCCCTCCTTTTCTAGATTAAAAAGGGAAGAAAACTGCTTTGTTGAATCAATACTTGAAGCTGGCCTTGCGAGAAGATAATTTTGAAAGCATGCCTTGTCGTGCCGTATCAGCCCCTTAATACGTCAGATTTTATGATGGAGATGTCTAACTAGTGGCTCATACTGTAGCTCATGATTTTTACTGGGGCAAAATTATATCATAGGAACATGCCGGAGATGGACCAAAGCAAGAGGATGGTGAACTAGCCGACTTTCTTGCGGCTGAGGATCAGGAAGGCTGACGAGCAGTTGAAGAAGCTGCAGAGAGACAACCGCGAGAAAGAGGTCGCCCAGTTAATGTATCGGGCGCTGTCAGGACCAGGGCTGGGCCTACAGGGCCTGAGCATGTTGGACCTGAACGACCTCGGCTGGATGGTGGATAAGACCCTCATGGAGATTGGCAAGAATGTGAAGTCACTGCAACAAAGCTCCCCACCATCACCACCACCACCTCCGGAAGACAGCAACCACCGGGCTCCCAATGCCCACCAGGGTGGCAGCTCTATGTGGAATACTGACCGGACCAACAGTGGCGACAACGGGGGCCGGGATCAGAGCGAAGATGCTGCAAAGAGTATCAACGGTGCCATAGCCATCGCCCTGGATGCAATGCATAATGACCAGACATGGTTCATGGAGTTGCTGAAGCCGAGCGAGGGCTTCTTGGGCTTGAGCCGGTTTAACAATGACCATAACAACAACAGCAGCAGCAATAACAATGGCATGGCCATGCCTCTTCCTCATCCTCTTCCACCGTATCCATGTCCCGGTCAGAGCGTTGCACCGTGGCCGAATATCTTCTTCCCTTGAAATAAGATTGATTGTGCTAGTTTGAGACACTAAAGGGGAACATATTATTCAGAAATTATATAGGGTCCTATTGCTTAAACTGATGACTTGTTCGGCTATTTGAACTTATGAATCTGTTGTATGCATGGGATGGGATCAGATCATTTCGACTTCGTGCAGAGTTGGGCAAGTCTGTTGTTGTATTGCCATTCTCTTTTGTTCAAATAGAAATATAACTGTCTTTGCTTTTCTTAATCCTATTGAAAATTTTCCTTCTCTTTTGCTTTCCTCTCAGGAAAAAGTTTTCTATGTCATGAGAATATCATGTCAGTACTGCTTATTTTATCAGTTGTCACAAGTCAATATAAATTAACTACATACAATATAGGTGGCAAAATAAAGATTCAAAATTTTTTTAAAATAAAACAAAATCCCTAAGGACCTAAATAAAACTCTAAAAACCTCAATATCAATTAACACGAAAGAAAAATAATGTTGTGTATTATAAAAGAAATATCTTTTGGGATTTTTATGGTTTTAATTTAAATTTTAATGGTTTTTTTAAAAATATTTTAATAATTTATACTGTATAAATTCTCTTTCACAAATCTAGTGGCCTTGCTAATTTTTAAGGGTTATAACACCACCTAACAACAGTGTTGATGTGATATCCTTGTTGCACAGAAAACTTTCTCTGATCTTAGGTCCAGCTTCTTTTTACTTCGTATCTTGAGCCTAAAGAGCAGAGATTTCATGCAGGCAAATTAAGGGGAAACCTCTGCATATGCATAAGAGGAGCTGTGATTAAGTTATTTTGATTTGACACTAGATAATCTAAGGTGGTGCTCATGTCGAAGTCTCAATAACACCCATTGTTTCGAATCCCAGGACGTCCGGTCCGGAACTTTGATTTGTGATGATTGGGTTGGTAGGGGTCAGATACGGTCCACCACCATCCCTAATTTCATATAGGATTGGTTTATTTAAGCAAATCCGCGGTGGTAAGAACTCTGCCCTGGTCACCATTTTCCCTAATTTTGTCTCGGATCAATTTCTATCCACGATGAAATTGAGGAAGTGATTAACGGTATCAAACCGCTACTGCCCCCAATTTTCTGAAATCAAAAGTTTGATTTCGTGTTTCAACTTCCAAATTATTCATGATTTTAGTATAACTTCTCCTATCCAGACAGCTGAATTTATGATCACAACTTCCCTTTAATATTAGAAATTTAGTTCTTTTCTTAATATGCTATCGAATAGTGAGCATTGATGGAGAGCAATAATTCTACCTTAATTACCTTAGAAATGATATAATTTCATATTCCAACATCAGATTAATCACTTTATTTTGAGAAGTTAATAAGTCAGACCTCATTAAGAATTGATCGTAATTGGCTAGTTGAGGTAATAAGATCTTTTCTCATATCTCTCGATTTTTTTTTTAATTTTCTAATGCAAGTTAACATATGCTATTTTTCTTCTTATCAAGAATTGCCGGTCAAAATATTTGAAAATTTAGAGATTCATAACCGGTAATGCTCGATTTAATCAATAGCATATAAAACTTATTTTTAAAAAATAACTATCAAACCAGATTTCCTACTATTTACTAACTTTCAAGATATCTTTCTTTATGAAGCATCGCAAATGGCCAACAAGGACCAGGGCGTCAGGAATGGCGAAGTGTCTTCAGAGGAGGCCAATCAGATTGCGCGAAGCGTTGAATGGACAATAAAGATCACTGATAACTATGGGAAAAATAGAGTTGTTAAGTCACTTTTGATTATTAAATAGTTGTGAAATCTTGAGTTGAAGCCAAATTTATATTTGCTCTAGGTAGAATGTTCATTAGTCTCCTTTTTGATATTTTCGTGCTCCTGAGGGTGTTTTCTTGATGTTGGATACTAAGTTAGGATTATTTTACAGGTTATAAGTTAATTGGGACTCGGGAAGATAAGAAGAAAATCAAGGCTTACATACTGTCAGCAATGATACGACGCTATGTCATGATAAATTAGAATAGATTGCATTCTTTTGTTCTGTTCCACATTATCGCAACATGGTATCATGACGCTTGCCCATAATCTGCTTGATATGGGAATCTCCTTGGTTTGTTGGATACCATGATCATTGAATGATGAAATATAGTTGGAGACTCTTGAAGATGTTCACAAGAAAATCAGAATATTTTCCTTCTGTTATTAGAGATATTCTTCTAGAGATTTGAGGAACTAAGATTTGGATAGAATATTCTCTCGAGAGATATTTGGAAGGAAAAATCTCTATTTAAAAGGGAGGAAAATGAAGTTGCACATCATCTCTTGGCAGAACACATTTAAGAGTAGAGAAAGGAGCTATTTTTGAAGACAGGATGAAGATCAAGACCATGAAGAACTAATTCGTGTGGAGACACTGAATTAGTTTGTATCATTTTATGTATTCCTTTCTCATTAAAGTAATGTTTTCTTTACTCTTGATGTTAGTTTTCAATTCCATCATGAATTAAGATTCCATCCTAAAGTGGCCAGTGAAACCTAGTTCTTTATTTTAATTTCATATTTATCTCAATTATGTATGTTGATTAATTGTGTTACTTATATTATCGCCATCCTTAATGCGACTACTGATCAACAGTTAGTTTGAAGTGGAAATCTAATTGAACTCAAGAGGGAAATAGTAGATTAAGATAGCCTATTTGTTTACTTTAATTCCACATTTATCTCAATTATGTTTATTGATTAATAGTGTTACTTATCCTTAATTCAACTTAATTGCATGATCAACAATTAGGTTGAAGTGGAAATTTAATTGAACTTGAGAGAGGAATATTAGATTAAGATAGTTATAAATATAACTTAGATATTTTTTTTTTTGGTAGCTAAGGATGATATTATATTACTTCATGAGGAGTTTAAGTTACAAATCAAAAAGCTTGGCACATCCAGCATTTCCATTAACAAGTCTAGGAGTATGGCCTCCCATGCGTCAAACAAAAGCAGCTCCCCTCACCCGATGGGGTTTGTCCAAAAGTCTCAAATCATTACATTCGTCCCTTGCTAGTTTGGCTAGGAAGTCCGCAACTCCATTGGCTCTTCGGTAGATATGATGAACTCGGATCCTGCTAAAACTCGGTGCCAACGTCCAGCATTCAGCAATAATGGGTAGTCCTAGCCATGATTCTAGTTCGGAACCACAGGTTCCGTGGCTCCTTGGAACTAGCCCTGAACCTTCCTTTGGATTGCTTAGGGCAGTTCGGAACTACGGTTCCGTTCGGTTCATAACCAACTGGTTTGATTTCTATTAAAATTAAATAAAATCTTATTTATACAACGAGTTTGTTGCGTAAATCACACTTAAATTTTTGGCACATGTAAAATTTTTACAATTATTGTAGTTAACTCTACACATATCAAGATTTGAATAGTAATTTATACAATGAATTTATTTGCATTTTGCATCACACAATAAATATCTAAAACTGAAAATGTGTCAAGAAAAAAAGGAAAACTAAAGTCCTATGGGGTAGACTGCGTGGGAATTGGGGGGTTGAGGGTAGGCTAGGGGCCTAGGGGGTAGGCCAGGGGGCTAGGGGGTAGGCCTGCTGCCAATTTGCAGCATTGACAAGGGGTGGGGATTCTTTTTTTTTTTTCTTTTAACTTTTCCAGCCCACAATTTCCGATTTTTGGGGCCAGTGGAACCAACCCTGAACCTTAAGCCTTACAATTCCGGGCTGGTTTTAGTTTTGATAGATTTCAATCCGATTTTGATTGGGCCAGTTCTTGGCCCAAACCAACCCATGGCCAAGACTAATAATGGGGGTTAGGATTGGACTGTTATTTGAAGGTAATAGAAACAAATTTAGCACAATTGAAGCATCCAATTCCACAAAGATAGAGTCAAAGCCCATGTCCTTGGTAGTTATAAGTCCATCTTGTACAGCCCACAGCTCTACAAGCAAGCTATTTGCCGTTCCCAGGTGCCTTATTAACCCTTTGAGCCATTCTTCTCCATCTCCATTGATGACTCCCCCCGCTCCGAATTGCCATAACCATCCCAACAATGATCCATTTGTGTTCAATTTGACCCATCCCCAAGGGAGTGGTTCCCACCAAGTGCTGATCTCGACCCTTGATGCTTGGCACTTGGGCTTTTTCCATGAGAAGAGTTCCGCTGCATTAAATAGACATAGTCTATGCGAGGAATCATGCTTTCTTGTCAGATCAAAGATATAGGTATTTCATTGTTTTCAAAGTGTCCACAATGCTAGTGGGAAGATATATGCCTAGGGGATAGCCCCAGTATGAATTTCATAAGCCTCAGAGTTTACCCGAATCCAACTCGGGATCAGTAAACTGAATGAGGCTTTCTTTGATGTGGCATACCCAGCTCGACCCAAAAATTTGCTACTTCCGAGCATGATCTTAGCACATGGTCTAGATCCTCCACCGGATGGTGACATTTAGCACAAATTGGGGGTGATTTGTAGTCCCTTATGTTAAGAAGGCTGGCTATGACTGCCTTTCCATGGCAATACAACCACAAGAATATCCAGACTTTCGGGAACGTTTTTATCCTCCACAACTAGCTCCAGTCCCCTTTGTCTTTGCTTACATCTCAGCTTAGGCCAATCCGTAAGCACTTCTTGTATTGAATTTGCTATCCGGTGATAGTTTTCATGCAAAACCATCCTCCATTGTTAGGTCAATGCATCTTGGTATAGATTGCATTTCCTGTATAATGAAGTGTGGTAATTCCATCGTTATGCTACTAAGATCCCGACCTCCATTCGCAACCATACAATCGTTCACCTTCCGAGAGTGCTAAAGGTACGGGAGTGGTCCTTCGATGCACTCTCAAATCATTTTTGTTCCTAGCAATTCATCACACCAGAAACTGACCGGCCGACCTTGCCTGATTGTTCGTTTGGTTCTCAAGTAACACAGGCATTAGCCCGCAGTTACGGCCCTTCTGTTAGTAACATCTCCATTAGAGTAGGCTCTTCTATTCGGCCAGTGTATGCCTCTTAATAATCGGCCCCATGGCTTGTGGTCATCTCTCATGCACTAAGCCAAACTTCCCAATAGTGCCCGATTCCGAGCCTCTGTTTTAGCTATGCCTAATCCCCCTTCTTCTCCTATGGGGAGGGTAACAATGTCCCAGTTAACCAAATGAATCTTCTTGCGCAATTCTGTTGAGCGCCAAAGGAAGTCCCGACAAATGCTTGTCGACTTCTTTGCTTGTCATTTGAGGTAAAAGGGTACATTGCATCGTATGTGTCGAAATCGATGCCAACACCGAATTGATGAGAGTAACCCATCCTGCTATGGATAGCATGTTCTCTCTCCAACCCCGAGAGTCTTTCTTGAATTTTTGCCACAATATGTGAAAGAGACCTCGGGCTTGCTTGGCGTCCATTTGAAAACCTAGATATCTTCCAATCTAGTTTGTTTCAGTGATTCCGATCCTTTGGGAAAAGAAATCTCTTCTATCTTGAGGCAAATTTTTGGAAAAAACAACTTTTGATTTCTCAATGTTAATCTTTTGCCCTGATCGTTCACAATAAAACTCTGGACATAGCCTCACATGTGTTGTGATTTGCCTCCCCAAGTAGGATAAGGTCATCGACAAAGAAGAGGTAAGATAGTCGCAACACTCCCCTCGATAGTCTCAGGCCCTTCCACTGGCCTTCATCAGTTTCCTTGTGAATAAGATAAGAGACAAATTCAATGCAAAGAATAAATATATGCAAGGAGATCAAATTGCCTTGCCTTAGGCCTCTTGATGGGGTGAATCCTTTTAGCCGTCCACCATTCACTAGTATACTTGTGTTAGCACTCGAAATGCAACTTAGCACTAACAGAATGTTTTCCTCCGGGAATTTGAAAATTTGCAATACTTTCAAAACCCCATTCCACCTGGTCATAGGCGTTCTCTAAGTCAAATTTTATGATCATGAGCCTTTATTCCTCTGTTTCCTTTTCAAAACATATTCATTAGATTAAGAAAAAGATGAGATAAGATTCTACATTCACTAATATGTAACTGCCTTCTTTCTTTAATACCGCAAGCGTTATTACTGTAAAGAGAAGGATGGTGTGACATTTTTTATCAATGTACTGAACATCCATTTGCTAAGTTCACAAATAACAAAACGGACTTGGACACTTGTAAAAATCTCTCAAGAAATGAGGGGCGAGGGGACTGCTTGCCGCTTGAGTTGCACATCCCAAACCATGCTCTCAATCCGTTCCCATTACCACAAAAGCCCCAACCCAAAGTTTGTGTTCACACAAGTAGCAACTGCCCCTTCGACTTCTTTTGCACATGCAAGCATCTGTTGATCATAATCTTCTCTTGAATTTCCAAGCTGTCGATAGTGAGTGCCTGCCATACCAATGTCCACGGAAAGTTCTCATAGCCTCACATCAGTATTAGCCTCTCCTAGATTTTACAGTAAAGTTAAAGCATATGTTAAACAAAACTCCGCTAAAATATATGGTTCTTAATTCCATAACCTCAACCATGCAACTCTCCATATATGGTTCTAAACATGCTCAAGAACAGGCAGAATCCTAAAGCAAAATGAGAAGGATGTAGTTCAATGGATAGGACTATTTAGGCAAGGAAATTCAAACTATACTACCTCAGCATATAATAGGTCCAACATCTCGGAAAATTTGCCACACCTAAGCATCAACCTGCACATGCTGTGCATGCATTAATGCTACGTCAGGGTATCTTTCAAAGTTGCAAGTTACAGATGAAATAAAGAACCAAGCAAGAGATTTGAGTACTTTGAAGCTTCAGCGCCAACGGTCCTAATCCTTGATTTACTATTCGGGGGGGGGGGGGGGGGGGGGTGGGGTTGTGGGGAAGGAAAAGAGCACAAAAATAAATCATTTCAAGAAATATATATACCCAAATAAATATACCATATCAACCACAAAAAGCTTTTGCCACGGGCCCACCCTAATTAAAAACGATTACTATGAAAGACATGATTGGCAGTCTACCTTATCATCTTCTGTAGTGAAAAAAAGTTCAACTGCCTTAAGACCCTCAAAGTAGGCTTTGCAGCATCAACCTGCAATCAAAAGCAGTATAATCAGTTTGCGGTATGGCCAAGTAACGAATTAATGAAGCCCAGTGGATGGAGAGAATCTGACCTTGAGCACTTTTCCTTTGGATTTGTAGTGCTCAACCACAGGAATGCCAGACTCTCCAAAGACATTGAATTGCTTCCTAGTGGGTTCAACCTCATCATCTACTCTTCCCTAAACCATAAAAAGAGGAATGAAAACCATCAACATAAAAAGAGGTAGAAGTTTCAATTGCTTGCAGTCAAAACAAGTGCTGATGGCCTGACCTGGTTTCTGCTGAGCAGTTGCCTCTCCAAATCCACTTGTTTGGTTTTAAATTAGAGACATTAAAAATGAGGAATCATAGCACTCAAAGAACAACATAAATGCTGGCTCAATTCCTGTCTGCAGTGTCGTGTTTATCCACCTTCAATAACAGTGTGCAGAGCAAGACTTTAACTTCAGTGAGAATATAGATTGGCATAAATATTTTTCTAAGCAATAATGTAAACATAGAGCAGTAAATGCAATAAAAGATCGAAGGGTTTAAAAATAGAATCTTCCAAATGCAGCATAACTCTCCTGATTCCAAAGAAACCATCAACAAGAAACTTGTCATTGCCACTTTTATTTTCATTGCCTTTTGGACAAGCTTGATAGCTATCTAAGGCACAATTTTTCCCTCCTTAACAATATTCCTGATCATAGCTCAATAATCATCGGTAGAAAGAGCTTTCGTTTACTTGTGACAGAAAAGCAAAATACAATTGAAAATGATAAATAAGCATCGAGGAAAGGCAGAGCTGAAAGACCTTGATGCATTGTAAATTTATTTCTAGATGAAGCCATCGCATGTTCAGATAACAACAGACAAAACTCATTAAGACAACATTAGAACTGGATTAGACCACTTGATGCCGTACTACACTTCAACTTGGTCACAGCAAAAAGGGAGATTATTTTTGTCAAGACAGCATCTTTGCTGCTACTGGTTGCATTAGAAAACATAGCATAATGATTTTCTTTGACATACAAATATACAACAGTTAATTATGAAAACACTTTCATGATCATTCCAAAATGAGATAGATGTATGAGAACTTTTACGATTCAAGACACAGCATACCCATTTTCAGGAACCAGACTTAACTTCTGCTGGAAGGAGATCTCCAGCACATTGATGGGGAAATCCAACAATAGTTGAGCGTTGCACCTGGAAAACCAAAGAGAAACGAACTTAAGGGAGTCCATGCTGGATATCTCATTGCAGAAGGAAAATAGCTTATAGATTAAGAGCACAGATTTAATCATATATCAATATAAATATGTAATCTGAAAACTTGTATACACCATCTAGACATATTTGTGATAGGTGAGAAAAAATGACGAGACCCTCGGACCTCAAAAGGAACAATCCAAGTAGTGAACAATCATGAGGAAAAAGAGCTCGCTTACCTAAAACGAAAATGACTCTAGATTTCTTAATCAAGCTTCCTGCTGCCTCCTGAAAGCATATTCAATTGCAAGTCATTCAAACAAGAAAATTAACTTCCATACACCATTATTATCATCAATCATGTGCATCTATCATCCATGAAACCAAGCAAAAAGAAGAGAGTACCTAAATATCGGCTTCATGAAATCAAAGAACTATCTAATGTCTATTTATCAAGACGTATTAGGTCAGATTTATTCCCTATAAAGCAAAGAAATATCTGAAACAAATTGCTCATTTGTGAATTTACAACATCCATCATTTATTGTTATTATATGAAACTTAACAGGTTACTTTTATCACCTCAAACCTTTTGCATATAGATTTTATTATTCAACATCTCATATCAGGATCATTGTTCAGTCAACGAAGCAGCAAAATTGCGTTATATGCAGCACATGAATCATTCCAATTCAAAAGATCATCAAACAAACTCATGTATACAATCATTCCCTAGATGCACCTGCTTACCAACTTCTAAAAAGAAACAACCACTAATTCATGCTTACTCAAGTCTGGCCACTCAATCATTAGTAATGTTATCACGTCAGATCACAGGCTCAAGTAATTACAGTATCCTATCAGCCAAATCAAGACAATATATCCTGAAAACCCTGATTATACTCATCAATTACAACATGATAAGGTACAAAAATTGAGCAGGAACAGATCAGATTGAGGCCTCGTGTTCAGAAAATTCAAGATTGCATATATTAGTTTAAATAAAATTTAGAAGAGAGAAGAATCAACCAAAACTAAGGTTCGCTTCCAAAACTTTTCTTTTTTTTGGGAATGGTTAGGATCATTTCCAAAAAGTAAGATAGAATTTACAATATAAACGCAATTTAGAACCTAAATCAAACTTAAATTGAGAATTATACCTTGTCCAATCAATATGTATTGGATTGTCTTCCAATCTATTCTTGTTTCTATCTCCATCTAATAAGTCATTTAGACCTGTGGAAACTGGAAGCAACCCAAGCTCGACAATATTCTTCCGGAGTTCTTCTGCATTTTCCCAGTTCCCTGCTTTGACAAAACTGCAGAATATTGTGCTATAGGTTGCAGTACTCAGCACTGCCTTGCGTTCTGCAATTTCAGCAAGCACCTCAAGGGTTTCTGATAGTGGCTTTCCTGATAGTGCAGATGTGAGTGCATCATGGACATGCTCACTTAAGATTAAATGCTTCACAAGCATTTGATCCACCAACTCAATAGCCTTTATCATGTTATCTTCACTGCAGTATGCATCAATAATTATCCCATAGGTAATCTCATCAGGCTCTATTCCCCTGGCCACCATCTCTTCAAAAAGAGCAAACATTCTGGGTCTATTTTCTGCTGTCTTCTGACCATGTATTAGAGCAGTATAAGTCAAAAGATTTGGCTTAACATTCCGCTTCTGCATATACTCGAACAGTTTTTCTGCTTCACAAATCATTCCCTCTTTGCATAGATGATCAATCAGAATGGTGTAGGTCACATGATTAGGTTCAATATGCTGGTCTGCCATGATATCCAACAACTTGGCAGCTTGAATACATTGCCCTGATTTGCATAACCCATCAATTATAGAATTGAAAGAAGCAGTAGAAGCAAGGCCCTTGTTTACCATTTCACTAAATAAAGAAAATGCCTTCTCCATGTTCCCTTCTTTGAAGCAACCATTGACAAGGGCACAGTAGACAAAGCTATCAGGCTGAACTCCCTTTGATGCCATCTCATCCATCAGCCTGAAAGCCTGGAGCAGATTACCAGATTTGCTATATCCGTCTATCATTGTAGCATATGTGACAGTGTTGGGGGCCAAACCCTTAGCCGAGATTCCATTGAAAAGCCCCTGAGCTCTCTCCATATCTCCAGACTTACAAAGGCCATTGATCATGGTATTGTAAGTGACTATGTTCGGATGAATGCCCTTCTGGCCCATCTCTGCCAGGAGTTGAAAAGCATCTCCTGTTTGACCCAGCTTACAGAAGCCAGATATCAGAGAGCTGTAAGTGAATACATCAGCCACATGTCCCTTCTCTTGCAGTTCGGAAAAGAGCTGCATCGCTTCCTGCATATTCCCATTCTTCGAGAGACCCTGAATCAACATCCCATAAGCTTGCATGCTTGGCACTAACCCCTGGTCAAGAATGCATCTGAATGTTGAAAAGGCTTCTGATGTATTAGCTTCTTTGCAGTGGCCATCAATCAATGCTCCACAGATAACATCATTGGGAGCAACTCCACTGTCTAGCATCTTCTTGAAGTATCTCTTAGCTTCCTGCATATTACCTAACTTACTACAACTTGTAATTAAGGCCCCATATGTGTACACATTTGGTTTCAATCCCCTCTCCAGCATTTCAGCTACGGACTTATTAGCTTCTTCCATCATGCTGGCTTTGCATTGGCCGATTATAAGAGAATTGTAGCAAAAGACATCGGGCTTCACCCCTCCCTCATCCATTTTCTTTAAAATGTTCCTTGCATCCTCAAACATCCCTTTCTGAACAAGGCCTTTGATTATGGTTGTATATATAATAATATTCGGCCTTAATCCCTTGCAAATCATTTCCACCAAAAGAGAATTAGCGCGTTGGAGTTCCCCGCTCATGCACAAACCATTGATAATGGCACCATAAGTAAAAACTGTTGGCTGTAAGTTTCGCTGTTTCATCTCGACCAGCAGTTCTTTCGCCTTGTTGAAATTTTGCTTTCGGCTGTAGCCTTCAATAAGTGAATTGAATGTTTGGATGTCAGGATTTGTTCCCCTCTCAATCATCTCCTTCAACAAATCACTGGCCCGATCCAAATCGCCAATCTTGGAGAGCCCATTGATAAGTGCATTGTAAGTGATCACATTCAACTTTATTCCATGGGCAGCCATCACATCTTTGATTTCAAAGGCCTCTCCCGGCTTGCCTTCCTTGATGAACCCATCAATCAATGATGTATAAGCAATCAGCTTAGTATTCAAACCAACATGACACATCTTGTCCAGCAAGAGTTTTGCATCTGCAGATCTCTTGTGCTTGCAGAATCCATCAATTAGTATGCTGTAGGTAAAGGAATCTGGAAAGAACCCTTGATCATTCATTTGGTTCATGAGGGCCATAGCATCATCCAGATCTCCAACTCTACAAAGCCCTCCTAACAGCACATTGAAAGTGATCAGATTGGGCTGACAGCCTTTCTTTGCCATTTCATAAAGAACCTGCTTTGCAGCAACAACATTCCCTGCCTTACAGTGGGCACTTATCAAGCTGGTGTAAGTGTAAACATCAGGAACAATCCCAGCCTCCAACATGCATTCATGCACCTTCCAAAAGAGTTCGATCTTGTTGGACTTCAACAAGTCCTTCAGCAGAGAATTGCAGCAAATCAAATCAAGCACAAAGCCCTCACTCAGAGCACCTACAAACACAGAAGAGGCTTCATCTAAGAAGCCTCTCCTCTTATAAACACTAATAAGGACCTCAAATACTGACAAATCATTCCCCTTTAAATCCCTGTAACTCATAAAAACAGAATCTAATATTTCAGAAACTGGCCTACGCATCTCAATCATTTGCTTGAAGATGTTGTCAGCTAAAGAGAAGAGCTTGGAATTACATAGAATAATAGCCATGGTTGAGAAGGAATGCAAGCTATGGGGCATGGACAGAACAGTTCCAGACCAATAGAAGAAACTAAGGAGGAGCTTGGGGTCACGAACCCTGTTTTCACAAAGCACAGAGTGCACAAGTTCTGCACTAAGCTTGTTAGGTATATCAAAAGATTCCAGAGCAAGTTGCCAATCATTGCTGCAGGCAAGGATGGTGGAGATCTCTGCAACTGTATTTTGGGAGGAAGACGAGGAGACTGATCTGCTGCGTTTAAAATTGAGAAGCACAAATCTAAATCTTGTACCAGGCAACACCACATCCGATACTACAAATTTCAAATGCATTATATTCCTTCCTGAAAAGCCGCAGCTCCTCCAGCAGCTTCAATGGCAATAAAAGATGCTGTTAGAATTGATCTTTTAGGCAGAAATAATGGAGAATTCACAAAATCATACATATGTATGTATCAAAAGAATTACAGAGACAAAAAGGAAAAGTTAGCCAAAAAAATTATGCATAATAAATGCGAATACATCAGTGACTGAATTGGTTAATCAATAACCGCAGCAGCATTTTATCACAAATTCTCAAAAAGTAATCCCAAAGAAATCTCAGATTACGTTATCTGAACAAGCAGTAGCGCACGCCACTAAATTGGAATCAGAGAATACACTCTATAAGCTGTCGGCCTCTGACGAAAGAAACTAATTTTAAATTTGTTAAACAAATGTGCAATAAATCGCCCATACATCTAAATTAATCAGCATCAGCGTAACCATAATCCAATGCTACGGTCTAATGGCATTGATCATAATTCGTATATCTAATCGATTACTGTACAGTCGGATAAATTACCTCTCTGAGATGAGACGGAATGGCCCCAGCTTTGTTCAGCCTCCGTTAAGCTCACCGTTGGAGCTCAGAAATCGCGGAATAGATGAGCGAAGCGTCCGGAGAAGAACCGTCGGCTAGGTGGAGAGAGGGAGACGCCGGAAAGGGAGATGGGGACGAGTGGACCAAGCTGTAGCTGACTCAGCTGAATGAGGGGAGCCGGAGTGGAGGCTAGTCCCTGCTCCAGTGGAGAACCACAAAGACCGTGAATGAGGCTGAGCCGTCGGCCTTGGTCTGTTGAGCGGTCGAGGGTTTCCTGATTCTTCCTATTTATCAAAAACGACGCAGCTTTGCAGACAATTCGAATGGTCTCAGGAACGCAATTCAACCGTTTCTGACTAGTTGACTGGGGAAATAATGAGTAGAAACGCACAATCAAGGTGAAGAAGGATCTATATCCAAGTAATCTTAGTGCCGACAAGCTTTCAAGCCATTCTTCTTAGGCATTCGCTTAAGTCAGGCTAGAAAAGATAACCTTGGGGAAGAATCATTCCGATCACTTTGAACAATGATCACTCCCTCCTTGATTACTTGGATTACCTCGGATCGATACAAAAGGACCATTTATGATGTGCAAAATTCTGGTTAGAAGGCAAGCATAGAGCATACTTCGACATGTCTTTGTTGGTTTTTTGAACTAAGCCTTGCTATCCACCACGGCATATCTTGGAAGAGATGAAAGACTTAGAACATATTGAGAGAATGCATGGAAAGGACTTTCTAGGTAAGCTCTTTCTTATCCCAGCTTCTATGAGAAGCTGGGTACTTATAGAGCAAATCTTATTAGTAAATGTTATTGTTTACATCACTTGTCACATCACCTTTTCAGATAAACCATGTAATTATAGACATAATGACTCAGCTTAAAGAGCAATAATACAAAGTACTTCCGATATCGGTACAATAATTCACACTTCAAGACAAAAATAAGGACAACAATACTACACACTTCTGCCAATAATGCCAAACACAAGGATAATAATACAAACTTTGACACCTATTGCTAGAGATTCAGGAAAATGCCCTGTCACTTGCAAGAGAGGTGGTTGAAAAATGTAGTCGACCATCATTTGAGGCTTGTAGCCTCAATTTGTAGGGGAGGTAGAGTATATTAAGGAAGGACGGTGAAGATTAATTAGCCAGGTGGTGCATGAATTTGGTGCGGGATCCGTGATTAGGCCTACACGAATACCATCTAATGATGCACCAATACCATCTCGTGCACGAATATCACCTAAATATATTAGGTGATCTCTTCAATCTTCACCTTCCAATTAGGTGACCTCTTCAATCTTCATCCATCTGAGATTCCAATGGCAAAATATGATTATGCTCATACTCTTGTAGAGCTTGCCTAATTGCTAGTCGATTGGCTACAAAATCATCTAGATAATTCCATGGGACTTCTTCCATGGATGGTGGCCAAAACCTAGGGATTGTCCTGTTGTACTGGAAAATAACCCTTTGGAACTCTCGGCATTCTTCTTCACTGTCACAAATATCGCATGGTAGAGTCTTATAGATAGTGGAGAAATGGCACCTTTGGAAGCATTCCACTACCGGGATGTCCTGTCATCTTCTCTAGGCGGTTAACTCACCTTGTGGTTGTTCAATATGCCACCTTTGGTGGAACATAACTATTATGCTCTTCGGGTGGTCTGAGTGCTCCTGAACCTTTTCACTCTCCTGTCAAAACATGGCTCTACATTGCTACAGTGAATGGAACTATTCTAAGAATTGAATAAAATGAGTATGTGGCTCCTTGTCTTTTGAAGGATAGGTGATCCTTTCATGCTCTGGCTAGACATCAAACAAACCAAACCATATCAAGAGTGTCAAACTGAATGCCAATAAAATAATTATGGCATAGGTACTAATAGAACCACTTAAGGTCTTCAGGAAATGACATATCTACTAAAGGGAAGAGGGTGTGGATGAAAGGGAATTGTGGGTGTACTCCACTAGAATTAAGATTGAGTCCTCCGTGGTGACGAAAGACCTTGAGCTGGTATTCCTACATCATCTCTTTGGATCTTTAGAAGAAAGTATTGGACCGAACCAACTATCCAACTTCTAGGGGAGTATCGCTCTACAAGTTTCCAAGTGTCTTGGGCCTCCAATCAAACCCAGTTGCCTAATGTTGGGCAACAATGGAGTTGAATATGTAAACCATAGGCAATGCTTGCAAGACTGGCTCTTCAGTTGGCTTTGTTCTAGATAGAAAATCTACTAAGACATCTTACTTTCTCTTGATGTGCTTTTACCTCAAACATGTATTTGGAAAACCAATCTGCCACCTGAGAAGTTGAGGATGTGGTACTTGCTCCTGTTTAAACTTGAGCATGTTTGGGAAAGAGGGCATATCTGTTTCTACCAAGAACAGATAACCAATGAGATGGAATTCAAATTTTTGAATCCAATATTTGACCGCAAGATTCTCCTTGAAAGTGGAATGATAATGTTGTTCGGAGACTTTGAATCTTCTACTTTTATATTTGCAGAGCTAGTGCTTGCCACCTATTTCCTCAAGAAGGATTGCTCCCCAATACTTGTCAATGGCATCTATTTGGAGAATACTTTCCCTATTGAAGGGACCTTAAGAGGTAATTGTTGGAGATTTGCTTTCATATCCTTCATAGCTCGGGTCTGGGTGATCCCCATAGAGGGGCATCCTTTTTTATCATCTTCTCTAAAGGACAAGTTTGCTTAGAGATCTTGGGCAAAAAATCTCGAAGATAATTCACGACCCCAGGGAATGATTAGATATGCTTCTTGGTAATGAACTCATCTGGGAATTTTACAAGTCCTGGGCCACATGCAATTCGGACCAGTACTGGCCATCTTTGATGATCATTCCAAGGAACTGGACTTCCTTCTGGCCAATAACCATCTTATTTTCAGACAACACAATTCCGTAGGAATAGACCAAATCCACAAACTCCTGGAGCAATTGGAGATGGGATTCCTCGGTTGGGCTAAATAGGAGGATATCATCAATATAAACTAGGGCCCTATCCATTATGGGTTGGAAAATCCTACACATAGCCTTCTAGAACAAGGCTGGAGCTATCTAAAACCCAAAGGGCATAACATTCCACTAAAAATGAGCATTAAGAATGCAGAGACTTGTTTTGGGTCTATCATCAGGATGAATCCCTAATTGCTAGAATCTTGCCTTAAGATCAAACTTTGAGAATATTCTCGCTTATGCAAGGCTAACAAATAGACTTTGCTTGTTTGGCAGAGGAAATTTGCCATCCTGGAGGAAATGCTTAAGAGGCTAATAGTTGATTACTAACCTTAATTTTCCTCTTGACTGTTATGCTCTTTTGTTGACATAGAAGGCTTTAGATGCCCATGGAAAGCCACTTGGCTCAATGAGCTTTTGCTGTAGTAATTCTTCATACTCAGCTTTTGCAAGCTTCAAATGTTCAAGACTCATTCTAGAATCACTAGCCTTTGTTGGATTGATATCCTCATTCCTCTTGAATGAGAGCCGCAAATAAAATTGTTCATTCTGCCATAAAGACGGTGAGCATTTCAAAAGATCTCATGGTGGGAGTTTGCACAGGACCGCACTTGTAGCTGTGCCAAAATATGCTCAACAGGTTGTGTCATAACCAATCTTGGAACTTGGCATATGACTGGAAGAATTGCTTAAACCTCGCACCTTTTGGGAGTAACCTTAATTTCTGGATTTCGGTAAAAGTATCCTTGCCAATCAAAATGTCCTTCTGGGGAAAAAGATTATTTGAGCACTCTAGTGATGAGGAAGCATCCTGGGAAAAACTGGGTCTTAAGACGGTGATTAATCAAGTGTGTGGAGAACACTTGATTTGAGGCAGTTGTGAAGTTTTTCACATGAGGTTTCCAGCATTTCTCTGGAATGATGCTGGGATTCATTATAGTGTGAGCTGCTCCTATATCCAAAAATGCAATAACCTTAATAGGTTTGGCAAACTTGGGGGTATAAATGGTGACTGGCACATGAGAAACCGTTTGTGCCATCTTGAGAGGTTGTGCTTCTGGATTAGATAACAGATATGCAGTATCTAAGTTTTAGTTAGACTGGTTAGCCAAGACCTCCACAAAAACCACAGAGTTTAGGGACGGTTCTTCATCCAATGAGAAAAGTGATTCAACCTCATCGCCATCCAGAGAGAGACTCATGGTTCTCTTGATATGTTGGACAAGACAAATTCCTTTCTTCGATGCAGTTGGGCAGGCTTTGGCAAAGTGCCTCGGCCTATCACAGATATAGTATCAACTAGATTTCCTTTTTCCTAGCTTTCTTCTCTTTCTTAGGAAGACCCATTTCTTCCTTTCTAAAAATCTGGTCTGGGGGATCTTGGGAACTTTCCGAAATGCTTCTTCTTCTTTGTGTGATCTTTGCAACTTCTATCTTGGCCTGAATATTTAATATAAAGTTTTGGTCTCCCACAAGCTCTGTCAATTACTTTATCACCTTTGAGATAGTCCCTAACAACTTTCCTTCTATTACAGATATCTTCAAGGACAATATGCAGCTCCTGGTGGATTTTTCCAATAGTACAATCAATCATTCGCTTATTCTTCATATGGATAGATCTTTTGGTAGCATTTGCTAATAATGGTGGTACTGACGAAAGGAATGCCTGCTTCAGGGAAATATTAGCACCAAGTTTAGAGAAAAGTTTTACCATGTGTTGAAAATGCTAGTCCATATGTTTTCTTTTGAAAGAACAGCATTTCCTTTGGAAAAACTCTCTTCTTTTGAGCTCTTTAAGATATCCAGGATCACCAATAAAGAATTGATAATGAATAATCTAGATAGTTGCTGCAAGATCTTGCGAGATAAAATTGACTTGATCTATCTCTTATAAAGAAATCCACCAATCTCCTAATACTCTAGTAAAATTATCAGCAAAATCAGCAAGGATATCATAATTGTTGTGATTATGAAGGGCCTGATTCGTGAGCCATGCTAAGAACTCTTGGAGCCTATTTGGCCATTTTGAGTACGAATATCATGTAGCGAAAAGACAAAACATGCATACTTGTTCAGACGCCTCTTGTCTGCTAGGATGATGATCAAAATCCAACATATGAAAACCATCTTCTTGTTCATCCACTCTAGAGCCTAGTCCCATCATTTTGATAGGAGGATATGATTCATCATAATCAAAGAAAGATGAACCAATGTGTTCCAGGCTCTCATCCGTATAATCGGCTTCAGTAAAATCTTCTGATGACTGGTTAGAACTCGGCTCCAACTCTCTAGAATGACTTGGTCCTAAGTAGCCTTAAAGGAAAGAGTTAATGGGATTGGCCTTTTCTAAGACCATAAATGCTCCTGGAGGATTATCCGATGCTTCAAGTTCCTTAGGGATATCTTCAACGTGAGATTTTCAGGAAGCAGAAGCTTCTACCGTCTTCTTCTTTTCTGCTTCTCTAATCCTATTTGTGAGTTCCCCGTCGTCTCCATAGGAGGGGAGAAAATAGAAGTTTCTTGTCTAGGGGAAGATATGACACTCTCAAATAAGGATGGGAGAATTGGATCAGGTTGCAATGAAAGAAATGGATTATACCATATAGACAGGGCAGCAATTTGGTTCTGCAACTTTTTGAATTGAGTCTCTTTCTACTCCAGGTGATATTGAAAGTAGGATGTTGGTGGTTCTTCTTGGATTTCCTTGAGTCTTTTGTGGAGAACTTTAAGTAGTGATTGATTTCCCTAGTGGTGTCTATCCACCTTGAATCCACCCGATACACTTTGTCGGTCAACATCTCTACATGGTTCCAACCTTCTTGAGGTAACGATTCTAGGCCAAGAAGTTTTTTGACTGCCAATTAAGCACCGCTTCAGCTGGGCTAACCATCGTGGAATTTCCTAATCCATCCTTCTCGATGGGGTTCAAGACCTTGGAAAGGCACCTATACTTGTTTTGCCCATCAAAATATTCTTGTAATGAAGGAAAATCCTCATCATAAGTGGGTGAAATGGGCTGGAACATGCAAGCAGGGGCTGCTTGAGGCAGACTTTCATCCTTCGAATGAGTGAATTCCCAGGAAAGCTTTTAGCTTCCTCTATGTCCTTCTTCTTCATTTTAAAATGGGCTTGTAGCAAGGGAGAACCTTAGTTGTACCAATGGTTACATACCTTCATTACTTGGTTCTTTAAGATTCACATCCCATCTGTCTTTTTTCCTGAGACAGGTCTTCTTGGACTTCTTCTTCTTCTTTTTCGTTGGCTCGTTAGAGCAAAAAACATAATCACACTCCTCATCCTCCTCCAACGTGATGATGTGGTAAATACAAAACTATCAATAACACTCATCCCAGTAACAGTTAGGCCTGACCACGGTTTCTAAACCGAACGGTTCTGGTTTCGTGACCCATTGGAACCGGCCCTGAACCTTTCCTTCGACGGTTCAGGGGCGATTCCGATTCGAAACTACGATTTCATCCGATTCCGAACCGACTGGTTCTATTTCTATTAAAATTAAATAAAATTTAATTTAATAACGAGTTTGTTATATAAATCACAGTTAAATTATTGATACGTGTAAAATTTTTACAATTATTAATAGTCAACTCTACGAATGTCAAGATTTAAATACTGATTTACACAATTAACTTATTTATATTTATATCATATAATAATTATTTACTCTAGATTAAAAAAAAGAAAATCTACAATTGTTTTGTGGGGGAATTTTAATTCAATTTTTTTTTTAAATTCTTTCCCGCCTGTTCCAGTTTCTGGGACTACCGTAGCTGGCCCTCAACCTTAGCCCTCACAGTTCGAGGCCCGTTCCTAGCCAGTTCAGAGCCCAAACCGGCCCGTGGCCAGCACTAGTAACAGTGTCCAGATCATTGGATCCTTCAAATAGTATACTGGGCATCCATTGTCTTTGAAGGAATGGACTGGCGACATGTCATCAGGGTTTTCGCATTTAGATTACCAAGGTTGCATCATGAACATTGTAGGGAAAACTGATGGAGCAAAGACTCTTTTACATGATGGTGGTCATATTTGATTTTGACCTTACCATCCAATTTTTTGATAAACTTTGGCTTCATGGCCTACACAGGTGCAACACTCTGATAAAGGCGTTCATAGTTGGTGACCCATTTCTCTCGAAGGAGCTGGACAAGCTCCTACCTTGATATCTGCTTGTGGACATGAACACATGTGAGTGTACGCATAGAATCCACCAAGATCATAAGGGCTTCATCCGTTCCAGGAATAGCTAGATTCAAGGCATGGCTCTAGAGCTAGTACACCATCTGGTAGTGTAGAGTACCAACTACCGATCCTTGAGTTTGTGGGGCTCCAATAACCTGGAGCTGAACTTGGAGGGTGGTGAGCAAACTCGGGTCAGAGAGGGCCATGTTGAAATTTGGGAACAGAGTGACAAAGACTGTCCCATCATTTACAGTAGTCTCAATTTTTCCAATACAAGCATGCTAGTATTCTAAGAATTTTTTATTGAGTAGTGCCATACGGGCCACTACCAGAAGTCCCTTCCGCCCATGGAAACTTAGTGCCAGTTGAATGGCACCAAAGTAGGAATGGTTGTATCCCTAAGAGGAGCACTACGGGGAAAACTCTAGAGGGATCTGTAAGGTGATGAACTGCTAGGCTTCCGATGCATAGATTGGGTATTGTTCAAAATGGGTGGATTGGACATACTCCTTTATTGCTCTAGGAGTATGACTAATGAGGGATTGAATACTCCAGATTAGAGAGAAAGAGGAGGGTTTTGCAAAAGCAGAGTAAGGATTGACAAGGGGAAGAGTCATATTGGAAATTTTTTTCTTCCTCACTGAGGTAGGATACCTCATAGAGAAACTCCATCTTTCCACTAAAAGACTTATGGAGAGGAGAGTCTACTGAAAGGGTAACTACTGATGACTGGGGATTAGGAGAGGATTCCATATTTTGAGGGTCTGAGTATGCAGTGGTAGAATCACAGGGCTAATTCACGAACCAACTAGGCTCTGATACCAAGTATGGGGTGAGGATAAGTAGTCAAGGAGAAGGTGAACCAAAAGATTGACGAATCAAAATCACGTCCGAGTCCCTTAGGTTATCTTACCTCGTCACGTGATATGAGAAAATATCAATTAAAATGTGACAAACAAGTAAATTAGTGTTAATCACCCAAGTAATCAATATAATTATTATTAATTAAAGTAATTTAATTAGTTCTTCCTCATCACGTTATCATAATATAAGACCATCTATGATTTTTTTTTTCTTTTTGTTCATAGGATTCCACGCGTCTTCCATTTCTTCCCAACTCCCCTAAAACAAATTGTTATAGTTGAGGGGGAGGTCGCATATAATAGAAAGTGGATGGGGACTTACAAAATAACAAGTTCGGTTAATATTTTAACGGGGCATTTAGTTCAAATATCGTTAGATTACGGTATAAAATTAGATTATATAAAAAGTTATTATTTTACATAGAAACTAAGTTATAATATGGTTTTTGTTTTAAATTAGTGAGAAAATAATTGGAGATATAATATTATAATATTTAATATGATAAATAATAAGTATATAATTTTGCAAAATAATCTCTTATCTTTTCTTGATGATTGAACATGATTTTAAAAATGAATAATAATTCTGGAAATAGGCGAAGGATGGAAAGGCTGGCCCCATGTGATGGAGAAAGCCTGCAGTGCAGCGGTGGTGCCATGTGGCATAATCTACCTAGTTCTTCCACCTACTAAAACACTAGCATGTATCGAGTTTAGTGATGTGGCAATACATGTGACGATGCCTGTGTCACTGTTGATGTATAAAAACTGACATATCAGTATTTGATTAGACGGTTGTGTTATGTAGCACCGTCACGTGGTATTACCACTGTACTGAAGACTTTCTCCACTGGATTGGATTTCGAAGTATGATCCCACCATTGGAAAACCAGAATGCGGCCTTTGTATAAGTCCATGAGCTACCTTTTCTCTCCCTTTATTTTTGGCTAAGATTTTTTATTTATTTTAGGAAACAAAGTAGATGTGTAAAAGGTACAAGAAAAAGAAAAACAAAGTTATCTTGAAAAAATTGAGATATACAAGTTATGGAGATAAATAAGATGAAGAGAGTACATTTATTTATTTATTATATTCAAATAACCTTTTCCAAAAATAAATTGCATCCAAACAAGTCTAACTTTTACCATGCATCCTCCTCCATCCCTCCTCTTCTTCCTCTGTTTCCTTCTCTTCCTTAGATGAACATCATCCAATGGCAAGGTTTACGGGAAGAGGTGACACCCCATTGTTTCACACAAAAAGGAAGTGACGAGGAGAGGGATGATAATATTTCACAGATTATCAAGGAGTTGCCGCTGCCTCTTAGGCTTCACAAACTAGTTCATATAGAGACTAGGGAGAGCATTTCTTCATATTTAGCGGCTAATAGCTATTAGCCACTACCTCTCTCTTTTTATTTCTTTCCACGTAGTGACAGAAAGATGAGGAATAGAGGCACGAAGAATTCTATTGGTGAGAATCAAGCCTAAGGCCTCTTGGTCTCAGATCGACAACTTTACCAGCTACACCGAGCCCTCCTCTCAGCCACTACCTTTTCTCCATTACACTACCTCTGATCAACCCATAAATATTTCATTATATGATGACTGCGATGTTAAGACTTCATTATCGATATGCACTGCAACTATACGATTACCATGATACTAACACTGAGCACGTTATCTAAATCGCCCGATAAACGAACAGGGTCAGTGGATAAGGTCACATTTAAAAAAGTTGTATCTGAAGCATCTACACATATGTCGGAAATGGTTACTCCCATCAGCAAAAGGCCTACATAACACCTAGTAAGCTGTCCCAACAGACGGTTAGGGAGGTGTCTCTGAAACTTATCCTAACTAAATTGTAGCAAACGCCATCCAGCAAGCAATCAAATGGAATGAGTGTGCCCATTGAAATTTATTTTTAGTATCAAGGGTTACACTAGGGACAGCAAGATCTTACCCCTGAGAACATGTCAACCTGTAGAATTAGAAACAGAGAGAAAACGGGAATGTTAGAGTAATGAAGCTGATGGATCGAACACAGTCCAAATTTAATATGCATATCAAAAAGCCAGCTTCTTGATCTTCACCACCAACCAATTCAGACAGATCTCAGATCACAATGCAAACATATATTAGCCTTCTAAGCACTGTGTTCACGGTGTTCATGCTTGGATCTCAACTCAACACAGATAACTTCACCTCAGGCTCCAGAGAAAACTGCTACCTATCTACGAGGATCGCGTTATACACTTAATATTCTTTAGGTAGACAGAAGTTTCATGAAGCTTAAATATACCTCAAACTCAAGTCCTCACCCTACTGTGTTTCCCAGGAAATTGAGAAGGACTGGATACAGAAACTCTTAACAGCGCCAACTGTTCTGTTTCTTAGCTTCAAAGGAGGCTCCATCACTGAGCATGTCCTGTGCATCAGTTTCCATCCCGAGCTTGGAGAGGGCGAGTGCCTGCATGTAGAAGGCCGTGGGCCACTCAGGCAGGCAGACCTGGGCCTGCATTGCATCCCTCAAGGCCAGCTCAGGCTGCCCAATCATCAAGTACGAAAGTGCCCGCCTCACGAAGACAGTCCCCGAAGGAACTGACATCATCGAAACCAACTGTTGTCATTACCAAATTTTCCCAGAGTCAGTTACATTTTCTAGAAAGCTCATGATTCACTAGTTTCATCAGTGTTCTACAGTCACAATTCAAATTTGCAAGAGTAATACAATTCAAAATAAAAATATAGTAATACATCTAAGAAAAAGAAGCACAGGTCAAACTGAGGACCAAGCATGACAGACTAGTTAAGAAGAATACGCTGTCTCTACCAGATTTATCTGCAGATGGGTAAAATTACACGTTTGTTGTGAAACAACATGCAGCAATTTTCTGAGATTAGCCCTTCCCCAGATTGAAAGAAGTACCTTTGAGTAGTATTCAATAGCATTCTTGAAATCTTTGTCCCGAAAAGCTATATCCCCAAACTTCTTTGTGTTCAACATGTCTTGAACTTGCTGTGTCCACTCTTGGAATGAGAGCTTCATAAACAAACCCATTCATCAAGGAAAGAATCAAACACTCGAGGAACAAATTGATGTCCTAATCCACTTAATGTTTCCACAGATCCTCCTAACTAATCCCTACTTCACATGTTTCTCAGTGCCCTTTCCATCTTATTCGCACATAAAAGAAGGGGAAAATAGAAATCGTGTGCTTTTAAGAAGCTGCTATATTAATCTTAAAAATATGAGTGCCTTTGGGTTTACGCATGAGCTCATTTTTCCCATTTCATCTTTTCCCAGAGAAACTGCTAAATTCCTGCAGAAGTTCTTTCTTCGTTTCAGAGTAACCCCCCATCCATAATCACGTTGCCAATGGTAGTTGGTCACACAAGCCGTCTGGTCCATGGCAGAGATGGTCATATCATCCCACTACATAAGATCTAAGCGAATTGCGATTTCAAAATATTTGCAAATGGAAAAGATAGGGGCAAGGCAAGCTAACCTGAGAAATCGAATATCAAGCACAAAATATTATACTGATCAGAATCTCCAAATATTGGTACGATTAAGCTAGGAATACTATATTGTTTAAATTTTATCATGCAACTCACCTCATTCTCAGCACCCTCTTCATCCTTATAACCGGTTTTAAGTAAGATATCATGCACTGCAGTAAGATCCATCCTAGCACAGGCCTTCCCAAGCGGCGAAAGCATCGTTGGTATCACAACTGGAGTTTTTGTGATTCCCATAAGAACATGAGATGCTACCTATAATCATAAGAGATTGGAAAAAGAGAAAATTTTGATGCTGGCTAGAAAAAGAATAACTTTAGTATGCATTAAGCAATCTCAGGTTTGGTGAAGAAGCTGCAAGAAAAGCAACAATCGATGATAGAAAGTATTTACTACCTCTTGCTGCTTCTGAAGGGGAGCTACCGCCGAAAGAAGAAATTTAATATCTGGCCTATCTCTAGCCTCATACTGCAGGCATTTCGAGGCTAAATCAACCAGGGCGGTTGCATCATCATTAGCATATTGTCCTTCCAAGGAGGAATCCATTAGTAAGAGTAAATTTTTGCCCCTTATTAGATCTAATGCCTGAAAAAAGAAACAAGAATAAAACGATTGTTTATTATCAAGTGACTGGATTTTATGGACCTTTAATCACGCAGGACATGACAAACAAGGAACCAGACATGAGAAAATGGTAAAACACTGGTACTTGAATTAGTCCATTTAGGCATGACTTTATCCGTATCTTGGGAACAATGGGCTCTATTCTAGGATCTACCATCTTCAATAAACAGGACACCCTTTTTTTTTATAAAGCATATATGACACTTTAAATGGCTAAACAAACTACAAGATTACAAATTTATAGTCAAACAAAAACTAGAATCTGAATCTTTTTGAGAGTGGCAACGTATAAATTTGGGAGAAATAGGATTGCATCCGTACATGGCTCGGAGGAATATGTTTTCCACTCAACAGATCGAGCAGCACAGTTCCATAACTGTAGATCACACTCTCTGGGATGACTCTGCCTGTAAAATTTACAACCAAACAACCATGACTTGCTACCTGAACTTCAAAGGTTGAGAAATGAAGCATAGAACTCAACGTAGAAGACAGAAAATCATGTAGGCCTGTCATGACTTTATCTACTACCACGGCTACCTCCCCGACCCCCTCCCTCTCTTTTGCACGGCTAGAGTCACGTCCAGCATCTTATGATGCCAAGCATCAAATATTGCATCATTTTCTCAATTAATGCATATCTTGAACCAATTTAATATATACATTATCCAGGAAAAGAAGAAAACATGCTAAGTCTGCTTTAGTCAATGTTCTGAAGTGGTGAGGTCAGACCTCTGATGTGTAGTGGAGAAAATATTTAGTAGAGAGGGGCTCTAATGGTGGAATTTTAGATAATCAAAACTTTGGGCGAGAAAAAGAATTGAGTTGAATTATTTGAATGATCAATGCGGTGTTTATAGGCTTGAGTTCTTGGGAGTTGACATGTCACTGAGAAAATATCTTTGAATGGATGTTCTTTTGCCTGTGTGCCGGCTCAGGGAGATTCTACTGAGGTTAGCTTCAAGTAAACTGTCCTCTCCACAAGTCTACACCATGAAGTGACTTTACAGCTGTTTCCAAAAGTTCATTTGAGAATATAACTTTTTGTAAAACACACTTTCTTTTAAAACAAAACTCCAGCATGTAACCACCAGCTGCTGACAGCCATCTCCAGTCACTAGACATCGGTGTCGGATTGCCAGCTTCGTAGCCACTGGTTCTCTGAAACAATTTTAGAAGCCCATTGCCAAAGCGATTATTTGTTGAAAACACTTGAAACCTTAATATCAACAAAACACTTGAAACCTTAATATTGATTCTAAAATATCCACGTGAGCCTACAAGAGTTTAGACCCATATTCCACCCAAAAGCTTACACTATTAGGTGGTAGTACCCAATTTTTTATATAAACTAGGATCATTCTTATTATTTGTCCAATGTGGGATTCAATTCTCAACAACATGATTGAACCAACATAAGTTACACAAACCAATAGACAAATTGTAATTCAGCATCTCCTGCAAGAATCCTGAGTCCCTTATGAAACCAACCTGTCCGTAAAAACTCAGGAGGTGTGTAAGCCAAGTTAGTACTGTAGCTTTTTCCATCACGGCTATTCTTCATCAGGCCAAAGCTTGATAATCGAGGGTCACCTTCCTGTGAACATAAACAGCGGATTACATATAAAAAAACAAATAACTGAGCACTTGAACACCTTTATGCTCCATAATACAGACCAAATAAAAAAGAGCATAACTGCTATAGCCAATATCTAGATTTATTCATGTCCATGCTTCCATGAAAAGTAAGCTAAATTTTTGTACCAAGACCTTTTTCTCAGAGTAATTGAATTATCTTATCCAAACAGGTTAACAAAAGACTCTGATGGACAGACCAAAAGAGTTGAGAAACGTGTGGCTCCAACAGCCCTTACAGCTGACCCAAAGGGATGATGACCAGGATGCACAATTTCATGATCTGTGTCTAAATTACTCTCAAACAGTAAAACCTTGAGTAATATTCAAGTGGACAGAATTAGTCCAAAAAAAGTAACCAATGAACTGTATGGTTTTCTGATCTATAGAGTGAACTTCAAATACAAACCTCATCAAACAGAACTCTGTATGCATTCAGATCATGATAAATTTTCCTGTTCTCTGTATTGCAATGATCAAGTGCTTGAGCGATATAATAAGCAACTCTAACGCGCATTTCCCATGGCAATGGCTGTTTTTCCCCTACAAGGAATTTTCAAAGGTACCAAAGAATTATTAAGATGAAAGATCAAATTACAAGCCCATGATGAAACATTTCAAGTGGCGTGAAGAAATATGAAAAGGTCGAAAGTGGCGAAAGCAATTACAGTGAAAGAGGTGCTTGGAGAGTGTATCATTTGGCATGTATTCTGCCACCAAAAGTCGCTCATCTCCCTCGGCACAGCACCCAATCAGATTGACCAGTTTCCTGTGTCTAACCTTTCCAACTCCAGAGGCTTCCGTCTGCAGCATATCAATCACAGCAACAAATCACTTCATATGAAACAAAAATGTGCAACCTTATTACCCAGAAAGAAATGTTACATCTTCAAGATGCTATAGTTAAGGTGCCTCACAAATTGAGAATAAGTCTGCTGACACTGGGGATAATGAAGAAAGATACAACTCTTGCAGAATGGCAAATATCTGCATTGATACTGGAATTTTCTATGCCAACTTTCATTAATCAGATAAATTTCCACTGAATATATATATATATATATATATGAAGCAAAATAGCTAAAAAGGAACCTTCTAGAAACTCGAGCAGAGAACTTATTGTACCACATTTTCACTTCTTCAAGAATATTCTTGAATTTGACTTTCTAAAGGATTCTGCCACAAGCCATTGAGCAAGGGAAAGAAAAATATCAGGCAAAGAGGCAAATTCTAACCATAGATATACAGATTCACCAAACTAAAGTATACAAGAAAGAGGATCTGCTTATGTATTCGATTTCTTTAGCCAATGAGTTGCACACCATTTCGATCTCTCAAACCCAAACAGAGAATCCTATCTGTCCCTACTCTTCTCAGATTCATTAATTTCCAGCCGTATTATCAAGAGGCCAAACCAAGGCCTCACGGTGAGAAGCCAATAACATATCGACAGACAGAATCAGAGACCGATGACAGAAAGAGGAATCTTGAGTTATACCACAAACTGTTGTGGGTCAGGCCAAGATTGTTTGGAGAACCGTTTAATTGCAACAAATCGGTTGTTCCTCAGCTTCCCTCTGTAGACAACATTCGGGGCCTTCTCCCCACTCTCCGAAACTATTAGCTCGCTGCTAAATCCATTTGTAGCAGCTCTGAGCTCCGAGAGGCCAAACTCTTTGAATGCAGGAACTTGGTCTTGGTCTACTTGCTCCCCGTTTGCTACACACACCAGAAAAAGAGTAGGGACAGTTAAGAAGACAGATATTTTTCACTCATAGGATAGTCAACCAAGAACATTACTTGGTCCTAGCTTCAAAAAGACTCAAAGAGATTCATTTGTTTAATTATAATACGCGAATGGGATTAAACTCAATCCTCGACTAACCAATAAATCATTGACCTTATTGAAAGATTAACCATATTAATCAAGATCTCCATATCTATCTGCAGAAGTTCATACAGTACAAGCAAGAGACAGAGAGATGAGCTATTTAAACAAAGTAACAAGAAGAGGCTAAACCAGATCAAGTGGACAAAGAAAGAACAGACAAGGCACAGACATAAATAGAATCATTAAATAATAGAAGGCATGCAATGGAAGATAAAAATGGGGAAATGGGTACCTGGATCTGGTTTTGCATCAGGTGTTAGAGGGGGCTCTTGGTCAGGGGAAGGGAGATGTGAGGTTTTGGACTGAATGCAGCCCATGATTGCTCTACTTCTTACATATACTGATACACCCAAAACCTCCCCAACTTATATCTCGAGTGTAGAGAGAGTGAGAGAGAGAGAGAGTGTTTACTACTGTATAAAATGGACTTTGGGTACTCAATGAGATTCACGGGACGAGGTGTTTGAATAATTTGAGAGGGGGACTGAGTTGGGAGAGAGAGCTTAGTGAGTGACTGAACCAGAAAGGTAAGGGAGGCTGAAAATGGGGGAGAGAGAGAAGGGAGGGAGGGTGGGGGGAGAGAGATAGAGGTCAGTGGAGTCAGTGTGAGTGGGAGGGAGGGTCACACGGTACGCTGAAGCTCACCACGTGAAGCGGGGATTGGTCATTCCTGTCACAGTCACAGAGATGCAGAAATACTGACAGATGGATAGGGGAACGGGAGGAGGGAACTGTGAAAAATGCAGTACTGGTTCCTATGCTATGACTGTGCCTTCACATATGAATGAATCATTGATCTTATGTTATAACATTGTCCACTACAAGACAGACAACCTTTGAATAATTCACATGATAACAACGTACTTATTGCTATCTCTGGCACATGACACGCCTAATACAGGAGAGGAGAGCAAAGATGGATTTCGGTGGTGGGTGGTGACGGGTCGCTGTCATGAAACTCAAAAAAATTCATAAAATTTTACGTACATTTAAATTAATTTCCATTATTTTTTTATGAGTTAAATTCTTCATATTTCTTTCATTCACTTGAACAAATCCTCAAAATCTTCTACCAAAAAAAAAATCCTCTGAATCTATCACTAAGCAAAAGCCTCCTTATTGTACTGAACAGAACGGATGAGTGATGTAACAAGTTTCCGTCGGTGCTAACAAGGCATTTAAGTTGATAGGAATAAGTTAGAAATTCAGATTCGTATGACCGTTGAAGAGTTTTGGATTTGCAATGAGGCGTGGCGGGTATTTTCGAATACGTGCACCGAACTCGCACCTCTCATGGGTTAGACTCGTACCACGACTCATACAGGGAATGTCAGGGCATGGGTCGACTCGAATTAAAAAAATATATATTAGGTGAAGTGTAATTCAAAATATACAATTTAAAATAATTAAAATTTGCACAATTTAAATAAAATAGAATTATTATTTTTAATTTATTATGATAAATATATAAATAAATAAAAATTAACTTCAATATATATATATATATATATATATGGTATTGTATTGTTAATCGAGTCAGATCGCAGCAAGTCAAGAGAGAGACCTGGACCCGTCCTAACCCATGCACGGGTAGGTAGGTCGGGTCTCGCAGATCGGGACGGAATTGTCATCCTTAATTTTGGGTAGTCTTTACACTTTATTGAAGATTTTATATGACCAGCTAGCTGAAAAGGATGAATACGAAGTCCATCTTAGTTGTTGGAGTCCACGTGAACACGAACAGTTGGTTTAGGCAAAAAGCCTTCCTTTACTTATATTTCTAATTCCAAAACCCTTATGATATAACCGGAAATTCTTCCTTAATCATATCTTGTCACATTAACGAACACAACATTATAACAAGCATATGAATAGACTTATCACTGTACAAGTAACGGACCATAAATTTATTTGACGAGAGAATTCCATTAGTTTATCCTCACATTGTTATTACGATTTAAAATTTGATCCACCAAAAAATGATCGAATAGTACACTACCGTTTTAAATCTTTAATGAATTGAGCGTATGTGACTACCTCGACATGAAAGAATTGACATTGTATGGCGAATGGAATATCGTGCACATGATGACATTGAATTGCATGCTTTCCAATTTGAGAGTGCAAAAGGAGGACATAATGACAACCAAGTATCCAAATCTTATTGATATTTTGATGAGCCCAATGAAATCACAAATTAGAGGGCCTATTCTTTTACTGTGTTTGATTTCTTAATTGAAAAAAGAATGTGGATTGAATTTCTAGGTATCTGGTGGTGCAAATCCGAAAGATTTATGAGATTCCTGTGAAGATTATAGTACTCTGCACAGAATATGTCTGTAAAATCTCAACTGACTGTATAAGAGGTTGGGCATGTTCAACGCAAAAACTTAAACTTAAGCTGATAAATAACTGACCGTGAGCTCCACAGGGCCCTCTTATCTCTTCCTTCTCCGAGCTCGGATTATGGAAGAAGGAGAGGAAGGAACCGAGAAGAAGGTATCAGCAACAACGGGTTTTATTGCGGGACAGCTCATGGTGTTCATATCGATCTATTATGCGCCTTTGCAGTTCCTATTTGGAAGGATGCAACTTCTTAACTGCCGCAGTTTCTGCTCCTGCTAATAGTTTAGCACATTCTTTGTTGTTACTGCGGGGTCCGAAAGCACAAGGAGATTTTACTAGTCGGTGTCAATTAGGCGGTCAATTTAGGCTTACAAGTGACTGGGCTCACTCCCACCTAAAAGTCTAAGTAATCGGATAGTTGTACTCGATTTTTTTTTTATAAATCAGGTTTTCAATTCATTAGGTTTTCGATATAAGATTTATATATCAACAATGTCAAGGTATGGTATCATCATTCCCTGCATTTTTCACCTGAAAAAAGCCCGGAAATTCTCTCCAATTCAAATCAAGAGCCATTGAAAGTGCATCATGTGCAATTATGAGAAGCTGTTCAGGAAGGGGATTGCAGGTGGTAAAAGATCTAACCTTTCCCTTGAAAGCTGTGCAGGAAAAAAGGGGGTCTGATTTTTTTTTTTTTGGTTTCCCACCCGGTGTCCGGTACCCGAAGGCTGGCCGACTAATCCGGATTCGGGGTACTGTCGGGCGGTTTCCCGGGGAAAAAAGGGGGTCTGATTTGATCAGCCTTTCTATAGAGAAATTGAGGGGGTGGGGTCCTTCAGGGAGGCCACCCATTGTTTCCAAGAGGACTTGAGGGAGAAGGAAAAGACATTAATGAAGAGCCAATCATTGTCTACTTTGCCCCCGGCTACATAGATGGGACATATCCTATTTTGTCCAATTCCAGAAGCAAATTTATTAGAAGGAATATAAAATATAATGTTTTAGGTTCGAGATAGATATCATCGATTAATAAGAACGCGAATTTGTTTTCCCCCTGGTCGAGAACAGATCCATGGGACTAGAATGAGATGAGAGTAAGAGGGAAATAAATTGATAACGAATCAACTTATGGACGAGTATCAAATCTATGACATCTCCGTTGAATCTTTGCTTAGAGGTGATTGCCGGGTTTGTGAGCTTATGTTACGAGAGACTACCGGAAATAGATAAGGGTACATGTCACAAGTTACTATATAATCGGACGCTTGTATATTATTTTATTGATAATATGAGCCTTATAAGAAATCGGACATATTTCCACTCAAAAGCCTAATATAAACCCATTATAGTCAATCCTCTTATACGATTGACGCGATATCTAAAAGTTTGTTTGTTGAACTTACTCTAAATGAAAGGTGAGTGTGTAAAACCAAAGGCCCAAGTAACAGGCTAAGTCCATGTAGCAGCGCGGAGGGAACGGTCACACAGGCAAGGTCCAGCGCCCGAGCAATGGGCAAAAGTACCGATCGCCTCAAAAGAAATTCTTAAAAAATGATGTGTTTATAAATATTTCTTAAAATATCGTTTTAAAAATGCCACATCAAGTAGCATTTTAATCTAAAACAAAAACGCTATTGAGTTAGCATTTTCTTCACAATTTTTTTGAGCTGAAAATGCCAATAAAGCTAGCGTTTTTCTAATGAACTAAAAACGCGGAGCAAAGTAGCGTTTTGTAACAAATATTGTCCCTTTGAATAAGAATTGGAATCGGCAGTGTGCAATGCACAACGGTCTCGTTTCTTAAATCTCTCTCAGATATTTATACATATAAGTTTTTACAAAATTTTAAGGATAAATTTTACAAGTTTTAACACTTAAATAGCAATTTATATATCGAATTTTAATATATCATACATTGAGTTAGTACTCTATTGGAGGTTCCGAAGAAACGAAAAAAAAAAGGTTAAGAACTTAATGTATGACATATTAGTATATGATATATAAATAGCTATTCATATATTAAAATTTATAAAATTTACAATTTATAAAAATTTTACATATGTAAAGATCCTAGAGAGATTCACGAAAGGAGACCGTTATGTAGTACACACTACCAATTCCAATTCTCATTCAAAGGGACAAATATTTGTTAGAAAATGGTACTTTGCTTGGGGTTTTTGGTTTATTAGCAAGACGCTAGCTTTATTGGCGTTTTCAGCTTAAAAAACTTGTGAAAAAAAAGTTAACACAATTAGCGTTTTTGTTTCAAACTAAAACGCCACATGTGTGGCGTTTTAAAAACAGTATTTTGAGAAATATTTATAAATACACTATTTTTTAAGAATTTCTTTCCAAGTGAGCGGTACTTTTGCCCATTGCTCTCCAGCGCCCAGTAGAGGATCCATCGGAATTAAAAAGAGTAAAATAATTAGGCAATTTGTTTACCTCACTTTAACTCTTCTAGAGTTGGATTTTACATTAAATATATTCCTGACAGTATCAATTTCGTCTCTAAGAGATCGTTGTTCCCTTTTTCATTAGTTTTGAATGCGTTAATTCTTTTTGCTAATATGGCACAGGACGTGGAAGTCACGCGTGCATGGGTGTGGCGTTGCGCATTCATCTAATACTTTTAAAAAATTTATTGAAATAGAAAAATCTTTTAAAAAATTTTGTAAAATAGAAAAGATTCAAAAAATTAAAAAACAAATTTTAAAAATTCTTAAAAATGTAAAAAAAAAAAATCATAACGGATTGAGATAAACTTAAAAGTTGAGAAAACTTTCAACAATTACGGAATAATTATAAAGAATTTCAAAATATGTTATATTGACTTATGTTACACTCTTTAAAATAACGTTAACTATGTGTATTTGTATTCCTTATAATATGAAAACACCAAATAATTATTAAAGTTAATATGTGCCTCACACTATAATAAATTGGCTTTTTATGTCCAATTTATATTCTTTTAATTTTACTTCTAAAAGAAAATAGAAAATAGTATAGTAATAATTAAGAGCGTAATGTTAATTAAAACACTGCAAATACTACTGAAAGTAAGATGTAAAAAATAACAATTTTCTTTTATTCAATTGATATCATGGTAAATAAGTGACATGAAGTACAATTTGTGTATTTTTTGGTAAAAAATTATGTTAAAATAGGGAATTCGACAATAGTTCCTAGTATAATGGAGAATTCGACAATAGTTCGTGGTACAATAGAGAATTCGATAATAGTTCGTGGTAGAATATGGGAATTCGACGATAGTTCGTGATAGAATAAGGAATTCGATAATAGTTCATGATTTTTTCGGACAGGCTGGACGTCACGTAAGATGACACATCAGACTCCGTTTGCATAATCAGTAAAATTAACAATACATGTCAGCAATTAACAATCAAAATTAACAGCGTAGTAAATTAGCGAACACAAAGTATAGTTCGTGATTTTTTGGATAAAAAAATTTTGTGGTAGAATAAAAAATTTTGTAATAATTTATAATTTTTTAAATGAATAACCGTTTCTAATATATACGGATGCTCGACCTAGCCTGAGGAGCTCGCAAGCCGCGGGCCAAGGGAGTCTTTATTAGACAGGAATTCTCTTCCCATCCTGAGATTTTGTGTCGCGACTCTCTCCTATCCGCCAATAACCAGACGGACTAATGGCTGCTTTGCCCTGCGCGCCGCCTTCGCTATCTCACGACCGTATCTCTATCCGCGTCCCTCGCTTCTTCTCCGCCGGGCAGCCCCGCCTCGGACTTTCTCTCCGCACCGGAGTCGTACGTGCTCTCAGCTTATGCCTCCTGTTATTCGGGCTTTCTCTTTGTCGAGTCGTGTTAGCTCAGACTTGGAAATTTTCCTTGTTCAAATGAGTTTAATCGTGGAATTGGTTGCTAGCCAGGGACTTATTTGGCCGTGGAGAACGTTTCAGCAGTATGGAGGGCAGTGGGTTGAAGTGAGAGGGCAGAGTGGAGTTTCAATGGGACTGTTTTGTCGTCTTGACAAAATAATTTTTTTAAGGATACAAATTTAAAGCATGAGAACCGCAGTTTCTGGAAGACGCTGAGGGGGTGAGACAGGACAGTTGATCGACCATTGCTAGAATGAAATCTAACATTCCATGTTCTTTTTCGTGTTCAGAAGCTAATAACCTGTTACATGCTAGGAGGATAGGTTTTTCATATATGCTGTACATATGGTTCTTATTGCGGTAGTGGATACACCTGACAATGGTGAGCCTTTTTTTCTTGTTGGATTTTTGTCCAGCAGAGATGTAGTTTGTTGGAGCCATTGAAGTATGAGAACGGGAAGCCATGCATTCCACTAATCAACAGTGAGCAGTCAATGTCCAGTTTCTTAAAATCAACCAGTCTGCAGAGTCCTATTAACAAGAATGATACCAGGCTGCGGATATTTTCTGGCACAGCGAACCCTGCACTTTCTCAGGTTGCTTTGCACGAGCTGCTGATTATGCACCTAGACCAGTTGCTGATTTGAAATTCCTATTCAATTCAAGTTTTGACATGACACTTCAGTTTCTCTTTGGTTAATTGCTGCATTGGTCTGCTCATTCTCTCCTGCTTTTCTTAATCATAATTTTTTTTCCGGTCAGTGTTATAGCAGTTCCAATTTATTGAATGAAACTGATTTACTATGTAGTTTGTTGCAACTCTAGGAATTGGGTTTAGAACTGCTATCTTGAGGAAATGTGGTCTTTGCTGGTACCTATGTAGTTTGTTGCAACTACAGTTCCTAGTAATGAGTAAATAGTTCATAATTCGAGCAAAAAAAAAGAGTAAATAGTTCGTAAGAGGTCATGACATTAAAAGGTGCATAAATAGAAGCTGATTGCAAGCCCTTGAAATGCGAGGCTGGCAATGCGATTTTGGCATTTTGTTGATTGATGTCTGTAATTTGAAATTAATAAATTTTTGACTCATAAAACCAAATATATTACTTGTTTGTCTAGTGTAAAATGTAATGCCCTCATGCGTTCTATGATGACTGCATCTGATTGTTTTCCCTTTTTTTTTTTTGATGTTAAACTGTTTAACAGGAAATTGCTTGTTACATGGGTCTGGAACTCGGAAAGATTAAGATAAAGCGATTTGCTGATGGTGAAATTTATGTCCAATTGCAAGAGAGTGTTAGAGGCTGTGATGTATACCTCGTCCAGCCAACATGTCCTCCTGCAAATGAGAATCTCATGGAGCTACTTATAATGATTGATGCATGCAGAAGGGCATCGGCAAAGAACATTACTGCAGTCATTCCGTACTTTGGATATGCCAGAGCTGATAGAAAGGTTTGACTATGCATAATTTTTTAGAGATCAGCTTCTTGTGAAAATTTAATCAGAAATAAATGGCTAAATGTTACTTGCCTAGATGTTACTTTCAGAGTTTTATATTCTTTCTAATTAGCACTACCAACAGAATTGTACTTCAAGGTAGGCTACAGGTTTGGTGTTAGTTCTATCCATTGATGGATGGTTTACTGTTTTTCCACCTTCATTTAATATCAATCATATCTTTAATGCAAGTTGAAATCCTGTGAGAGCAATCATTCAGTCCGATGGCTATTGGTTCCATAAAGACATTTATGAAGTTACAATGTACTAAAGGCATTACTTATGAAGACAAATAAAAGTCGATTCAAGTCAACAGTATGTTTCACCACAAAAATGATGTTCAAAATGTTCTATTTGGACTTTTTATGAAGCTCATTGGGATTTCATGTGTTTTAAGACTCAAGGGCGGGAATCCATTGCAGCAAAGCTTGTTGCAAATTTGATAACAGAAGCTGGTGCAAATCGTGTTCTTGCTTGTGATCTTCACTCTGGACAGTCCATGGGATATTTTGATATTCCCGTGGATCATGTATATGGCCAGGTAAGCTATTCCATTGGGTTATATCTCTTTGCAAATAATCCAATTAGCAACATCAATTAGATTCAAGTTTAGACACCATTAATGAGAAAAGGCTACAATGTGCTTGCATTTGGTTGCTTCTGGAACCATGCAGTACCAAACATGAGATATATCTTCCAAAGAACAAAGCTTTTTTCGAATAAGTTTTTCTCTTTAATAATGAAACTCTGGAAACAATATTTGCTTCTTTTTTAAGAGGAGCTATCATTTTTAATGATACATATTTTTATTCCTAACTTTGTTTATCTATTGTCCATAGCCTGTGATACTGGATTACCTTGCGAGTAAGACCATATGTTCTGATGATTTGGTTGTGGTCTCACCTGATGTTGGTGGAGTGGCAAGAGCACGTGCCTTTGCAAAAAAGTTGTCTGATGCACCACTAGCTATTGTTGACAAGAGGCGCCATGCTCACAATGTTGCGGAGGTGATGTGACATCTGGAATGCAAAGTAGCAATATTCAGGAATTTGATAGTTTGTAATGTGAGATCTGGATTTAGATGAAGTTCAAAGACAAGTGACTCAAAATAGTTTCATTAATACTAATAATCTCCAACATTTATTCTAGGCATGCCACTATCTTCTGGGATTGTGGTGATATGGAATGATTGACAAAATTGATATACATTTTTCATGGGTGTGCAAGAATTTAAAGGCGCATGGTTCTCTCTTCATGGCCGGTCATGTAACCTGTTTCATTCATCTTAGCATTTTTGAAGTCATTAATTGCTTGGAACTCTTCTATCATGCTGAAATATGATTCTATAATGATACTTTGAATGTAGCAAACTTGTCAGGTTACCCTAGTATATAGCTGCATATCATTTCTTGCCTAGATGAGATCAAGTGTTCCTCTTGTCTGGCAAGTGACAGTTGGGTTAATTTTCATCTGCAGGTAATGAATTTGATAGGTGATGTGAAGGGGAAAATAGCCGTTATGGTGGATGATATGATAGACACTGCAGGTAAGCTTAGACATCTGGGAATTATCTATGTAATTTACTGAACAATGAGGATTTCTTTCTGTAGCAGAGTAATTGGCCACTGATCTGTTTTCTTAATTGTTTGGCTTTTCGTGAATTTACTAACTAATAGGTCAACAAATATTTATGTTTTTACACAAATTGCAACAACTAGAAAGCTTACTTAGTCTCAATGTTAATTTAGGGACTATTGCAAAGGGTGCAGCTCTGTTACATCAAGAGGGAGCTCGTGAAGTTTATGCATGCAGTACACATGCTGTTTTCAGGTATCAGTTTTGGTATTCAATAAGTTGCTTTAGCCCAAAATAACTTGCACTGTTCTAATATTTTTCAGAAGAAACAATCTTGGAAGTTTCCACGAGTGAAGCATTCCAGATTTCTTACTGTTCAGTTTTTCTTATAAAAAAGGAGTTTTCATGCTTTCACGGAAACAAACATGTGCTGTGTATACCAGTCATACATACATAACATTATGTTTTATGGCCTTGAAGAAAAGGAAAGCAAGCAAACCTGACTATCTCATCAATATGACTGGAGACTATGAATTCTCAGCATCTTTGCATCCATTGTGTTACTGTCTAAATTTGATGCAGATCATCTTCCAACTGACTAATTACATGTTTAGTTGCAGGGAATGAAATTGACTAGTAATTGACGATGAACATAATAGACACGTAAATCAACTGAAGAGGAATCAAATTGTTTAATATCCTTTGTTTGTAAGTAAAGAGTGCGGAATACAAATATTTAAAATAAAATACCAAAAATATCCTGGCATTTATCTATAAGATAAAGACATATTTGCAATGAAATGTGTTTCTAACTAAAATTTAAGGTAAAAGAAATTAAACCAATTTTTAGAATTAATTTTATAAAATTTAAGTTTAATTTTAAATAATCTTAAAAATGTAAAAAAATCTTGCTTCACTTTTCATATTAAAAAAGGAAAGAAATTTCAATATTTATATAAGATTTTATCAAAAGTTTTGTATACTTTTTTATAATAACATTTCGTGATTTTGTAAAAATAAATAATTGTGTAAAAATAAATTAATACTTAAAATAAAAAAATAAATTAATACTTAAAATAAGATTTTGATAATGGTAATATTGTAAATTAACTCTTTTTTCCCATAAGCAATAGGTATGATGGAATGATCCTTCATCCCAATTGCTTATAAATAAGACATAGGTTCCTTCGTAACGGAATGCCTATTACACACTACCAAAGACAGTTTCTTATGCATCATTGAATAATTCAGTTTGCAGTAAACTTCCTCTTTTTAATGGTTTGTATAACTAATTTTGTCCATTTCTGCTTTCATCTTGGTATTGCAGCCCTCCTGCAATCGAGAGGTTGTCATGTGGCTTGTTCCAAGAAGTTATTATAACAAATACAATTCCAGTCTCGGAGCAGAACTACTTTCCCCAGCTAACGGTCTTGTCTGTGGCCAACCTTCTAGGGGAGACCATTTGGCGTGTTCATGATGACTGTTCCGTGAGTAGCATCTTTCAGTGAAATTCTGATCTCAAATTATATTAAGAGAACCACAGCATTTTAGTTTTTTTTTTTTTTTTTCACATCCATTAAAATTAATAATTTTTTCCCCTTCCTTGGACATTTGTTATTACTCTCTTTGTGGCTCATTTCTTTGCTGGTTACACACTCATCTCTTGATTTTTGGAGGACGTCAAATTCTGTCCGTCACCTATGGATTTAGATGGCTAAACATCTGACCCTTCTGTAAATTTTTCTGACATTAAAACCTCTGTTTGAGTTATCAAAATATTATACCAGAAAGATGGAAGCCACCATTTAAATACGCTCAAATTGTAGCTTGGAGATAGTTGTTCTAGATTTTTCTAAATAAAGATTGCGGAATTCTGGAAATATGTATTCCACTTCTTTGACTGATTTGTCAGTTACACTTCTTGACTTGCCTTGCTTTGGAGAGAAGTGATCTCAACTTAGTTCTTTGTTGGTATGGGGCTAAAGAAGTAGTGTGAAATGAAGGGCGAAATGTTGATGTCAAACTGAACATGTATTTTGGTAGGTTTATCACTTGACAACTTCAGAAGTTGTAATTGTGGTGCTAAGACTAGATTTTTCTGCATTTCTTTTTGCTTTGCTTATCAGGGTAGCTACGAACCCTATTCAATGCTGGGCATTGACTGATCAAACATAAGTCAGTGGCGGGGTCTTGAAAGCATCTAATTGTTGCCTCTTTTCTAGCCATTATGGAAGCACTGTAATACAAGCATTGCAACCTAGGGATCATGGGTGCTCCTATGTAGTTCCTTCTTCCCCCCCTTGCCGGGAGTTCTCGGGCTGTGCTAATCATCTCACATCAAACTGCTTATGTGGTTCTGAGAATGTTTAAAGATATTCTTTCTATTTATTAGTAACTGTTGAAGCTGTTTGCTCAAAATTGCCTTATTGATTGTGTTATACCTTGACTATGCAAAAAGGCAACCCTTGTCCTAGTGGTTTTAGTTCCCTCATTTTGAGCTAGACCTTCATACTTAATGTAGAGACAAGTAGGTTTACTTGGGTCTCGCAGTTGTCATTGCACCGATCTTACGACTCCATGGAGTGCTTTATTCTTTTTCACTAACTGCAGGTAATAAAGGTGCCCATGAGATGGATTTAATGTGTAGACTTGTTGGAGTGTGAGGTCATGCGTAACGAATTTGTTGTGTCAGCTTTATGTGTGATATGGTCTTGTGTACTCTTTATCACGGTCTCGTAGAAATCGAGTTGATTCATCGAGCATAGAAAGCTATGGTGATGGGACTGCAGATAGTCTTCTTAGCAAAATTGTATGTGTTTGTTGTGGTATCATGGATCCATGGACATGACATGGTATTATTCTTGGTTTGTAAACTGAAAGGAGATGTTAAAGTGATGTTCTGTGAACACCCATAGCCCTTCTCTATCTCTTAAAATATGTGTTTTCGCCGTTGCATCACTGATCAAGTTTCCATCATAACGCCACTAATTTCCTCGTTGCGTGTGTATGCGGCATCATACGTGTCATCTATATAGCATGTGGCGATCAATGACTCGCCGGATATCTAAGTTTCTGTAAGAGTCGGACCTTCAGCAGGCTTATGTCGGAGGAAATAATTTTAAATTATTATATCTGACAATAATATGGTAAGGAAGAATCAATTAAATTACTTTTATCAGTATTGATTATGACAATTGCACGAGTTGTTAATACTAATTTGCTTGTTTTGGTGCTTCGTCGTGTCATATAACGAGGTAGGATTCTATTTCGCAAGATTTCTGATTTTCTAAGTGTAAATATGAAAAGCCCCTCAGCCCAATCCAGTTCCATAGCATTTACTTAGGCAAGTCATTAGGTAGTAGCATTCCCTCTTCTGTTTTTTTTTCTTTTTCGCATGCTCTCAACGGTACTCCTGTCCTGTCGTTGGATTCAATTGACCACACTCAACAAGGTTGCTGTTGGTATTTTCTAGGACTCGGTAGACAGAAGGTTTAACTTCTTCTTCGCCTCTTTCAAAGGAGGACAGGCTCGTTAGATTACTTGTTGAGGATCTTGATGAGGGTAGGTAGGTATCCAGAGGAATAAAGTTTGGTTGAGAGATTCACGGGGGATTGGCGAATAGTTCCAAATTCGGCACGTTTAGTTTATTGATTTAACTATTTCGTATAATATTTATTTCGCATAAAATAGTTATTATGGCATTTGGTTGGCATATTAAGAATATCTATTTCATATGCATCCGGAGTATGGAGGAATGAGTATTATCCTCTCCTTATAAGGAGTAGTTGTTACTTATAATGAATAGAAATAAATGGTATAATTACCCTCAATTATCTCTTAAATTTTTCATACTCCTTAATTTTTTTTTAAAAACTTCAATTTTATAGATATTGATATTTGAGATCATTTTAATATTGTATTTTTTAATAAATTTTATCCCCTTCAACTTAACAAAATTTTTCTATTAAAACTTTATTTTTATTACCTATTTTAAGCCAATCAAACCAGCCATAATAGAAGTTACCTAAAAAGGGCTATTGGTTGATTGGCCACTGTAAATGGACAGGAATAACTACACAGATCCGCCACGACTTTGCATTGAAATTGACAATGAGGACAATATGGAGGAGGTGATTGAGGCTGATATTCAGACATGGTAAAACCTGTCATGTCAGAAAATTCTTAACAACTTGTTTATGATGAGAAACTCTTGGGGTTGCAATGATGATATTACATCAAAATTATCGTGTGACATCACAAGCTAATAACAGTTGAACGAAAAAATCTTAAATCATCCTACCTTATAATAACGTGATAAAAAAGAACCAATTATATTATTTTGATTGGTGATAAGTATGGTAATTTTTCAAGTGATTAACATTAATTCAGTCGTTTAACTGGTGCTTTTTCATGTTACGTAGTGAGTTAGAATCACCTAAAAATTTCTCGGTAGTTTTGTAATGAGAAATTTGGATTAAAAATTATATATTCAATTTTTGTAAAGAATAAAAAATACTAAAATTTAAGTAAAAATTACAAATCCGAAGAAACTCTAGAAATACTAAGAAATCTCGACATCAATACTAAGAAAGCGAGAAGGATACTGAGTATTGCTGGGTATATTTTTTAAGGGTTCCTTAGGATTTTGCGGTTTTTAACTTAAAAAAAAGAAGGGTTCGAATATATACTTTGTAATCTAAATTTCTTATAATAAAACTGATGATGTGACCAATTGTTGTTGGCTTGTGGGATCACATAACAATACTGATATGGTAAGATCGTTACAACCAAGACTTTCTCGTTTATTACATGGTCAAAATTGTTAAACACAAACACGACCAATTTAATTAATAGGTTTATACGAGACGACATGTTTAATTAATATAATTAAGTGTGCTTAAATTTATATATATCTAGAATCAACGCATTTGTCTTAATTTGCACGTTTGTATGCTCCTTATTGACCTACAAAGTTCTTGTAATATCCTAATTGAGGAAAAGAACCAGTTATCCAAGCTATTTTAATGGAAAAAAAAATCTTAAATGGTCCTAACTCACCATGATGATAAGAAAGAACTAATTAAATTACTCTAATTCGTAATGATTAAGACAACTGCTCGAATAATTAACATTAATTTGCTCGTTTGTCACAACCTAATTGGTATTTTCTCACGTTACATGGTGAGGTAGAATCATCTAAGAATCAGTTGCGCAACTTATCCAAACGGATTCCACTTGCAAAACATCTACCAAAATGGACTGGCTTATTCAAATTCACTTTCGATAACTTTACCCCTGATGAGCTCACTCCACTCGAACCGGACCAATCAGGGTCCGTTGGACATCTGATACCGGTGATAAAAACAGAATGAAAACCAGCTAAAATATGTGAATCACAAGAGCTCATTGTGCTTCTTGAAACCAAGTCCTGGACAACCACGAGAGAGAGAGAGAGAGAGAGAGACAAAAGCCCATTTCCATTCTAAAAGTACACTTCAGATGGAATAAGTCAGTAGGACATAATATATGTGCTGAATTCTATCGTCCTCTGAGCCTCTGACGGAAAGTTAACAATACTAACTAAGCTAGACTTGCTAAGAGCCCGACGTAAGGTGCTACGGTAGCGGTAGCAGGTTCCGCCTGCTGGTAGTTGGACCTCGAGTCGGAGTAGGCGTCCTGCTCATCCGGGCCCCCGATGATCCCCCCGTCCAACACGTTCGGGTTGGGAGTGCTCCTCTTGAACCAGTCATTCATCCCGCCCTGGCACGTCACCGGGGTATGGTCCTTCTTGATCGATACGATGGAAGCCGCCCTGTGGTGGGGCTGGGTCGGGTAGCTCAATCCGAACCCCACCATGTAGCTCATTTTCTTAGGGTTGTTCCCCAAGACGTAGTCCACCTGATTAGAGTATACGATAAGTCTATTGAAGACCGATTAATTCAGATTTGAAAAGATAAGACTCCACTCTCTGGCCATTATACTTCTATTATATTTTGCTACAGCAAATATGGCAGCAAATGGTCAAAATGATCATAAATAATTGGTGAATTTTAATTATTTCGAGAAATAGTTTTTTTTATATATAATAAAATAGCTAACAACTTTCAATTTTTTCACCATCTATATCGTATGCTAAGTTTTCGTAAAAAATGAACGATCATTCGTGATACGTGTGGAAATACCAATTATATGTTCTATTTTAAAAATTTAAAGTGACCACAAAAATAATATGATGATTAAAAAATACGAAGTTTATCAGAGAAATAAAATTAAATGTTATGTAGATAAAAAAAAGTAGTTCAAATTAAATAAAAATGAAGCAGAACCGGACAATTGAGAGCTTCTGGTAAATAAAAAATAGATCTTTTTCGTGAAAGTTCCCAACATAGTAGGAGAACTTTAAAGGGATGAAAAGGGATTTTATAGTTAAGAGAATGGTGAGAAAAGCGGAGAGAATTGCATAACAACTAACCGAACATGAGAAATTCATAAAATAGTTAAGTATACTAAAATCATGAAAATGATAAAAAAATCTTTTTCACATATTATTTTATTCTAAATAAATTTGACCAATTATAAACTAAATTTGATTGATGTTATTTTTGAAATTTAAAAAAGAGATCAAAACTGTTTTAGATTTGCTTAAAATAATAGGGATATCCCTCCATTGGTGCCGGTTAAATTAAGTTAAAATGCCCTTTTTATTTTTAATAAGATAAATAATATAAATAATAAAAAAATTATGGATGAATTTCACTTTCAGCTAAGAAGCTAAAGATAAAATTACAATTTTAGATCAATTTAACCGAGCAGGTTTTTTTTCCTTATTGTCAGAAAAATGAGAGTGGTTAACCAATTTATACTAAAAAAATTATTCGTAATATAAAGTGAAATTAACCCATGCTAGCATTTATTTGGGCTGCTTACCCAGACCGTACCTGGGACTTGGCATGGTCATAGAGATCAGAAACCGAGACCGGGCCGCCGGAGCACTGGATGGTGGCGTTCTTGGCAGAGAGGTAAGAGGCATATGAGACTGCCGCGAGGGAGGCGGAGCCAACATACTGGAGGTTGGCCCAGGGAAGGAACCACAGCAGCCCTCCCGCCGTCTTCTTGAAGCTGCCGGAGCCCTTCTGGGCGTAGTTGCAGAGGAACGTCTCGGCGTCGGACTTGTACTGCCCCCACAATCCCGTGTTCTCAACCTTCCCATCCAGCACCAGCTATTCAACAAAATTTCATAAATCAATACAATCATTTTCTTCTTTTTTTCCCCCTGAAGAGACATATATGTATATGTATATGTATATAACATATGTGTGTTTGCCTGTGTGTCTGTGTATTATTCAAACGGTATATCTGGTCCGATTTGATCTGGAATGTCACATCTGAATTACATCTATCTTACCTCAAAATAATCGAATCATATAAAGCCGGTTTTTATTGTTGGTGATTAACCTTTTTTTTTTAAAAAATAAATTTAATTTTTAATTAATCAAATGTCATCGGTGCAGTTCAGTTCAAAATTAACCAAATCAAACCGAGCCGTTCAAAAAATTTATAAATTGGTAATTTGAAATAAAAAATTTAGTTTTTTTTAATTATTTAATTAAAATTAAAAAAACTAATTTTGCTTAGTTAATCACAGTTAAACAAACCATTCAAAATTCATAAATTACTAATTTTAGTCTAGAAGGATATTTTGTTTTATTTGATTAAAAATTAAAAGTTAATTCTGTTCGATTAACTACAATAAACAAAACCAATCATATGAAATAATTATCCAAGTATTTTATTGACAAAAACTGAACCATTAGGAAACCGAATTGAGCGATTTAGTTTGTTTTTGCTTGGTTTGACTATTTAATTTTTGCGGACACCCCTTAATTGGTGCGAGTAAGAATCGAGATCACCAACTGGCGTGAACCTTAGCAGCGAGCAGCTGGGCACCTAGGTACTTGTCGTCCCAGGAGAACTGACCCCGAGCACCACCTGTACCGCCGGCTTTCCCAAGGAAATCTAGGTACTGTTGCTCGTTGGTAGCCCTGTGAAGCCATGCAGCAGCCCACAGCAACTCATCCTGTAATACACCAGCAATGTAACAATGCTAGATGATTGCACTACTACTACTACTTTCTGATGTAACATGGTTAACTTGAAATTTTTCCGAAATGTTTTGTTCGTTTCCGGTACCTGGAATCCACTGCTCGAGTAGAATTGTCCTGCGGCGGAGATGCTGGACTGATACTGCCCAGGGTGGTTTCTAGCAAAGTCGAAGAGCTGCCCGGATCAAATAGAGACATGAACTAGTTAGGGCAATCTGTTCCCTTCATTATAAGTCTGAAAAATAGCTTATTCTAAGATTCGTAGAACTTTGATTAATTCAGTTTTCGAACCAAGTCGGTCTACAAGATTCAAACCGAGGCCATCTTGAGGGGAAGAGAGATAGCGATGACGAGTCGTCTCCATCAATTCATGATGATTGCAGAAATTCTATATCGGTCGATTGTCTTATCGTAAATGATCTCGTGTTGGGAGCTAAAAAAATATCTACCTGGCGGGCATGGGTAAGGAGCTTATTGGAGTAAGCCGGGTTGGTCGACCTAAAGGCGATGGATGCAGCAGCCAGGGCAGCGGCAGTTTCACCGGCAAGATCTGCGCCGGGGCTCTGCTCGGAGATCTTGTAGGAGGTTCGAGGGGTGGTCATGTCCTCCGGCCGCTGCCAGCAGGCATGGTCTGAGGAGCCGTCCCCAACCTCGCCGTAGAGAACACTGGGCTCGGCATGAGCCTTGACGAGGTAGTCGGTTCCCCACCGGATGGCAGCTAGGGCATTGGAGAGCTCGTGCTTGCCACTAAACTTGCTCTCGAACTCGACCACGCCCCATGCCAGAAGGGTTATTGAGTAAGCCATGGGGAACCCGAACTTCACGTTGTCGCCGGCATCGTAGTAGCCTCCCGAAAGATCGACCTGTGTTAAGACAAATGGAAGGGATCATTCATAATAAGGGTAATACCATGCAAAGAGTACCCAAAAAAAAAAAAAAACGATTGGAGGAATAAAGATTAAAAGTACACTACGCCAAAAAAAATAAAAGATAAAAAGAATACCAAATGAAAGGTAATTCTTTTCGTGTGAATTTATTTCTTATTTATCTATTTCCTGTGATATCCACGGAACATTTTTAAAATCGAACATGCATACTAGACGTCCACCTTTGCTATGTGCGAAAAATTGATGAAAAAGGTGAATGTGCAAATGATCAAACAAAGTTTTAATAATAATTGATGTTCAGCAAATGATTTTTTTTTTGTAAAATTAAATATGAAAGTAAGTAATAAATTTAGAAAAAGTTAATTATTTTATATATAATAAATCCTATGAAAAGATTTCTCGAATAAATTTATATAAAATAACAGAGAAAGTGATAATAATGAAAGATTTGTAACATTATACTCAATATTTTTATCGAATGGATATTAATAATTTTTATACATTATTAATTAGTTTCGAAAATTAAAAACATCAAATCTTCTAAACATTTGCATTTACAATATAGATATATAGATATGATATAAAAATATATTAATAATTAAAATTTTTTTTTCCTTCAACCCTTATTTAAATGGAGGTGATCGGAGGTAAAATTACATCCATTCCCCCGCTAGAATTTGCTCGAATTAATGGGATCTATGAACTAAGCTAATGCCGACCGGAAAAAGAGAAATAAGGATCGAAAATAATTGAACTCAATAAAACAGGACACGACCTCTGAGAAGCGAATTCAGTGGTAAATTGACAATATGCAGTAGATCATATCCAGAGTTCGACTCTCCCGGGGTATCTGGGGATTAATGGTAGACCCCGGATTTTATAATGCACAATCCGGTGGATTAATAGGTTGTTACGGTACCAGATACCATCGATAAAAAAATAATAAAATAAAACAGGAGACGAATCAACTCACGCCAGCATCACTGCCATCCTTGAGGGCAGAATCTCCACGCCATCCAACCCTCTGGTTAGAAGGCAACTTCCCCGACCTCTGAGCCTCAAAGAACAGCAATGACTTCGTCAGTGCTGTCCCGTAGTCGCTGGCAGCATCAATACCAAACAAACATGGGCTGCTCAGAAACCCTAAAACTAATATCGCCTGCAAATTTCTCAACATTGTCTCTGCGCGTAGATCGAAAACTACAGGAACCGATCAGTCGAACTTGTTGTCGAAGATGGGGCGGAAACAATGTATCCTTGTAGACATATGAAAGAAAGGGAAGGCTAATGTTATGTATTCGTGGGTGATCCCAATCTCGGCGGGTCTGTCTATATATGTACATATTGCATGGAACAATGCAATTGCCATAAATTACTGCATTGCGCGATCAATGGAGAAGATTACACCCAAGTGACCAGCGCAGCAATGGCAATTGAACATACGGTTGAGGATTTCACACACCATGAATTGTTTCATTAGGACAAAATCTTAAATAATATTACCTCACGATAATGTGGTAAGGAACCAACGACCGGATTACTTTGGTTGATAATAATTATGGCTACTTATGATATTAATACTAATTTACCGGTTCATTACAATTTGATTGATCCTTTCTCAAGTAAGTTGATGAAGTAAAGTTACCCAAGAGTTTATCCTTTTGAAGAATTATTTATCCTCTCAAAAGCTTCCAAAGCTAATAGTTCTTGTAAATTGGAAAGTCTTCTAATACTGCCTAATTTTGTATTTTTGACATTTATTGCAAGAAAATGTAAAAATCTTATCTGATTTTGTTTCATTATATGTGGAAAAAATATTAATAAAGTTATCCTTATTACCAATAATTACTCGAATGTTTAAAACCTATTTCCTCATTTGTCGATATTGCTATTTTCCATCCCACATGAATTTCTTTCTCTAGGAAAATATATCAGTAATGAGATGTGATATGTAAGGGATAGCTTGAACATCAGACAGGACTTTCCCCTCTTTTGGTGGTGCAAGCGCAGAGAGAATTTTATAAAAAGATACCATCAGTCTCTAAGAATTAGCTTTAAGTAAATATCACACGTGTTTAAATCGTGAGAAAATTCACGAGATCATATATTTGATTCTCTTTTTGAGTGCGTAACTCTTGATGTGATCATCCACACATGTATTTTACGCATGAACTTATCTGAATGCATGGACTTGTGGAGTATTCACGATCCTTACGAGAATAAATTTTATTGATTGACTATATCACATAAAAATTTTTATTCTTAATAGATTATAATAACTTGTAGAACCGTTGGAATTAAAGCTTATCAACAAGGGGGAAAAATAAAGTTAACGATATGATTCATGAAAAATATATAGAAATTACGGAGTAAAAGACAACAGAAACCTTATATATTTTTTCCTTTTGACATTGAGAATGATGACCCAGTAAGTTATTTTATGATTCTAAGAGAGAGAGAGAAAGGCATCGTCTCATGCATAATGAGTATATCATATGATAGTATTTACGTTGTATTATAAACTAATAAAATTTAGCCATTTAAAATTTTTTTATAAAATCCTAAAAAATTAGAAATGACTAAATTTTATTAGTTTGCGACCTCACATAAGTATTGTTATTTATCGTTAAATGCTTCCATGAAGAAAAGGATAGGGCGAAACTATGTCGGTATTTTCTTTCTGCTATCTTGTTTATTAGAAGCCGCACTTTCGATATCATGCTGTTGTATTGAATTCGTATTCCCTTGTTATTTGTTGCTTTGATAGTGCTTTCTTCCTAATTAGCTCATTATATTTTATAAAATAGCTCAGGTTTCTCCTTTTGCAAGTTGTATCAGGGCAGGCATTGCAGAGCTCACATCGTTGAAGAACATGCTGAAGTTCGAGGCCAGCCGCGACGGAGTATCGGCGTTCAAGACCAACTCCGTGCTCTTAGGGAGTTTCTACTGTCATTTATTTAGGAGCTTATATCGTGTGGTGTGTGCTCTATATTCATTAGAAAATCCAATATGTTCTTTAATCTATTTACTTGATCCTTTTCATTCCATAACTCATTTAGCTTATTGAATAACACACTATCGCTAATTGAATATATCATCCAAATGATATAACAACCAAACATTGAACTTTTCAGATTGAGTAATATAGTGTTATGTTAGCATATTGATCTCAAAATTTGTGATTAAGCAGAGCAACCTGGATGTCATTGATAATAGAAACGTTTGGCTTGACACATTTTTAACCATACCTTGCATGCCACTCCCAAAAGAAGTTTGTACCGCTTCAAAAATTTCTATATTTAATTGTTATCGTATTTAATTTATTACGTAAGTATGATAGTTTATTTTTACAGAAAAATACTCCTACAATCTACCGATTTGCTTGAAGAGTTTCGATCAAGTTAGATAAGAGGCAATTATGAGAAAAATTGCACTGTTGGTATAAAACATTTTATCAATGTAATGTTTTGGTACAAGTGCATCACCGTGGGAAGACCACGGTAGTAGTAGCAGCAGGGAGTAGGGTGGGAAGAGAGCGGAGCGTCGTACCCCGTTATCTAAGTCCTACGAGTTATCAAAGGTGGATGCCCCAGTTCAAGTGGGAAGCTCTCTTGCAAGCCAGTCGCAAGCAAGCGACCTATATTATGTCCCGAGCAGAAGTATTCATTCGTAGGGATGCCTAAGACAGCTTCAGCCCTCTTGGTTGTGCCCTATAAAAAATTTCCCACAAATCAGCCCCTACTAACAGTACTGCAGAAGAAGCTGCAAGATGATTTGTAAAAGATGATGTAAAGTACTAGGGCATACCCCGGACCATCATCAGTGATAGGGACCCTAGATTCACTGGGCGGTTCTGGATAGAAGTGTTCAAACTCCAAGCCTCCCCGAATTCTACCAAAAGAACGTGAATTTGAAGATGAGGATTCTGTGTCCAATGGATTTGACCTTCGGAAGGAGATTTGACCTTCGGAAGGAGACTTCCTCTTTCTATTAATTGCCCCCTTCCTTACAGCTACTCACCTTGTTCAACTTTCCAGCCACTGAGCAAAATATAAAATTTTGGTGCAAACTATTAAATTTTTATTAACACTGTTAATTAGGCTTATATGACAATGTAACGTGGATGCACGTTCAGCGCCGCATGAAAATTTAACTAACGTGGCACTATAACTTAATTTTAAATTATAATAATAATAAATCCACTTTAAAAAGTAAAAAAAAGGAATTGACCTAGAAAATTTGGAATATGACTGGATAAATTTTAAAAAATTGATAAAACACCTCGAATAGATCCAAAATTTTCAATGCCAACTCCTAAACTCTACCAACACCTAAACATCCTAAAACAGACAAAACACATCAGAAATAAAACTGAAGAATTTGGAATAGGGGTTTAAAAGGTCGATAAATGACCCAAAATAATTCGGAATTTTCAAGAACTGACCCCTAAACTCTATCAACACCTAAGTCTATCCTAAAACACACAAAATACATCAAAAACAGAACTCAAAAACTTAGAATCAGAACTTGACAGATTTTAGAAAGCTAATAAATGAAACCAAATCGATCCGAAATGACCCGAAATTTTCAAGAACCAACCTTTAGACACTACCAACACTTAATATGATTCTAAAACACACCAGAAATAGAATTGAAAAATTCAGAATAGGAACTAGACAGATTTTAGAATGTCGATAAATGGCCCTGAATCGATTCGAGATTTGGAATTTTCAAGATGAACAGTGGCCCGAGTATCGCTCACTCCCATTCTCTTTTTCCCTGAGAAATTTCATTTTAATTTTTTTAATTAAAATATAAAACATAAAATAATAAAAATAAAATAACATAAAAATATAAATTAAAACATAAATTATTTTATTTTGAATTTTTCACCTATTTTTCTGATGTGTTTTTTGTGTTTTATGATGGTATTAGGTGTCTGTAGAGTGTATGCGTCCGTTCTAGAAAATTCTGATTCATTTCAGATCGATTTGAGATCATTTATCGACTTTCTAAAGTCTGTTCAACCCCTAATCTGAATTTTTTAGTCTATTTATGATGTGTTTTGTGTGTTTTAGGATGGTATTAGGTGTTGGTAGAGTTTAGGAGTCGGTCCTTGAAAATTCCGGATTGTTTTGGATTGACTCGAGGTGTTTCTCAAATTTTAAAATTTATCCAGTCCTATTCCGAATTTTCCAGGTCAATTCCTTTTTTTTTTTATGTTTTAAAGTGGATTTTTTATTTTTTTATTTTTTATTTTAAAATTCTTATTTTATTTATTCATTTATTTTTTATTATTACTGAAATTTATTTGACAGTGTCACAATAACTAAATTTCCACGTAGTGCTGAATGTGAGTCCATGTCACATTACCACATCAGCCTAATTAATCATGTTAGTGAAAATTTAACATTTGTACCAAAATATTATATTTGTAAATATTTTGTAGTATGGAATTATAACAAAAAGTTTTTATACCAAAACATTATATTGACAAAAGGTTTCGTATCAACAGTACAATTTTCTAGACAATTATGGTGATTAGTGAACCGTGAACTATTATGTCAAAAGCTTGAGTGGTATAAGTAACAAAATATTTCTCTATACATTGAGATCGAACTATAGCATAAAGCGCATGTTTTTCATCTAGATATTTAATTCATTATTTAATTCCTTTTTCACTATATATTGACCGGTAAGAATTTTACTCACAGAATGACAGTAATCCAAAGGTATATTACATACTAAGACTTTTCCATTGAATTTCTCCATTCTTCAATTTTTCCTTACGAACTTTATCCAATTGTGAAGATTGGATGTATGTTAAGACAACAATGTTTATATCAGATATCTTGCAGCATTATTGACATGTTAGTACAATTAAGACATGAAAGGTTATATGTATCCAAACTAATAAATGCATACACATCCTCTACTATTGATCTTTCTTTGGAAATGAAAAGGGGATGCTGCAAAGACAATTTTGATATTTCAAGATATTGTATCATTTCATGTCCTCAACCAATCAGCATGTATGTATTTATGACTTTTTTTAATTGATGTTTATAATTGTTGAAAATTCAAAATAATATCAAGAAAATAACATATTGTGAACTAGTAGAAAATGACCCGTGTTTCGCATGGTAAGTACCGAAAAAAGTTAGGCTGAAAAGTTCTGAATGCTATTAAAAAGGAATGATATTCCCTTGGATGATTTCCTAGGTTTCAATAGCATAAATAGTTGAAACTAGTTGAAGACCTATCAGACTCGGTTACAGTGGACAAAGCATGCTTTTTATAACGGACTATGTAATTTCCATTTTCATACATAGCATGGGTCGATGTATAGAACACAAATAAAATTTTCTTATTGCGGGAGCTAATGAAGTTATTATATTGAATATGCAACACTTTTTCTTTTTTTGCCTCTAATATGGAATAGTTGGAGAAAATAATTTTAATGTGAATATGTGGCACATTAATTTGGCAGTAAAATACATCATTAACTCCAAATGCATCACATATAAGGTAAGCTTAGATATTCGACCTGTATCACATATTTCTCTATACTTTTAATCCACCATCGATTAAAAAAGGGCTGATGCAAATTTAAGTAGATTTATAATGTCAAATTATTCGAAGAGATTGGCTAAAGGCATTTAGGATACAATTATGTATAATAAATTTCAGTAATGTGTGAAATTAGCAATATGAAATTTTGGTTAATCATGTCAATGCCTATAAACCAATGATTACCATTTTTGTTTTTCACTATGAAGAAAAATTTGACTCGCTCACAATACTAAATCTAGAAATGAAAAATGTGAATATTTTATTAGAAAACAAAAGTTAGTTCAATACTACTGGAAAAAGTTTGTCTTAATAGATATAAATCTGCAATTGCCATTTTAAATTTAGCATGGGTCAATGTATAGAACACATCAAATTTTCTTTTTGTAGGAGCTAATGAAGTTATCATATTAAATATGGAATAGTTTTTTTTTGTCCCAAATATTGAATAGTTGGAGAAAATAATTTTAATGTGAATATGTAGTACAACAATATAGTAGTTTAGCAGGACGGTAATTCATCTTTAAAATACAGAGAAATATGCGATACATGTTGAATATCTAAGTTTACCTTATATGTGATGCATTTGGAGTTAATGATGTATTTTACTGCTAAATTGTTGTACTACATATTCACATTAAAATTATTTTCTCCAACTATTCCATATTTAATGTAACTTCATTAGCTCCAGCAAAAAGAAATTTTAATGTGTGTTTTATGAAAAAAGTCAGTCCTAATGGGTATAATGTTAACTTTTTACAATAACATTATGTAATGTTTTTAAATCCTTCCTGTGACTAATGGATATACTTTGGTCAAAACATTGTATTCACATAATTGCCTAAATTAAGGACAGTAAAATGAAGACAATGATTTTTCTATGTTAATTTTTTACAATAACATTATATAATTTTTCTAAATCCTTTTTGTGACTAATAGATATACCTTGGTCTACCAACTTGGGATTGACATAGTGGTTTCCTCGTTAAGGCCCAAATGGGTAAGTTCATGATCGAATCCCAGGTTGAGAGGGTCGACGGTAATTTTCTCAGGGATTCCTGCCCAATCGCAGATTAGTTTAGAGGTGCGCTTCGGCTAGCACTGAGATACTACATGGTGCAATCCAAAAAAAAAAAAAAGATATACCTTGGTCTGACATTGTATTTGCACGATTGCCTAAATTAAGAGCAACAAAACGAAGACAATGATTTTTCGTGAGCATTTGGTAGTGGTCATTCAAGAGTCCATACACTAAGAATCTAGGAGAGATCCTTTGGAAGCTGAAGGAACTGTTCCATGGTTCCTTCGACAGGATGGAATGATGAAGGCATTCTATGGGGTTTGAACTGTTGGCAGTTCGTTGAGGACTACCATCAAACAGTTCATGGGCGGTCTAAATATAGAGAAGATGGCAATACATGGGATAAAGTTAACCTAATTCCAAGTCAAAGAAACTTCAAATATGTAAAGATCAATATGGTGAGCATAGAGAGAACTTTTGGAAACTCAAATTAGAGAAGAATTTCAAGTTGAATCAGTTAATAAATCTCGAATGCCAACAAAAAACTTCAGTTAGGACAATGGCCCAACTCGAGCAATTTTCTTCACACTACGAGAGAGTAATCAGATAAGAGAGAGTGACGAATCTACTAGCAGTGAAGGAAGAGGACCACCCTATTGCTGAATAGCAACCATCCCTCCAAGAAAGGGGAGAGCGAGAGTGGGATGCAGAACTCCATGGCTCCTCCTCGCTGAGCTTCTATGACCAAGAATGAATAAAATGAAACGAAACGGATGGAATGGAAGGAAAATTGGATGGTGTTCTGAGCAATGGGCACCCGAAGAAGAAGAGCGAGATAGCAAAAATAAGAAACCTGTCAGCTCAATCAATGAATGTTGAGGCTCATCTCTATATTTATAATGTATCCCATCATTCAATGCAACAAGGCACGAGCATTCTATTACAAGTTCTTGCTCTCTCAACTCATGCCTTACAAAACAGAGCACATGCCCCAAAGACTAACAACAAGATAAAAGTAACAAAAATAATGGAAAACTAATCTTCAATGATACTCGTCCTCAAGATGGAGAGTACATATTATGCATTCCCATCTTTCTCATAAGAAGATGAAACTGTTTTGGATGTAAAGCCTTCGTAAGAGCATTGACCAACTGATTTGTGCTCGAGAGCATGGTCTTCAGTACCCCCACTTGTATCTTTTCTCTCACAAAATGACAATCCAATTGAATGTGTTTTGTATGTTCATGATAAACCGAATTGGCTGCACTATGCAATGCAGCTTGGTTATCATAGTACAACAAAGCTAGCTCTGTATGATCAACACTCAGATCTTTCAACAAACCCAAAATCCAAACTATTTCACAACCGGCACTAACCTTTGCCTGTATTCAACTCAGTAGAGGACCTTGATACTATGGTCTATCTTTTTTATTACCATGAGATTAGGGAGTCTCCAAGGAAAACACAAAATCCAAAAATTGATTTCCTCGTATCTGGGCATGTAGCCCAATTGCATCTACAAAAGATTTTAGTTGCATTTTGGAGTTTGCAAAAAAGAAAAGACCTTGCCTTGGGGTTCCCCTTATATACTACAATACCCTTTGAGTTGCCTCCATGTGTTTGTCTCTCTATGCTGCTAGAAATTGACTCAATTTGTGTACCTGGTAACTAAGATCTGGCCTTGTTAAAGTAAGGTAGATCAACATACCTATGAGTCATCTACAACTTCTAGGATCTTCAAGTAATTCACCCTCATCTTGTGACAGCTTGCGTCCTGGCTCCATAGGCACTTTCACTGGTTTGCAACTCAGCTATCCAATGTCAGCTGATAGCTCTAAGGCATATTTCCTTTGATTAAATAAAATGTCAGTTGAGGATCGTGCAATCTCAAGGCCCAAGAAGTATCTTAGTGGCCCTAAGTGTTTCACTTGAACTTCTTCCTCAGGGCTTCTTTCACTAGCTGCATAGCTTCCTAATCATTGCCAGTCATGATGATGTCATCCACATATATTAATAAAACCACAAATGATCCTGCAGAGGAGAGTCTAGTGAAGAGAGAATTATAACCTTGTGATTCAATGAACCCTTCAGCAAAAAGAGCTACAAAAAGCTTACTGAACCATTGTGTGAAGCTTGCTTCAAGCCCTAAATTGATTTGTAAAGTCTACACACTAGGTTTGGAGGTAAAGTCTCCCACCCCCACCCCCCGTGACATCATGGTGGAATCTGCATATAAACCTCTTCATCGAGGTCTCATGAAGGAAAGCATTTGAGACGTCCAACGGAGATAAATGCCAGTGCTTTACTTCTGCAACAAAAAGAAGTAACTTGACTGATGCTAGTTTTGCCGCTAGAGAGAAAGTATCTAGATAGTCGAGCCCAGCTTGTTGAGTAAAACCCTTTTCCATAAGTCTGGTCTTGTGTCTCTCAATAGTAGCACCTGCCCTGAATTTTATTTTGTATACCCGCCTGCATCCCACTGCTTTCTTCCCAAGGAGGAGGGAGACAATTGTCCATGTGTGATTATCCTCGAAGGCCTACAACTCAATGTCTATGGCTTGTTCCCAAACTTGGGACTGGGATGCTTGTTTGTAATTAGATGACTTAGAAATAGAGGAAATGGGTAATACAAAATGCTTGCAAGTGGCAGAAAGCTTATTATAAGCAACATAATTTGACAGTGGATAAGTAATGTTGTTTGAAGTGGTATGTAATGTGTTTCCTTTATGATAGCTAGAGAGGTATGTTGGTGCCTTGGTGGATCTTTTTGGATGAGAAGAAGTCTCATGAGTAGTTGTTTGTGGTGGAGAAAGAGATGGAGAGGGTCGAGCAGATGGAGAGATTGGAATAGATGGAGAGATACTGTAGGGAGTGTTTCAGACACATCTGCTGAAAGAGAAGGAAGCACTCTATTGTAAAAGACATCCAACTTGGAGTTGTCAGCTGAAGAAGGAACAAAAGGGAATATTGTCTCATGAAAGATGACATGACGAGAAATGAAGATTCTATTGCTTTCAATATCCAAGAGCTTATACCCTTTGTATACAAAAGGATACCCTAGGAAGACATAGGCTCAAGCTCTGGGCGACAACTTAGTTCGATGGACACTAGAGGTCGAGGCATACGTGTACAACCACACACTTTCAGATGATCATAGAGAGGATTCTTTTTGGTGAGGACTTCAAAGAGTGTTTTATTTGACAAAATACGAGTAGGAGTACGACTGATCGAGTAAATAGATGTTAGTATGCAATCTCCCCAATGTTCGATGGGTATATGAGACTAGAAAAGGAGTGCAAAGTAACATTAAGGATGTGCTGATATTTTTGTTCAACTATTGAATTATGTTCAGGTGTTTCTATGCAAGAATTACGCAAGAATGAAAGCTCACCTGGAATAAAAAAATTCATGAAAAGTGAACTCTGAGGCATTATCTGATGTCACTGCTTTTAGTTTGGCTTGACATTGAGTCAGAATGTGATTATAGAAGGTAGGAAAGATAGGAAGGACATTTGACTTGGTTTTCATTAGATAAATCCATGTTGCTCTTGAACAATCATCCACAATGGTTAGGAAAAACTTGTGTCCACCAACTGTTAGAACTTGGAAAGGTCCCGGAGTATATCAGTGGATGAGATCAAAAGGGGCAATACAAAAGTTGTTTTTAGAAGAAAATGGAAGTCTCTTATGTTTAGCAGTGTGACAGATTTTACAATGAAAGGATAAGTCAATCATTGAAGCATGAATATGTGACCTATCATGAAGTAATCATAATTTTATTTCTGAAGGATGTCCAAGTCTCATACGTCGTAAGGTATCTCTAGACATAGCAAAAAGAGATGAAACATATGTATGTGAAGGTTGTGCTACCTCGAGGAAGCAAAGGTTTTTTTCAAGTCTACCCTTCCCAATAGGCCTGGCAAATTGTGTCGTATCCTGTATAAACGTGTCGTGTCTAAACGTGTCCGGGTTAGAAACTCCAATAATCTGGATATGACACATTTATTTTTCGTGTTTAAACGGGTTCGTGTCTAAACGGTCGTGTCTAAATCGTGTCTAAACCGGGTGACCCATTTAATATAAAATATCGACAATATATAATTATACTCTAATAATATATGATGTAATTACTAAAATAATAATATTTATTGATAACTAGTACAATAAATAAGTAAGATTAATCAATTATTGATCATGTAATGCATGTAATATTTTATATATCATAAAATTTTCATATATAAATGTATTAAATGAGTCAATATATGTATAAAAATAGTTAATACATTTAATAAACGTATTTAATCGTGTCGTTTCGTGTTATACTAGTTTAAACCCAGTTAAACACGTTTATTTATCGTGTCTGTACAGGTTCGTGTCTAAACGGGTTCGTGTCTAAATAGGCTTGACCCAAACCCGCCTAACTCCGTGTCATGTCGTGTCGGGTTACCGTGTTGTGTCAATAATTGCCAGGCCTACTTCCCAATCATCAAGCCTCGAGTCTGGTCCTAGATTAAGCATGAATGGGAGAAAGAGTTAACAAAGCAAGGAATACTCGAGGTGAGGGAGTTGATGTTAATGAGATTGAAAGAGAAGCAGGGAATATAAAGGACTGCTCGAAGAGTGAGAGAGCTCGACAATTTAACTGTCCTAGTTGAGTTACCTGGATAGACTCACCATTTGGAAGAGTCACACTAATTTGCTTAACTAGTTTTAATTCAGAAAATAGAGAAGAATTGCAGCAGATGTGATGAGTTGCACCACTATCAATGATCCATGAATTTTTTTCAGAACAAAGGATAAGAAATTGTGGAAAGAAAAGGAAATAGTGAAGGCATACCATAGACATGTGAAACAAAGGAATTAGCATTGTCTTTAGTAGAACTGGAAGAAGTCTAAGGTTGGTCTCGAGTTTGGACATTGAGCTACGAGCTCAAAATGGCAATCAGCTACTGGACTTGGTCGTTTGACAATGTTCCCATCCCTGTTGTTGTGGAAGAAGGAAGCTATTATTTTTCTTTTTGAAAATGGGCCTTACTTGAGTTCTGTCCCTAGCGTTGAAAATATTGGGTTTCTGTTTTAGGCCTGGGTTGATATCCGGGAGCATACCTATGCAGCTTGTAGCACCGATTAACTCTGTGGCTCATGGCTCCACAATGAGAAAAAATAGGCTTGTCTCTCTTACCTCCACCCCGCCCATTTCTAGTAGCAGCGATCACTCTAGAACCTGTTGTCATTGAGTTCACACTGAAAGCCATTGATTTAGTGGAAGCTCCTCTTGTTTGGCTGCCTTTCCTCTTGGACGACAAGATTGAAGATCTTTGATGCAGAAGGTAGTGGGTCATTCAAGCCCATCAAGTTTTGCATTGCATGCTCCTGCTTAGCATGTTCAAGCAGCATCTTCATTGCCCCCTTCACAAGTTGGTATAGGCTGATAGTTCCTGAATTCATCCCACAGACTTTTCAGTCAAGTGAAAAAGTTTCACGTCAAGAGACCCCCTATGTTAGCTGGTTTAATTGTTGCTTTAATTGCATAATGCAAGGGGAGTTGCTTTGTCGAAACCTATCTTGAAGATTAACCCAAATAGTTTCTGCTGTTTTTGGGTATAACAGGCTATCAACTATCTCTTTTGAGATTGCATTAAGGAGCCAAGAGATTACCGTGATATCGACTTGAGACCATATGTTGGCGTTCGCATCCTTTGCTTAAAGGTCATTGTAAACGTCCATCTATGAATCCAAGCTTGTTCTTTGCATTGAGTACCATCTTTATAGAATGAGACCGGGTGCTATAATTTGGTCCCGAAAGCACATGAGTAACTAGAATGAGACTTGTATGATTGCCACTATGAAGATAGGATTGTGTATATCTGTCTATGAAGTGTTTTCTAAGAGCGACTGATTTCCAGAATTGTTTGTGCTTGTAGAAGACACAACACTAATAGGTTGGAAATGATTATTGTTTTGATTTTTATTTTGAGCTTGCGGAGAATGATTTCCTTGAGCAATGATGAAGTAGCGAGCTCAAGAATTTTTATCAAGAACAAAAGGTAAGTGCTCTGATACCATATTAGATAGAAAGAAAGAAGGAGGAGATTGAACTCCAGAAAAAGAGCATGAGGAAGGTGAGCAAATAAGAAAGCTCTCAGCTCAATCAATGAATGCTAAGGCTTGTCTCTCTATTTATAATGTATCCCATCGTTCAATGCAATAAGACGTGAGCATTGTATTACAACTTCTTTCTCTCTCAGCCTCACGCCTTACAAAACAGAGCACATGGCCCTGAGATTAACAACAAGATAAAAGTAACGAAAATAATGGAAAACTAATCTTCACTGATAACTATCCCTCCAAGAAAGGGGAGAGCGAGAGTGGGATGCACAGCTCCATGGCTCCTCCTTGTTGAGCTTCTACAAACAAGAATGAATGAAAATGAAAAGAAACGAATGAAATGGAAGGAAAATTGGATGGTGGTCTGAGCAGTGGGCATTTGGAGAAGAAGAGCAAGATAGTGAAAACGGAAAGGAGAAAGTGAGGGAGTGGAGTAAAGCTAAAGAATGTGCCCAACAGAAGGGCAGACAACGTGACAGAGAAAGGTGACTGACAATTTGAATGGACAATAATGCCCTTCTAAAGATAATAAGAGTTAAATAAGGTTGGAGGGTATTTTGGGAAGTGTAAAAAAGAGACAAAAACAAATTTTTTGTGGCTTAAAGTATTAGAGATTAGAGATGAGGGACCAAGAGATGAATGAACATGTTCAGGGTTATTTGCTATGGTCTCCATTCAGGGCCCGCATGTCTCGTGTTATTTCCTCTGAGCTCGGTCCATCCACCTCATGATCATGACCTCATGGGTCGAGAATCTGTTGCCGTTTCTTTCCTTCAAATCCGAAAAGAAGGCCTAGAAGCCCCGAGCTTCGTCCCCTCGGTTTCGTTCTGCCTCTTCCCAGGACGGCCTTGCTGCTTTTGCAGGTTTCCGTTAGAGGAATTCCTCTCCCTAGCTCGATCGGCCATCGGTGCTCGCCGTCTCCCCCGGTCACCCACCAAAATCCAAGTTCCGTAACCTGTCTTATACGCATCCGAGCCGAGCCTCTTCGACTCTGGCGGTCCTTGCCGCGTTTCCGGTGAGTGGAGCCTCATCTCCATGCACTACTCTGCTGCTTCCTTCACCATCAGCTCTGGACAGCCTTCACGTTCGTGACCGACAACTCCACAATTGAGGCATAAGGTAGTAATTCCTTTGTATTCGATTATTTGCGTCCATTTCCCGGCCCACACCCAGTTTGGAAGGGGCTTCCGGAGATTAAATTGAATGCAAAGTGTTGCGGGAATTTGCCCTCGTACCCGGAGCCGTGACTCCATCTAAACGAAATAGCGATCCGATTTCGTAGCAATCCGAGTAGTTATCTCCCTGTTATAAAATTCCTAAGGGAGCTCAGGGAGCCTTATCCAGAGTGCTATAACAGAGGGGGAAGCACCATGGTTTAAACCTTGACTCCCACAACCTGATAGTGAGGAACCTGTGTTTTATAAACCTCGGGCCATCTCTCAGAACCTGGGTTCAATCTTTATTGTCATGAAAAGTAAATGTGAAAAAAATCATTGTGGAGTTGGGCGCATTCTATTCCCCTGATGGTTTGTACAAAATTTTCAGCTTTTGGACAAACAGTCTGTGTTGTAGAGTTGGTCCGGGTAATCGTATAACATGCGAGTTTCCTCCATGATGCTCTGATCCATAGCTTTTCTTGCCGGATAAAAGCGTCCACAGAGCGCCATCACCCTCTTCTGCGGGGATGTCATCATCTGATTCGTCATCCCAGATTTGTTCCATTTCAAAAGCCTGTTCAAAAGCCCACAGAATAATGCTTATGACCTTATCTTTGTGGGAGATTTTACCCGAGGGTGTCCCTCGGCATCTCAATTTCCATTCCCGCATCTTGATTTTGTCTGAGGAGTTTGTTCTCCACCTGAGTTCTATGGATTCTTCAGATGTATCCCTGGTTCAGAGGCAGAGTTCTTTGTTCTCTCTGCTGCTCTGATGTTGCTGAACTTTATCATACACCAGCAACTTGACTCAATTGCTTCTGGCTTCTCTTTCTCTCCTCGCTCCTCCTCCCAGTCTCTGCTCTGAAGCCACTGCTTCATTATCCCATTGAAGAGAAAGCAGTAAAGTTTTCATTTTCGACGATTCTAATTTGCAGAAATCTGGCCTGACTAGTGACTGAAGTGATTTGCAGTTGATTCATTTTAGCTATGCCAATTTTTCATGCTTTCACTGTGTTAGAGTGTTTCTTTTTATTGTTCCTTCCATGTTTTTCCATTAGATAATGCTTGAATGTCTCTTAATGACAAACTGTAAAGTTTGGTTAGATTTCAGTCCATCTTCTGGCACATTTTGTTGTCCATAGAAGGACTGACGGATATGGGGATGATTTTTTGTTGTGTACTCAGTGCAGACAAGAACTTTTGTTCTTATTGTATTTTCTTTCCATTTCATGAGCTTCACCTGGCGTCATTTGTTACAGAGTTGTCTTGGAAAGGTACTAGGGGAAGTATTTCTTGATCTCAGGCTTTCCCTTTCATGTGATTGGTGGCATTAAGCATCTTTGGCAGTATGGGCCCTTAAGACTAGCAATGGAAGAGCCTCATTCAGTAAGCAGTCCAAGAAGAATTCTTAGTCTTTCCAGGAAGAAAAGACCTGGTGTTTCTTTTGCGGATTCAGAGGACAAAGCATCTGGTTTTGGAGTCTCTGGAGAGCATGGTCCCAAAACCTCTGAGGTCTATGGGTTCGTAGGCTCCATAACCACCATAGCAGCCACAGGTATTCTCTACTTTTCTTGCTTTTTCTTCATTTTTCTTGCAAAGTGGGATGTTATTCAATTTAGGTCTTGCTCTCGTACTTTTGGCATTTTGATGGAGGCTTATAGGCCTCTGTGGTTTTTCAGAGGACTTTAAGGCTGTTGTTACTCCACTTTTCATTTTTAATGGCACCTCAATTTTTAGGTGGATTACCCTTCACTTTTCTATTGTATACTTTCTGCCTCTCTATTGCTTGCGATATTGGAAAATTGGCATAACATTGTGACTTTACAAGATTCGTAGAGATTATTATTGATATTACCCTTCTATAAGGAATGTTTTATTATTGCTTGCTGTTTAAACTCTCATACAGTCTTACGACTTTTCTGTGTTGGTATATATGTTGGATTTGTATTCAAACCTACATGTTAAGAGGAAGGAAATGCTTGGCAATCTGATGATTTACTTAGAGGGTCATATGCTTATTGTGCTGATAATACATTTCTATTGTTATTTTTTGTTTCTTTAATCAACCTGATCCTGTTACATATACAAAACAAAACCAAAATGTGCACAGAAAGTTTCAAGAACATCAGAGGAGTATCATTCATGTTGGGAAGGCAGTTTTGATCCATCTATACTCCTAAATATACCAAACGGAACGTCACTAGTCCATCGTGAAATTTAATTACTTCAAATGCCCTTTCGCAGCATTACATTTTGTTATTGGAAATTTCCTTACAACTAATTTTCAGGATGTGTTTCTTCACATTTTTGAGGGCACATAGAACAATCTTAAAATGATATGTTGTTTTATTTATTCTCGGTGCAGTTATTTTTCTTGCATGGGCATATGTTCCTGAGTCTTGGCTACACACAATTGGTATCTTTTACTATCCTAGCAGGTCAGTTGCGATGCTTATATTGGTATTTCTTCTTGGATTTTATTTACTTATTTTTTCCACTGTGTTGGGTGTGAAAGTTAAAGTCACTCGCTGGACACTAATTTTAAGAATCAAATTTTGAATTTTCCAGATCTTGGAACCAATGTGATTTTCTATACATTTGACCATTGAAGAGCTGCCTTAAGCTGATTGACATTTGGTGTGATTGACTGTATAAATGAATTAATATCATACTTTGGCTCCATTTTGCATTATTGAACCGAATTGACTACTGCTTTCTTCTGTGAGATATTAGTCTGGTACATTCTAGAGTATGCTGGGGATATCGGATGCCATAAAAGTAATGAGAAAGACAAGTTCCCTAAACTCTATCTATTGTATAAAAGAACCACTAGGAAATGCTTCTCTGTGTATGTCAGAGTTAAAAGGTTTGGGATCTGAATTTGGTCTGTAAAAGGATATTTTAAGCTTATTGAATGCGTATTGGTCTATTCTTTCCAGGTATTGGGCATTGGCTTTTCCAGTATATGTTATGATGACAATACTGTTGGCACTGGGATTTTATATTGGACTCAACTTCCTATCAACCCCTCTTCCAACATCATTAAACACATTATTTGGTAAAGTCTGTTGGTTTAGTTTGTCAAAACAAGGTTCAGGTCAACCTCTTGCTTTCTAGCCATTTATATTTCAAGATTAGTCAAGTCGCATTGTACACAATGCAGAGAGGAGAGTGTAAAAACAATTATTGTTGCATCGGTAATGGTGCTATAATCTGGTGATACTGATTTTGCAGATGAATTCAGTAGAGAACCCATGGGCTTCAGTCTGTTGGCAGATGGGGATGAGCTGCCCATTGAACCGATTTCTGATATTGGCATTGATGAAATGAACAGGCGAATGTTTGGATGAATAAATTGAGTGTTGTAAGTGACTGATCTAATTCTTGTGTTCTATGATAGTGCAGCAACTGGAGTTAACAGTAAACTTCCTGGTGCAAATATGTGAATGGTATAGAAGAGATAATGATAGACAATTGCATGGACCTGTATCTGTCTAGTTTCTGAGGTTCAAAGTGTGAATGCCGAGTTGATTACCTTGGTTTGGGTACAAACTTTTACTGTGCTTCTTATAAGACCGTGGAAGATGCCCTTGCTCATGTTGGACGCTATTGCTCTTTCATGACACCATGTCATGCTAAATCTTGCAGGTGCCTTCAGTTGTTTGAAGATGTTGCTGCTTTTGGCACACGCTGAGTGAATTTCTAAAATTCCTTCGTGGATCCCCAATGGAGGCCAAAATTGAGGGAGGTCTACCCGTTGATGTGAAGATGGTATGGTGACTTGATTCTTAAGCTTGTGATCTACAATTTTGAGACACGGAGCATGCGGAGTTGTGACTTAACTCATATAATGACATCACGTATCAGCTGAACGCACCCTGTCTGTTGGATTCTCTTAACATGCATTTAAGTCGTTTGATTCAATGATATGGTTTTGTTTCCTTGAACATCTTTTTCACCCTTCGATTATGTACTGTCCTACCCTGTCTCAGATTTCTGAAAAGTTGCGGGGTGTTGGGTCCATTTATGTAGTTGTCGATTCTCCTCAACATTGCAGATGGGCTCGTCACTTTCAGCATTGCAAATGTAGCCAAGCAAAGAAATGTTACTGTGAGATATGATGCATTTCAATATGTGAAATCCTAAGCAAAATTTTTCTTTGGTGTTTGAACATGTTGGAGTTGGAGTTCTCCACTACATGTAGGAAGCTTTTGCCATCTTCGTAGCTGCTAAACCTCGTATCCTCTTATTTCTCCTCAAAGGAGCAGGATTGCAGGAAATTCCTTCAAAACCATCCGTCTAATCATGTCTTTCAGTTATAGAATTGTCGGATTTTAAGTTTTTCGATCTAAATCATATTCATGTGAATATAAGAACTGTGCTAGACTTACTGTGGAGGAGTTTTGGACATAAACACCCATCTTTTAAAAATATTTTTGTAAAGAGCAGTTAAGGGTAAAATATTTTCCTAAATACCCTTTTAAAATCGATGTGGTTTTAATACGAAAAATCAAAATTTTGAAGATGTGGTTTTAATAGGCAAAATTGCATGCTCAAGATGTGGTTTTTTCATAAATTAAAAACAGTATCTTTAAAATGTGTTTTAGTTACAATGTTCATGAAAATATTTCGCCTCAGTTTTTTTAAGGGGTATTTCTGCCCAAAACTCCTTTCTGAATTTCCTAATATTATATTATCATTAAAAACATATTTTTTTTCTCTTCTCACTGTAAGTTTATTGTTTCTGATGTAAGGCATTTTTCATGGTATTAATTTACTTTTTGTTTATTTTAAGAATTTAGTATATTTAATTAATTCTAGGTAAATTGTAATATGTTTTATGATTTATTTATTTATTTATTCATTTATTTATAGTTAGATTGTAAATTATTGAGTTCATCATCTATGTTTAAATTACTAAGTTAAATAAAAGATAATTATAATATAGGAATCCAGCAGATGATATGAGAGTTGGATTGCGAATAAGAAATTATAGTATTTTTTAATAGAAGAGAAATTATGGTAATTTTAATTTAATTATTCAAACCAGTTTCCCTTTTATGTATCGTGCTCTAGTACCTTGTATACTAAGAATTGAAACAAATTCTAACAAGTTCTTTATATTTTATTACATAGATCATATTCAAATTTCAATACTGTAATAGAATTAGATATTATTATTGAGTACCTGTGCATTAGTTCCTACATTTTACGTATTGTTATTATGCCTCGTTCTTTAAACTCAGTTAGATCACTTATCCTACTACTAATCAGATATCTTGAATACTTGGTCATCGATATATTTTTGGATCATATTTAGTTGGAATAAATTTAACAATCTTCGACTTGGGGCAACAATATATCACGCAGCGAGGTTGGTTGGATGGAGTCTCATTGATTCGACAAGAATACTGAGAGAACAATTGAGTAAGAATAAACTCTTGTGAGCATTAATGTCGTTAATATTTCCATTAAAATCTGAAATGGCAAGTTGATGTAGCCCGTGATGCATGGTTGAGACATGCGGCATACTACATCATTAATTCCTTAAAAATGTCCGAAAATTGGAGGAAAGTAAGAAAATTTTTGAAAAATATAGATAATATTTTTAAAAATAATATGAAAATTTTTTAAAAAATAAGTATATCATTAAATAAAATAATAAATATTATATTAATATATAAATAAAAATAATAAATATATAGAAAAATGAAAATTAAATTTAGACCAAATTTAAATAAAAATAAAAATGTAAAATATAGGAAAAATTAATAAAAAGAAATAATTTAAATTTTAAAATAAATTTCTAAAAAATAAAAAATACAAAAATAGTGTAAATTAATAAAATAAAGATAAAAATTTTAAATTAAATTTCTAAAATAGAAATAAACTTCAAACTCAATATTGCATTCAATGTCAGATTATATTTAGGATAATGAACCTGCCAAGATTCCCTATAACTTGCGGATTGAGTTGGAAAATTTTCACTGTGTTTACTATATTTCATAATTGGGTATGATCAGGGATTTGAAAGTCAATAGTGAGTTAAATGATGAATTTCAAAGGATGAAATAAGATAATTTGCCTCCTGGGTATAGCCGGGGTGGATAGAGCGAGCGCCTAAATGGGCACTCTCCCAGTTTAGGAGTTCGACTCTCCACACCCGTGAGTTTAAACCCTTGGGCCCTCAGGGGTACAAGCCCTACTCACGATAGGCTCAGCCCAGTGTGTAAAAGCCTGGTGGGTATCGGAGGAGTAAATCTTCGTCATAAAAAAGGAAATAAGATAATTGATTGAAAATATAGATAAAATTAGTAAAATTTGTGCAAAATATTAATAAAAGTTTTTCTCAAGTTTTGGGACGATTGCTCTGCCACTAATGTCCACATCAAATGAGTTGTTAAATTGTACTACAATTGGATTGGATAAACTGAAACCTCAGGCAAGACAAACTACAGTTGGATTGAAATGCCTTGGCATCTCTCACCATCCACCAGTCCACTTTGCCGGCGTCCTTACCGTCTCCACCTCTCCAGCGAGTGGTTTCTTCTCCTGCTCTCTCTTCTATCTTCTTCATCTCTAGTGCATATCACTGTCCTCATAGTCCAACTCTCCAATTAAGTGACCTCCATCCCTCAAGATCAATCTTCTTCTTCTTCTTCCTTGTAGACACTTCATTTTGGTCCGAAAAGTGCTTGGACCTCAATATTGAAAAATTGGGTGAGCATTTGCCCATAGTAGATCCAATACGATGTTCGAGGGTGATCCAACTAGATTTATCATAGAACAAATTTAGAGTAATCATGAACAACATCGAACCAGCTTTGATTTGACAAACTGTGGATCCCAATATTCTGTTAGGCACCGAACCGAACCAAAAGAACTGATTTGGTTCGGTTTGGCACATTAGGCAAAGAACCGAACTAGTTTATGTTGAAAAAATGGCATTGTTTTAAACCAATTCGGTTAGCCGGTTCTAACTGAATTGGTTTTAAAATGGTTCGGTTAGGTTCAAAACAGGTTCGAATTGAACCGAATTGGTTTTGGAAAGGTTCAATTCAATTCGCTTCAAACTGGTTAACCGAACCGATCATACTTAGAAATTAAGCGAACCATTTTTTGACTAAAAAACTGCACCAAAATAGAATATGTTTGGGGATAACCGGTTCGGTTGTCCTCGAACCAGTTCGGTTGCACCCCCCTAATTATTGGGATGTCCAAATTGAGCAATGTCAGCTTCATTATATTCTCGACAAAGAATAAGTAGAGCACAATATTGAGAAACTAAGTAAGAATCAGCACGGACAAATTAAATTATTAACCTTAGTGTACTTTGTGGATCGACAATGGTTACTAGGGTTCAAAAATACATCTGCCAAGGTAAGATATGGATTTTTGAATTTTTTTCCTTTTCTTATAAATCTTCAGTTCATCAGAATTTCGTAAAGAAAATGAAAGAAATAAAACAAATAAATAATTACATGTCCCTTATAAATAGAGACGAGAAGGTAACTTGTGTTACGCATAGAATTATCAATAATACTTTTTATTGTAAAAATGATTAGTTTAAATTAAATAAAAATGAAGTAGAATAGGGAGATTGCGAACATTTCAAATAAATAAAATAGAGTTTTTGTGAAAGTTATAAATATTATAATGAGTGAGACAATTTTAAAAGAGTAAAAGAAGATTATAATATTAAGAAAATCTTGAAAAATAGTTTAGAGAATCATGAAAATTATGAAACTGATGAAAAATTATTTCCCTATCTTCTGATATTTTATTCTAAATTAAATTTGATTAATTAAAAAGATAAGTAGATAGATATGTGGATATAGTCTTGGCCACGGGCCAGTTTGGGCCCGGGGCTGGCCTGGAACTGGCTTGGTCAAAACCGGCCCGGAATTGATTAAAATCGAAACCGGCCCGGAATCGTCCTCGAACCGTGAGGCCTAAGGTTCAGGGCCGGTTCTGGTAGTCCGAGAAATTGGAATCGGTGGAAAATATTTTTTTTAATTTTCAATTCAAAATTTAAATGCCCCCACTAGCCCCCTGCCCCCCTGCAGGCTAAAGTCGCCGCCCCATCCCCGATTGTAGGTTTTGTTTTGCTTTGTTTTTGTTTTTTTTTAAAAAATATAATCTATAGAAAATAATTATTATATAATATAAAATATAAATAAGTTCGTTGTGTAAATCATTATTTAAATCTTGATATTCGTAGAGTTGACTATTAATAATTGTCAAAATTTTACACGTATCAAGAATTTAACTGTGATTTATATAACAAACTCGTTATTAAATTAAATTTTATTTAATTTTAATAGAAATGAAACCAGTCGGTTTGGAAGTGAATGGAACCGTAATTTCGAACTGAAACCATCCGGTTATAGACCGTCCCTGAATCATCTAAGGGAAGACTCACGGTCGGTTTCAACGGGCCACGGAACCGGAACCGTTTGATTCAGGAACCGTGGCCAGGCTTATGTGGATAGATGATCTTTAGGGCAACAAACGAAGGGGCGGCCGCATACCGAAAAGGGGGGGAAATCGTATAGGCGGGGATAGGTCTCCTTCAGGGTCAGGTGGCAGAAACCCGGAGGGGCGGCAGGAACTGAAGATCCTCTCCCAAGGGTCGGCGGCCTCCTTCAACCTTCACCTCCCGGAGACCACCACGGATCGGACCCACGCCGCACCACCGCGTTACTCCTTCCTCCTCCCACACCCCGGCGTCTCCATATCCACCTCCGAGATCCTAAACCCCTCTGTCCATTAACAACATCCGATATCCGCCACCATCTCGCCCGCCCCGAGTCCAAGCCGTCCTCCTCTTCCATTTCCGTTGTCAAGCACCACCACGCCCGGCCACAGAAAAAAACCTCAGCATCCACAGGAGGGACAAAAACCAGGCGGCCCTCTGGAGAATCTCGAGCATCATCTGTCATCTGCAGAACGGACCCTTCGTTCCCTATCACCCACAACCGGCGGTGTCTTCCCGGAATCCGAGCTGCCGACGTCGAGTTAAGTAAGGTAGACCCCATCTCTGCTTCTGGACAAGCCATCGATGGCGTCACCACCGTGTCATAGTAGACCTTGAGAGCCAGTGGCAGCCGTCTTCGCCTTTCACCTGTCTGACCAAGCGACCACAAGCTCTTGCTACGTGAGACCCTTTCAATCTTCCTCCCCGAATCGATCTCGACCTTAGCAAGTTGGGTAAGGCCCACTCACCCTCTACATCCTCTCTGTTTCTGATCTTTGAAACGCATGTGTACCATGGTGAAGGCAGAATTGCGCCTCTGTTCTTTCGTTGTTGCTGGTAGCTAGAAGATTTGCCTGCTATCACTATCTTGATTGTTCGTTGGTTGCTTCTCGACATGTTGATTGGCATTTCAGGTCATGCCCATTTTCCTCGGCCGTTCATTATTTTTGTATTGTATCCATGCACTCGGTGTTGTCGTTTACCTGTATGATAATATTGAGTCCATAGATAAATGCTTGGTCAGGGCTCCCATTTTGCCCAAGTGCCCATGCGTTTCATTTGTTCGGTTGAAATCAGTAAAAATAGATCGAGAGTTTCCTACTACTTTTATGGCTCATTGCATTGGCATGTGTGATTAACTTAAATCAGCCATTGCTTGGAATCGATGGCCATGTTTTTTATTTTAGCTTAAAAGGGGCAGAAGTTTGATTGCAATGATGTTAATATAAATGGAATGAAATTGAATTGGCTGTGGCTATGGAATGTAGCAAATGAGTTTAAGAATAATGTCCATCGAACTTAAGATGTTTTAATGATGGGGGAAAAAGGCGTTTTGAATGGGGTTAGAGGATTAAGAACACGTGAAATGAAGTCAGGAGATTGATGTTGTAACTCAATTGAACTTAAAAATTTAATGAGCTTTAAGGTTGATCCTTGATCCTTTTTTTGGGGGAATTCTAGTTAAATTTCATTCACAAAAGGAATTACATAGCACCCTTTTACAATTGCTCCAGATCTTTTAACTTTCTAGTTAGGCTACTATGTAGGATTCTAGAATCAATTCTAGGTAATGAGAATAATCTACATCTAGTGTTAGACAAAATGTTCCTCACAATTTGTTGTGGCAATCTAAAGGTTGATCCTATTTGTGATGTATTTGAGTTTGGATTTGATCGTGAAAGAACTATGTAGTCATACTTATCCCTAGGGCTCCTTCTTTCTCAAACTTTAGGCTGATACATTGAAGCATAAGTAGGAATGGAATTATGAAAATCATGATAGTAAGATGGGAGGGCTTAGTTCTATCAGTCTTATAAATCTTGCATTTTGGTCTCCGTCCTTTCAGGTTTTGCATTTCAGTCCTTCAACTTAGGTGTTTTTACATCCAAGCCCCTCATCTAGAAAACTTTCGGCACAGTCCTTCACTTAGGGAACTTTGTGTTTTAATCTCCATTTAGGACATATTGCATATTAGTCCTTCATATTAGACACTTCACATTTTAGTCCTTCATTCTTGACATATTGCATATTAGTCCTTCATATTAGGCCCTTTGCATTTTAGTCCCTCACTTAAAGACATTTTGCACATCAATCATTAATTTTAGAGAATTCTGCACATTAATCCCTTATTTTAGGAATTTCCCCCATTAGTCCATCATTTTAGAGAATTCTGCACATTCATTTTAGTGAAAAGACCCCGGATCCAAACTCTAGTTCAAGACCGACAAATAAGAACCTAGTTGTCAGTATCGTGCTCCTCTAGGTACATAATAGGTTTCTAAACTATCTTAGGACTAGTCCTTAAGACAATTAGTGGTGACTTCGAAAATCCAAATATGATCAAAGTCCCAAGTTGAGTCTTGTGCTTGCCTATAGCCCTGGAGGCTACCCGATTTGAAAATTAATTTCAGGTCCGACATTCTTCTTCAGAAGCTTCGCGGTACTCACCATTCTTTCTGTCTCCTCTTCCTGACTCCTGAAGTCAGAATTTGAGATTTGCGTTGGCTGATACTGGATTTTGTTGAATTAACTGAGCTTCAAGGATTCACCGATTGCCTTCATTAGTGATTGATTGCCTTCCGTAATTGCTCATCTTTAATATTTATGTCTGGTTTCCTCTGTGGATATTGAATTTGTACTCTCTAGTACAGTGGTAACACATTTGGTGATTGCTGTCTGAAAATTTCATGTGATGCTTGTTATTTCATATTTACAGGCAGCATCTAGCAAGGAGGGAGTCACAGGCAGACATAAATATTCACAAGAATCTACCTAGAATCATAAAAGCATTGCATTGTTGTAGTCTTGTAGAAGTTCTACCTCTTAAGTCTATTGATGGATGGAAAGGATGATAAGCCAGTGGAGCAGGACAAGCTTGCGAATGCATTCAATGATCTCTTCATCAACGTCTCTGCCATGGTCCAAGCTGAGCTCCAGGTATCCTTTCTCAAGAGTCATTTTCTTCCTTTAGATTGTATTCTGGCCTCAAATAAAATATCAGCTCTTTAATTCCAAGTCCCAGCAGTTGTGCAACTTCCAGTGGATATCTGTTTAGAATCAAAATGTTGCCTCGCAAAAATCCAACAAGAAAACTTACTTGCTTTGGGCTTTCAGGGCACAAACAACCAGTTAGAATTGTTGGAGAAGATGAACCTCAAAGTTGCTGAAGAATACAAAGAATTTGGAGATGTAGCTTCTGGATTAAGGGTATTTGTGGAGCAGCTGAAGTCAAAGTCTGGAAGCTTTGATGAGTATGTCCAACAAATTGATGCAATCGAGCAACAAGTAGCAGAATTTGAGGCTGTGATATCCATGCTCGATAAGTATGTCTCCTTGCTAGAAACAAAAGTGCGATCTGTCTTCCATAACCCTCCTGCATGATCAACGCATCCTTTCTACTCCCATAATTTGTTTTTATATCAAGTTATATAGTATTTGTTTTGGCAATCTCTTTGGTCTTTTTAATAGAGCTAAAATAAACGGCGGAACCTAGATGAAGCATAGGCTGCTCATGCTATTTGCTGTTGGTAGTTACAGTAATCATGCTTGATCGGAAATTTGCCAGGTGCCTTCTGGTTCTTATGCACTGTGAATCATAGAGTTGGTTCTGAGCATGGGCGTCCCTCCAATTTTTCTTTGGTATAGATATCCACTAGGAAGATTGTGAACGGCACAATTTGCTAAGTTTAACTCAGGAACATCACAAGCAAGAAGCCTGGTTAAAGCTCAAGAAACAAACTTAGCTGATTCCCTGCTAGCAATATTGCAACTATAGAAGAGGTCTGTTATGTTGATTGTGAGAGGCTACACTACAAAGAAAGTTAACATCTTTAAATGGATTAGAGAACAAATGGAATAAAGGACTATTAGAAGAAAAAATGAACAAAAAAATTTAGGTGTCTTTCAATTCATAGACTTCAAGATCTAGATCTTTTATATGGGTTACCGCCTGTGGGGAGAATATTTTCAGCAGAGTAATGGCAAAATGCTTCTTCCAGAGCATAATTCAGGAAAATCCTCAAGATTTCACCCGTATCACCAGTGCTGCAGCACAGCGTGCATCAAGCCAGGTATAATTCTCCCTGACATGCATCTTCCTTTTATCATCACGAGAGCTTCCTTTGAGACCTTCTAAACTCCACCTTGGCCCTGTACATATGCCCAAGATTCAAGACAATCCAACAAGATTAAAATTTTCCTTGTTTCTATGACATGCCTAGCATCTGACAATGTTAGCCCATTATCATCATCTGTCTCAATTGTAACTCTACCGATACAAACATTGTTACATTTTTGTCTATCAACTATAATAATATTACTGACCTTTATGGACTAATAAGCTTTATATAGATCCCTGTTTGTGAGACACATGGTAATAGCTACCCAAATCACAAAGACCCACGTGTACTACCCTACAAAATGTAATGAGGATCTTGGTCCTATCATCAACTGCTACATGAGGGGGAGTCTTCAGCGAATTGGATACACCGCATGGCTGCTAATGTGGTATTAATTGTTGAAGGACATGTGCTTTATGATACAGTAAAAGTTTGTATTAGAAAATACTGTGCCAACTCATGAAAATTACATATACTTTACTCTCAAAAGTAACACAGCATCAGCTCGTGTATTCGCTTCATTGAAAACTCTCTCCTGCATTAGAATGTCTCCTCTGCTTTCCTCTGTCATCCCTATATTTTCCATCACATGGCTTTTCACCTTGGCCACTCTTGCTTGAGATGGTCTTTCCTCATCACGTATCTAACAATTCCCTTCTTCCTATATGATTCCCTGTTAAATGGATCCCCTGCAATTAATCCATCACTACCTAACACTGGTGATCCATCACCTCGTTCTTTATCTCCTACTTCAATCTACTATGATTTGGTGAAATCACTGATTTTGGTGTGACTAAATTGTAATATAAGGAGGACCACTTAATGTTGAAGTGGAGGGACTGATTTGTAAATTCAAGTTCTTCAACCTTAAACTCCTCAGCAAACATTAGAGAAAGAATGTGGAAATACGCTAACTAATCCATTCCAAGATAATATCCAAAACATTACGTAAAAAAAAAAAAAGATAGTCTCAAAATCAAAGAGATCCGCAACACGAGATCCGTAGATAGTCTCTCCAATGCTTACCAGGCACCTCTTATATATAAATTTTGTAATAAGACAATTACTATTACAAGTGGCGATGCGTAGTTCAAACTCAAGAGGTTCATACACACAATCCATTTTCTTAGCAAAATAGTGGGAATTGTGCCAAGATTAATCAATTTATGCACAAATACGATATACCAAATACGACACCTGATACTACTACATTGGATGTCTCCGTATCACGCTGGGTCATGGCATAGACCCTACCGGTTGTCTTCTTTCTGTCTAATTCTCGACTAGGCTAAGCGGCAGTGCTCTTTTTCAGACAATCCCGACGTAGATGCCTGTTTTAACCACATATGAAGCAAGCTCATGTATCCCACCGGCACTCTCTGGAATAATGCTTTCCACATTGCCTGCAAGGCTCGTATTCATTAAATCTTAGTCTCTTAGATAAAACAGTGCTCTACGGCCTTCTCCTCCTATAAGTGTTGGAATTTGCAGCATCATTTGTGTGGAATCGCTTTCTTTGATCTTGGAAATTTTGGGAGCTCTACAGTTCTCGTTCCGTCCTAATGGCTCATTGAAGAGCCTCGATGTAAATGGTCAGTAGAAAAGGTGCAAGACAGAATCGAATATGTGGACATAAACTTTGCTCGAAACGGTTGGCCTTATTTTCTTCTGTGTCAATAATTCTTGTTGCAAATCACCACAACTCATTGAACCTTGCAACATACTCTAGCATAGTATGATTTCCTTACTTCAACATCAAGAACTTGTTCTCCTTAACCAAGTTCATAGTCCATAGGAAATATAGTTAAAAAAATACTCGGTTGAAATCTTCCTATTTAATGGGCTAATTACTGTGCAACATCCTTGATTATTGAGCAAGCATTTTTGGAACTATATTTCCCGTGGACTATGAAGCTGGCTAAGGAGAATGAGTTCTTGATGTTGAAGTAAGGAAATCGTATGGTGCTGGAGTATGTCATAAAGTTCAATGAGTTATGGCAATTTGCATCGAGAATTATTGACATGGAAGAAAATAAAGCCAACCAATTCGAGTAAGGTTTTTGTCTAAATATTCGATTCTATCTTGCATCTTTCCGTTGACCACTTACACTTAGTTTCTTCAACAAGCCACTAGGGTGAACGAGAACTTCAGAGCATCCAAAATTTCTGAGATAAAAAAAGAGGTTTTGCCCAAATGATGTTGCAAATTCCGATGCTTCTAGGAGGATAAGGCCATATGGCTTTGTTTTATCTCAAAGACTAAGCTTTAATAAATACGAGCCTTGTAGGCAATGTGGAAAGCGTTTTCTGGAGAGTGCCGATGGGATACAGGGGCTTACTTCAGATGTGGTGAAAAATGGCATCTACGTTGGGATTGTTCGAAAGAGAGTACCGCCACTTAGCCTAGTCGAGAGTTATATGAAAAGAAGATAACTTGTAGAGTCTATGCTATGACCGAACATGTTGTGGAGACATTCAAAGTAGTGGTATCTGGTGCCATATTTGTTATGTCGTATTTTGTGCATATCTCGATTAATCTTGGTGCAATACATTCATTCTATTTTTTCTAAAAAAATATGTAGTATGCCTAAACCTCTTGCGTGTGAACTTTGCATAACCACTCTTAATGATGATTATTTGATTTCAAAATTTATATATAATTGGTGGTTGGTAAGCATTGGGGAGAGAGAGATCTATCTGCGAATCTGTGTTACTAGATTTCTTTGATTTTGATGCTATCTTTTTTAGTGCAACATTTGATATTATCTTGGGGATGGATTGGTTAGCTTCTTCTCACGCTAGAGTTGGACTGCTTTCGAAAGAAAGTGGTATTTAATTTTCCTGGTCAATCAGAGATAACATTTATCAGAAGTGGTGCAACACTATTCCTAGAATCATATCCTCTTTGCAAGTAGTTCAATTGCTAAGAAAAGGGTGCCATTGTTATCTAGCGGATGTTTATGATACTAAAAAATATGACCTGACACTCACGATATACCTATTGTTAAAGAGTTCCCCGATATATTTTCTAAAGATTGCCCAGATTACCCTAATAGAGAGAGAATTAGCGAACGATCTCCTAACTGGAATAGCCTTAATACAGAAGGTTCCCTATAGGATAACCCCATTCGAATTGATAGAGTTAAAGGAGCAATTACAAGACCTTATTGATAAAGTGTTCATTCAACCCAGCCTGTCTCCCTAGGGTTCTCTGGCCTTATTTGTGAAGAAGATGATAGCATGTAGTTATGTGTTGACTATCGACAATTACATAGGGTAGCCATCAAGAATCAGTATTCCTTGCTGCGAATTGACAACCTATTTAATCAATTATAAGGGGATCAAATCTTCTCAAAAATTGACCATAAATCAGGGTGTCACCAATTGAAGATTAAAGTGAAGGAAGTGCCAAAGACATCATTTCATACGAGGTATGGCCATTATGAATTTTTTGTTATGCCTTTCGGACTCGTAAATACCCCGTTGCCCTTATGGACTTGGTCAATAGGGTGTTCAAGGAATACCTTGACCAATTCATTACAATACTCATCGATGACATCTTAGTGTATTCCAAAAGTTAGAATGAGCACCTGCAATACTTGAGGATCGTGTTACAAGTTCTTCGTGAAAAGAAGCTATTCGCTAAGTTGAGTAAGTGTGAATTTTGGTTGGATGACTTGGATTTGCTTAGGCATATTATTTCGAGAGATAGAGTCTTGGTAGATCCTAGGAAGGTGGAAGCTATAGTCAAATGGAGTCAACCCATAAGTGTTATAGAGATTAGAGTTTTCTTAGGTTAACTGGCTACTACCGAAGGTTCATGGATGGATTCTTGAAGATAGCGATGCTGTTGACTTGTTTAACCCAAAAAGGAGTTAAGTTCGAGTGGTTCAACGAATGTGAGCGCAACTTCCAAGAATTAAAAGATTGACTGGTGTCTACTCCGATACTTGCTTTACCTATGAAGAATGGCAACTTCACAATATATAGTGATGCTTCTAGAAAGGGTTAGATTGCGTGCTGATGCAAAACAGGAAAGTAGTAGTGTATTGTAAGAAGCACAGAAAAAATTATCCCACTCATAACTTGGAGCTTCTGACAATGATTTTCACTTTGAAAATCTAGAGGCATTACCTTCATGGTAAAACATGTGAAATCTATATTGAACACAAGCGTCTTAAGTATATATACACGCAAAAGGAGCTAAACTTTTGACAGAGTAGGTGGTTGGTATTATTCAAAGATTATGATATAAAATCAATTACCACCCTAGGAAGGCAAACATGATTGCAGATGATGCTTACTCAACAAAAGCACATACTAGAGCATATACAAAGTTTGGACTTAGATATATGAATTCACCAACCTGATGGGATTATTGCTAGTTTAAGATTTCAATCGACTCTCATTAAGCAGATCAAGGTTAAGCAAAAGGATGATGCTCGAGCGGAGAAAATAAGAGGCAAAGTTGAGTAAGGCACAAGGGTGGATTTTAGCATTTGTGATGATGGAACCTTATGTTTTCCACACATGCTATGTGTCTCTTGTGACATGGAGCTAAAGAAAAAGATTCTAAGAAAGGCTCACAAATACCCATTAGTCCGTGCATTTTGGTGATACTAAGATATATCGAGATTTGACATTTTTGGTGGAATTAAATGAAGAATGATATTGCAAGATATGTTGCTCAATGTCTTATCTGTCAGTAGGTCAAGATTGAGCACCTGAGACTGGGAGGTGAGTTACAGCCATTCCATGTTCAACAGTGGAAATGTGAGGATATTGAGATGGATTTTGTCTTAAGATTGCCAAGGACTCTAAGCAACAAGAATGGCATAGGGTTGTTGATAGATTTATAAAATTGGCTCACTTTTTGGTGATCTGACACGATATCATTAGGGAAAAATTTATCAAGTTGTATATCTAAGAAGTCGTAAGATTTCACAGGGTTCCTATGGCTATTGTGTCCGATAGAGATTCAAAGTTTATATATCACTTTTGAAAGTGTGTATACAGAGCTCTTGGGATGAGTTTAAACTTAAGTTCTGCATACCACCTAGAAATGGATAGGCAGTCTAAAAGGATTAATCAGGTTGTTGAAGATATGGTTAGATCTTGTGCCATCAGTTTTAAGGGCTCTCCGGATGACCACCTGCCACTAGTGGAGTTTGCTTACAGTAACGAGCATCAATCTAGTATTGGGATGGCATTCTTTGAAGCACTGTATGGTCGAAAATGTAGGTCTCTTATATGTGGGGATGATATAAGGGAAAGAAAAGTCTTAAGCCAAAAATAGTTCAACAATTCGAGGAGCTGATGAATCTTTACCCATAAAAAAAAAAGGTAGACATAAGAGCTATGTGGATAATCAAAGATGGAAGTTGGAGTTCAATATAGGTGAGCAATGCGTTCTTAAAAGTTTCACCAAGAAAAGGGATTAAGAGGTTTGGTGTGCGTGGTAAACTCATTCCGAGATATATGACCTTTTGAGATCCTAGAGAGGATTTGAGAGGCTGCGTACGGCTTAGCCTTGCCTCTAACTTAATAGGAGTTCATGATGTATTCCATGTGTCTATGTGTGCTGATCATGTACCATTGCATCTTAAAGAGAGAATTTATCGTTTGTGGGGATGCCGATCCACATCATAATCTGTGTTGCAATGATGGAGTATTTCTTATTTTATGGTCCAATGACATTATTACAATGAACGATAGGCAACTTGGAAGCTTGAATAGATATGCAATGGAAGCTCCCTAATCTATTCGATACCACGGTAAGTACAATTTATGGTTGGATTGAATTGTAAAATCAAGTTCTTCAACTTTAAACTCCTTTGTAAACGTTGGAGGAAGGAAGTGGGAAGAGGTGGGAAAGGGGCTAATGAATTTCACCGCAATTGAGCCAACTATGAAAATATCTTGTAGAGATGATTGTTTATAAATGGAGAGCTCAATGGGATTGAGTTCTTATCCATTGTTCTTTTTTTCAAAAAAAAAAAAATTGAGGAAAAGAGAGAGAGAGGAGCGGAGGGTCTCAATCAACATCGAAACTGAAGTTAAGCCTCTTTCGCCATCTTGAATTCGTTACTTGGAGCATCTAGGTAAACTGAATGACTTCTTTTCCATTGTCTTTTGGTTACGTGCGATTTAGCTTCTATAAAGATAGAGAGAGAACTTCATGTAGGATTGTTAACAATAGAATTTATATGCGCTCGACTTTTATTAACTAAAACACTTGTATGGGCAGAATCCTTAGATTATAGGGAGCCCATAGGATTTTAAGAAATTCATTTCATTGAGCAGATTGGAAGTTATATCATTTTAAATTTTCAGTTTTCATGAGGAGCAAGCATATTTGATGTATGTTTTCGACATTATTCCTTCTCCATATTGATTTCCACATGTTTCCATCATGTAGTATATATACTCTACTAGGTTTTTGATTATATGTAGAACACTTAAATTGGCGCTTAGTAGCCAAAGATTCAAATCGACAAAAACAGCCTTCTGAAATATTTGAAATTGTTCGAGCTGGTACCGACACAAATAGTTGATGTTGACCCACATTTGCAAACTGATTTCTTCGTTTGTTGGTGTTTCATTTGCTTCTAAACTAAGTTCAGGGTGTAAGCTTTTTGGGGACACCAAGAATGCTCGATTTGGAGGTCTGGAGTGTATTTACAAAGCTCAAATAAGTGTCCAACAAAGAGCATGGAAACATCAAAACTAAATCATCTTGTCATAGCTTAGACTTTCACGTCTACAAAGGTCTATCACGACAAAATTGAACAAACCAACATGATAACATGCTGAGGTTCTCAAGGCTCATCTTCAACGAGTATAGCCCCTACTTCAAGTATAATTGTTTGTCAAGGACTTCGGCATATTATTGGTAGTTTCTCTCACTATTTCGATGTTGTCCCTTGATCATATACGTCACACACAACTTAATTTGATAGACTCAATTAGATACCCTCAGTCCAGGCAACGCTAAACTAGCTAAGCTTTTGTATCTATTCACACCGTCCGAAGTCTTTTGATTCATCGAATTTTTTCATCTCGAATTTTGCAACTCACACTTTCAATTTGCTGCAATCTTTTCTTTGATACTAGTTGTGGGTGACGACTTCCCAACTAGATGATGAACCAATAAAATCGAAAGCTTAACATCGAATGAATATGCCAGTCTCCCACCCTTACCGTTTCTCACTCTCCGTGCATTCACGTTCAAAATGCTTTTTCATGACAGATATTTTCTTATTGATGTTAAATAGGCAGAAGGATCAAATACTCTCTCTCACACAGTGGTATTTAGCGATCATGCATTCCTCAAGCAACATTTCCCACCACCGGGATGGATTTTACTAGTTTTGTCTCTATTTTCGATGAATTACCCCCAGTGCAGACCTCGAAAATCCGTTCATTTAACTCTTTATTAAGTTTCACCTGCTTGTCCATCAATGATATGCCAAGCAAAATTGAACTGTGCTAAGATGGAGAGGCCAGCGACTAAACTATTAAGATCACCATCTTTTTTATTCCTTTTTTTTTTTTTAATGATCAATGTACCTTCCAAGATGCGAGTCTAAAACCGTTCGTTTCTCGGCTAAGTCTTGAGATTGGCTAGTCATCTCTGTATTCGAGCACTTTGAGCTCAATCACACATTAGTAAATATATGCATGGTTGATACCAAAGTGAATTATTTGATGTGGTATGACGTTTCTTCTCCTTAAATAAAATCTCAAGTTGTAAGTCCTCCTATCTCGAACCAAATTAGTTAGGATCTATTGAACTTTTGAATGTCAATAGAGGGCATTGAAGTTTTAGTTTAACATAGCAATTTATCCCTAAAGACACAGTAAATGCAATTTTTTGTTTATATTTCTGCACGTGGAAAAAATATGTTTTACTGACGATGCCATCCATGCCAGTCTCTTAATTTTGCATCAAAATTTCCAGGAAGTAGGCTTTTTCACTTTCTGCAGTACCCATGTATGAAGGGAGTGAGGAACAGAGACCATGCCTAATAAGATCACAGAATTTTTCGAGTCAGTAGCATATTGATTGTTAAAAAAAGAAAAAGATGCAAACACAAAACTGAACCCACTTCTGAGAAGATGAAAAAGGAAATGACAGCAATCTTAATAAAGATTATTAATATTCAATGTCTTTTCTTGTTGCATCCATGCAAGCTTGTGCTACCTCCTTTATGAATAAATTGCTACACCCTACCCAAAAAGAATTGCAGCTGAGTACACTGAAAAGTATTACGGCTTAAATTATTTACAGGAAAAGAGAAATTCAAGCACAGGAAAAACCATGGAGCAACTCTACTGAGAATTTTGGCTCAAATAGGTTGATGATGGCACATACTGTCAATTATGGAACGCATGCACAATACTTATGCAAGGGATTCCGGTGCCTGGACATGAGATGCTCGATTCACTTTTCCAACCAGTCGATCAAAATTAGCATGAGTTTCTTCCTTCAATCTACAACATCTAAAGCAAGGTCCATTTGCTCACCTCCATTCTCTCCCAACGCCAACATATCAAGAGCATAATAAATCTCTTCACTCTGTAAATGCGTCCGATCCCCAGCAACAAACTTAAACACGCAATCTCTCACCTTAATCCAAGACCAACCAGGCTCCTTCATCACCCCTTTTGACCTCATCACCTTCCTCACATGAGCCGCATCCCTCCACTTCCCCTGGGCAGAGTACATGTTCGCCAGTGTGATATGGGTTCCAGCACAATTCGGGTCCATCTCCAAAAGTCGCTCTGCTGCCCGTCTTCCTCGGTCGACATCCCCATGGGCTCTGCAAGCCCTCAACAATGTCGACCACACCACATCATCCCGATGGAATGGCATGCTCTCAATCATGCTCTCTGCTTCATTCAATCGCCCTGCTCGGCAGAGAAGATCAATTATACAACCATAATGTTCCTTTGAGGGGTGAATTCGGTAGGCCTCAGTCATCGTCTCGAAATAATGAAATGCTAGATCGACAAGGCCTGCATGACTGCATGCTGTCAGAACTCCAATATAGGTCACAGCATCAGGAATCAAGCCCACATCATGAAGCTTCTCAAACAAATTTATCGCTTCAAGGCTCAATCCATGTTCAGCGTACCCATTGATCATTGCTGTCCAAGAAATAATATCATTATTCCTTGAAACATCAAAAATCTTCGATGCTTCTATCACACTTCCGCACTTAGCATACATATTGATCAGAGAGCTCTGTATCATAGGTCTAATTTCAAATCCAATTTGCAGAACATGGGCATGAATTTGCTTACCTTGCTCGAGAATTGCCATACTACCACAAACACTCAAAACACTTGCTAGGGCAAATTCTGTCGGTTTTGGACCTATCCTCCGCATTAAAGATAGGAGATCAAAGGCTTCTGTATAAAGACCTCCCTGAGAATAGCCTGCAATTATCGTGCTCCATGAGACCACGTCCTTTGTCTGCATCTCCTGAAATATGGCCATAGTGGAATCTAACTCACCACATTTTGAGTACATTGTCATGGTGGAGTTTGCTACTGATAACGAACCTTGAGCACCTTTCTTCATTATGTGGGCATGCAATTGCTCACCCCATTTGATTCTCGCAAGCCCAGCACAGCCAGACATGATTGCTGCAAAGGTGTATTCGTTTGGATCTACACCTGACTCCCGCATCCGCAAGAATGCTTTGACGGCTTCATGCTCCTGACCCATCTGGACATAGGAAGTGATAATAGTTGTCCACGAGACAACGTCTTTCATCTCGATCCTCTCAAACAATCTAAGCCCATAATCTAACTTCCCACACTTGTTGTACAGGGTGGCGAGAGTGTTGGACACAAATGAGGTCGAGTCAAAGCCTTTCTTGATGACGTGACTGTGGATCTCTCTACCTGCATTCAGGTAACCCAAATCTGCACAAGCCTTCAGGGCAATAGCAAAAGTGTAAGTATCGCATTCTTGTTTCGAAGTCCACATCTTTGAGAAGTAATCCAATCCTTCCCGACAATGGCCCGCACGAACAAGTCCTGTTATGATGGCAGTCCATGAGACAACATTTCTCAGCGGCATTTCGTCAAAAATTTGGCAACCTAGCTGGACCCGACCTGTTTTCATGTACATGTCTAGAAGGGCACTGCCTACGAATACAGAGTATATGAATCCTGTCTTCACAGAGTATGCATGCAATGAGTCCCCGAAGCTTGTATTCATATAGAGCCCACAAGCTTTGAGGGCAAGGCTGAGTGCAAAAGGATCCATCTTGACGCATGGCTCAGTCCACATGGTTGAAAACAAAGACAAGGCTTCAACCTCATGCGAGGCATTCACATAACCTGAAATGATGGTAGTCCATGAGATTTCGTCCCTCCGAGGCATTCGGTTGAAAAACTCACGTGCATCATTCAGGCGATTGGTCTTTACCAATTCTTTCAGCCATGAGTTGGATTCAAAGAGAGAAATACCAACAGGCAAATGGGTTTTGTCCGGAAGCTGTGTAGTGTCATTCCCGAACCAACTGAGCTCTCCATATTCAGACCGAGCAGTGGCAGAGGAGGATGAGAAGAGTCTCCTGATTTGTGGCCGTGATGATAAAATCATGATCGCAGCCAATTAAACTATTTCAATTAGGGCCACCTGTTGAATGATTTAGAATAGAAGACCCACAGCAATCTGTGAGATTGAAGAATAAGAAGGGAGAAATATGTTGAAGAAAGGAGAGATGGAATTTGGGTGGGCTTTGCTGAGAGTTCAGACCGCTTTCTCCAAAACTGCAATTAAACAAAAGTTCGCATTAGATGCATCTTTAACAACGCCATTAAGAGTAATCACAATTAAAAGAAATATCCACAGGTACGGCCTTTGTCAAGAAGAACAAGTTAACAGGCGAAATTGAGTCCAGTATAACATCCTGAGTATTAATGATGTTAAACGGTAATGTCCAATTCTAACAAACTACACCAAATACTCTTACCTAATAATGTGTTTAAAGATGTTCGAAGAGGGGTTGGCATGAAGTTCAATATAAAATCCCAATGCCAACAGCATTGCCACCATAACATATACTGGAATAGCCGGTGCCCAATACCTGGAAAGGAAAGACCAATACATAATTACTAAGCTTAACAAATCCTATAACTGCCCCAGTTCAAATCCCATATCTTCTTAACTCCAAAAAATATGTAAAAATATCCCATTGGGACCTCTTTTATACGCTAGAGAGAATTTACGGAACTTGTCTTTCTCATTACTTTTATGGCATACAGTATTCCTCAGCATACTTTAGAATGTATAAGACTAATATCTCCCAGAAGCAATTGGGAAAGCAGCAGTCTATTTGGTCCAATAATGAAAAATGGAGCCTAAGCATGATTTTAATTCATTTAGACAGTTAATCCAACTAATAAATGTAAATCAAAGTAAGGCACCTATGGTCAAATGAATGGAAAATCGTGTGCTGCTTCCAAGATCTCGAAAATTTTAACTTAACACCGTGTAACAGAAATTGAAATAAAACCAGGGGAGAAATAACAACAGTTCATAACTGACCTGCTACGACAGTATGATATACCAATAGTGTGTCGCCAAGACTTGGTAGCATACGCCCTCACAGGAAAAATAACTGCACAAAGAATAAATCAAACCACCTATCACCCTCAAAAATGTGAAAAAGAACATCCTGATATTTTCGCAGCATGACTTGACCATCAAATTAGTAGAAAGGAAATTTTGCTCTGACAGAATGCTATGCCGTGAAGGGAACTAGATGGACTTCCATTTGGTTTATTCAGAAGTATAGATAGTTCAAGCCTGTAGATTCCAAAGTGAATGATACTTCTCTCATTTCCTTGGAACTTTCTTTGTACATTTTGGTTTTGTCTTGAATATGTAAAAGGATGTCAGCTGATTAAAGAAACAAGTAGTAACAATAGAATGGTAATATCAACACGAAAGCACATATGACTTCCCAACTAATTATCACATTGTCAAAGACTTCCTCTTGGCAGGGAGGTTTAAATAGAAATCCAAGTAAAACAGTAACATAGCGTCATCATAACAGTAAGAGAATTTAAGCAGGAAGCAATAATAGTGTCCTTTGAAACATGTGAAGATTATTTTATTTTTATTTGTTTGTAACCACTGCAATGTGAAAAATAAACTCTCTCAGTCAGAATATCTTGATGAGATGCATTTTTATGTCACTTTTCCAATAATGCAAGCAGTAGAGAGGCATAAAGCCAACAACATAAAAGCGAAGGGTAAGTCACCTATAAATTGATTGAATCGACAAGCTACCATGAAAAATGAAAATCAGAGTAAAAGCAGCTTCAAAGTTCTCTGAAAAGCTTTAATTTTGCCCCTATGAGCCACAAAGCCCAATAGACCTCTATCAAAATGCTAAAAGTATGAGAAGAAGACCTAAATTGAATAGCACGCCACTCTGCAATTAAAATGAAGAAAAAGCAAGAAATGTAAAGACCTGTGGCTGCACTGGTAGTTATGGAGCCTACAAACCCATAGACCTCAGAGGTTTTGGGACCGTGCTCTCCAGAGACACCAAAACCAGATGCTTTGTTCTCAGAATCTACAAGACAAACTCTTGGCCCTTTCTTCCCCAAGAGATTACATATTCTTCTGGGAATGCTTACAGAATGAGGTGCTTCCATGGCTAGTCTTTAGACCCCATGCTGCCAAGGATGCTCAATGCCCCTAATCACTTAAAAGGGAAAACCTGAGGTCAAGAAATACTTCCTTCAGTACCTTCGCAAGACAAATTATGCAGAAACTGTGTTTGCTATCATCAAGAACACTCTCAGGAATAAGAAAATTATGAGAAAATAAAATCCAAAACTATTAGAGCACACCAAGAGAATGACCCTGAGGTGAGCAGTGCTCCAAGAGCTTGGTTAGTAGTTTTCTCCAAGATGCTCCAAAGAAATAACTAATTTGAAATAAAATTTGATCTTCCTTACTTTCCTGAATTTTGCAGATGGATAAATCTTCTGAAGTGACCAACATCTCCATCTTTTTCAAATGATACCAATTACTTCACCCTGATCCTCCCATTCCCTCTCTAAATGACTATGAGTCATCACAAAGCTCACATTTGTCCAAGAACTTGTCATATATCATAAACAAAGCATTTTTGTAATGAGATCAGATTTATTAACCTCTTCAGATAGGTAGGTAGATGTGAACAAGCTTCCTTTTACCATACTCAAGTAATCTACTGAACAAACCATTCTTACACATTTGTTGTATGAAATAGGAAGAAATATAATGACAAGCAAAGATTCACTTGAGAGTCTACTTCGTTTTAAATATTCTTCAGTCTTCTCCTCGTTGATTGTTCAAAGTTGACAAATATTGTCCATTTGACTTTTCAAATTAAGATGCAATCTTGTGCTAAGTTATGCTTACCCCAATGTTGGCAAATAGGAAGCATGACTTAAATAGTTTAAGAAGCCGAAAGCAAGACTTGCTTAGCTTTAAGGACATATCTCTTTTCTTGTCTATAGCCCTTCTTCTCTGTCCGAAAGTATAGTAGTAATTCAAGCTTACTATCACGTGCAGACCGAGTTCATGTTGGAAGCTGTAAGCTCTTACCAGGAAAAGGTATGCTTACTTCTAACTATTATGAGCTCCAGTATTGAAGCAGGAAGTCCAATTACTAGTGATAGATGAAAAGCTATTATTCAAATCAAATGTGCTAAATATAAAACCAGCAAGAAAGAAGCTGACAGCAGACTATTCTTTTTGGTGAACCTATATTTATTGGGATGATCGAAAACAGATACAAGAATTGAGACTGATATTCACAAAGAAATCTATAATAAGTAAAAACTCATCGTTCTTTTACAAGCTTCCACCAAGACATATTAGTACTGCATTTTCGGGAAGCATTTTCCTGAAAGGATGCTCTGAAGAGTTATCACATAAAGAAATTATTTTCCTAAGAAAGTAAATCAATTCTTCAATTTGTGAGTTTTCCAGCCTTCTTCTATACACAGAAATGATCCTCTGTGACCATCTTCGTCATTCAAAGAAAAAGCAATTTTTCTAGGAACAAATCTAAGAACATCCTATTCCAGAAAATAGACATTCTATTTGTAATTCTTATTTTAAAAAATTACTTTTGGCATAACATAGACATATGCATGCACCAAAATCTCTGCGAGTAAACTGTTTTTCCACATTGAAAGTATCCATTTTTGCCACAGGTACATGAATTCCTAAACAAAATTATATAGAATGTTGTTGGTTGTTAAATGCCAGCTCGGGGTGAAGTGTCTTATTACCACATGAATGCATTTAAAGAACAAAGAGGAAGAAGAAATATCAGCCTCATAGCTACTTGAGAATAACTCTAGATGCTGACACTACTATGGTATTGCTGATAGATGGCTTTGATGGGTAGTGTACTTCCTAGAACTATAAACCGAGGTTCACATTACATTTTCAGATTCTTCCTTATTCACCCTTGGTCACATTGTCACTTTCAGGGGTTGAGAGCCCAAAGGTGCAAATTCAATCCACCGACACAGCAGAACTCGGACAGCTGGGTCTGAAATGGAAGCCGTCAAGGGTTGACACCATTGCCCTGTACTTATAAAATCAGAAAGGTGCTCACAGAAAATGCTATTTTGACTAGCATATCATCAAAAATTGGCGAAGTTTTGTCTCGTTATGAGCCACGAGTACGCTAGTCTGCTGCACCCAACTCAAAAATTTCAGGGGCAATTTGTCAGAAAAGAAATCAACCCAAGACTAAGATGAAATAAACAAGCTTGAAACGCAATCACTCGAACAGGAATCGAGAAAAGATGCGCTGAAAATTACAGGGAGAGACAATACCTTCAGAGATGATGACCTTCAGCACAAAAGAGAAAAGAAAAAGTAGCGAGGCTTGGGAAGGAAGACACGCCCGGAAGAAGCTAGTCAGTGCATCTGCGGTGCGTAAGTAACTGAAGAATGAAGATGAAGAAGATCGCAGCAATTTAATGGAGCTGCGGCTCATGGAAGAGTGAAGAGGGATAGTGAAGACTGAAAAAGTCAGCAGCAGATTAGGGCTCCTCTTCTCTCCCGTTTCCACAGTTCCCAGTTTCAATTTTTTAAATGGCCGGCTCGTTTACAGGTTCCATGGCCATGGCCCACGGGTTTAACAAAACCCGGTCGAACCGGCCGAGTCAGGGGGCCAATCGGTTCCTAATTGCAGTTCGCTCAATAACCAAACCGGACCGGGCATGTTCGGTTCAGTCAATTTCTTGGTCGAATTGAACCGAACCAATTCATTATGTTGATCAAATTATGTTTGTATTTTATTATAAAATATGGTCATTAAACTATAAAAATCGGTTCCACAAGATCCATTTATTTTGATGTAAAATGGATCGTTCGAATTTCATATTCCAAATCGAATCAAATAAGATATTTAGCTCGATTTGGTTCAAAACAGTTTTAAACCATACAGGAAAAGTAGATACCAAAGCAGCAAGCAAAAACCAAATCGGTAGCAGCGGTTTCTTACAAAAGTACCTGATCCCTTGCCCACCTCTATGGTCGTCAACTGCCCTGTGGTGTTGGGAACAAAACAAGAATTGGTTATAGTTCGAAGAAAAGAGGACACCTCACAATAAACCAGATCATGAAGTTGTTGTGGGACTTTTATTCTATTCTTTCAAAGTACAATCTACCAAAAAATATTACTTTTTTTAACTGAGTAACAGTAACAACAATTTAACCACTTGATTATATAGTACTCGGATTCCTATATTTAACTATGAATAAATTAGATTAATTGAATAACCATCATTAATGTTGGCCCCATCAACATAATACTTCTCTCAATAGAGTTGTTCCATACTTGGTGATAAAACGGGAATGAGAAGTTTTATCGATAAAATTCAACTTAAGGCATTAAGGTCAAAGTACAAGAATGGTACTAATTATACCAAATTCTCTTTCTCAAGTTATGGTAATTTATTTGTAAAGGAGATATAACACGATCGCTTTGCATAAAACGACGTTGAATATTAATCATTTTGATTATGATTGTAAACACAAGAGATTAGGTCATTTTTAGCTTAAAAATTTAAGAAGAGAAGTTGATGGTGGCCACTCTTTTATAAATTAAACTTCAATCTCTTAACTCTTTGTGACAACGTGTTTTCACTTGATACGGATCGGTAAATACTTACCCTCAACAACTAACCTTAAGCCGGCCATTTTACTTTCGATCTTGAGTGAGGGGAATAAAGTACCAGAAGGCGGACCTTCTCTTTTGTCCTTGAGCTAACATACGAGTTGGGTCTTTTTTTCCATACTTGATATACCGGTCACAAGCGGCCATTTTTTCTTCTAGTCTCCAGCTTCACAGGCTATGAGTTTCACATTCGAGCCTGCATGATGCGAGCCAAAGAAAAATATGCTCTAAAACTATATAAAATATAGAAAAATAAAATATGACATAGGAGGAGAAGGAGACTAAAGATATCCACAAAGATAAATATGGCCAATTATATTTCCAAATCATAGGAGTCTGACTTTATTAAAATAGCTAGCTGACTTAAAAATTAGAGATATGCATGGGTATAAAGTAGACACGAAACCAGTACGAATCTATCCAATTGTGTAGTTCTGGTTAATCTCAATGAAAATAGGGTAGGTTCCGGGTAATGAATTAAGGAGTTGATCGGTTCCGGTTCCAACACACACAGTACCCAGAATCAGAACTTGTTATCTTATTCACACGGTTAAATTGAATCATTCGTAATATTCTCATTCGAACTACATTAACCAATTGTTTAAACTGTTGCATTCCTAACTTGATGAACTTTTGTTTGATATAATTATGCATATTTAATGAATTTTTCATGTCTAAAATATCATTATAACTTAAAATAAATAATAAATAGTACTTAAATGCAATCAAAACATATTTAAAAATTATTCATATTTAATTATGATGAGAACTATATGAAAAATATCAAAGTAATTAATATTATCGAGGTAAAGAATAAATAATAAATAAATTCTAATAGGGTACCCGAAGACCTGTGGTATCTTACATGTTTAGGGTAGGGTCTGATTTCAAGATTTAATAGGGTAGGATTTGATTTCAAGATTTAGAAACCAGTTTAATGTAGGGTAGGGTCTAGATATCATAAAAAATACAGGGTACCCGGACTCGATCACCCCTATTAAAAATTACATAAGAGAACTTGTCTATTTATAGTATCAGAAAATCAAATAAAATACAAAATATATATTCCTAAATGTGAAATATAATATTAAATATGATATTATAAAATCTTGATAATATTAAATTATCTAATCAATTAACACGATCTTATTAGCGAATATTCTTTCCTAGATAATATAAAATCTCTTGAACAATCATTGTTGCCAAACCCTTTTTTTTTTTTTTTATAACCGAGGTATCCGAGTGTTTTCCGAACACGACTAGCGGTGGTTGTGACACCTCCTCCTCATAACACATGCATTAGCTCACAAACCACATGTGTCAGACAAGTCAGGATAAATTCAGACGGTCTCGTGCCCCCAAGGAGTCAAACCCAGAACATGGGAAGCATCACTGCCAAACCCTCATTTAGCTCTTCAGTTTGCTAAAATAATAGTACACACTGCAGAAAAAAACAGACACATGTCAATTGCAAGTTCACTTGCACAGTTTAATAGATAGTATAAATGTAGACTCACTCTCCATTCATATATTGTTAAAGGGAAGTAAATCATATGTATTTTAAGTTTAACACTAAAAAAAGATACGAACTTTTAACGGATGACCATATTAGATTACGAACGATAAGAAAATTGATCAGTCCATGTTGAAACCTTCGACAAAAAATGAACCTGAGTTGATTAGAAATTAATCTCCTCTATTTGAATGGTGATGTAACTCCCAATTCACTCTCCCCATAATGGTGAGGAATAACTGGAATTTAAGGAGGAGGTTACATAATTGTAAACTCTCCTATTATTCTCCATGCACGGTAAATTGCATATAATGTGTGGGAGGGTCTCTTTTAAGGTGTGGGACAAAATTTGTTTTTAGTGCATGTGCATAAGCCGTGAGAGAAAATTAGAGATAAAGAATAGTGTGTTCGGGATATACATGTTAGTCCTATTAGAGATTGAGGGTATTTGATTCTTGATTGATTACGTACTGAGGATCCACCTCTAGTGTGTTCATGCAAGAGCTTCTTATGTAATTCAATCTCGCGTGACAATCTTGGATTATTTGAGACACACCGTCAACTCTTCTCGGTATTTTTATTTATAGGAATGATTATGGATTTCTTCATATATCATGTTCAAGTGTTTGAAATCCAACACGAACTATAAAAGTTACCGGTAAAAATGAGAACTTCACTTCCGTTATTACCATCTGTCATATGAGTGACTTGATAGTTTGTGCGCTTTTAGACTATTATCTTCTATTTTAATCTTCTATCGGGTACACACTCACTCTGTTACAACTATACTACAGAGTTATTGATGGTTGAAGTTATCAATCGGTAAAGGAACGACTTCTTATGATAGCCAATCTCTCACTCGGCAATAGGTTTTCAATGTGAAGAAAGGCATGGACTTGTAGCAACAATGGCGCGGAGTCACAGTAACAGGGGATCACATAAGATTCCAGCTGAGGTTAATTTTCTCATTTTACAAGACTTAGAATCCGAATGTGAAATCTGTTTCGTTTTGGAAGTATCTTTCATAGTGAAGTTGACTAATGATAGATAATAGTGATTGCTCTTGAAAATCAAGATCATACTTCACGAAAAAATATGTTAAAGACAAATATGGCTTTCAGGGTAGCTGTTGATAACTTTAAGTCTATGCCTTTATCATGAGAGAATATTGTGTGCAACGGATATATCACGTATGTAGCAGTACTGACATGGTATCATTTCGCCATGTTAAAATTTTTTTAATAAAATCTTAAAAAACCTAAAAATAACTGAATCTTATTGATTTATAATACTACGTGAGTCCAAGCATTATACTTGTTAGGCACAGTACTTTCTCCTTTATCACAAGTCAATAGTTCAAGCAGAAAAATCTAAAGCATCCCAGATTGATCAATTAACTGAAGGTTCAATGAAACATAGCAAAGTGGATGCTACTTTGCGTGCCTATAAAAGCATTTGTGTACGGAAAATTAGGATAATCCAGTAATTTCACTAGTAAAATAATTTGTGGATAATGAAAGTGAAATGGTTGAGATAGTATAATATATCTTTTCTTTTAAATAAGATTTCTGGTTTTAATCTTGTGATTGAAAAGAACTTTTTTGAAAAGAATTCACTTGAGCGAGTTTTACCACTATAGGTCTATATGACTCGAAGCGCATAAATCAGGATCAGTTGAACTCATGAATATTAATGGTAGAGACCGAAAAAATAATTTGCCGACAAAGCAACTAAATAGAACTCTGTGGCAGGGACTCGAGTTGAGCAACAAGACACACATCAATAACAAATTTTTGTTGGCCAAGAAATAATTAATAAATGCCAAATACACATTTTTTTTATGAAAATTAATTCGTGACATTAAAATTAAAAAGAATAAATCGGATATCGTTTAAGATAATATATGAATAAAAATTAGTAAGAAAATGAAAAATAGCCAAAGATAAGGAACCATGCCCAACTTAAAAAAAAATCATTTATATATTACATGTATGTTTTTTATGAGTAAAAAAAGGAAATAGCAGTGGCGATTATATCATTCATGTTATGTAAAGTTTGGACTATCGTGTTCAACCATGACTATATTAGACCAATTAAATAACTACTACTGACAATGTCAAAGTAATACCATAAAAAATTAGTATATTTCAAGAAGTTGGTTTCCATTAAGGTTAGATTCAAAGAGACCCCCTAGCAATTTTACTTTTAGAGGGGGACACGAACTTAGAATTTCAATCTTGCCAAGCCGGAGAAGGACGAGTGGTTATATTATATGTATGCTGCACAAGGGATATCCTGTGAGGTAGATGCAGAGAACGCATGACCCATGCCTTTTTTTGTCCAAAAGAGAGAAGTGAGCTGACCCCTTTATTTTTCCTTATGTAAACTGACAAGAAGCCGTGTGTTAGATAGATTGAATGGAAGCCCTCATCATTCTGTTCTGAGTTGGATTTTGTGCCCACATGGCAGTAGATGAGACCTCACCTTTTGTCCCCCTTTAACCAACTTAGTCATCTAGTTTTAAGTTAGGTTGATCCAGCATGACTAAAATTTTTTGCATCATAAATTTTTTGGCTATTAATAGGATTTAAACTTGACATCTTACTTAACAAAGAGGTACCAAACGACCTCGATAAATCATGTTGATCAATTTCTTCTTCCTTTTAGCTATTTTATGCACATATATACTTGAAACATAAAAATAACCACTGTCACCAGCATTAGGTATTCCATCCAGGACAAAAGGACTAAGGAGAGTATATATTGAAAACTAATGTCATAAATTTTCAATATGTTGTATTCTCTCATGCTCGATGTGTGTAATGTTCAATAGTGATTCAAGCCAAATGAAGGCATGTACCATGCGAATTTGATGGGAAGTAATATATACATATATATGCATATTGATATGCACACTAATAATGCCGGCTCAGCTATCATCTTGTTAGACATCAATTTGTCTACGTCTCAGGCAGACGAATTGCACATTACTAACAACAATCATCTGGCTAGCTGGCTCCCTGCACCAGGTCTCCTCTCCTCAATATATCTCATGTTAGGATAAGAATGATGACCCACCTAAAAGGACATGCCACGTCAAACATCTACATATGCCCCACACTGCGGTGACTCTAGGATTTTCACCCTTGGTCTTATTCACATCAATTCCCTCTCTTCCATACGCATCTTACTTCTCCAATATTATTGATTTAAGTATTAAAGGATCGATCTAGGTCACCACCACTAAACACAACATTTTTGTAGGATTTGGGAGTTGTGCCCGCCACCCACGACCTTAGAGAAGTTCGAACTAGGTTGTCGGCTAGAAGATCCTGTGGGTAGACAACTACAACATAATGGTACTTTCATTTGGAGTCAAGACCGCTAAGTTAAGTAGGGGTGTGCAAGAATTGGTTCGGGTGTTGAACTGGTTATGAACCAAATTGAACCATAAAAATCAATTTAGCTCGGTTCAATATAGAAGTCAGAATTGTAATTGGTTTATAGGAAAAACCCAGATTGTTTTAAACCAGTTTGGTTAATTGATTTTAACCGGCTTCAATTTAGTTTCATTTTGAACTGAACAGAACTAGTTTTTTTATTTCAAAAAATCACTGCCAGCGCATGGGCCACTATGAGCCCAAAAGGCTTCCACCAAGCCCACACATACCCGGGGAGAAGAACGATTGTTAAAAAACACAGAGGCAACGATGAATAAGAATAATGCCGGCAATGTTAGGCAAGAACAGAAGGAGGACCGTGCTATCAGCATTGAGTAAAACCACCTCTCTAGCAGCGTGAGAAGAAGACCATAGAGCATGACTATCTTAGACAGTAGTGTTGAGAGTAGGAGATCGGGGCTGGAAAAAGAAGGATAGTGTAGCCACGTCTCCAATAGCATTAGATGAAGCAGGGACCATTGGCACTGGCACCACCCTGTAGTCTCTCTATGCCACCATGATTTTCTCCGGTGGGTGCTTCAATTTGGTCTCTCTACTTCTTCTCCCCTTCCATAGATCTATTTTTTTTGGGTTTCTTATTTCTTTTTGAAGTGATTGAGTGGGAAAAGGGAAGGAAAGGCTTTATCAGAGGAAGAGGGCCAATGATAAGGCCACTAGAATTTGTCGAAGATTGGTGCTTCATCGGAGATGGGGCCTAAAACATAGAGCTTCATCGGGGATTGGGTGGGAGATTAGGGCTTTATCTCATGAAAGGATGCATTGATTGAAAGATCTTATTGTTATGATTATTATAAACAGTTTAGTTCGAACCGGCTCACAAAATTTAGTGAACTTAGAAATTAACAAGCTGATTTTTTATTCTAAAAATTGAACTGAAATAGAACCAGTTCAAAACAAATAGGTTATGAAACAAACCAGTTCTTATCAATTTGGTTTCGATTCTGTTCGTCCTGAACTGGTTTTTATGCCACCCTAAAGCTAAGGAGAGTTTGAACATGTCCATTATGGCAACTTCGCAAGGAACAATCAAAAGTTGCTTTCTAAACCAATGGGGAAGGAAATTCAAACCATGCAACCCCTTGTCTAGACCCCACTTATGCAACAACCCTGCCATCTCGACTCCAATGTCAGTGCATGCCCTTTCAACAACTCTTCTTTGCTGCCTCCACTTGAATGGATGGCTCGCATGAGGAATATGATGGTCAAGGTTGTACAACCATGGGTCGCAAGCAAATTCATCAAGAGGTACAAGTTATGTTCAAAGAGCAACAAGAACTTGATTGCAGCACTATTGAGCTAGAGCCAAGAAGCCAAGCAAATGTGCTTGCCATCACTAGGGGATGATCATTTGCTCGTGCCAATGGTAGTACTCATTGCTCATCGAGATACGAATGCTCCACTAGCTTGGAGTAGTTGTTAGCTTCTTGTAAAGAGTGTTTGTGTGATTTTCAATTCTCAAAAGATATAATAAAATAGACTAGATTGTTGGAATTCGAATTGTGGTTTTGGTTTTACTATTTAGATGAAAACAATGATTGAATATGAACAATATAGGGGTTTTGTTTATAGAATTTTGATTTTAGAAAAATCGATTTCATACCTGACTCAATTGGAGAATACCAAGGGTCAGAAACTCTCATGAGATATTTCCATTATTTTGATTATCATTTTATTAATGATTTAGATATTCTAGATAATGATTATGGGGACTTGACTAGGAAACCATGTGAATAGCTGGTCTCACTATTCTTATCATGTATAAATCCAATTTAATTTTTTTAGCATCATAGGCCCCGAGTCAACTTTGAAAGCAATAACCATGTATAGTTTGGTACAGGAATATATATGTGGTTTCTCATGCTACACATTCATATATCTAATCAATCCATCATGTATATAGTCTTTCTTATACCCAAATTTCATATAGGATACGAGCTTTGACTTAGAAAATTATGAAGTAATCAAACTATTATAATGAGATTCTAGGAACTAGAGTTTGTTAATGTCATAAGAGATATATTTTGAATGCACTCTTAGACCTTAAATTTGAGCTAAGAACATGCATTCCACTTGGTTTTTGTGGAATTAGGCCAAACTTTTAAGTATCTATGCCTATAAGGAGGGTTAATATCCATCCTCTAAGTTTCTTTGGGTGTTTGTAGGATTTCCTCAATAGAAAACTTGTCAAATAAGATGTGACCAGAAAGCTTGTCGAGTCAAAAATCGAACACATCAAACCTACATGATTCAGAGCTAAAACGTGGAAGTTAAGGGCATACTGTTAACTCTACAAACATTACATATTTGTGCACACTTTTAGGCCTTACACCAATGCAAACTCTTGAGTTTAATTGAATTTTGGATGTTCCTTGAGTATTTTGTGATGCTTCAATTTCAAATGCTTAATTAGAGCTTATTTGATTATAGGAAGTCTTGGGAACCAAGAATCGAAGAATGGCAAAATCCCAGAAAGATGCGCCAAGGCATGCGCTCAGGCACACAAGGGCAGAAGACTAATGAGCACGACTTGTCGAGGCATGTGCCGAGGCGTACCTTCACAGTAGGCATTCTGATGCTTTGTGCCAAGGCGTGTGCCGCGGCAGGTAGCGGGATTATGGACGCCAATATTTTAAAGACCGAGACTTTCGTGATATTTTGGATAAGATTGATTCTGAGAAAGGAGGGAAAGAAGAATATCTCAAGATCTCACAGGAGTAACAAAAAGATATTATTGGAATATCTTGAGAGATATGGAATCAATCTATGTATTGAAGTATTTTGGCAATGTGAGGGAGAGATACATACATCTATCCATCCATCTATCTCTGGAGACATCAGAATTTTATTTTGATCTCTTTTCTTTCAGAGAGATAGCATCGACATCGAAAAGGGGGAAGTCGACAACAGGTGAAAGGAGAGATCTTGAAGACGGGATTGCAACTTGCTACCGGATTAGAGTTTCCTTCTCTTTTCTCTTTAGTTTACTTTATGTATTCCTTGATTATGTCGATGGTTGACTCAATTTCCGTTATGAACTAATCGTATTTTTCCTAAGGTGATCAATGGATCTTATTTCTCAATCTTGATTTTTAGTTTACTTCTCTTATGTCTATGGATTTGATTAAGTTGCTTATACTTGTCTCGGACTTAATGCGATTTAATTGACTGGCCACCAATTAAGTTGATCCGGTAATCTAGTTGAACTCGACAGAGGAATTCTAGGTTTAGCTAGGGAAAGCATAGCTTGGGCTAATCCACATCGAAAGATGGGATTTTAAGTGAAAAGGATAGACATATACCTGATCACCCTAAGTAGCCAATTAGGTCTGAACTTTAATGGGTCCTAACTTGTTGATCGCCTAGACATAGAGCGGATTGACTAGTTGAGGATACAGTCTTATTACAAGCGACAGCTGCGTAAGACTATAGTGAATCCTAGGTTAGCAACGAAATCAAATTCAAGGCATAGGTAGAAGGGAACTATAATTGGGATTGGGAATAAGTGAAGTTGTGATCCTTAGGGCATTTAATTCTAATTGACTGAAATTTTATTGTCTACTCTCCTTGTTTCAATTTTCTTGCTTCTAATCATAATCGATTGTTTGGATAAGGGAGAGTTGTTATAATTTCGGTAATTAATTGAATTCTTATAAGGTCTCTGTGGGACGACACTCGTTCTCATCACTATAGTACTCGTTCGACACGTGCACTTGCGTTTGGACGATAATTAATCGCGAACACATACAAAGTAAAATGCACATAAATAGAGCATAGTGCAGTGGTGCAAGTTTGCACTACAGTAGCATGGATTCCCAGCAGACCAGTAGCCCAGTCCCCTAGTCCAGAGCTCAATATTTCAGCACACCGCAGTAGGGAATCTAGCCTATCACGGTGGTCCAACTTTCTAATTTGGACTTAAGCTTTTATGGGCTTGTCTGTGGGTCCCAAGTGAAGAAGATAATGGTCGGCAAATGTAAAAAAAGGTTGTTAAACCACCCGAAAATCGGCCAAGTTGAGCAAGTGGCACAAGGGGACAAGGGGGGCTCTTTGCCTATAAAAGGACCTCTCCCCCTTTGCAACCAAGCATCCCATATTACTATAACATTTAGCATAAAGCAAAGAGACTGCCAGACTTAGGCCAAGGAATGGAGGAATCATCGAAGTAAAGTTATGAAGTCCTGGAAATTGGAGGAAGGATTGTGGGAGGAGGAGCCAAGGCATCAAGATCATCATCGTTGTTTGAGATTCCATCTTCCTTTGTTTCCTTTTTCTTCATTTTGGTTTTGTATCTTTCAATCCAATGAACATGTATTGTAACACGATTATGTATGGCTAGTTTTATTTTCTAGGGTAGTAAGTGGATTTTACTGTTTGTTTCATCCATGTGTTGAAATTTTCTTTCTTCGATCGATGTAAGTGTTCCATTTCCTTTATGTTACTATGCTTCATGCGTTTATTGAAGTTTGGCAAACTTGATAAATCGATCTAAGGGACAGTGAGGAGCCACGAGAGTGAGAATCCCATAGCCTAAGTAAACATAGCCTAGGAAAAATTGTACCGAGAGTTAGGTTAGTTATTCTAAGAATAAAAGAGATGTGTTAGAAGGCCTGAGAGGTAGCCATCACTCTAGGAATCCAATTATGGTTATGAACATGACTTGTGGTCCCTTAATCCTAACTACCTAGAGATAGAGTGGGTTAGAATCATCCTAGGGATGCATCCTAGTTACAATGAGAGTTGGGCTAGGCGACTTTAGAACTCGTGGATAGGAAAGAAAGGATAGTTGACTTGATTTGGTGAGTTAAAAGGATTGAAATAGACATAAGTGAAACCAACCCCTAGAATCGTTTCTTTGTTGAGTTTGCACAAAGTTATTTCTAATTTCCATAAAGTTGCCATTTTTACTTCTTGTTCTTTGTTGCATCCTCTCAAATATTGTGTGGTTTGGCTTAGTACATTGTGAAAGGCTTTACTCCTTATAGGAACGATAACCACTCGTGAGTTTTATTACTTGAGATCCGTTCTCTTGCGGGCTGGAAAGTGAACAGAGTCCTATTTTTGAGAAATGATAAATCATGACAATGACCACCAGGGCTACCGTGAAGGCACTGTAGGATGGCAAACCTCAAGAAATGCATCAATTCTTCAAGTTCTTAAAGGTTCACATAAGTTTTGTGAATGATATAGCACACAACTAAATCCATTTGAAACATGTTATATTTCAAATCCTGATTTTGTAATCCCATTGAGACTTATCTAGATGTGGTGAAACTTTCCCTGTACATTTAGCTCTTTGTTGCCTATAATTGATTGGTAATGAAGATAATTAACAGCAGATTCAGAATTGGATCATTACCCACTCAACTATTCCTACTTTTGAATTGAGGGCAAGGGATATATCAGTCAAGTCTCATCTCTTAGAAGTTATGGTTACCGCTCGGGAAGGTCACAACCTCTAGCCTAGCACCAACCCTACTTTAGAAAATTTTTTTGCCCATCTAACTCTCTTTTACTTTCTATTTAAGAAGTTTTCAAGTTCAATCATACCATTAAATGTTTAATATTATCAAATATTCAGCTGTCAGATGTCTATAATCCGTTCAATAATCGATGGATTGCACAATAATATATTTATTTGTATGCTGGAAGGTTTAACTATTCTGTCAAACATAAAGTTCAAATATATGGTTTTACGGTGGCCTATACCATACTTTTGAATATAATGATATTATATAGTTAAAGGCTAGCCATGCAGTTAAATGTTCGATTGTATCATTTTCAATCTATACCACTGGTATCTAGAAGGCAGATAAGCCCTAACTAATCCAGTTCAAATCAGGTGGGCCCATTAGGAGAAAAACTATTGTCAAATGTTTAACGAGACAACTTTGCCCATCTCCTTTTTACTATTAAGGTTTTTTCATTATTTTTAGTATGGTTGTGTTCTTTCTTCGGTAATCACGTATAAAACAAATTGTATGAGTTTATTTTTGCATGCCATTGAGCATGATCATCAGTCATTCTACCACAACGTCCTTCCCATTTTATGATAGCGAATCACCTACCAGGTCAAAATAAGTGAAGTCAACAACATCCATAATATCATAGGTTTAGGCACTTAACTAGGTGTGGGCAACATTGAAATACCTCAAAATTGTGTTAAAAAATTAGAATAAAGTTTGCTTAAAAGGCCACACAAAATCAACATTTTGTAGAAATGTTAAAAAAAGAGGAAGCAATATATTAGTAGCCAAATTGTCCAATGATACTAAATAGTATAACTTTTCCTGCAATTTTCTCAAGGGGTTAATAACCGAATTGAGCCTGAACTTAGGTCAGTTTCTCACTTTTGATATGAGTTTTTCGAAGTGACCTAGAAAAAGTATAAACTCTGAGACATTTGTCCCATTTAACAAGATGATACTATTTTTGTCAATACTAACGACTTTGTCCCAAGTGGCACATTATGTGGCAAATGACCGATGACATGGCAATGCCACGTGGAGTCTGTGAGGCCAAGCTATTGCAATGTCAAATTTGTCCCTCATCAATCTTCTTTAATTTAAAATTAAATGGGGCAAATAGGTAATTCTCTCTTCTTCTTTAACATTTTCCTCCCATATTGTCCTTTTCTCTATTAATGACAACCCTTGTCCCTCCATGTTGATGCCCAACATTGCCTCGAACTGCAATGGAGTGACCTCAACCTAGTAAAGAACTTTATCTTTAGGAGCAGATTCTACCAATGTCTTGGAGTTGGAAAGCTTAATTAGCAACTGAGGGCAGCGACTATGGAAGGCACAATAGCAGGGCTAATCTCACTCGAGCAAAGGTCACGTGGAAAATTTTGTCAGAGCAATAAGTTAGTACTTAATTACTTCGAAACTCGGGCTTTTTAAATTTAATTTCATGTTGATGGATAGAACTATAGGTTTCAGGACTATTATTTCTAAAATTAATGTCTCCTGATTTGTTCCTCCAGAGATATTTGAATTCTAATATAGCTTATGCATAGAACTAGAGTTTTGATAGAATCATTTCTAGTAATTTACATCCTTTTTTAGTTATTGATGTCGTATCGCTGGAGCAACCCTATTCGTGGTTGTTGAAATCAAATTCAACAATTGTAAACATTTCAAATCCTTAGAGCCTTATCGATCGCTCTCTTTCTTGTATATACAACAAGAGAGGCTGTCCGAATGTGGGTCGAGGCAGCAGTAGGTGGTGGAGTGGAGAGACAAGGGCTGCCATTAACAAAGAAAAGAGAACATAGGATGAAAAGGTTGAAGAAGAGGGAATTAATTATTTGCCTTTATTTTATATCAAACTGAAGAAGATTGGTGAGGGTAAACTTGATATTTCAATAGCTTGGGCCCACAAACTCCACATGGCATTGCCATATCATCAGTTGTTTACCACATGACGTATCATATAGGATAGAGCCGTTTGCTTTGACAGAAAAAGTAATGCCATGCTAAACAAGACAAATACCCCTTAGTTCTTACCTTTTTTGGTCACGTCGAAAACGTCATGCTGACAGTGAGAAATGGACCTAAGTTTAGGCATAATAAGGCTATTAACCCTTCCTTGAGTGCACATGTCAAACCCGTATATGTACCAGCAGAATTTGGTCAACTAACTAACCACCCTTGCTGGTAGACCTGGCCACGGTTCATGAATCGGACAGTTCCGGTTCAATGGCCCCTTGGAACCGGCCCTGAACCTTCCCTTGGATTGTTCAAGGGCAGTTCCAAATTGGACGTTTCAGTTTGGAACCACGGTTCCATTCAGTTCTAAAACGACCGGTTCTATTTTTACCAAAATTAAATAAAATTTGATTCACAATTAAATTCTTGACACGTATAAAATTTTTATAATTATTGATGGTCAACTCTACAAGTGTCAAGATTTAAATAGTGATATTACACAATGAACTTACTTATATTTTATATCACACAATAAATATTTACTCTAATTTTTAAAAAAAGTAAAAAAAAGTCAAAGCCTAGTCGAAGCCTACGGCTACATTTTTTTGTTGGGGGGGGGGGGGGGGGGGGGGGTGGTGTTGTCAGTAGTTGGGTGCTTGAAATTCAAACCCATTTTTTTTAAAAAACCTTTCTTGCTAGTTCCAGTTCCGATTCGAAACTGACAGTTCTGGTTTTTGAGACTATTGGAACTACCCTTGAACATTAAGCCTCACGGCTCGAGAATGGTTCCAGTTTTGACCGGGCCGGTTTCGGTCCAAAACCGGCTCATGGCGAGCACTACCGGTTGGTGATCACCTATAACTTCTAACTTACTTGAGTTAACCGGTGCCAGAACCTTGAGTAACCACTTAGCTCCAGATAATGCCTAGCACGATTAAGTAGATTTGCCCAAAGTTGACTAGGCTATTCAAAACTTGGATAGAAGCAATGGGCCCTCCTAGTAACACAAATCTATTGCCCATTTATCACAAAGTTATCTATAACTTCTAACTTGACTCGGCCGGTGCCAAAACTTGAGTCAACCAGCTCCAGATAACCCCTAGCAGACTTTGTCCAAAGACGACTAGGCCATTCAAAACTTGGATAGAAACAATTGACCCTCCTAATAACGCAAATCTATTGCCCATTTATCACAAAGGTACTTATGACCTTTCATTAATCCTTCATATATTCCCCTTTATGATAGTAGATATGAACCTCAAGTCTACCTCCGACTATTCTATAGGACCATGATGGCTACATGCATCATAGAATTTGACATGTGCATGTTGTTTCTGTCCACTCTCAATGGGATAACTTACTTTGGTTCCACTCAATCTGCTCAAAGTTTATGGACCCTCTAACTACAATTCCTATTAAGATTTGGAGTAAGCATCAAGTCAAAAAAGAGAGAGATCATCTCCTTTCCCTGAGACAAAATAAGGGAGAATTGTTGAAAACCTACATGAGTTGGTTTATGGAGGCGATGGCTAATATTGAGCATAATTAGCTACGTAGAAACACACCTTCCAAACAAAATTTAGAATTGAGAGATCGAGCTAACAAAGAACTACAAGCAATTGCTTGGGGATTTGGAGCATAATTAACCGGCACCAAACCGAACTTTCTCCAAGTTGGTCATATTAGCTCCATTCTTTGTGCAACCAAACTCCCCCTAGTGTCGGTCATAGGAGTCCTTGACCCTATATAACTCATAACTAGACACCAAACCCGACCCTCTTTGAGTTGGTCATAGCAATTCTAAACTTTTGTATAAACTCAACTCTCCCTCAAATCGATCACATGTGCACCCATCCCAATACAGAACATATGCTAACACCAAATCTAACTCTCCTTGTAGTTGATTATAATAGCACACACGTTAAACTATAGGAAAGTAGCCTTCCACTCCTTGGGACCTAACTTCTCTGTTAGGACCTTGACCTCTCCTACCATCCCCAAACACACCCTTGAGGATCATCAAACTTCTTCTTTAACTCATAACTTTGGGCAACAATTGGGTCAACATGGTCTCGTTGTCGGCCAAGAGACCTCTCTAGGTCAACATCGAGGCAATGAGGATTTGCTTCCAATGGCATCTGCCACCTATCTATTTGCTTCACTTGCATATTCATCTCCCTTAGAGCGGAGGGAAATTGGTCTAACTCCGTCTTGCTCTTTTCCAACTTAGGTAACAAATCTTTCTTTGTAGTGCTAGTTCCTTAATGAGCCTCTTTCTTCCTAGTATTTCTTAGAATGGGGTAGGAAACTCTCACTCTCCATGAAGAATCTATCCTCACATTCATTAAACTTATATTTGTGAAAGTTAGATAGTTAAAACTCTAATCCAAGAAATAAAATGAGGCAAGTTAGCTTTAAAAAAATCAAATATTAAGCCACAGACGACGGTGCCTAAAATAGGTACCTAGAGATGATAGGCCTATAGTCTCTCCACAATCTTCTTGAGCATCATCTATCGACAGGCATTGTCGAACCTAGGAGTGTAAAGATGAAAACATACATCGGTGATCATCTCAAAGTTCTTCTCCGAAAAGAGATAGTCCTCCAATTCCCCATTGAGCCCAAGGAATATTTTCCCGACATTGGGAGAAGGACCATCACCGTTGGTGGCCACCAACCTTTCTTCAAGGAAATCAACAGGGCCCCTACCAACAACAACCATCGACCATCCTTTGAAGCAACTAATAGAACCAGTCGCTCCCCTATCTTTTGTTGAACTACTTCCTCCTCAATCCTATCATCTTTCTTTAAATCTAGGAAGAATATGATCTCTTTCGAGGGGACGGCACCTATCCTTTTTCTTACCACAAACCATTTCTTCTGGTGCAAGAGATAGAGCTAACTTGTCCCATCAATCCTAACATATTTAATTCTACAATGTGGGGCACACTCACCAACTAAGATTATATCTGGCGTTACCCACTCCTTCGATGACACAATAGGAGATGAGACATAGTCTAACTCGAAGTTTGAACTTGAAAAGTGTACAAATCTCTTTTTCTTGGGCAAAGAGACCCCCTCAACCTTCTTTATCATAGGAGCCTTTCTTTTTTCCCAGTTGCCCCCCACCCGTAAATGTCTCAAGCGCAAGCCTCCTACTAAGGGTCTCCACATTTGTAATTTCCTTGTTTAAAATTGCAAATAACACATTGTGATATTGATAAAATAACAAAAACACCATATGATGAAAAACAAGCAGGATAGGATTCTTACCTACTTTCGAGTCGACATGACCTAAGCAAATCCTTACTGGAGTTTGTCACCCCTTATTTAGAGATTGTAAGATAAGTCTCTCAAATGATTGATTTTTAGATAGCAAGAATGAAAGAATACTCTTGGCTCCAAAAACTCCATTTTTGAGGGAAATCCACTGGTTAGCAACAAATACCTACGTGGACTTCCATCCTCTAATGTTATTAGGTAGCTTAATAATTAAAGCATTGAGGAAGCCTCCTCTCTATTTGTTAACAATGTATTTGTGGACTCCATCAAATATTTTTCTACCCCACAACAAGAAACAATTTATAATAGAACTAGAACAACTCTAAGTTATATGGAAGCCCCACTTGCGACAAAGAATCAAAAAATGACTCCAAATCAACCATTCATTGAGAACCAGTGGCCTTAAACTTTATTGTGTTATAGTAGCTCTACTGGCATAAGGCATAGACAAACTCTCAAATAATCAATTAGCACCTGCGTAGTATAAATAGCCACTTCCCCATCCTTGCACACTTGACACACCTGCTCATTAGACGAAGGAGTCGAGGTCATAGCCATGGTCCAATCTTATCAGTCTCAATCATCCTCATGAACAAGTCATAGTCCATTTAATTCTTCTTCTCATATACTAAAAAATTTTGAAGACTTGGTTATGGGCTGATATTGAAGATAGAATTTGGTGGGGCTATTTGTCAAAACAATCAATCAAGCAAAGTCACAGTTGGCAACATCTTAAGAAAACAACTAAGACTAACAAATGAATCCCATGCCTCATGACTGACAATCAAAAGTTGGCCAAAACATTAAGATACTTCCAACTTGTAAATATGTCGGGAAGTAAGTCAACCATCTTAAAGGATTAACCAATACCACTCTTTTACAACATGTTACTAGCTTAATAACACTTCCTACTTGATGACACCTCAACCCCCAAACCGCAACCTTATTCCATGATATTTACATAAGAGTCCTCTTTCTTATCCTAAGCAAGCCCCTGAGATGGTTTAGTTGATCTATGACTTATGTTCATCTTTTGTTTATGAGGATATCTCCTTCGTTTATGTGGATATCTCGATCAGGAGACAGAAAGAGGAAATCCCATATGACCCAAGTCTTTTTTTGTTATAATTAAAAATGATAACTTATCAGGCTGTCCATAAATATTATCTTTCTTTTTTATCTTAAAAATATTTATTTTGTTGTATCCTCAAATTATTGTTTAACTACTAGCCCCATAAAATCAATAACTATTCTCAAATATGCTCAACAACAAATTTGAAAAAGCCATCTTGGTGCAGGCAAACCAACGAACCCACAATGATGAAATATAAGGTAAAATTGGAAAACATGGAAAAAAAAGTTACTTACCTAATCAAAGGAAAGATCTCCAAGGAACAATGGGTGTGCACTAAGATCACAAAAGTAGCAAGTGTTTGAAAGCAGAAAGAAGAAAACAATGAAATGGGATAGAAAAGAAATAGGAGAAATCTTTTATGGAGGAGAGGAAAAAGTCATAAAGAATGGAAACTATCACCACTATCAGAAGGAACTTGATTGTCGCCCCTAGGAAAATCGACCGTTGTCCATTAGCATCATTAAATTGTAATTGTCAAAAAACACCTTTCGAAGAAAAACTGAGTGTGAGCTAACTATTAAACATTTATGAAGTTGGATAGAATAAATATCAGATTATGTAAAGTCAGGTAACATATTCGACTATGCCTAGTTAGGCAAAACACCCAAAGTATACCAAGATTCTTAGCTTAGCAAGATCATATAAGCTAGTTAGAACACTACTACCATGGCCATTGATCCTTCATTATCTCCAATTACCTAACCCATGTCAAACAATGTGACTCTTAAAGAACAAATCCCAAGATTAGTTGAGATGGCAATACACCAACAATAGTAGCCGATAGCAAAGGTAGCTCATATAATAAAGAAAACAAGTACATGTGCATGAAAGGCCTCCAACCCCTCAAATGCCTCATGGCCTAATTAACCCTCACTTGGGACCCTAAAGGATCCTCTTCTTCACGAGCCTCAGTTGTTGGGATCACCATCAAGATAGGGACTCAACTCCTCAACCACTACCTGACCCAACCAGTCCATGCCTAGCTCCTTATGTGTAATTTCCTTCTCATTAATAATACACCTAGCCGCCTCTATCTCTTCCTCCCTCACCCCCGGCCCTACCCAAAAAGTAAACGTAGGAATGCGAACTACAACGCCCTAGATTATTGTAGGGGCTGGGGGGTAGTTGGTCGTGCAAGATTGACTCCTCAGTCATTGACTGGCCATAGATGGGGATTGGGACATCTCTAATAGTCTTTGAGTACTGTTCCTTTGCTCTCCAAATAGAGACATCACCAAGTTTGTGAACTTTTACCATTGTCTTCTTTCAGTCAGTGATGTCCACCAAACCCTCAAAAATGTCTTTGCCACTCAATATCATACATTTGTAAGAGAAATAAAAGGCATCCAACTTCATTACTCGGACAACACATGGCAACTCCACACGAATAGGCCCAACTGCAAGCTCACCAAAGGACGAGATCACACTATGCCTATCACACACTCATCATCCACTCATCAACTGCACATCAACAAGCTCACTTGCAGCTCCTAAACAAAAATCGAAATGCAGTTTTGGATTAGAATGAGAAAACAAACCCCTCAGGATTAGAATGAGAAAAAACCATGCATATCTAGATGGAACAATGCAAGATGGCTACAATACAAATCCTTAAATTGCACGAAAACTAATAGAAGGTGGAAGACGAAGAACAAGGAAACAAAGACTAAAAGAAAGAACAAATTGATCTAAAAATACAAAGAAATTAAAAAAAAAAAGATAAGACAATAAATGTACCTAATAGGACCATCATACTCGTTTGAGGAAGTTCAGCCAAAACCTTGACAAAGTGGACATGTCTAAACTACCATCGTGCATTCATGTATGAGTCTCTCCAACTTTTCAAAATCCTCATGTGGCACGCATATGAGTACGATTAAGGATGCATTGACTGTGATTAGACGACAATGAATGTGAAAGAAAAAGTGCAAACCCTGCTATATATGCCACGATTTTGAGATACTATTGAGCATATCACCCTTCCCAACTACGATGAATTGCTTATCCTCTCCAAAAATGGCTGACATCCAACCCACTCTATTGTAAAAAAAATGCAAAAACACAACATATGAAACCAATGTGTAAAACATACATAATCATAAATTTCCTAGAGTAAGAATACATTATTAAATGGGGGACAATTGACATAGACATTAATAACGTTGATTGTGTTAGTAGGAACAGATCTGGGAATCTAGGCCAAGGGGCAAAACTCAATGACCTATCAAATACTAGTCGAACCACTACTCATGTGAACGACACACATACCACTCCCAGTAATCATCCAGTCGACTGATTCTATGTAGTGGTCTCACCTCCTCAATGCATCTCACATTAGGATAAGAACGATGGCCCATCCAAAGTGACATATCCTCCAACAGATAAATATCTATAGGTATTTCCATACCAATAGGATCCCTAGTATTTCACTCTAAGCCTTTTCCACATATTGATCCCCTAACTTCCACCCACATCTCATTCCTTCACTCTTACTAACTTAAATATCCAAGTGCCAATTGAATTACCACTCCCGAACTCAATTTCTTCATAGGGTTTTTGAGTCGTGACCACCAGCCATGACCTTAGAGAAGCCCAAACCATTATGTTGGCCCAAAGAGCCTATTGTTGTACTTGACAGCCATAACACAAACCCTCCATGAATTTATTTTTATAATGAAATATGAAGCAATATAATATGATGCTATGTGTAAATTTCAGGAAAAAAAATCAAACATTTTTTCGGTATCATGACCTGGGACCTGAGGAACGTCCGCAACTCTTGTTTTGATGCTTAAAGAGAGGCCTTCCCCGAGTGGCACTACGTAAGCACTCTAAGCATCAATGAGAATCACTCCCACACAATTAATTAATTGTTAATTGTCCTTGCAGTGGTTCTTCGTTGGGTTTCGAGAGCTCCTTGAGGTGACATCCCGGTTTGGGGTGGCTTAGTTATCGATTAGAAGATTTAGCTTGTATAAATCGAGTTTTGTTTGGCCTTTTCTTTTAATAAACGTGTGGAAATGATTTCTTAAATGATCAAATTATAAAATCTACAAGCTTTGTGTTATCAAAAATTGTTAAAGGTTGTTGTCACCAATTGCCTGGCCTTTTGAATCGCGACTGAGAAAATCTAATGTGGCTTATATCTGACAAAGCAATTTACAATATTTAATTCCTTTCTAATTAATTTCATTGATTGTGAATACTCTTGTCAAATTGGATAGTATATATTTTTCCTATTACAAAATAGATTCATGAAAGTAGAACCAGAGAAATAGTGACAAAAAAAGGAAAAGGAAAAGGAAAATTAGGTTGAAAATGAGATCTGTTGATCCTCTGATCCTAGGTAGTAAGCTACATCCCTACATCAAATTCTTTTTCAATATTTATCTTCAATGATTAATGGAACTCTACAAAACTTTTAAATTAAAGAAAATTACAAAACACATAGATGAGGTAGAAACACCCTTATAATATCAACAAACAATAGTAAATGAGTCGTCCGATCATCAAGTTAGTCCACATAGGAGGTTTCTTTCCTCAATTTATGCTTTACAAGAAATTTCAGCAACAAAATGCTATGGATATTAGGGAGGAGTTCTTGATTGCATCCCATATCAACTCGTCCATATTGAATTACACGTGCTATGACTTTTGAATCCATCTCATGAATACTTATCGGAAATCCCATATCCCAGCCATCTCCAGGCCCTTCTTTCTCATTGTTAGTTTATATTAGTTCGTTGCTTGGTATAATTTTATTGACAGTAATCCTTGCTTTTTCGCAAGATTATAAATGTTATTGAATTGGTTGGTCCATGAAAGGATTAGCTGCTCCTATTAAATTAATACTTAAGTACATGGTGTGATGTTATCATTTTTTGTCTCAATTATACGTGCAGAAAATTCTATTGGTGGAATGGTTGATTAGGACATTTGCAATTGGATTCGAAGGCATATCCAAGGATGGGTAAGGTCGTTGAACTATTCCACGTCAATACGTATACTAAAAGCACCATATCAAACCGGCATGAGTTGGTTCAAATGATTTGACACTTGATCCTCTTAAGTAAAAGTCTTAGTTTTGAGTTCTTGTGAATATGAAAAACTCAAATTGGGAGAGTTTTATTTCTTAGCGGGCAGTCCAATTCAAACTGGGTTAGTCAGAAACTCATACAACTTAATATCAATGATAAAAAAGCCATATCAAGGCTGAAAGTGGGAGTTATTGAATTCTCACTTAGACCATTTTAAATCTTCATTTATATGCTACCCGATATTTCTAATTTATATAAAATTCAATAATGTCATCTGTCAATAAGATTTGATGAATTTCAATATACAGAAATTCTTTATATTACATTTAATATATCACCTCATATTCATTTCTGCTTTTCTTTTTTAATGAGACCACAAGATCCTTCACGTATTAATTGCAATTAATCCTAATTTATGTATCAAACAACCCTACCATGAGGTGTTTCACTATCAACCTAGCAATTTGATGACACAATTTTGTAGGAACAACAAGTTTTTATAATCTAAAAGAATATTGCATTGACTCGTGAAATTCAATTATTCCACCGAGAAGATTCTTCTTCCACATTCCCTATCTCAAATTTTCTTTGCCCATTCATCCCTGTTAGGTAGAATCGTGAGTAAGAATGAAAGGATCTGATAGGCCTCAAATTTTTTAGGTGTTATAGTACGATCACGTCAACCGAAGATGGAGAGAATTGCCAAGTATCATATTTTTTGGGATTGGTTAGAGATAACATCCCCCTATACTTATGAGCTAGGTTCCCTCACACTCAGGGGCCCAGTATTGCGCCGCACCTATTGGGCCTGCAATTAATCTGATCCAACACTTGCCTCTAGTTTTTCCAAGGTGTGTAGCATGGGAAAATACATTGACATGCTTGCCTAGGCACATTATGTACGTGTCTTTGTGCCCTAATGATGGCAGTTACTGCCTTTCAGTAGAAGAGAGTTCGTGTCAATTTGCCTTTCCATTGGTGGTTACTATCATTTTCCTCTCAACTACTCCTGCCTTAGGTTTGCCTTCTATCTATACAAGGGCAACTCAGTACGATTTCTTATTTCTCACATCTTCTAATTGCCATGGTTCTCAAGCATTGTTGTTAAACTCACGAGTGAACTCATAAACTCATCCGAATTTAAGATTTTACTACATAGAATCAAGTTAACTCATAGTAGAATCGGAAGTTATAGTGGACTCGATAAGCTCGAGAGTTAACTCAGTAAACTCGGTTGAATTGGTAAACTAGTAAGTATCAATTCGTTGAATTGGTGAATCAACTAAATTAATTTTTTGAGATGCAACAAGCTATCTAATGTCTAGGACCACTCTTTAAGTGACAAATGGATTAGATACCTCTCTAAGTATTAGAGTCTAGTGCTTGTGATAGTTTACTCTTATTGTTTTGTCGTAACAATCGTTGTTGTCTAATACTACTTAACCTTATTTTTTGTTATATGGTTGTGGCTTGTTGAAGAATTTAATATGGAAATATCATGCAAAATATAGACTTTGCATTGAAGTTATTTATAGTGTTAACTACGAAAAATTTGAACTTACTTTGTGGATTTTATGAAATGATTGTGATATGATGAAAACGAATAATTTTATTTATATGGCACATAAACTCTACAAATTTGCGCAACGAGTTTACATGGATGCTAGTGAGTTTATATGGACTCTCGAACTTGGCAACCTTGTTCTCGAGTCCAAAGCTTCTATTTTCTTCTCGAGATTTCATCACTTCTTCTAGCCACCATATGCCTCAATAGAAGAGTCAAGGTGAGAGTCTTCGTAATACGCCCCAGAAATTTCATTCTACTTTACAAATGGGAGGGATAGGAGCATATTTCTTGCCTCGGTTCCTCGCCGATGGTGAGAATCTTTTGGAAATCCGCCGTGGGAGTTCATCATCTTCTGAGAGCATATTAGGACTGGGCTACAATGGCCCCTCGCCAATCTAGTGGTGGTGATGCTGAAGTATTACTGCATAAATCTAAGATAGTTATCTACCACCTCATGATGTAAATGGACCGCTTTTTATTTGTATTGTCAAGAGTTTAGGATAATTTATAATCAAATATTGTTTACATATCTCTACATCCTGATTCAACACTTGCGCAAGGGATATTTTCATTTTATCTTGTGCTGAAAGGACTATGAAGCTATTGTGACGAACTATGGATCCATCAACACTGGGTGAAAAAGTTAATTCTTTTTCATGAGGGACACTGGGGAATGGAAGTGGCGCAATGAACCTTAGTGAGAGTTCTATGATGCCAACCCTAGGCCTCTATAGATTCAGAGCAGAAGGCGCTAGCTAGGGGGTTTAGAGGCATTAAAATAGATGCCAAGAAGATGACTATTGAATAGAATGTCCACCACTATGGATATCAAAGGCTTCATAGGAATGAAGTATTGATCTTGACATGTGTGGCCTTTCAAAGGAGATTTTGGTTAACTTTTTTCATCTTTTCTTGTCTTTTGTTCTTAGAGGCTGTCATGGAGAGATGGAACTTCATGTTTGACCATGTGCTATTAAAAGAGTAGGTCCATAAGGTCTTGAAGAGGAAACCAGCAAAAGAGAGAGAGCAAGTAGACTACTAGGTTGCCTACACCAACACAAGGTATAAGTAGCAATATAGAGGGGGATGTTCTTAGGAACTGTTGCCAACTCCTGGTCCTAGAGTTCAAGTTTTCGTATTCAACTGCAAACATACTGGACAAACTAAACAAATACTAACACTAACCTCGTTAATATATCACCAAAGGCTTAGAATAGCACAAGAAGTTAGTGTTTATCAAGACCCAGGCTCAAAAAGTAAATTCTAACAAATTATACTTGGAGAAGGAACAACTGATAGGATTGACGGAAAATTCCACTACACCAATTGTGTGTCATTTGATTGATCTCTATTAATAGTGATTTGAGTACAATTGCCACGGTATAAAAACTTACAAAATAAATTATAGCTACCCATAGGGCTGGCCATGGGCCCGTTTGGGCCTGGAACCGACCAGGTCAAAACAAGACTGAAACTGGTTAAAATCAGAAGCATCCCGGAACCCGCCTCGAACCTTGAGGCTTAAGGTTCAAGGCCGGTCCAGTAGCCATTAAAACCGGAACCACCCAAAAAGTTTCTTTTTTTAAATTGATTTCAAATCCCTACCCATTAGGCTGTAATTGCAGGTCTGTCAGGCGGGCTCCCCCTCCCCCACTCTACCCATGCCACCAGCAGGTTGTTATCAGGCAGCGCACCCCCCTTCCACCCACGGGCTTAGGCCTTTTAACTTTCCAATTTTTCTTTTTTTAAAAACTAGAGTAAATATTTATTATGTAGTACAAAATATAAATAAATTCATTATATAAATCACTATTTAAGTCTTGACACTTGTAGAGTTGACCATCAATAATTGTAAAATGTTCACACATGTCAAGAATTTAATTGTGATTTACACAATGAACTCGTTATATAAATCAATTTTTATTTAATTTTAGTAGAAGTGTAACCAGTCGATTTTCAGGGCCGGTTCCAAGAGGCCACGGAACCGGAACCGTCTAGTATACGTATTGCCAACAAGTAGTAAAGAATGAGTAAAGTATCATTCCCACAATGACTCTCCTACTAATTACTAAAATTAGCACAACTAATTCTAAACCAAGTAAATCGAATAAGTTGAGTAGAATGCAAGTAACTGAAAAGATAGAGAGTAAGCGACATAAGTCAATTGACAAAAAAACTCTTAAGTTTCACAACTTCTCCAATTCTAGTCTTAAGTAAAAATCCTTCTTTCGCACAATTAATTCGTCATGTTATTAACCTAGGGTTCTAGAGTTTTCCCACCACCATTGTACGCACCTCTCGATGTCATACTAATGTACCTAAGGAAAGACACTAATCCACTCTATCTCTAGGTGATTAATGTTGAGAGGTCAATTAGTCCAACCCTAATTGACTATCTAGGGTGTTCACCACCTCTCGATGTGCTTGCACTAATAACTTACCTCTTGGCATAAGTTAACCTATATTATGCAATTTCTAGCATGACTTCGATTACCCCTTCTCGAGGCTCCTCTCTGTCTCAAGATCGTTTCCATGGGTGGCCAATCCAAAAGAAAGCATTAAGTACAAAATTTGCATAAATAACACCGAGGAGGCATATCTCAACAGAATTGTATGTATGAAAGAAAATCCTTATTTAAAACATTGAAAAAGTTCCATTGATTCCCATAGGAATCTAGGGGTTTAGTTCGACATAATAGAATGAATTACAAGAGTTGGAAGAGAAGATAACATTATGAAAACCAGAAGAAAAGGGGTAAAAAGAACTCTAGATGATGAAGTTGAATATCTCGATCCCGACTTTACGACTTGTTACTACGACCCCTCTTCCCGTTTCGTAGTTGTTACCTTTATCTAGCCTTTTCCTCCCTCTCTTCTCACCCTCTTTTCACTTGGGGGTACACCACTATATACAGAGCCTTTACACTTCCTCCCTCTCTTGGTTTAATCAGTTTGGGATACGATGTCATGAGTCCCACCATTCTACTCCGTGGACTGTGGTCTTTGAATGGTGGTCCAAGTCTTCTCGCTGAATCCTCTCTGTAGACCGCAGTCCCTAGACCGCGGTTGCTTGTTCTGCGCATAGTTTGCTTTCTTCGGCCATAACTTGCTCGTTTCTACTTCGATTTGTGATTCACTTGATGCGTTGGAATCTTGAATCGAGAAGCTTTTTGATGATATCTTATCTTACATACTTCTCATGAGGAAAGTATGATAAAATTACTTTTAAATTTACTACATCAAGCGTAGAATCATCGAACAAGTTGTTTCTTTATCTTTTTGCATATCTCCTTTCCGTTCCCTACGCATCAAACAATTTTTGGCAATATCTTTTCTTCATTCCTAGAACTCTGAAACACATCATTTGGCTCCCAACATGAAATGATATGTAATTAATCGCAAAATGCATGAAAAGTCGTCTAAGATACAAATATCTAAGTCGGGAATGGGTATATAACTTATACAAATCACTGTATCAACACACTCCCAAACCTAGACTTTTACTCGTCCCTGGCAAAAATCAAGAATATGCAATGAAAAGCTATAAACCAAATTGGTCCCAAAATGTTCTCAGGAATGGCTTCTTACTCGTCATCTAATTATCCTTTCGAATGCTTTTACCTTAGGATGTTAAATTTTCATAATCATTCAGCCCTCACCTATGTGGTGCTAGTGCAAAACACACTTAAAATATTTCAAGCACCCAATCAATAGCTAAGGTTGGTCAAGCAAACAATCAAAAGACTTGAACACTTCCCTAGACATTACCCTTAACAATTTCGCTCATTTCTTTTAACTTTATTCTTTATTTGTTGGTGCACGAGTATGGGTATCATGTCCAAGAGTTAGGCCTGTGTAGGTCGACCAATGGCTCCCGCCCCAGATGGTCCAAGGCATTAGATTTTGAGTTACCCCTTCGGATCTATCCTCGAATTTTGACTAATGGACCACTTCTACTACGACCACATGCCGGGCCATGTTGCATATGCTTTTTACACTAAATACCGCTTAAGCCCGTACAGTGGTGCTCAGAGCCTTGGCACATCTTTCCATTAATCTCACAACTATGCACTTCATATGATTTTTCACGTTTTCAAAATTATGTTTCCTTCTCTATTTGCCTTTGGTAGGATATCTAGGTTCATGTTCTTGCCCATTCTCATGTGAGCCATACAACCAAGCAATTTCAAGGGTCATTTTAAGCTATCCCTAATGGAAGAGTGTCGTGAAAATAATGGGGTTTGGGCATCCCAACAAATTTCTAAAACATATCCTAAGGTCGTTGCAATATCAAATTCAATCATATTTCGAATTTTCAGCCATTAATAGTCATAATGGAATAAGGACCAATAGGATTTTCATAAGATTCTCTTCTTTTTTTCTCTAATAAGAGCAAATCACACCATGCAACCTAGAAATACCTATTATGCAACTACTATATAAATGCATGCCTAATTCTAAAACGTAAATCAAAGTGCATGAGAAAACCAACAACTAAACAGAGAATCCCCACAATCAAGGCATATGTTTGCACCCCCAAACCTAAACAAAGCATTTCCTAAATGTAAAACAAGAGTGGGAGAGGAAACTTGCCTTGTTAGTGTGGTGCTACATGAAGATCGAAGCTCATTCTTCAGGGGAAACGTTCTCTCCCCCTCTTATGCATCTTCATCACTTGTGGAAGGTGGGGATGGGCAATGTTCCATTGAGATTCCGAGCTTGCCAGCGATTTGTTCTTGGTTCCTTGCATGAGTGCTGCAAAACTTTGCAAGGAATCCGGTCCACTTCTTTTGCCTCTTTTCCATCCTTTGATTGCGTCGTGCTTCTCTCATGATGACTTGTTGTAAGTCACTCATGTCCTTCTCGGGATCTTTCACAGGTTGTGGATCTCTTGTGGCCCTTGTCGTGGTGTCGGTGATGCAAGTCTATCCTTTTGCATCACTTGTCTCACGATTGAGGCTCTGATGGGATCTTTTGGCTTGAACATGTTAGCACTTGGATCAATCGACACCCGAGCTCTTTGGCACAACGCCATGATGATCGAGGGGAACCAGAGAATCCTCTCTCTGTCCTTGAAACACAAGGTAATGTTGTTGTAAATTAGTTCCGCAACATCAAATTTCCTATGTGTGCGGATGCAATAAAGTGCAAAAATTCTTTCCTTCTCCCCAATGTCAAACTTGTGCATGGAAAAACCGAGAACACATGAAGTGCAACCACACTCTAGCCCTATAGTTCAAATCTTCTTTTTTTTTTTTTTTATCACAAGAGCTACATCTGTTTTAGTTTCCCAAGTGGTTCCCAGTTTCCCAATGACTTGTAGAATAATTTCTTCATTCAGACATCTCATCATTAATACAAATGAATTACATCTTTGTGAACCAATAGTGTCCCTAATGGCCTCAACGGAGAATGGAATATAAGTTTTACTCACAAACAACCCACCCAAGTTTTTCTCATAAAGATTAGCATAGAATTCACGAACAATGTTCTTAAAAGCGGGGTTTGGTCGTTTACAAAATGTTTTCCATTCAAGAGCCACCATGTCCCTATGAAATTCTACCATGAGCCTAGCATCATTCCACAAGGAACCCCTTTCCGGTATCACATTCTTGTTCTTAAATTGGTGTTCAAACAATTCTTCACATTCCCTAGAAGCAAATCTATCTGGATCATAGCCATGCGATGAAGATGATGATGTATGTCCTCTAGTTTCCTAGGAGCCATGACATTGTAATGAAAATTCAATAAAGGGAAGCATGAAGAGAGTTTAGAGCGATGTCACCAGTTGGGAAATCGAATTCTCGTCAATCTTTGGGCTTCTCTAGGTAGGGATCGGCTTGCTGTTGCTCTTGGAGTTCTTGGAAGAGGAGGATGTTGCTGCACTTTCTAGAGAGAGAGGGGGGAGATTGGAGAGTTTCTTTCTCTTCAATGGACGTAAGGAGGCAAGAATGTGGAATGGGGGCTACAACCCTAGCAGAAGAAGTCTTTGAATACCCCAAAATCTCGAGCCTTGGAGAACAAAGTTCGGTTTTGGTCTGGTAAACCGCGGTCGGGGATCTCGGTTTGCTGTTCATCCGCAATGGACCGCGGTCTCTCGGTTCAGCTTCATGTTGTTCTCAATGTGCCGCAATTTAGGGACCACAGTCTATTCCTTCTTTTCCATGAAATTGCCTCAGTAGATCACGGTCTATACACCATGCCTATCCTCTATTTCTTGGTTTTGTGCTATTGTCGGCTTCTCGGTCCATGTTTCCTAAATGCAATGAAAAGTAGTCAATACGAAATAACACGCAGAAACTAAAATGGTATGATTGTTAAAAAAAAGAAAGGAAAACTTATTCAGATCTTGGGTTGCCTCCCAAGGAGTGCCACGTTTAAAGTTCTTGGCCTAAATTAATGGTGCATCAATTTTTCAGATATAGGTCCCCCTGTGTAGAGGAGTCCCCAAGGTAGAGCTTGACTTGTTGTCCGTTCACCTTGAACTTGTCCTATGTCCGTTCATTCATTAATTCTACCGCACCATAAGGAAACATCCATGCCATTTGGAAAGGACCGGACCATCTTGACTTAAGTTTTCCTAGAAAGAGTTTCAACCAAGAATTATATAAAAGAACCAACTGATCGGGTTTAAAGTCTCTTATCGGTATTCTTTTGTCATGCCACTTCTTTACCTTCTCATTGTAAATTCTTGAATTCTCATAGGATTGGTGCCAAAATTCATCAAGTTCATGATGTTGAAGGAGCCACTTTTCTCCCACATCTCGAAGATCAAAATTCAGCTTTTTGAGAGCTCATTACGCTTTATGCTCTAGCTCGAGAGATAAGTGACAATCCTTCCCTTATATGAGATAGTACAGAGTTGTGTTGATCGGGGTCTTGAAGGCCGTTCTATATGCCCAAAGAGTATTATCAAGTTTGTGAGCCCAATCTTTCCTTGAAGTATTCACTATTTTTTTTTAAATCTTCTTGATGTCTCAGTTTGACAATTCAGCTTGGCCATTAATTTGTGGATGATATGCAAGGGCTACACGGTGTCTCACTCCATACTTGGAGAGGAGAGCTTCCCATTGTTTGTTGCAAAAGCGAGAATCTTTGTCACTTATTATGGCCCTCTGAGCCCCGAACCTAGTGAAGATTTGTTTCTTCAGAAATCTCAGGACTATATCAACATCATTGGTGAGGGAAGCAATGGCTTCTACCCACTTAGAAACATAACAATTGCTAACAAGATATATCGATTATTGAGAGATGAAGGAAAGGGACCGTGAAATCGATTCCCCACACATCAAACAATTCTACCTCATGTATGTTATTCAAGGGCATCTCATGCCTTTTTGAGATATTGCCGGTCCTTTGACATCGATTGCAAATAGCCACAAAAGTATGAGCATCCTTGAATAATGTGGGCCAATAAAATCCCAATTGAAGGATCTTTATTGTCGTCTTTTGTCCACCATGGTGTCCACCATAAAGAGAGTCATGGCATCCTTTCAAAATTTCTCTTTATTCTTCCTCGGGGATGCATCGTCTAAGCATGTGGTCCACACATATCCTAAATAGAAACAGCTTGTCCCAAACATACCTTCGGGCCTCGTGCAGAAATTTCTTTCTTTGCTGTGCATTAAACTCAAGAGAAATGTGGTTAGAAACCAAATAATTCACAAAATTGGCATACCAAGGAGCGTGAGGCATGTATAGCACGAATTCATTCGAAAAAGATTCATTAATTACCCACTCTTCTTTGCTTGCTTCCTTCTCAAGTCGAGAAAGGTGATATGCTACTTGATTCTCAAAACCCTTCTTGTCTTGAATTTCTAAATCAAATTCTTGGAGGAGTAGCACCCATCGGATGAGCCTCGGTTTGGCATCCTTCTTTACAATTAAATATTTGATTGCCGCATGATCTATGAAAACCACAACTTTAGATCCAATTAGATATGGCTGAAATTTATCAAAAGCGTAAACCCTGCCAAAAGCTCTTTCTCCATGGTAGTGTAGTTCACTTGAGCGTTATCTAAGGTATGATTTGCATAATAAATGGGGTGGAAGATCCTATCTTTCCTTTGTCCAAGAGTAGCCCCTATTGCATAGTCACTAGCATCACACATTAATTCAAATGTAAGAAACCAATCAGGCGCAATGATAATAGATGCAGTGACTAATCTAGTTTTTAATTCATTGAAAGCATGCGGATATGTTTCATCAAAGTTAAATGGAACATCCTTTTTCAAGTAGATTGCATAGAAGTTTAGCTATTTTTGAAAAATGTTTGATGAACCTCCCTTGATTGAAGTTGGAGGCGGCAGTTTCTCAATAATCTTAATTTTTGCACGATCCATTTCAATCCCATGCTTTGAAACCTTATGACCTAGCACAATGCCTTCCTTGACCATAAAATGATATTTCTCCCAATTAAGGACAAAGTTAGGATCTTCACAATGCTTCAAGACAAGGTCAAGGTTTTCTAAACATTGATCAAACGTTTCACCAAATACTAAAAAATGATCCACGAAGACCTCTAGGCATTTTTCAATCAAATCAGAAAATATGGCCATCATGCAACGTTGAAAAGTAGCCGGTGCATTGCATAATCCAAATGGCAATTGTTTAAATGCAAAAGTTCCATACGGACAAGTAAAAGTCATCTTTACTTGATCAGAAGGTGCTATAGAAATCTGATTATAACCAAAATACCCATTGAGGAAGCAAAAGAATTCCTTACCAGCTAGGCGATCGAGCATTTGATCAATGAAAGGAAGGGGGAAGTGATCCTTACAAGTCGCTTTGTTGAGCTTCCTATAGTCCATGCATACTCGCCATCCGGTCACCGTTCTGGTGGGAATGAGCTCATTTCATTCATTGGGAATAACTGTCATGCCACCTTTCTTTGGCATGCATTGGATTGGACTTACCCATTTGCTATCAGAAATAGGGAAAATCATTCCCGCATCTAACCACTTGATGATTTCCTTCTTTACCACCTCTTTCATCACATGGTTCAGCCTTCTTTCCCCTTCTATTGATTCCTTGTGATTCTTATCTAAGATGATCTTGTGCATGCATAGGGAAGGGCTTATCCCACGAATGTCAGCGATAGTACACCATATAGCCTTTTTATGCTCACGAAGAATATGAATGGGTTTCTCTTCTTGCACATGAGTTAAATTAGAAGAAATAATAATCGGAAGAGTAGAAGAAGAACCGAGAAAAAACATACTTGAGGTGGCTTGGGAGAGGTTTCAATTTTAGTTTTGATGGCTTCTCAATAGATGGTTTGAGGGTTGATGAAGATAGTTCCAAGTATTCAAGGTGGTTAAGTTCCTTGGGGATAGTAAGTGGAGAATCAAGTGCCTGAATTGCTTCTTCATGACTCGTATCATTCTCCTCGAATGATCTTCCTTCCAGAGCCGCTTCCAGTGCATCATCAGGTTGACTCTCCTTGAAAACTTCGCTTGTCACCTCATTTATGATATCAATCGAAAAACACTCATTAGATTCGTTTGGGAATTTCATGGATCTATAAACATTAAATATAACCTCTTGATCATTCACTCTCATGGTGAGTTTTCCTTTTTGTACGTCAATTAATGCACGATCGGTTGCTAAGAGTGGTCTTCCAAGAATGATAGGTATATTTCGATCCTTATCACAGTCAAGTACGATAATGTTAACAAGAATGTCTTCAATAATCCCATGAGGATAAGCAAGTAAACGATCAGCTAATTGCAAAGTTACCGAGGTTGGTTTCACTTCTCCTAAGCCTAATTTCATAAAAACAAAGCATGGCATCAAGTTTATACTAGCACCATAATGCCTTACCCTCCAAATCGTTTCCAATTGAGTAAGGGATAGTGAAACTACTTGGATCCTTCAGCACTACTTGGATCCTTCAGCTTTTAAGGCAACTTACGTTCCAAAATCGCACTACACTCTTCAGTTAAAGCAACCGTCTCATAGTCACCAAGCCTACGCTTTCTTGAGATGATTTCTTTTATGAATTAGACATAATTCGGCATCTGCTCCAAAACTTTAGCAAAAGGAATATTAATATGTAATTTCTTAAAAACTTCTAAGAACTTATAGAATTGATACTCGGTTTTCTCCTTTTGCGCTCTTTGTGGGAAGGGGAGAGAAGAGGTGGATAGGTCCGATTTGGCTTTGATGTGTCACCCCTAGCTCCAATGGTCTTAGGTTGGTCGATGTTGCTATCCTGAGGTGCTTCAACTTGGGGATCATTGCTGACTCCTTCTTGGACTGCGTTTGTGGATTGCAGTCTACTGAACTCTGGTGCAGCTCTTTCGTCATGGACTGCAGTCGTGGCCCACGGTCTACTGAGGGTATCCTCTGTTTCGGCCTCTTGGATCGGGGTCGTGGACTGCGGTCTAACCTTGTCTTCTGTGTTCACTATCTCCTTCCCACTCCTTAGGGTGATGGCTTTAACTTGTTCATTCCCTTGACCCCGGGGATTGATCTCCATGTCGCTTGGGAGTGCTCCATTAGGTCGGGAGTTGATCGCTTGAGGCAATTGCCTGATTTGAGTCTCCATATTATGCATCAATGATTGCAATACAATAATTTGATTAGAATTTGATTGCACAACAGGATGTGTCTCTTGCAAAGATTTCATAAATTTGATAAAAGTGTCCTATAATCTCGAGAGGCAATCTGGATCCGAATATTGTTGCTTTTGAGTTGATTGAAATCCCGGTGGTGGATTAGCCCTGTTGTTGTTGGCATAGGAGAAGTTGGGATGATTTCTCCAACCCGGGTTGTATGTGTTTGAGTACAGATTATTCCTCCGGTTTCCTTCAACGTAGGTGGCCGTCTCTTGAATTTCCTACACCAGTCCCATAGATGTTCCTTCATCGGTGGTTCCATAGCTTTGCCCCTCTCCTTGGTTCTTCCATGATGTCACCTCCTTGAACAGAGCATCCATCTTAGCAGAAAGGGTTGTTACAGCATCGATCGAATGCATCCTAGCAGCTCCACGCCCCATTGTCCTATCAGATGGCCATTGGTAGCCATTTCGAGCCATCTCTCCTAGCAACTCATAAGCCTCCTTGGGATACTTGTTCATAATCGAACCACCTGTAGCAGTATCAAGGGACAAACGACAATTTTCAAATAAAAAATTATAAAATATTTGTACTAGAGTCCATATCTCAATGTCGTGGTGGGGGCACGCTCATTGCAACTCCTTGAACCTCTTCCATGCTTTGTAGAAAGATTCTAATGACTGCTGTTTGAAGGTCATAATGTCGTTCTTTAGCATCATAGTTTTAGAAGGTGGAAAGAGTGACAGTAGCCAAGATTCCACCTTGTCCCTCAAAGAAAATGAGAAGAGAGGCATTCGAATGTACTGGGGGGACGCTCCATTGAATCAGAAAGTGTCATATATCTCCAAGAACTTTGCTAGGTGCACATGGGGGTCTTCATTCGGTGATCCTCCAAAAAAGCACGAGGTTTGTAGCATTTGACTTACTGGTGGTTTGATTTTCAATGTGTAGGCTTGAACCAGTGACCTAATGATGCTTGCTTGATTCAGAAATTGAGGTTGTGCATACTTCTTAATTGTTTTCCAACACAGTTGTGGTACTAATTCACCTTCTTGCCTGGGCTCCATGGCTTCTTGGGTTTGCCCTTACTCTCTTAGCCTTCTATGTACGGTTAGTTCTATTTCTGGATCAGGTTCAAGTAGCTCTCTTTGATCTCTTTTACGCATGCAAGACACAAAATCTCACTTGAACAGAGAACAAGAGAAACAAGTGAAACAAAGAAAGAGGACGTGGTTGAAGAATAGTTGCTTAGTATTAGGTTAGCAGAACAAGACACCCCTCAACGGTGCCAAAAACATGTTGCTCAATTAACAGAATATCCACAAGTATACGTATCACCAACAAGTAGTAAAGAATGAGTAAAGTATCATTCCCACGAAGACTCTCCTACTAATAATTAAAATTAACACAACTAATTTTAAACCAAGTAAATCGAATAAGTCGAGTAGAATGCAAGTAATTTAAAAGATAGAAAGTAAGCAAACAGAAATCAATTAATGAAAAAACTCCTAAGATTCACAACTTCCCCAATTCTAGTCTTAAGCAAAAATCATTCTTTCACACAATTAATTCTACCATGTTATTAACCTAGGGTTCTAGTATTTCCCCGCCACCATTGTACACACCTCTCGATGTCATACAAATGTATCTAAGTCAAAGACACTAATCCACTCTATCTCTAGGTGATTAATGTTGAGAGGTCGACTAGTCCAACCCTAATTGACTATCTAGGGTGCTCACCACCTCTCGATGCGCTTGCACGAATAAACTCACCTCTCGGCATAAGTTAACCTAGATTATGCAATTTCTAGTGTGACCTCGATTCCCCCTCTTGAGGCTCATCTCTGTCTCAAGATCATTCCCATTGGTGGCCAATCCAAAAGAAAATATTAAGTACGGAATTTGCATAAATAACACCGAGGAAGCGTACCTTGACAGAATCATACGTATGAAAGAAAATCCTTACTTAAAAAACATTAAAAATGTTCCATTGATCCTCCTAAGAATCTAGGGATCTAGTTCAACATAATAATATGAATTACAAGAGTTGGAAGAGAAGACAACATTATGAAAACCACAAGAAAAGAGGTAGAAAGAACTTTGAATGGCAAAGTCGAGTCTCTTGATCCCGACTTTACGACTTGTTACTACGGCCCGTCTTCTCGTTTCGTAGTTGTTGCCTTTATCTGGCCTTTTCCTCCCTCTCTTCTCACCCTCTTTTCACTTGGGGGGTACACTACTATATATAGAGCCTTTACACTTCCTCCCTCTCTTGCTTTAATTAGTGTGGGATAGGAGGTCGTGTGTCCCACCATTTTGCTAAGTGGACCGTGATTCATAGACCGGAGTTCCAAGTCTTCTTGCTGAATCCTCTTTGTAGACCGTGATTGCCCTGTTCTGCGCGCAATTTCTTTTCTTTGGCCATAACTTCCTCGTCTCTACTCAAATTTGTGGTTCGCTTGATGTGTTGGAATCGTGACTCAATAAGATTTTTGATGATGTCTTATCTTTCCATATTTCTCATGAGGATAATATGATAAAATTCCTTTTAAAACTATTGCATTGGGCGTAGAATCATTGAACAAGTTATTTCTTCATCTTTCTGCTTATCTCCTTTCCATTCACTACACATCAAACAATTCTCAGCAGTATATTTTCTTCATTCCTAGAATTCTGAAACACATCATCTGGCTTCCGACATGAAATGATATGTAGTTAATCGTAAAATGCATGAAAAGTGGTCTAAGATACAAATATCTAAGTCGCGAATGGTACATAACTTATATAAATCACTGTATCAACAGTGATCAATGGAGCCATCCAATTTTTGCTTCACTTTATAGTCTTATGTACAACCTATAATATTGTGTTGAGGTAATCCCAAGTATAATTGTCGACTAGTGTTTAAAACTCTTCACTCATTATCTGAACCTAACGTATATAGTTTTGTGCTGTAGCGAAAAATTTGGGCTCCTTACCATCAAGAGATATTAAAAATGTGGTGGAAAGTTATGAGCTGACAAATCATGGAGGTGGGAGAGGCCCATCCAGAGTTCTAGTAGTTATCAGATGAGTTTGTGGAGTCATACTCTGTCCTATCTAAGATTAGATTAGAAAAGTAAGAAGTATTAGTTGTATCAACAACTGGTCTTCGTACCGAGGAACCGCGGAAAGATCGAGATCAAGAGGAACATTAGATGATGATGATTATCGTGATGAAGGTAAAGATAGGAGTTGAATAACTGGCAAATGTTGGTTTGCAAGGTCTAAGCTAAGAGAAGTGTTTGATGGAGCCTCTAAAGACTTTGAAGGAGGATTATTTGTAAGTAAAATAGAGTTCTTCATTGCAAAAGGAAAAGAAGACATATCAAAGATGACTACGTGAATAACAAAAATAAGACTGGTAAGAGAATAAAGACATCAGTATCCTAAATGATTCTAAAAAATAAATTGGATGATGTCGAAACTCTAGCTCATGACTGGTGTAGGGTCTTAGTACTAGAGAGTCTTGTGTGTAATGGCTTCATCATGTGGGAGTGGTTATGTGGTAAACTAGCCAATAATTCAAGATATTTGTTCATTAATTTTTTTATAAAACCTAAAAAAGGAAAAAGATAACCCTAAAATAGTTTGATTTCATTTGTTGGTGTCACCATATGATACGTTACATACAAGACTTTCTTCCTAAGTACAGGAAATAGTTTGATTTCATTTGTTAGTGTCACCATATGATACGTTACATACAAGACTTTCTTCCTAAGTATAGGAAATATAGGCATCCAAAGATTCATATAAATTAAATAATTATGAGAGATACGGTGATGTACTTGATATGAACAAAAAAACTAGAGGGATCAAGTGGGAAGTAGAATAATTAGATATTGTACTTTCAAATGCATGATTCCAATATTTTAAGGTACATGTAAATGAGAGCGACACCCACATCAATAATATAACTTTCGTTCTTTAGACCTATTTTGCTAAGGAGTATAGGGACACAATATATGATGAATGGTGTCATTTTCTTGTAATTCACTCCAAATCCCCTTGTAGCGTGTAACCCATGGGGATGTCACCTACACATATGTCTTGAACATGAACTTACCTATATTCATGGATTCGTGAGGTATTCTTGAGATCAGAGAAAATAAACTGCTCATAATCAAAATAATTATTAAAAATAAAATCCTCGGCCACCATCGAGCTGTAGAGTTTTGATTTTCCTATCGAGAATATTTTCAACTTGAAGACATAAAGCCTAGAAAATTTTAACTTTCATTTTAAAATTTTTCCAATATTTTCTATTTTTCTTTATTTGCTGGAATTTTATTTATAAATATTTTTTTTGTAATTTTATTATATTTTCTAAATTAAAATTTTAAACTTTCATGGTTTTTATTTGATTTTTTATTTTACTTGTATTCTTATTTTCACTTATAAATTTTTTTATATTTTCGTATTTTCGCTTTTTTAGAGTTTTAAGCAAAAAATTTTTCTTTTCCGCTAATATATTTTAATTTTTCGTTTATAAAACAATAGAACAAATATAGGCTAAAGTCCTCCATTCAGCAGGCCTCAACCTTATCAAAAGCGAAGTGATAACAAAAAGAGAAATTCTTAGGTTATCCTATTTCGTCACGTGATATAAGTAAGCACATATCAAAATATGACAAACGAGCAAACTATTATTAATTACTTGAGCAGTTATCATAATTAATATCAGTAAAAATAATTTAACCAGTTCTCCTTCACCACGTTATTGTGAGATATGACAGTTTAACATTTTTTCTAAAAATAGAATTTGCCTTCCTGTTCATCCAACTTTTCTGAAAATATGATTTAGCAGCTTTGACAAAAAATCTTCCCTAACAATGGGAAATCTTGAAGAAATTAGAGATGTACAGTTAATCCATCATATCCCGGACTTATATATATAATCCAATTTTTTAAAAATTAATTTAAGCGGAAAAGGTTTGATTCTAAACTAAAATAAAAGGCGTAGACAAGACGAAAGGATGACGTCAGATTGCGGTCATTCGGCCAAAAAAATGGAAAATGAGAGTTGGCCCAAAAAAAAAAACAAAAATGAGAGTAAAATTGGGGAAGAATGTGAACAGAATGTATAATTAAAGGGGCAAGAATGCAAATAAATAAGGGAAGAAATCTGCCTCTTCTTTGGCGGAGTTAATGATCAGGAAACAGATCAGCAAATGCGTGAAGAAAGTCAACCGAGCTTTCTTTCCATACCAGGATTTAAGATTTCCTTTATTTACTGTAATGACCCTTCAATTTCGAAATTTACTGCAAACTCATTCTACTTTCTTTCTCTAGCTTGGGAACCAGACCCATATGGAGCACTAAGATGTATTGCACCAGCAAGTTTTCGATGCAATGGTGTCACTACGTGACAATACTTATAAGATGATATCAAGTAATATAGTTCAATTATTTTTAAGATTTTTTTATAAAATCCTAAAAAAGATAGAAATAACTTAATTTAATTAGTTTGTGTCATCATATAAGCATTGCAACAAATGTAATGACACTATTACATACAAGACCTTCTCATCCTGTACGGTCATTGCCTTGTGATTTCACTTGCATTGCTATCATTACCATTATAAGCTGCCCATGAGAGTGAAAATCAGAACAGGTATCTCGTATTTCTGTTGCACCACATGATAGCATAGTGGATTAAATCCAGACATATGCTATTCTCAGAAAAAGTATATTGTACAGTTTTTTAAGATTTTTTTATAAAATCCTAAAAAACAATAGAAATAACTTAATTTAATTAGTCTGTATCATCATATATGCATTGCAACGTACGCGATGATATTGTTACATACAAGAACTTCTCATACTGTACAGTCATTGCCTTGTGATTATGGTTGCAATGCTCATTACCTTTATAAGCCGTCAATGAGAGTGAAAATCAGAAAAAGTATCTCGTACTTCTGCTGCACCACATGATAGCACGATAGATTAAATCTTGAAATATGCAACTATTAGAAAAAGTATCTCACGCTTCTATTGTAATCATAATAGCACAATAGATAAAATCATGAAGTATACAATTATGATGTGGGTAATGAGTGATTGGATAATTGCAATAGGTAAGATTTTGTTATGGAAGTAACATATGTTGTTTTGGAGAGTAGAACCATTGATAATCCCCACAAAAATCTCAACTATTAAGTGGGAATACTTATTTTTTTTTTTTATAAATCAAGTTTATTCTTAACTTAATCGATGTGAGATTTAATCTTCAATACCTGTTTTCACATGACAACGTGATCTGTTCTTACCACATACCCTTATGCATTTGCCCTCGAAATTTTTCTTCCCATCTCAAATAAAGGGGATAAACTACCACGAGACAAACTTTTTCTTTTGCCTCAAGTTAAGAACCATATGATATGGGTTTTCTTTTTCGTACTCCATAAGCATAACCATAAGCTGCACATTTTTCTTTTGATGTTAGGCTTAACTAATCATGAGTTCCTTAGTCAGACCTAATATATCATGAACTCACATAATAACCTACTCTAGTACTATCTAAAATACCCATTTGGACTAGGGGTGGCAATTTAGGGAGGCACGATCTTATCATGTAGGGCCAGCATGACTCATTAAGCATTTTGGGACGGGCTGGCATAGCCCGATAAGAGGGAAGCTTGATAAGGTTTGGCCCAAGTACGCAACCTTATCGGGCTGGCCTAATCCATTATTATGGTAGTTAATTTTTTAATTAAAATTTAAATTTATTTCAATATTTTTTATTTAAGAAAAATTTATTTTTACATCAATTTTAGTCTCAATTCAATTTATTTTTTGTGCTATTGGGCAATCAGGCCAACTAGGCCCTAATTCATGAGCATGGCCCTAGCATATTAAGAATTTTGGCCAGTTGGCCCAGCCCGTTAAGAATGTGGCCTAATAACCCTTGCCCCAGGCACGTCTTATTGTGCTGAGCTCGAGTCGGACCTAAACTACCAGGGCTAATTTGGATCTATAAGAGGGTGAGTTTACATCTACCTAGAAACTTAAATTATTAGATAATGATACTCAATTTTCTTAAAGATCCAAGGTTACTTTTAACCCAATGAGTAAATGGATAATCGCGTCCCTAAGAGATGCATTATTGTACATCAGCCTCATCCTTTTCTAATTCTGTAAATCAAAATAATCCTTCTAAACATCAATTAGGTCTTAATTTGAACCGCAATTAGGTCTTTTAAGTATTAATTTAGTCTTTTGAGCATCAATATGGCCCTTCTAAACATCATTTTGATCCTCCAAAATATCAATTGGATCCGTTAAATATCAATGTTGTTCTTATCATATTTGAATATCAATTTAATCCTTTTTTACATTGTATAAGTCCTTTTGTTCATATAATGTCTATTTTAATGAATATCATATTTGTTCGTCCATGTATATTCTCCAACATTTTAACATTTAATACCTCATTCTTAAAGAAATTGATGAATATCAATTTCGTCCTTCAATCAATTAATATCAATCTCCCTCTCCACCTTCCCCGCCCCCATCATCCGACTACACATGATTCTTTCTCTATCTTCTCGCAAATTATTACCATGTTGAGGAAGGCATTGAGGAGCTTGAAGGCCTTCCTAACCACATGCTTGCCTGTAAAATTAGAGCCTCTAGGTATTACCATGTCAAAGGAGGAGTGGAGAAGCCTATTTTGTAGATTCATATCTCAGCCTACAAACTCTCAATTTAGTGATTTTGGTGTCTCTAGAAACCTTGAAATGCATATTATAATTTAGAAATAAATGGAGCACTAAAAATAGTGAAATCGGCATAAACATTCACCCAAAGTTTACAAATTATCAAAATTTTTTGAAACTTCCAAATGTAATAAATTGAAAACTGTTCAATGAATTTGAGTTTTGTAAAATCTATAGGTTCCTAATGTTATGGGTAGTCTATAGATGCAAAGAATTCCCAAAGGAGGCCCTTACAAATATGTCATTAACAACCTAACTAAACTTTTTCTTTGTAATTTGCATGGATAAGGAAGGAAGTGAAAAGGAGGAGCTGATATAAACTGATCAAGACAACGCCTTTAGAGTCCTAAAAGCCTAAATTTCTCATAATCGGACATTTTGCTTTGTCTCGTGGAGAAGAACCTTTGGTTTCTCTTGAAAGATATTTGTACACATGTCTTGGGGAGGTAGGGAAAGAGACAGTAGTGATCGGGGGAGAAAGATGGGAACAATGGGGAGAGAAAGGTGTACATGCAGGCATGCATGTGTGTTAGGGAAGGGGGAAGAGAGATTAGAGTCATTCGGGCTAGAAAGAGAGGTGGGAGGGTGGGATAAAGGGAGGGAGAGAATGATGTGTGTGCATGTGTTAAGAGGGAGGGGCCGGCAATGACACGGAGAGAGGGGAAGAAGAGAGATCGGGTAAGAAATAAGGAAATTTTATACTTTTGATGATCTATTTGAAGTGGACCTATTTATCATTTTAATGATGCTCACATTATGTTAATACGTAGACAAAATTAACATTCACAAGCACTACATTGACATTTAAGAATCGACGTTCAGAAAGATTTAATTATTGATTTTTAAAATATATAATCGATGCTCAACAGATCCAAATGATATTCTAAAGATCTAATTGATGTCCAGAATGACTCAATCGATATACAAAATTAGAAAATGATGAACTTAATATACAATACGTCTATTAGGGATGATTTTCAATTGTCTTAGCTCATTCAATATGAGGATTATAGGCCGCTTTAACAAAGGATTCCATGTACTCTAGAATTCAGGAAGTTAAACATAATCATATGAAAAAATATATAATTTAGTACAGTTATATTATCTCTGACTTAAATTAATGGGTCTTAAATTCAATTCTCCCATAAAAACTCTCGACATCCCATTATTTTCCTCTAATTCCTACACTTCTAACCCCTAAAGGTATTGCTTTTAACAAAAGTAAAAAGATGTTGGAACTGACTGTGAAAAGAAGTATTTGTATTCTACCTATCTTATGTTCAAAATCCTTTGGATCTAGTCTTTACCTTTACATTTACCTTTTACGGTACATTTATTGACATTCATGCGAGGTATTAGGGATTAATAATTCGAATGGCCCAGGACATAGAAAAAATGTTAACCTTCCTCCTCCCCTCAATTTATAAAAACAAGATTTTCATGCTTTTATATGATGTTATGAGAAGAAAGCAGAAATCTTAGTATACAACAAATAATAATGATGAGTTTTTTTTTTTCAAGATATCTTTGTTATTTTCTTATTTGAAATATCCAAGGTCAAACAAAAATCATACAATCGAAGGCTCGCGGAACCTCGACGAGCCAGGTCTGGAAGGAGGATGTAGGGCGTGTGTCGGGTAGGTTTGTCAGTTGCTGAGGGTAAGGAGAAGAGGAGGAGAGCGGATTACAAATTAAGGATTTGTAAGTGAGTGAAAAATAGGAAGAGAAAAGGTTTTGAGTGAGACGAGACACTTAAATTGATGATTTTATGTTCCAAAAAATAAATAATAACGACAATGACTATAATATAAAGTAAAAATTAGGCTCAACTCTGCTCATTTTATTGGCGAGTCCAAGTCAAGCCGAACTCGAACTTGTTAAGATCGAGCAGAATTGGAGCTTTTACCGAGACGAGCCTGAACGCTTCATAAATTGTCTTAGCTAGGTTACACCCCCATGGAGGATAAAGACAGTTAATCTCACTTTTAAAATTTCAAAAATACTATTAAACTAATAAAATCACTTTTAAAATTATAACTATAGTTAACTACTCTCTAATTTTCCTTTTCAAATTATATATTTTAAATTTTTTCACGATACATTATATAAAAATTAAGCGTGTTATAAGTTAAATAATAAATACGTAATTTTAAATACATAAAATTATCTCAAATTAGAAATATGATTTAATAATTAATTATACTTTTAATAATTTCATACGTATTAGAGGTCCGCTCGTAATGAATCTAATGATACACGAAGAGAGAAGAAAAACGTGCACTACATTCCATTTGTGTGAAAGCACAATTAAGACTAACAGCATGAGTTTTTTCTTTGCCCGTTGAACGACACACAACAAAGCATGAGTGGGCTAATATGGTTTAATACATCTTCTTTTAAAATAAAATCTTAAATTTAAATTTTGTAAATAAAAAAATTATTTGAAAGAATTTAATCTTTAATATTTTATTTCAAATTTAAATTAATCAGAATCAAGTAAATTTTTATATATTAGATGGTTCCAAATTAAGTCGGGCTTATTGTCAAGGTTCTTACGCAATTATTTTTAAACGGCCCCCAACCCACCACACCATCCACAAACTTCTCTCGCCCTCTCACAGTCCGAAAAAGGATCTTCTCGTGGCCCTGAATTCCACCGGCACCGGTACCCCTAGTGGCCGCATTGCCGCCCCATGAGCCCTAAGACGGCCTGAATTTGCCACCGGTACGCACCAATTGAGATACTGAATCGCAGAATTGTAAGTAAATGAGGTGCAAAAGGCATCCTGCTGACCTGAGCAGCGCCGCGGGCGTCTGTGCTTCCTGTCTCCGGGAGCGCCTCCTTCAGCTCATCGACGAGCAAGCGCGCACCGATGAAGCCCTGGCGCAGGCCATGTACTCCCGCTCCTCTAACGATTGGCGGAGACTCGAGTCCCAGCCAGCCTTCCCCCGCTCTGTCTCCCCCTACATCGCTCGCCGGAAATCAGATAATCGCCACCAGAGTTTCTATAGTACTCCTCAGGTCGGCCCCACTTTCAGTGCGACTTGCAGCTTCCCTGCCTCGAAGAAGAAGCAAAGCAAGTTCTCCCTGTTGGTCAATCTATTCAGACCCAGATCCGATAAGATCGATTCCGACCCCTCGGTTTGTTCGAATTCGGACCCCAGGCTTTCTCCTTCCCGGGATTCATGCCAGGCGCCATCTTCGTCGTACTTGTCTCCTTCCTGGCTCTCATTTCTCCCTCGCCGACGCAACAAGGATCATCCGACGGGGGACGCCTGCGCCGCCGCCTGCCGACGGCCATGCCGGATATCGAACCGCGGGATTTCTCCGGAGAGAGGAGTCGAGTCGGACGATCTCTTCGAGAGCGGATACTCGTCGGAGTCATCGCATCAAGGTTGGCGGAAGACTCCACTCGTGGCGGTGACTCCGGCAGCTGTAAGACGGAAACGGACTGGGCACACGAAAAGCTCTTCTGGATTGGCCTTCTGCTTGAGCCCTCTGGTTAGGGCGAGTCCAAGCAGGCAGTGGAACCAGAAGGGAGGCCTGCAACCGGAGATTAGCGTCCCCGGCGAAATTAGGAACCCTGGGAAGCCGTACCTGTCGACGGCAGCGTCTTTTTCCGGCAACCGGTCACGCAAGCTCGCCGATTTCGGGAGAGTCAGCTACAACCGTTGATCGCGGTGACAGTTGAGATTGACTCGTTAGGCGAATGACCGTTTTGCCCCTAGTCACCTCAGATTTTTACCTTACTTCGTATGGCGTGACATGGTATGTATGATTCGTATCCTAGAGTTTACATTATATACGTAAAAGTAATACAGAAGGAACAACAAATTGAGGAGATGTTTGCGGTTGCTGGTTTCTTCACGCACAGTACGTATCCACACGCATACCGAAGTTTACAATATAATCGTCAACATTTCGAGTTACAGATATTTCATTTCTCACAGATAAATCATCCCATTCTGCCATTCGAATCAAACTATGCAAAGGATCGGACATATTATGTCTTCAGAGCGAGTGAAAAGCCTTTTCTCATGTTTATTAGCTCCACACCTTTCCTTTTTCCTTTTTTTTTTTTTGAAAGATAGTTGAATACATTTAGGGGCACTGGGTAAATCTCATCAAATTTATTATTTTTCAATATTTTCAACTGAGAAATCCTAGAAATTGCAAATTTTTTAATGGTGTTTGAAATGCTTGTTACCATCCATCATTGCCATTCAGTGCACGGTAAGAATACCACGAATCAATTATACAAATCTCTGTTCGGATTTTAACACCCATATAATTGATTCTTGAAATTTGTAAATATTTACATGTATTAAATCTAAATAGTAATTTATATAATCAATTTTTTATATATTACATATTCAGTATTTACTGCAATGCCAGTCTTCACAACTTCTGTCCTTTTCTTCCCTCGCAGTGAATCACAACTTCTGTCTTTGTTATAGCTAGTTAGGTGTTAGCTGCGCCATAAAGTCTGTATTGAAGATGGTCCAATTGGGCACTCTCAGTCTCAGCCCATATTATGACCATCAGCAATCTCATTGCACGGAACTGGCTAAGACGTACGGATCATTAACATCGTCTGTCTCCGAGTCCAATGCGCGTCTCGGAGGACCTATTATAGACACCCTAATTTTTGGTCGGTGAAGTTTTCAAGCTTCCACACCTCTGTAAACTACTATTGTATCCGCATCCCATGAAATGAATAGGCACAATTTTTAGGTCTCGGTCATACATTACCAGTATAGTACCTTAATCTTGATTCGATCATGGCATCACGGCATGCTATGACTAAGTGTCATTGTACCATCAAGATTTTATGAATAGGCTGGACTAATGTAAAAACATAATTAATATAAATTAATTGAGATTGGATTTGATACTCTTTTCATTAAATAAGATTTCAATTCGAGTGGTAGAGTTGACCGTTGTAGAGGTTTGCTCAAGATTATGACCCAGAAGAGTGAGAGGAGTGGAGATCGCATCAGGGCCGTCCGTTTTGTTTACGTGGAGACGGGAGGCAGCGTTGTGGAAATTCCATTTCTGAAGTGGGGGAATGAGTGGGAGTGGAACCCACTCGCTTTTAAGTGCTTCCCTTCCCATCTGCAATAGCACTAATTGCATGGCCCCCACCAGTATTACTATTACGACCACCACTATTACTCCTCCCCGGGGGGAGAGGGAGAGATTCAATGCCAGTGTGAATGCGCCATCTATTCTTATGACGACCCGATTTGGCGGTGGCCAAATGGAGAAATGGCACCGGTTCTCTGTTTTTTTTCCTGTAAATAATTAGTACAGACTAATTTGAATTTGAGTTAATTTGATTTATTAAGAAATAAAATTTTATCAATTAGGCTTTGTCCTTTAATAAAATTCAAACATAATATTTAATTTTGAAGAAAAAATATCGAGTCATGTAAAATATTCACTCGACTTATAAGAAGGTGGGGAGCTCTTACATGTGACCGATATATTATATGAGTACCGCTGCTGCTTGGTAGAATAAGCCAATATGATTCAACTATGTTAGTAGATTCATAAGAGATGACTTAGGTGATAAAATACATATTAAAATCTTTCTAAAAAAATCCCTAGAACCAATATAAATTCTGAAAAATCAAAGAAATTCTTTAAAAAAACCCGATATTTATTAGAAAGAGCGAAAAAAAGATGTCAGACATTATATTCTATAGTTTTCTTAGATTTTTTAAAGATCTCTTAGAGTTTTTACTATTTTTTTAATTTTTTATTTATGATTTAAATTTATATTTTATTATTTAATTTTTTTCCTCATAAATCTACTAATTTACCTTTTTTTTATTGGCCTTTCACCCGCAATGGTGTTGACATTGTATCCCATGACGTACAAGACTTTCTCAAGAGGATGAGACTCACATCCATCAAAAAGCTTGAACTTACATGATATTTGATTCTCATACCATGTAAAATGTCTATCTCACTTATAAGAAGTTGAGGCCTATATCCACAAGAAAGTTTAAACTGCTGAGTAACGGTAACTTAATTCTCTTACATAATATTACTGGTTTCAGTTTGTTGTCTTTCCATTCATATTGGTTAAAATGGCCATGCTTCTTGCACGCTTCCACCATCTGCCCTTTTATTCCTGAGGTGGACGGATCCTGAAGCTGGTGCCCGTTCCCCCGGGGCCACGACCAGTAGGTCGGGTTCGGAAAAGATTTGGTCCCTCGCAATTGACTTCTCACCAGCCCGATTCGATTCGCAAAATAATTCTCAATGACTTGTCATCGGATGCTATCGTGATAAAGATTATTAGGATTTGACAGCTACCCAATCTTTCTGTAGAATGATAAAGTTGGAATGCAAGTTCAAGAGAGGTTCGCAATTTTTTTTTTGTTTATCTTAAAAATAAGAAAGAATGAATTGGATATAAATTTAAGAAAAGCTAAGGAATGGGCATTCATGAGGTTTTTAAAGGAGTGCTCATTCCATTAATTTCAATAAAAAATTTCATCTAATGCAACGATCATATTAATTTTCAATAATACAACCACATAAAAATATAGAAAGAATTAGAGAAGTTCTCGTTCCATTCCATTTCATCTCAGTAATATCTACCAAATATAGTATAAGAGTTAAAGTGAACTTGTCCGTGATATACGTGCTTTCATACTCACCGCTGAGAGTAGTGGTCTAGTGATCCAAAATTCAGTCACACACGGTTTTATAAGACCAAGTTTACAGGTTCGAGTTCACTCTACACAAAATCTGCTAAAAAGGGCTCCCTGAACCTAAACTTTAACGGCTAGCTTCTTAAACTACACTTTATCACTTGTTTTTCAGTTCGTTTTATATATTCATGTTTTAATGCAAAAATCTAAATATTAAATAACAGAAATGACTAGACCACCACTACTTTTACGCTCATTTTACTGATAACAAAAGTTGTTTTCATACTCACAAATCTAAATAGACGCAATAAGTACCATAGGTAGAACGAAGGCCAGACATGAATGCGAAAATAAACGAATGGTTTAAAGCTGGTCCAAGAATAATTCAGGGCGGGGGATGTGGATGAGATGTGTGGACAGAGGAGGTGGGTTTGGCGGCAGGTGAAGTGGAGGTTCATCAACGCTGTCGCTGGCTGAAGCGGAGTGGTAGACGCGGACAATGCTGTGTTGGTCACGAAAAGGTCCGAGTCCTACGTGGTCGTGGAAGCCGGAGGGCTTTGCAGTTCCAATGTCCTCAGCGGAGGAGGAATCGCAACAAGGAGGCGCCACGTACGATGGGGTTGTAATCTATGCCAGTGAAGTATGGTGCCGGAGCCCGGTGACACTTGAGAAAGAACTGTAAACTGTATAATTGAAGCATGGGAACCGTACAGATATCCCCAGTAAAAAGGTCCCGAGACAAGGAGGGCATGTATTCAGAATGTGAATCCCAATTGGAGGAGAGAAGGCGTATTTTGCCAACCAGTTAGTGTAAATGCTGCCCTGCCAACCCTCCGATTCGATTGAGGTCATATTTTGTTCAGTGATCTTTTTTTTTTTTTCCTTTTTTTGTCGATAAGTTGAATGTTGAGCTCGAATACTCGTTGGAATTGATTTTTTCTTATCTTCGAGTCAACTGTCTAATAGCTTTTTGTAGATAAATTGCATGGTCATAAGTTAAAAGCTAAAAGGAAGAAGGCAATTGGATTCGTGGCTTCACACGAAATATAGGGGTTGAAGAATAACATAGCAACGGTGTTATGGGCAGTCTAAAGCGGTCTCAGTTTAGTAATATTTCATGTAGTATCAGAGTCAATCGTGTAGGCTTACATTATATTAGGTCCGAGTGTAAAACTCGTGACCCGTTAATAACGAAACCGGAATAAAAATGTCCGATTGATGATTATTGCCCCCCCTCACCAGAGTACAGAAGAAAAATACCTGGCTTGAAGTAAGCTATTGAGGGCAGATGTCTAAAAACATGTGTCAATATTGAACACGTTGCACATGAGACCAAGAGATTTTAGATCCGATTTTCACCGGTGGAACTTTTCATACTCTATTTATTCCTTCTCTCTTTTACACCTATGTGTCTCATTTGTATATATAAAAAAAAAAAAAGAAAATTGTTAAATGGTCGATACTTAATATACTGCACAAGATATCATCCTTGTAAAACATTAATCTTATTAGATGATATCAGGTCGACGTTTAATATTTACTTGGTAATAATTTGTAATATATCGTCGGAGTGGGAATAGAAACCATAATTTGAACCATTTATCCATATTTTATTTTTAAAAAAGAAATATTATTTTTGAGGCAAAACATATACTCTAACAAAATTTCTTGCAAGTAAAATTTCAACTGAATTTAATTCCTTTCCAATTTTAATAAGCATTATGGTTTATGGCTTTGATCAACATCTGATCACGATTGACTGCAAATATTGATGAATTATGTGTTGTGAGCGGATTGTTGGTGAAGTTGGTGACTGGTTTGGGAGGAGACTACCAAAGACAGATCCCGGCTTATGTAAGTGGAGAAACTATCGGAGACAAATACGAATTTACATTAGACGTTACTGCGATTACTGGATCGTACAAGAGGTTAAACCCATTTACACTTAAAAGGTAAGTTATCAAGTGGCAGCATCTAATTCTCCTATAAACGCATTATTATTCTGTTATATGACATACGGGTGATCTAATAAATATAGTTATTTTGTAATGTTTCTTATATGTTGACAATAAGATCGCATACTACTATTAATTTCACAGCAATCTGCACTACCGAATAACTGGGGAGAATGTCGGATGCAACTAGTATACCACAGGTCAGTTATTATGCAGTGTTAAGAGCTAGTGAAAATTAGTCATTTTAAAATTCTTTTATAAAACCAAAAGATAAAAAAAATCCTAAAAATAAATATATTTTATTGATTTATGATATCATGTAAATATTATTATATGATATATCCGTTATATGTTACACTTGTTCGATTAATTGCCACCATCGAAAATTCCTTGCTAGTTACAATGGTTCTAGTGCACCTAATTATGATTAAAAAAAAAAAAAAGAGGCAATGTTGTTGGATGGTTGATGACGATGATGATGGAATTCCACTTTCGTTTTACTAACCTTTCCTTCTGCTTAACTAACCCACGTCTCTCTGTCTTCCTGTATTTATTAGGACCCACAGAGTTGGAATTATCCTCTTCTTCTTCTTCCATTCACATCAGTTCTCAAATTAAATAAAAACATTGAGCATCTTCAGTTAACCCTATTAAGACAGAGAATTGAGGAGAGGTCTCACCATGTCAATACCTAATACACAGTATGGTATATGTATTTATACGTATGAGTATACAATCGTTATGGTTATAAAAGATAACAAGGAGTACTACTGTATAGCAAAACATCTCTAAAATATCAACTCGTGCCTATTTTATATCATTTCTATTCATTACTCCCCTCAAGAACAGTGGGAGATCCTGGAATTGAGTTTGGACCAAAGAAGTGAGAAGCAGACACAGAGAAGATATTGATAAAAATAGGCTAGCCGGTTGATCGATTGTACTAATGAACCGAATAGAGACACACATGCAGTTATTAGCTCACTGACAAAATGATAGCTGATCTCAATGTATTTCATCCCAACATGGAACACTGGATTCTCTGTTAAATAGATAACGGAAATATTTGTCGCACCAAAAGATTAGAGGACTAGGAGAACAAATGTCAAGTTCCTACAATATTGATCAAATCCAAATCAACACTATAGTGGCATTAACAAAGCTCTTATATTCCAACTTTGTACTCAAGCGAGTTACTTTACATTACTTTGAACTCCAAGAAATTAAATTTCAGCCAAGAAAAATAACAATCCACTGACTGAGTGCTTGTCATTTGGATTGCTAGTCCAATCTACATCAGAGAAGGCATGTTGAGAAAAGGAGAAGCCCTTTTAATTAGGAGGTCATGAGTAATGGTGCATTTCAAGTAATAGAGATTGCATTTGACTACTACTCAATGAATTGTGAAAGGTTGTTGCACACATTGGCAAATATTTTGAATAGCATAGGTGATGTGTAGTCTAGTGAATGTGAGATGCTACGACGGTCAAACAATTTGATGATACGATGATAGATTAGGATGTGGATAATCATCATATAAAGATAATCGAGAACCAAACACAACTAGGGAAAAGGATGACTTATAGTCAAGCATTGCAGCTTGATCAAGCAGAGTATAGATATATTTGGATTAAGTCAAGACCAGTACATTGTTATCCTTATGCACCTCAATACCTTGAAAGTATTGGATGGAACAAGGTCCTTCATGGAGAATTCCTTGTTAAGACAATCTAGCATAGAGATGAATGGCACATTAGGCGTCTTGTAAGGATAATATCATCAACATAAACTAGTAAGAATAACACAAAACTCTAGCGCATGCATGGTGAATAATGAATTATCTGCTATTAGTCCAACTAAACCCATTTGAAGTCGAAAGGAGCTTAGGTGACAAAACCATGCACTGAGAGCATGTTTTAGTTCTTAGGGAGAGCGATGAAGTGGATAGATATAATAAGGGTGAACTAAATAAAAAAGCTGGGGGATTGTTGCATATGTACCTCCTCATCCAAATATTTATGGAAAAACACATTTTTAACATCTAGCAATTAGCTTAAAAACTAGGCTGAATGGTTCATCATAGTTGATGCCTTCCTACTAATTTTAACCACGAGCAGCAAGCAAGCCTTCAAGTAGTCAGTGGAACCGTCTAGTTTCTACTTGACATCGAATACTCACTTACAACTGATGACATGAGGAGGTAGCACTAGATCCCACTTATGGTTGTCAAAAAGTGCTCTGTATTCCTCATGCATGGCATTAAGCCAACATGGATCCTTTTTTACTGCAAAGAAGGATTGAGGTTCATAAGCCTTGAGAGGAACTAAGTATGTAGATGGATGTCTAGTAGCATAAAATTGATGCGGTGGTAGTGTAATATCTTATCACAAGCCACCATGGATGAGTATGCCTTGGGATGCCAATAGTGAGCTTGTTAGTATATAACTCAACAACAAAATTTAGTGGTATCAGCAACGTCATGTGTCCTGAGAATTTACCTTAATTGGGATAGCTAGTAATAGTGATAGAAGAGGTGAGGTTACAAAGAGAAGAAGCCAGGAAGCACAGGACAAGGTGCATTGGAGTGGGCTCAGAAGAAGCTGCCTAGGGGACCACCAAAGAATGTGGCGACGTATCCGAATTAGGTTGCCCAAATGAGTAACAAAAAAAATTGCTTATAAAAAATCCCGTTACAAGCAAATAATATGTGCTCTGAAACTAGTTCAAGGCAACAGTAGCCATGGTAATTCGATGGATATCCAAGGAATATACACGGGCGAGACTGAAATTCTAATTCAAGGATGCTGTAGGAATGAAGGTGAGGGAAACAATAATAACCAAAGTCTCTAAGAAGACTATAATCAGGATGGTGCCATGTAGTAGCCAAAATAGAGAAGAATACTAAAGATATCCAGTCAGGAACCCATTGATTAGGAAAATAGTTGTTTCAAAATGCAAAATTCCAAAAATTTGGAGGGTAAGTGAGAATGATTACAAAGAGTTAAACCCATATCCACGATCTAGCAGTGTTTTGACAGACCCATTTTTGGGATACGTGGATAGGAAATCCAATGAACGGTGCAATATGTTTCTAATTCATTTTGAAAATCATTAGATACTGAAGGTATTTAATTTTTCGATCAAAAAGGTTATGTACTCGAAGTCTAAAAGTATCAAAAATCTAGTTGATGTTTGATCAAGATTTCATTATAAAAAACTAGAAAAATTTATTGTAATCATTGGGAAAATGAATGAAGTAGCGGTGTCCTATATGACATAGGACAAGAGCGGGCCCCCCAAAATGTTTGTATGAATCAATTCTAAAGGAAAGAAAATGCTTTATTCAATTCATCAAAGTTTATACAGGAGTCTAAAAGCAAACATGGTAACGTTGACGCTTGATTCACATCCTTGATGTTTACATCTATGAACACAATAACATTAACCCTCTTGTATATTTCTCAGTTGAGTCCAGTACAATCAAACCATTTTCCTAAATTGGGATTTTCAGAATAAATGTTCTTGTCTTCCAAAACTAAGACATGTTTTCCCAAATAAGAATGAAAACTCGAATGCAATTGATTTTGCAATGGTTTGAAATGTCTCGTGGAATTTTTGAAAAAGAAGTGCCATGCGAAAAGGTGTTTGCCATGGCAGGATGGCTATGTGAGAGCATCCTCCTTTGTCACAATTATATTATGTTAGGAAATGAAATATTTAAGAATAGAATCATATTTATTAATTTTAGGATTCTAAAAAAATTGATTAGAATATCATCTAAATATTCGGGGATTATTTCAATTATAAGTTTTCTTATTTAGTAATTATTCTGAATCCATAAATAGGCTTGTCTTGTTGATTCCATTGGGCTTTTTTTTTTTTTTGCTAGTTTATAAAGGAGGCAAGTAGGCTTAGAAGAGATAAAAGTAAGAGGGGATAAAAGGAGTACGGAAAGTCTCACCTGTGAGATCAAACCTAGGACTTCTAAGTCATAGGGTGATATTGGTACGAGAAGTCTCATTGGTGAGATCGAATCAATGATCTCTAGGTCATAAGACAAGAGCGATATCAATTATATTAAGCCCTCTAGTTATTGATTTCTTTTAGTTTGCATAGCATAATGGTGCTCTTATTGTTTCAGACCAATGACTACTGTTTACACATGTTACCTCTAATTATTGTTCTCTTACTTTATTTTTATTTTCTACATCATATCAAAGCAGATAATGGGGCCATTGATGTAATGGTGAAGACATACTAAGAATGCTTAAGTTAATCCCTGGCCTATGATATGAAGTCAAAGAAGAAACAGTTTAAGTCGATTAATTCGATTTCTGAAAGTAAGGAGTATCAATTCAATATTATTTGTCGACTTATGATACAATAATGCTTAAATCAACTTTTATATTATTGCTGGGGAAAGAAGGCATGCATCGCCGTCTAACTCAATCTAATGCTCGGCATTCAAATATTGAAGTGAAAATATACATTTCGCTATATTGCATACTCATCTTAAGGGAGTGCTGCGAATAATATTATACTATGTTAGAGAATAAAATATTTAAATATATGAAAATATCTACTAATTAAGTTAGCTCATATAGGTAGGATTTTGTAAAATTTGATTGGAATATCATTAAGATATTCTAAAATATATCATATATTATCAATTTCCTATTCAATTATTTTCTCGAGACTAAAAATGGCTTATTTGGTTAGTATCATATATTCATAATATGATTATTTTGTTCTACTAACTAATTTGTGCTCCTATTATCTCTCATTCTTCTTCTATTATTTAGATTTTAATTATCTACAACCGTTATGGAGCATTTTATCAATGCTTGCATGGTGGATTTGATTAACAAGGATGATGAAAATGTCATGAGGTCCTTTTGATATTGAGGGGTGCTTCAAGGAAACTTGTTGTTTTCTTTTTTTGTTCAATAAATCGAACTTGAAATATAACACAAACATATAACAAAGCGACAAGTTCCTACATTCCAGAACCTCCCTCACAACCTGGATACCCCTCAAAAATTGTGAGATCCTTCCTAGCAGCTAGCTTGCCATACTTACATAAATCATGAGCATTTCTATTTTTACTCCTACTTATCCACTTACATTCCCACCAGAGACAAGTAGAGGTACATTCCAAAAAGTCATGAATAGCCGTTCTACAATCCCATGAAACATTCAAACGATCAGAAATAGCCCGGGCAATAGTTTGGGCATCAGTGTAAAATCTTACCCTTTTCCAATTCTTAGATCTAGCAATATGAGCAGCTAGATATAAAGCCCTTGCTTCAGCCTGAGCTGCAGATAAAGCTAGACAATTTTGATACCATGATAGCACACTCTTACCATTTTCTGAAGCCAACCCTGCAATACATGCTTTCCCATCAGTCCAAGCTGCATCTGTTGAGATTGTAATCCCATTGAACCTTGAGAGATGATCCCCCTCTTGATAACGACTTTCAGGAGACTCCTCAAGGGATCCTTTTTCCCCAAACATATCCATTTGCTGACTTTGAATTGTTCCACAAAAGTTCTTGAGACAGAATCTAAAAAGGAGAATAAGTTAGTCTCATTTTTAGAGAACAAAGCTGAGGTACATTCTTTCCATAAAACATAACATAAAACAGCTCCAAAGATAGTAAATCTTTGTTTTTCAATATCATTTCCTAGAAACAATTTTGGGTTGTAGATAAACTCAATGAGTTCTCTTGGTGTAAGTTTATCAGCAGACTTGGGAATACAACACACTTTCCACTCCGATTCCCTCCAAGCAATCCTAGAGAAAACACATTCATTGTAAAGATGTGTGAATTCATCTGGACCATTTTGGCACAGTGGACAGATTGCCTCACTGTTATAAGGCCAAGGGAGAGAGTTAGAAGCCATCCTCCAAAGGTGGAGTTTGAATCTCTCATGGATCGTTAGTTTCCAAAGAGATTTCCAAAATTTTTCATTACCACTATGAAATCTGTAGTTTTGATTCAAACAATAAAAACTCTTAACACTATGTTCCCCATTAGGAGAAGGGGTCCATATCCATTTATCTTGACAGTCATATTGTGAAAGACGTATCTTTAAAATATTATTAATCGTGCTTTCATCAAAAAGGGTTCTTAATAAAGGAACATTCCATGTCTTAGTTTCTTGGGAAATCAAATCTGAGACCTTTAATTCATTATTCATGTGTGTATTCCAGGCTGGTAAGGCTTTAAAATTATTATTTCCTGGAATCCAAGGATCAAACCAAACTTTTGTATTGATACCATTTCCCACAGAGATACTACTAAACTTTATTAAAGTGCTTTTACACTCTTGTAAACCCTTCCGTATATAAGAACTCCTAGCCGTAAGCCTTCTATTCTGTTGAATCAAATTTCCATATTTTAAGTTGAAAATTTTACTAGCCAAACTATCTTTTTTGGTGCTTAACAACCATGCTGTTTTGGATAACATTGCAGTATTCATATCAGAAGCTCTTCTGATGCCTAATCCTCCTGAATTCTTAGGTTGACATACCTTATCCCAACTTATGGTTGAATGAAAGAATCTCTGATCTTTTGTTTTGCCATACCAAAATCTTCTATTAAGTTGATCTATTCTGTTACAAACCTTCATTGGTAATTTAAAAGTTGCCATAGTGTATAATGGTATACTGTTCAAAACCAACTTAATTAGAGTGGTTCTACCAGCCCATGATAGTGTTTTACATTTCCAAGCAGCCAATTTGTTTTGGATTTTGCTTATTAGATGTTCAAAGGATTCTGCTTTCCTCTTTTTAATAAATAAAGGGTTTCCTAAGTACATGGTTTTCTTATCTAACTTTTTAATGTTTAAGATTTATTTCAGCCTGTTTTTCTTGAACCACTAGCTTTTTTAGAGAAAAATAGGCCTGATTTATCCAAATTAATTTGTTGCCAACTCCAAGAAGAAAATGTTTCAAGAATGGTTTTACAATTGTTTGCACACGAGTTTGTTGCTCTAGGTAGTATTAATAGGTCATTCGCAAATAATAGATGGCTTAATTTAATGTTATTTCTCAATACCTTAATGCCTTTTAGCAAATTCAAACTTTCAGCCCAAAGGAACATTCTTGACAAGATTTCCATAGCAATGATGAAAAATAAGGTGACAAGGGATCCCCTCGTCTCAATCCTCTACTAGCCTTGAAGAAACCTTGAGGGGATCCATTTATTAAGATGGGAACACGATGGTGTGGAGATGCATTGCATTATCCAACCTATAAAGGTATGATGAAAGCCTAAGTTTTTTAGAACTATTTCTATGAAATGCCATTCTAACCTATCACAAGCCTTTGAGAAATCAATTTTAATACCCATAGTTCCAATTCTACCATTTGACTTATTCATGTAATGAATAGCTTCTTGGGCAATTATTACATTTTCATTTATCCATCTACCTTCTAGGAAGGCTGTTTGGTTGGGTGATATAAATTTACCCAATAAGGGTTTAATTCTATTGACGATTATTTGGATATAACCTTACAACAGAAATTTGTAAGGCTTATAGGTCTAAAATCATTTATATCAGTTGCTCCTTGTTTTTTTTGGATTAAAGTTATAAAGGTGGTATTCCATTCTTTTAGGATATATCCTGTTCTAAAGACAGTTTGAATTGAACTAATGAAGTCAGTTTTAATTATACTCCAGTATTTTTTATAGAATAATCCAAGCATGCCATCAGGTCCTGGTGATTTAAGTGAATTCATTGATTTAATCACGTGCTCTATCTCTTCCTGATCAAGTATTTTGATTAAGCTTTCATTTTCCTGTTCAGTTACTACTAGGTTTATAAGATTGTTCAGATCTTCTGGGCATGCCTTTGCTGAAGTAGTATATAATTTAATATAATTCCTAATAAAATAATTCCCAATTTCCTCTCTATTGTGCACCCAGTTTCCTTCCTCATTTTTAATAGCATATATAGTATTTGACCTTCTTCTTATTAGTGTTGACAGATGGAAAAATTTAGAATTTTTATCTCCATCTTTTAACCAAAGTTCTCTTGATTTTTGTTTCCATATAATATCTTTTTTTTTTAATAATTTCCTGTAACTCAGTCTGTAAGTCATTCTCTAAGATTTTATTTTCATAAGAAGGTTCGTTTTGTTGTACACGATTAATTTCCTAAAGCAAGAAATTGATTCTAGTATCACAATTCTTGAAGACCTCTTTATTCCATTTTTTCAAGACTATTTTTGTGGTTTTAATTTTAGCACTAAACCTAAAGGATGCGGATCCATTAAAATGAGTGCTCCATGCTTTGTTTATAGTATCATAGCATGTGGGGTCTCTAGTCCAAGCTGCTTCAAATCTAAAGGGATAAGGCTTATTGTTTGAATCAAGCCATAATCTAAGTAAAATAGGATTATGATCTGATTTGGTTGTTGTTAAGTGCAAAACTCCTGCGTTGGGAAACATGATTTTCCACAAATCATTTGCTAAGACTCTATCCAGTCTTTGTCTTATACGACCCATTCCCACTCTATTATTTCTCCATGTATGAATGTTCCCATAAAATCCCAAGTCTATACAACCTGAGTTTAGTATGAATCTCTCAAAATAATTTCTACTGGAGGAAATAAATGATCTCCCTCCCCTTTTTTCTTCTGGGGTTAGAACTTCGTTGAAATCTCCAATGATGGCCCAGGGTTGATTCATGGATTTTGAAATATTTGTTATTTTATTCCAAAATTCTTTTTTTTATTATAATATGCTGGACCATAAATACAAGACAAGAGCCATTTGGATGGCAGAATCTGGTGACCAATACTGAAATGGATAATATGAGAGTCAAAATGTAAAACATTTACCTCTAATTCCTCATGCCATAGCAAACATAAACCTCCTGCTAGATTGATTGCGTCCACTGCAAACCATTTCTAAAACCCGCATTGCTTTGCAATCCTTTCACATCTGGTTGAATTCACTCTTGTCTCCGATAGGAATATAATATTTGGTTTATTATTTCTAATGAGGGTCCTTAGGGTTCGGATTGTCGAGGCTCCCCCGCTCCTCGACAGTTCTAGGCAAGAAGACTCATGGCGAAGGGGGGGGCATGATTAGACCCGCCTCCTCGGCCTTCTGGACATATGGGATGGTAGATGAAGATGAGGACGACCTCTCAATGAACGCATGCAAGGCTGGATCAAAGTTGGGCGCAGCTCCTAACTCCAAAGGATTTTCATCCATCTAATTTTCCTGCTCATCTATTTGGCCCATGTGGATTGTCGTTCTCTCTAAGCACAGTTCAAACTTCCTCTTTTTTGGAAGGGGAGGAAGAGAAGAGGATTGTAAAGGGGATAGTGAGGTGTTTGAGTTCACCTGCATCGTCTGAGTGAGAAGAGTAACAGATGGAGAAGAGCCCTGTGGTACACTATGTCTTCTTATAGAACGTTTCCTAACAGAGCTTGCAGTGGGGCCTTTTAAATCATATTCGGCCTTTGGACTGGACCCAAATATGAAGCCCAATTTTCCTTGCTCAGCAGGGCTGGAGACTTGTTCCAGAGAAGCTATATTTGGACTTTTAAACAACAGAGGAGAAGTGGGCCCAACTGACAAGCCATTCTAGTAACTTCCTGTGCTATTTGAAACCGGGCTTGCTCCTGCTCCAAAATATTAGTGGATTCGGATTGTAAAAAGCTAACTCGAGATTGAGTTCTCTGTTCCGTTAGGGATGCTTTAGAGAGAATTTTCAAACTTGAAGAAGACAACATTTGAGGCTGGTAAGACGACTGCCATTGAGTCCCTCCAACGGTCACTGACATCAACTTTTGAGTGGCTATGAGAGTTTGTAGAAGGAGATTCAGGGGTACTTCCATTTTCCACTCTGAGAAAGGGCCCATATTTGCCTGAATCTGGTTTAGAAGGAGCGGTGCAAAAAGTTTTTTCATGTCCCAATCTGCCACAAATATAACAAAAGGTTGCCAATTTCTCATATTTGACGCCAACCCAGCAAGTAGAGTCTTTACTCGTGCGGATCTTGAAACCACGACACAGGGGTTGATGAGCATTAACCTTGACCAAAACTCTTGCAGATTGGAAGAATTTAGGTAAGGAGTCTTCTTTCCAGTCGATTTCCAGGACCTCTCCTATCCTGGATGCAGCTTTGAGTATATTTTCCAGCGAAAGGAACTCTGGAGGAAGATCTATTATGTGTACCCAAAAGTTTACAGTAATGAAAGAAATTTTTTCCAAAGGCGAACCTACAGGCCACTCTTCAATCAGCAAATGAGTACCCTTGATAGACCAAGCACCTCCACGGAGAACTCTCTCCCCATCCCATGAATCCTCAAAATAGCAGACATAAAGATCTTTTACCTGCTTTGCCATTCTGATAATAAATTTCTTCCTTGTCACCCAGATACGATTTAGCTGGCCAATGATCTCCTTCTTGCTAGGAATCCGGAATCCATGCGATTTTAGGAGTAGCAAGAGCACAACCTCTTGCATGGTGTCTTCTGAAACCGGGGCAAGCTCCAATATGTTGTCTTCGTCATCCGATTGTAATATTTCTTGCATTTCGGTTGTCTGAGAAGCGACGAACTGATCTTCCGCCATTTTTCTAGCTTTGAGAAGAATCGAAAGACCAGAAATCTGGAGAGGTCAGGAAAAGGAGAAGAGGGTAATGCCTGATTTTTGGGAAATAATGGTTTCTCCCGAGACTTCCTGGGAACTCCACAGTATAGTAATCACTTCCAGCATTAAATACTGGGATTTAAATCCCCTTAAATCCGGGGTTCTCCAATGAAGGGAGACTGAAATTCCTCCAACTAGGGAGATAAAAAAGTTAGAGAGAAGCGAGAGCATTTTAGAGCGAGAGAGAGTACATACTAGATTAGGAAACTTGTTGTTTTCAATACTCAAAAAATGCTCCTCAAGATCCTTGTACTTTGAGCTAGTTGGTTGTGGTCATTTAGAGGTTGGTCGGGTATCTGCAAGAAAGTCAAATTCGGATTTGTGACTTGTATTTAATTTAGAAAAAGAGTTGTAAAAAAGAATAAGAGAATATGATAGAGAGTCGAGAGAGATTTCAAGTACCGGGCATCCCGAGGGGCCAGGTATATAGACTTTTTCGATTATACTAATTGGTATTCAGAAGGCCAATGGATCTTGACTGATATAGGCTCGAGCCGGGTTAGCCTACTAAGGAGATTAAAGGCTCGAGCCAAGTTAGCCTGCTAAGGAGATTAAACTCTCTCAACATAAATTTTCTCTATTCACAAATTTGAATCTGATATAGACATGCTCGGACCACGTGATGAGTCTAATTGATGGGTATAGGCCCGTCTGAGGGTCTAGTTGAGGGTAGGAGTGCTTGACTGTTCGAATGCGACTGAGTCGGGCTGGGTGAGTTGGGTCGTTCGGTCAATGAACTTGGTGAAGTCTACATTAGACATATCAGTGGAAGATTCCCTGATCTTTCCCTCTTGACCATTTTATTGATCTTTAAGTGGTCCTGCTTGCTTTTTCAAACGCGGTTCTCGCAAGTGTTCGTACATTGATATGGAGATATTTTTAGGTGATAATATCTGGTAATGTAGTATGGGAAATTATCAATTAAATTATACCGAATGAATGATTGATATTAATCACTCGATCAATTATTACAATTATCATCAATCAAAGTAACTTAATTGGTATTTTCTAGAGCCATTTGAAATCTCGTCATTAATATTGGGCAAACCGAATGGACCGTCGTCAGTTTTTGTGATGGCTGCATGTAGACGTGTATCAAGGAGAAAGTGCTGTGTGTCATTTATATATCATAGTACGTGCGTGGTGTCAAAAGTTAATAAATTCAGTTATTTTTAAAATTAATTTTTATATTCAGATTTTATGAAAAATTTAAAATGATCGAATTTTATTTGTTTGTGTCACTACGTAAGCACTTCGACTTGCTCGATACAAACATGACTTTTTATCTAAATTAAGAAAAAGACTGAAAGGGGAAACCGTGTACCTACAACGAAAGATTGCCATAACTTTCGGTCGATTCTGAATTAATTAATCCTTGACCATTTCGTAGATAATGGTTGGAGCATAAAAAAAGTTGGATGCAATTAGCTTCATGGTCTTTGAATTTTCGCGAGCAGGAAGCTTGTCAGTTGGTCGTATTCTAATCCTTAGTATGAAAAAAGTAATTCTTTCTTTCAATGAATTGATCCGTTCTAGCACTGGTGGTGGAATCGATTCGCAAGGTGATGGAAATTAGAGAAATCTGTTCGATACAGAAGCCTTTTTTTTTTTTTGGTTTGATAACACGAAGTTTATTTTCCCTCGTCCAATGAATACGCTGCAAATCCATGGACTTATTTCAATTCATATGTAAAGTACGTGTGTGGGCAGTCTCACCCAGTGTTACGTGTTCAAGAGTTAATACATAAGTATTTCTATTGATCGGAGGTCAAATACTGCGCTCCTGTTCATGAATATTGGAAATATTCTTTTAGAATCTTTATCATTACTTTTCAATTTGACCAGGTCTGCTACTATGAAACAGTGCACATGGACGGATGATAGCACGGAATCCCCTTAATCTTAAACCATAATTACTAGTACAATATTTTCAAGGTAACTCTGCTAAAAATTTAAAAATTTTACCATCGATATCTAATCTAATTATGTTTTCAACTTGTAATTTTTGAAATTGTATATTTATATTATTGTAAAAAAATAGATTTTTAAAGAGATAATCATAGCGGAGATTTTGTAAGTTTGTCACTCTTAAACATCAAACCTAGATGCTTCAGATGGATTAAGAGAGTCCTATGACATTTACTCCTTTACATGGTTTAATCCGTTCAGTAAAGGTCCATTACCTCACAAGTCACGGTAATATGCCACTAACTTATGTTCCCACATCTCACCTTTTACTAATGTGACAAGCACAAAAGATGTCATGTGTTTAAACAGATGATGCGATGAAGTAAATTAATGCACACATTGCGTAACATGTGCTTGCCACGTCAGAAAACAGTGATATGGAGGACGACAAGGTCATTAGTGCCACATCTTTGTTCTTTTATAGAATCAACTAAACCGCATAAGGAAACTTAATAAATTGGGTAAAATTGTAAAATAATTCATGCCCAGCTGATTGTTGGTTCAAATTTCAAAATGATAGCTTCATCTAGTGGTAACTTTATTTTTCATCTACTCAGGGAAAAAACTTTACTTTCTTAATTTTCACGTGTAGTAATTATCTGTAAATTTCTCATTGATAAAAAAATTACTATAAGTTTCTATCCCACAATAACTAATAGTTTAAATATCTATCACTCTACCTTGCAAATAAAAGTAGTGTAAATTAAGCAAAAAGTAAATTGATTAAGCTCTAAACCACTATAAGAATAAAATTTAATAAAAGATTAACTTAAGCCATTTTAATTTATTTTAATAAATTTTAATTTTAGTAAAATATTTTAAAATGGGAAATATGAAAATTAATGTAGGATCTGAACCATTCCCTTCCACACCCATTTTTATAAGTCTTCAGCTTATTTCAAGGAGCTAAAAATTAAAATCACAAACAATTTTTTTGAGATGATTTAATCTTTCGTGCGTCACAAATGAAACTTATTAATCAAAATTAATTTTAATGTGATAACTTGAACTGGACCTCTAAATTTGAAGTGAAAATTATGAATAAAAAGATCAATATTCAAGCGAAAATTATAAAGCATAATTGTATTTCTTAAAAATTACCACTTCTTTTTTTGCATTTCATTCTCTAACATAAACTACTACATTTTTAATTTAAAAGTATAATTAAAAAAAATCATGAATTCACCTTTCCGAAAAAAAAATCATGAATTCATATAATTATTTATGAAATTTAAAAAAAAAAAACTAATGTGAGTAACATGATAGGGTTTATGGGAAACCCTAATAAATCCCCATCCTAGCTTGTCCATATTCTGTTGTAATCTTTTACTTCAAAATGCAGCAAAGAAGATAGCATATGGACCCATACTCATGACGTTCTACTAGACATCCTTTTTAACGAGTGAAGGCCAATATCATTAGAAGAAGTCATTTCACGGTTGGATTTAGGGGGTGAGTGGCGGTGGTAATCTCACTCTCTGAATTCGGAAAACCTTGTAAAACTTCTTATAAATTTACTGATTTTATGTACATTTTTATTAAATTATCTTATCTAGCTTATTTTAAATCTATAATTTACCTCTTTGTTTCAGTTCCATACCCCTTGACTCTGTTTCCTAAATTTGTGCCTGTCAAGATGGGTGTCCCATCTCAATCAAGCCAAGGTGATTGTGGGGTTAAGGGTTGAACCTGATCATTTGGGTCAAATGGCATCATGCTAAGGTAATGATAAAAGCCACATGGCAGGTTGGATTTTTTTATCAATTCAAGAGTCAAAGTCATCCTTAATAGAAGGGATCATTTGCCCTCTAGAAGGGTCATGCTAAAGCAATTAATTGGTAGGGCAGCCCTTATTACAAATTCAACTGCTCTATTAATAATGGGAGAAAACATATATCATATCATAAATGTGGGGTCTCTATCCCCAGATCGGTCTGTATGGATTTTAAAGTTACTGTTTATAGTTGATATTCAACAAATCTCCTTTTAAACAAAAAAGAGAGAGAGAGACCATATATCATAAATTCAGGTCCTTTACCAGCTCTTCCAAGCAATGCAAATGAATCCAAATGGAGAAAAACACCCATTGATGAGAGGGCTCATACATAAATTTATATGATTTGGATATACTGATATGTTATAGTTGTATTGATGTCAACGTAAAACCATATGGCACTGGTTTCAAATTTTATCTGTGAGATTCTCTGTACCCTTTATTTTTCTATTCCTATCTTGACTCACACAACTCATTCGTAACTAAAAAGGAAAAAAGAAAAACATTGAATTTTTGTTTCAACTTTCCAATATGAACATGTGGACATTTAGCCCTTGGTCTGGGCTGGGGCCGTGATCTGTTAGTGTTAGATGCATCCACTAAAGGAAAGGGGAACACGAAAAGAAAGTGTGCAGCGTCGCCCATAATTAATAAGTAAACTCAATTGTTACATTTGGCATGAATAAATAAAAAGTTTGGAACGGAATGAATTTTACCGAATAAGCATGATAATATGAAATAAGAAAAGTAATATTTGAGTTCATCTCGAAGATATTAATTAGTATAATGTTGAGAAGTGATGGAATGGTTGTTCCCTAACTTTTTTAAAGAAATCTCATTTTATCAATATAAGAGAAAAGTTTATCTTATTGAAATGTACATAATTATTTTCTAACGTACAAGAATGTAAAAAAAAATGAAATGAAAGACAGAATTATTAATTGAATTCTACTCCTTTTCACTCAAAGGTACCAGGCATGGCCTTCGGACTTGTGGAATTTGGAGGGATTGTTCTATATCTTATTTGATAAAATATTTAGGAGGGTTATAGAAGTATATCTTATTCCTCCTAATATATGTAAGGGTTAATATCTCATCTTCTAATTAGGGAATTTGGGCATAAGAACATGTACATGCCCACCCATTTAGGTATAAATTATACATTGAAAATGATGAAATGGTTAAATTAGTTTTTTATCTTTGATAACCCCTTTAATAATAATATCAAAATAAGGAATGGATTAAGAAATTATTCCTACAAATTATATCCCATAATATACAAAACATTACTATAATGTGAAGTTATTCAACCCTACGGTTTAACTCAAGTAGATAGGATACACGTATTGGTCACGAGAAAATCTATATTTGCTCTGCACATGAACTTACTTGATCCATGAATTTGTGAAGTATTCATGGATCCAATGAGAATAAACTCCTCGTTATAAAGAAAAAGTGAAATTATCCTTATATGTTCAATATGGAGGGGGTGGTGGCTGAATCGATCTCTGATATTTCACTGAAATCTTTTAAACATGTAATATTATATTTGATATTTATCTTACTATTAGATTTTGATAATATAGAAATTAAAATTTTCATTTTTTATACTCGAACTTTAATTCACATTCATACTATTAGTTTATTAAAATATAAAAATATTTATAATTAACAATCCCACTTATTTTTTTTATGTACTTAATTTATTATTACATGGAAAACCACCCACAAAATCACACCGTTAAAGGTTGATTTTTTCTTACCCTAAAGTTTGAAAAAATCGACTCAAAAAATTTGGACACCACCATTTACACGAAAGCCACTCACCCCGACCACTTTCACCCCTAGTCAGCTGAAGCACAGTGGGATTGGTATTTGACCGTTGTTGGTATCTACATCACTTACTATATATGTCCCTAATTTTCATGTATTTTATAACTACTTTGATGAATGAATTAGCAAATACTTTTTTGAAATAGAAAAAATTTGCTCGAGTGAACTCAAACTTTTATTTGTAATTTTGATAAAGGTGTACAAAGATCATTTGAAAAAAATGGTCTCCTCAATATTCCAAAGAAAAACATTTAATAACTGTTCTTATTCAGAAAATCCAGGAACAAAAGCCCATGTTAGTCAATAATTAGTTTAGTAGACCAATCTCGAATTTAATTTACTCGGCCATAGATCAAAATTTACAGCAAAACTTAACAATTTTTAATTTTAAAATATATTACTCTAATATTATCTGTGATATTCTCATTAACGACATATATGAGAGGCAATAATCCTCAAAATTAACTAAAGCTAAGCGGATAGAATATATCTACATCTCATAAGCCGTTCATGATATGATACGTCCAATTCTTCCCTTACATCGATAACCCTCTTATGTTTTCAATTTATGTGAATCCATGAATCCATAAACTTATATTACTCGTGATCTAAAAAAAATAAGCTCCTTGTCAAAAAAGAATACAAAGGCAATCAAATAGTCCCCGATAAGTCTTGAGAGTAAATTTATGAAAATATGAAAGGCTATTCCAATCTATAAAGGAACAAAAAGAACGGCTGCCATGGTCGAAGGAGAAGGGAGCAAAAATACCATACTTCAGTAAAAAAATTTTAAATTCTCTGTGGTAACAGAAGTAGTTTTTAAAAATAATGTACATTCAAAACTTTTTACCAAAATACTATTGAAAGATCGCATGTTGGGCATGCATTTTCATTTTTTTTTTAATTTTGTGAAGAGATCATGTGATAGCCTACTTTTAATGTTCCTAACTTGGATTCAAAAGGTTACATTGCTCATCATATAACTTGAAATGGATCTAAATACTCTTTTGCACATTCATCGCTCAGACTGTGCTAATACACATCGTAATACTACGTCTTTTATTTTGAGTTAGATCATAACCCCAAATCAAATGTATTATATTATTGAGTTAGGCTTAGACTTTGACCAAGATTATGTAAAATACCTAAAACTCTGTGACTGATTTGGGTTACGTCATGCGGTCTAATACAATAACTTGGATTTAAACCCAAAATGAGGCATATTTTTAACCCATGGATGAATTTCTACATTGGATAATGACAAATTTAAAGAATTAATCCCATAAAAACAGAAAGTATTGGAGAAAAAAATTGCTAAAGGGTAAAAGGGATAGTATAAGGGTATATTGACATTTGTCCACAACTCAACGAAATATCCTCTTCCAAAGACAAATATAACTCATTTTAAGGTACTATTTCAACCATGAGAGCAAGAATATATAGAGAGAAGCTGAAGACTGAAGAGAGATTTTAAAAGCCTTACTTAGGTAAGTTGGTTTTCCATGGATAAGATATCAATATTCATTTAATGTTGGTTAAGCCTATCTTAACTTGGTTGGAATTAGTGTATATAAGTTGGTAAAGAAGTTTAGTTTATTGAAATGATATTGAGTATTATTGTTAGTTCAAGGTTTAATAGTGTTTGAAATGATATCATATATTTTATTGTTGTGCTTAAGAGTACAATGTGTGTAATTAGATAGCAGGTCAAGAGTATGATTTATCAGTATTAATGTTTGGTCTGTACACGTTTTTAAAGAAGATTGTATAATTAAATGTTTGATTCATTTACGGGAAATGTATTTGGGCTCAAAGCAATGCACAATACAATATTATGGAGAATCTGAGAATCCCTTCTGCCTATGCTACAAGCTTCCTAAGACCGCATTTTGGGTACATTGAGAGACATAAATTGAACAAGTATGACCAAATTTCTATTGGAATGTACTACTAAATCTAAATTGGGGTTAAATGTTAATTATGGAGTGATTTATGAATGTTTTCGTGGCACACTAAATTAATGGATGATGATAGAACGTGATGAAGTTCCCTTGATATAAATGCAAGATTCCATTATCTTTCCTCTTGACCATTATATTGATCTTTAAGTGGTCGTGTTGTGCTTTCTAACACCATGCTAGTATGTTTCCATCTATTAATTTGTGTTAAATCGAGAGGACGGTTGTCGATTTTGATGATGAATGCATGTATACATGATATCAAATTTTGGGTTTTTAATTCTTTTTGTTGTCTCGATTAAATTTTGAGCATGTTCTTCCCAATACGATGCAAAATCTAAATATAGTCAAAAACTGAAAAGGGGAAAAGGTGGCCATATCATTTAAATTAGCATAAACTTTGCTCCAAACGCAATTTAATTAAAGATATTTCTAACTAATGGCATTCATGCAAAAAGACAATTAAGATACACTTTGTTTAACAAAGAAAAGGATTTTAGGAGAAAGAGAGTTTAGTACAGTTGGTACTACTATTGCCTATAATCTAGAGATCCTAGGTTCGATCTAGCCTATGGGACTACTCGTGCCCCTTTTATCCTCTCTTCATTCTATTCTTTCTAGACCTATGTGTCTTCTCTGTACACAAAAAAAAAAAAGATTTATCCATCTCATTTGATGCTAAAGATTGGTGACGTAAAGAAGAATATAAAGAGAAACCAAAAAGATAAAGAAGTTGTTGCAGAAAATATTCGATCTAGGGAGAAAAACAGACATATGTGTGTGCTCATGGTTGCTTTTCTACATGCAATAGTTTAATTTAAGTTTGAATGACATGGAAAAGTTTCCAACTATTTAAAATCTTCTTGATTTAGAGCTTCCTAATTTTATGGGCATAAGTTATAAAACCAATAAGAACCTCATGTTGTGCCTGCAACTTGTGAATGTGAGCAACTGCTTGCTTGTGCTGCAGAAATTATTTTGTGAAGTGTTGTAGAAAAGTTTCATGCAAACTGTAACAACAAAAGAGTGCCATGCAGCAAAAGTTTTGAAATTATATATGCAGGACACAAGCAAGAATTGCATTCATCTTAGGATGTAACAACTTGACAAAGCTTTATAAGATGGATATTTTCACATTAAAACTCTTCAACAAGCATACTCACAAAAGTAAAAATTGTTAACAGCAAAAGAGTGTCATGCAGTAAAAGTTTGCACGACACAACAAAGAATTGCATCCATCATAGGAAGTACCAAAATAAGAAAGCTTTATACGATCGATATTTTTATATTAAAATCAATCAACAAGCATACTCACAAAAGCAAAAATTTTTTGAATGAAGCTTGCAATCCTGAAATAAGAGAAAATAACATACATGGATGGTACTCAAAATAAGAAGATTATTGAAGGAAGTGAATGCAGGGAGTGGCGAAGACGGCTATAGTGGTCGTGAATTTTGGTAAGATGCTTCTAGAAATGCTTGAGAACTTAGTAGGTTGTTTATAGACATTGTGCAAAAGAGCATATCTCATGGGTAACATATTTTAAGGCACTTGGACATTAGTTTTCACACTGAAGCTGTTGAAATCAATTATGTGGAGTGCAAGGACTTTTTTTTACTTATGCTTCATAAAAAACTAGCTTCGTTGGTGCACTTCACATTAGAATTCTTTAAGGCTCACGAACTCTTGAGCTGAGCATCTAGCATTGAGTCTACTTATTGAGATTATAATTGGTAGTAGATTTTTATATAGAATAATATCATACACTAGGTTTTACTCAGGCATACTAGCTTGATCTTTAAATATTATGAAGTTTGATAATCTCACATTTGGTGATATATTCTTTACTAATCTCATAGGGAAGATTTTTTATTTTAGTCATAGATGAACTTGATTTTTCGTGATTGAACGATTAGTGCTATGATCTCTCATTCTTTTCTTTCCTTGATGAACCGATGCTCTAAAATAGTCTAGAAGTTTCACCGTATGAGTCTCATATGAAATATAAGGACAGTTAGGAATTGATGAACTCATGTTTTGTTGATGATGGAAGGATAATATTGTTGTATACATATGGGAACATAAATATGTAAATTAACTATAAAATCGCTCAACTACTAGTAAAATAGTTTTAGATTCTTAGTAGCAGAGACTTAATTAGATCTCATGCAAAAGGTTTCATGGCTTGGGTAGACGTTTTTGGGGATTATTAATCTCTATTTTGCTTCAAAATGCCCAGGAATTGAACAATAGAAAAACAAAGTTAATGTACAAAGAAATATGCCTTTTAATGAACTCATGATATCTTGGCTTGCTTATGTTGCTATAAGTTTGATGTTAAAGGTCGGTCTGGACATTAGGAAACTGCCTCTAACCCCAACTTTGCCTTTGTTTGTTATGGATGTTCATGTACTTGTTTGCAATCATATTGTGAGGAAATGCAAAATCAGCATATCATTATGTTCTCTATTTAAAGCGTCTCTACATTAATATTAGGATTATTTCATACTCTCACCAATAGAAACTTAAATAGGTTTATGTGCAATTTAATTGATTTGACAGGCTACTTATGGTGTTATTGCTCTTTATGTTACTTTGGAAGGCCTAAACCTGCATCATAGTGAACATTGTGTCAGTATGCTGACAAATAAGATTTGCATGTGCATTTCATGAATCTTCAAAAGTGAATTTGATAAGAAATGCAACTTCTTGCAATAAAATATGTAGTTTCTATTAATTTGTTGCTAAAAATTATATAGAATATGTTAAAAGAATCAGCATTGCGCTGATAAAAGTGTCTCCCTAAAAAATGCTTCTTCTCTCTCTTGTTGACCAACATCATCCAAACAAGTGATAACATCTCCTTCATTTCTAGTCCATATCCTTCCCTCTCCTCTAATTTCCTCTCCTCGCCCTTATGTGCACCTTGACAGTTTGTTAAGTGATCTTCTCGAAAGTGAAACTAGACAGCTAATAATCATACTAGTATAATGATAATGGTAAAAGCAATTTGTCGACTATTGGCTTATTTAGAAAGAAAGAAGGGAATAATGTGCAAAAGCAGCTTCTCTCATTGCTTGTAGTGAAAAAATTCATAATGTTCTTGTCTCCAAACATTAAAAATAAATGATGATTGTGCTATTTGAACAAGAAATAGCCATCAAGGCCTTAATTGATTCTTCATGAGGTGTAACCTCTCTATTTATGTTCATTTAGCTTGTCTAGAACTCAAGTTCTCCCTATAGTGAACTGACATGATGTTGATGTACATTTTCAAAAGAATCTAAATTTGGATGGCTTGGATAATGTGGAGATTGTTTGGCTTTAGAAGAAGAATTAAAATTTGAGATTTTTTATTTAGAAGCTAACAAAATCGATTTTACGTGTCTTATTATCAAGTACATCTCCAACCCAATGGCAGGTTAAGTTGAGCCCCCCTCATTCATTTGATTGGTTAGTGCCAAACAGAGGGGCTGGTGAACTCCCTTCCATTGTTCTTCTTGGTGTTTTGTGGCTTGTCCTTTTTGTATCTGGGATATCAAATAATTGAGACCATCATTTGATGAGAGATCAAGTAGATGCTAAGAGTTGCTCAAACCAAGAAACTCTTTTGTCTTTATATTGACATATGGGGGTGTTTTAGAGTTTAATGAACTTCTTTATTCATAAGTCAATCTTTCCAGCTATGAATACTTCACCTCTCCTTTACTTTGTTATGCTCTCTCTCAATTCATCGAGTTCTCTTCATTACGATTGAGCTAAATTACATTGGAGGAAAGACTATATCAAGGAAATTTTCTCTGAAGAAACTTGTCTAAGAAGGTATATGAAGAGAGAAAAACTAGAAAAGCAATTTTTGTTAAACCTATACTGACAAGTGGTAGGCTCATTGCATTGATGACCATACTCAGTTTGACATGTACATCATCATATCGCTTTGCCCTAAGGCGCATCCAGCTATCTTGCTGCAAATGAAAGAAGTTACCTTGCTTGGTAAATTATTGAGCCTCATGTCCTTAAAGGAGCTTCTCGGTGCAGGTTTAAGTGTCGGTCACATCTAATTAATCTAAACGTGAAAATCTCAAGACCATAAAAGATCAGTTGTTGGGCATCTTTATGTAGGTTTTTAATGTAGGTTTCATGAGTGAGATTGTGAGCAAATTCTTACTGTTAGAAGTTGATGAGAAAGATGATAAAGACCTAGAGGTGAAGCTTGGATAAGTGAGGAAAAGCCATCTTACTTTGCTTCTCTCCTGGTGCTAAACAAGTGAAGGAAAAACTTCACACTTGTAAAGATCTGAAAGAGATTTACATGATAAACTCATTATGTATTACACATTGAATATTTACTCGTCTAGAAGAGGTATGATAAGTGGTAAAAACAAAATCATGGAGGGGGTAGTGTAACACTAGTCTAGCTTAGCACATAAATAATATGTAATCCCCATGGTTTTGGGTCAAGATTCACTTTGATTCTATATTGTAACATTAAGGACCATCACCCAAAAGTACTAGTTTGATAATCTTGTAATAATTAAGTCTTCCATATATATTCAAGATATTTTTCTTGCACAATCAATGTGAGATTACAAAGCATACCAAGTAGGCCTTGGAGAATTCAATGACTTGAGTCACTATCTTCTTTTGGATATACTTTGATATGCTAGTGATCGATTTGCAACTCATGTCGACTGACAATGGTGTTTATATTGACGTCGTTCAAGATTTACAAGATTTCAAAGTCAATCTTCATGTTAGTATTTTATTAAGCAATCTGAAAGAGTAAGTTCTTCTAATGCAATTAGAATAGAAAACTATTACAAATACTAGCTTGCTAACTAATAGATTCTTCTTAATTCTAGTATAACTAGAGTTTGACTTTGTGGCTTGTAGCTCGAGGAAGGAAATCTTCTACAATTCTCAGACAACCACTAATTTTGAAAGGAAGCCTTGCACAAGTTGAAGAATTTGTTGTATTACAACCTTAATATCAACTGCCATAACTCTCAATTCCATAAATCATGTATGTTGCTGCTTTTTTATCAGATTAAATATTAACCTACTGCAGAAGAAATTGCAATGTATGCAATAGAAGGTTGATTTTTTTTGTCTAAACCACCGGTATCAAGAAATCCAATGGGTGTGGGTCTTCCTAACTCGAACTGGATTAGTTATGGTCTATTAGCTTTTTAGTTACCATTGGTTCAAACTAGAAAAACATAGCAACCTTCTATTGCATAGGCTGCAATTTCCTCAAGTTAACCTATGATATAAAATGTTGTAAGTGCATATGATAATTTTGTAAGATTACAATTTCCTTTCAAAATGCATCTCTGGTGCCCTTTTAATGACAAATATTAAGACATAACGGCCAGTGGTATCATCTTCTTACTTTTGTTCTTATTAGCTATTATAAATTTATAATGATAAAATAAGTTCATCTTTTGGATATAATTATTACCAAAATTTACTTAAAATATTTATTTTAAGGTCTGGTGGCATAGAATCATGGGACCAGTTTTCTCTTTTGAACTTGTGCTTGATGACCACAAATTTTATACTCTAACATTGTGGTGAGTCATATTAACATAACCTGATACCATATTGAATTTCAATAGGAGTTATAATATGTTAGATCTTTATACAACCCATTAATTTAAGCCGATAAATCGTGGAATATGCATCAATTATATTTTTAGGATTTTTTTGTTAAACTTTCAATATAAGCTTACTGAACACAAACTCGTATTCTACACACAATGAAAATAAAAGTAAATCAAAGTAAATAGTACTATGAATCTGTGTAATTAGATTATTTAATTATAGTATATTGAAATTTAATTTATTTAAGAAAATTTATGTTAACTTATGATAATAAACAAACATATTCTCAATTATTAACAGTGTATTTTGTAATTTTATTTATAATCTTAGAATATTCATTCAAAAATAATGACAAATTATTTAACATACAGTCAAAAGTAGATAAAATAATTTTTTATTATGCAATTATGGGGTGGGGAATTTGATCGGCTAATAAAAGATTTTGCTATTAGATTGGAGTTGTGGAGTGAGAAGTTAAATATTTAAAATAACTATTTTACCCTTTAATTTAGATGATCATAAATTTTAATATGTAAATTAGATAGAGATCAAATATGAAAAACAAAAAAAAAAAGACATCAAAATAGACAAATGTTTCCATATATTAGTATAGATAACACCCAACGATATACATAACAGTACTCAGAATTGAATCTCACATCAATTGGATTAAATAATAAGCATATTTTTATAAAATAACGGTGTACCATTACCTAACAATTTAGACTTTTAAGTAGAAATGGGTTGAAGCTCTTGTAGGCCTAGTGAATATTTTATATGGCATCAAAGTAAGTTTTCGTGTCAACCAAAACCACACTAGTTCTAAGTATGGGACTTATGATCAATTAAGTCCATGATAGAAAAAATTTTTTTTATCTGCTTTTTTATATGCTCCAAATAGTTATATGTACAGACCTTATTGTCACATTTACAAAACTGAGAAGTCCCCCAAAATGGACCAGCCTACACTAGCCCAATAAAAACTCCCAAGCCCACTAGAAAGGGGTTAGCTCGCAGGCCAAAATTAGATACAGAGCTAGGGGACTAAGCCCAAAAACAAAGCCCATGCACAGCTGTACTACCTGTCCAGAAAGAGGTTTGTATGATAGAAAAATTCCAGCTCGTATTTTAGTGTGATAACGGAAGAAAGAGGTTCGTTAATTGCTCCATTTGCATCAAGGACCGGGTTGGACAGTGTGAACCGGCCGGTTTGATCTGGTTTCCACCAAACTGGTCAAGAAACCGGTCAATAAAGAAAAATAAAAAAAGTAAAAAAAATAAAAAACAAGAGTAAAAAATAGAAAAAAAGGAAACCTAAGCTCTAAATTAATGTATAGAATATAGCAATCTTATTTGTAAAGTTGAAATTATAAATTAATGTATAGAATATAACAATTTTACATTCATATTACTAATTTTATACTATTATAAGTATTATTTGTAAAAATCCAGTTAAACCCATCGAACTCCGGTTGAACCCAAGAACCCAAAAACCCATACCTTGACCGGTTTCCGGCCCGGTCCGGTTTTAAAAACTATGGTTTAAACTTTTAGGTGAAAATATATGCGAGTTCTTTTAACTTTAGTAAATATTTTATAAACATGGAAAAATAACGACGACTCGGCCTATGGTATCCCATGAACTAATCTAATGCGAAGCACTTTTCGCGTGGCAGTGTAGTATCTCTTAGATCCAAAAAGGCTCCAACCGCCGAGTAAACAAGTTAAAGTCAAGGTGGTCGCACAAAGCAGTGTCTGGTATTTGGAGAATTCAGTGACTTGAGTTGTCATGTTCTTTTTGATATATTTTTGACATGCCGGTGACTAATTTGTAACTCGTGTCGACAGGCAACGGTGTTTAAGTGACAGACGCTGTTCATGAGTTACAAGATTCCAAGGGGAAACTTCACGTTATTTTTATATTAAATAATATGAAAAAAGTGAGTTTTCTTAATGCAATCAGAATGCTAGACTATCAGAAATAACAGCACGCTAACTAACTGATTCTTCTAAGTTTTAGTATAGCTCGAGTTAGATTTTGTCTTGCAGCTCGAGGAAGAAAATCTTATGCAATTCTCATACTGCCAATAATTTTGAAAGGAAGAACCATTCCCACCTTGACCCAAGCATGGATCTAGACCGGGGTCAAACTCACCCAAAACCAAAGCGGGTAAGCTGATCTGGGTGAAAATTGCCATTCCAAAACCCTAATAATGGAAACCACACAATTGACGGGCATGGAGGATCACCTGCCCCACTTGCAGTGAATAAAAAAAGAGTCAGACCACTTCTAAGCTTTTGGTTTCTTTTCTCAGTATTTAGTGAATTCCTTTATTTTGGGTGATTCTGCATGAGCTTCTCAAGACTTTCTCTATTACCTGCTCTCTCTCTCTCTCTCTCTATATATATATATATATATGATATTCTCGCTTTCAAAATAATAATCGATCTAGTAGGCGTTATCGACAGCAAATAGTTTTGCTCGGTATGCATCATATAGTTACGTAAGAAGATTAAAAGAGAAGCCATAAACAGATTGTAATTGTCCCCATATCCTTCTACACGTTTACCTCGCTGCTATTTGATATATACTGTATATTTGGATGATTATATCACTCTTTTTATAGTATTGGCAAGTTTACTTATGCTTGACTGGCATTATCAATCTATTTTTAGTCCAATAACAAGTTTGAAATGTTCAGTGTAATTGCATATTCCACAAGTTGGAAGAGTTTCATTTCAAGACAATCTTAACATTAACTACCACAACTCTCTATTCCACAAATCACATGTTGTTTCTGATGCGTTTTGATCAGATTAAATATCAGCCTTCTTTGCGTAGGTTGCAATTTCCTCCACTTAACCTGTGATATAACCTGTTGCTAGTGCATATTATAATTTTGTAAACTTGCAATTTCCTTCCAAAGTGCACCTCCAGTTCCATTTTAATGACAAAAAATAAGACAACTGACGGTACGTTGTCTTAACTATATATGAAAGGGTCTTATGGCAGATTGGTGCATAATTTAGGGAGTATCACTCTCCTACATACGTGCAACGCGCAGAGAGAACAGATCGAGTATGACAACAATCAAATGGCCTCCAATTGTTTTTTAGATTCCAAAATCGGAAAGATAGAACCATACAGGCTGGCCAAAACCATCATCTCAATTCTCAAGAGTGTAAACATTCACTTATCCAAACACCGAAAATGAGAATAAAAAGAGCCCGGAGGTTTTCAATTGTTTATGCAATGGTCAGATGATCTGTAAACCTCTCTACTCTACCACAGCCAGCAAATCACCTGCCTTGCAAAAGCAGTGCTTCGCGTCTGAGCCCAAGTCCACCTACACAAAATTCAATTTTCTTTAGGTAGCAGAGCAACATATATGGGGTTTTATGCCCAAAGCACTGGAAACTGCTTAAGATGTACAAAACCCATATAAGTCTTGAACTTTATTCTATTTGGATCGGTGAATTTCACAAACAAGAAAATCCTAATGACAAGTAACCGCATTAATTTTCCTTCTATGTGCCACAAAAGATGGATGTTAAACCAAGAGCTGTTTTTCCATTGGCAGGAATTGCTAAACATGTCTAGACTCTAGATATGGTTAAGTATTTTTAGTCCCTCCGATTCCACTACTTTCCTTGCCTTTCCTCTCCCCTACAGATAGAGTGCCACCAAACTGAAAAATTAAGATTATACAAGAGGAGAACAAGAAAAGAATTATAAAATGAGAAGTGATAACTAACCTCGTATGCATTTATATCCGAGAAAAGGACCTGCAAAATGAAAAAAAAAAATCATGTCAATATCAAAGCATATCTAGAGACAGTAGCAGCACACTCACTGTTAATTGTAAAAGTACAGCTTAGAAGAAGCTCTTCTGAATAATCCAGTTTAACCAGTTCTATACATAAGTAGAATGCTCAAAAATGGTACTAAGAAACCAATAAATTGGAAGTCAAAAACAAAAATTCACCTACCTTTTTTCCAGCCTTCACATCCTCAACATCAGCACCAATTGACAGAACCTAACAAAATAAAATTAATTGTCTTAGAATAGAAAGATATACCAAAGCAGAGATATGCAGGACAAGAAATTCAATTATCTTACTTCGCCCATCAGGTAACGTTCGAATTTCACTGCTGACTTTGGCAACAAAACCCCACCAGTCGATTTCTGCCACAGTGATAAAGAAAGCTTCATGTTAGAGCTGTCACTTTAGACTGAATATTGAAATTGGAAGACTTGAGACTGGAGCCTTATAGGGAGAAGGATTAGAGTACACCTAAGCACCCACAAGCTCAGCACTATCCTGAGTTAATTAATAAACAAAAGGTACATGACCCATCTACGGTGTCCTTTCAAATCCCATAGCATCCTCATTTGTTCAACTAAGGATACAGCAAAATCAACAATCTGTTTAGCTCTGTCTGCCCTATTGAATGGCAAGCTTCCCAAGGCTCGGCCATTGAACTTGTGCACGTAGAAATGTCTTACAACATCAAGTGAACAATTTCATAATTAAGTATAGAGCCATGGAAGGCCAAAAAAAAGGAACTTAAATCAAAATTAACCAAAAATTAAATACGGCCAGTTTACACGGCTGCTAACTCATAATTATTAATCAATGACAAAACATAGATAAACTAGAACTTGGTAGAGTACCGCTGGAAGTATGCTACAGCCTGCAGGTTCATGAGAATAATACCTCGGGAAGCTCCTCAAGACGAATTAGGACTCTGTCAGCCTGTGGAACCACCTGCAACTCAGAAAACTAAACCTAAGGACCGAACTAGAATTGAGAAACAAGACCAGAAAATCAAACATCAGGGAAATCGAAGGTGGCAAGAACATGAGACCTTGGATGGTTCCACTTTTGAAGCAACTGCATTGATTCTAAGAGACTTCCAATGCAGCCCTGCTCAAAGAGGTTGCGAAATTTCAGGGCTTGGAGCAAAACAAGGAACGGAGAAGAATGCTATGAGTCGAGTTATGGTCATTTGCCATTTCTTTACCTTTGAATCTGGAGTTAGAGAGAGAAGGGAAGCTGCAGTTGCGGAGGCAGACGGCGTTTGGGAGAGTGACAAATGTAGAAGCCATGGATGAAGAAGATAAGGTGCTTCCAGCAGGTGAAAGAACGAGCTTGTTATCTTGGACCGCTGAACTGACGACTCTGAGGAGAGATTAGTTCCTACACCACTGCACAGAACATCTAATAATGTAAATTGTAGTTCCATCTTATTGATTTAGATCCCCAGTACACAAATCCTGGCCTTGAATAGAAGGACCATTTAACAAATACAATAATTTCTCAACTTTTAGAAAAATTTCTGCAAAACAATGTAAGAAAAGCATTATGACATGTTCCCCAAATAGCCATCGCCTACAATGAAGGGCATTGAATTGAATTGCAGCATTCCACTATGAAGATGAAAGTGGTGGAAGCAATAGAAAGAAGCAATATTACCGATCTGAAAAGGGTAAGCTTGGAACTGCCACCCTCTATCTTTCTTGATTTTAAAGGGCAATAAAAGTTGAAACACTTTCGCGAGCTTCGTAATAGAAAGAGACATCAACTTTGAGGAATCTGTTTCGATCTAAATTTTCAAATCAAGCTCTCTATTTCATCAAAGATAGGATTTGTTACAAAAATAGTTATTTTCACCAACACTATACTTCGACTAGAAAAATTCAAGCATTGACACAATCAATCGAACACAACTAGAAACCAAAATAAGAAAAAAAAAATGGTATTGCTTAATTATTCATTGAAAAGAAGAAGATCAGGGAGGTCTCAATTCCAAATGCAGCTCACATGGCGATAATCAAGAACAACCCAATTTCTAGATTGTATGAATACTGCAGAAAAACAAAATTTTAGGAAACCTAATCAATTCTAAGGAATTGCAGCGTCAATATGCTACCTCTATCAGCTAATTCTCCTTCGTCTTCTTCCTCCTCCCTCTTTTCAGCAGATAAACAACAACAAGCTGAAACTTTTATTAAGAAAAAGGAATCTCAAAGATTCATGAAAGACTAGACGTGAGGTAACGACCTAAACTCTAACGATAAATAAATCGAAATTCATTGTTATTCCTGATATTGAAATCTTCAACCGGTTGATTTAGGGTTTGAGAAAAGCGTTACTGAGCGATTGAGAAGAGTTAGATGGACCAACGGGAAAGGGGACAGAAATCTGAACCTTGTAGACTTGCAGCTCTTGGCGAAGCGGCGGAAGCAGTTCTTGGAGCGGGAAGAGTGAAGAAGTGAGCAACGATGGGACCTGAACGCTATCTACAACTTTATCTCAGTATTTTTTACTGAGCCGGCCGGTTCAACCTGTTCAAATGGTCGGTCCGGTCCGATTTTTAAAAATATTGATATAAGAAAACCTTATGAGAAAGTCTTGTATTACCACGTCAGCATAACTTGAGAGGCATCACAAATTAATAGAAACTAGGCAAATCAATGAATTTATAAGAGAGAATATAGACAGTAAAATATAAACTCAAATTATAAATAAAAATTTTGAAAAATCTTAAAGACCACATAAAACTCTTAAAAACCCTAGAAAATCATCAAAAATTATGAAAAACTCAAACTATCTAATTCTCAGCATTTTTTTCATTCTCGCTATTTAATATAAGGGTTTGTATTGTTTCTTAATTTTCTTTTAGATTTTATTTAATTTCTTAGGAGTTATTTAATATTTAGAAAAGTTTAAATTAACATTTTACTACCTAAATTTTCTCTTATAAATATATTGATGTGACTAATTTTTATTATTTTGTGATATTACCAAGTAATGCGGATGTGGTATACGGTGACATATAAGACTTTCTCCAACCCTGGGGCCTTCACAATTGATGTGCGGTTGGTTTGAGTGAAAATGCCAATAGATGATCAGCTATGGCATTCAGGACCTCGTCCATGCAGACTTTGTTGGCTGTACCAAAATAGCTTTTATTGTTATATTAGCCCCTTGTTCAGATGGAGAAGGAAAGGATAGCGTTGTCCATGGTTTGAAACCAGCCTTGAACGGCTCCTAGGACAGTTCGGAGTCGCACAGTTCCAATTCAGAACCACAGTTTAGTTGGTTTGGAACTGCCAACTCGAAATCATCTGTTGACAAATTTTTTAGAATTAATACATAAATTATTCGAAATAATGATAAATTATAATGAACTGAATAAAACAAATTAAATGTATTGTATTTTTATACATAAATTGATTGATTTTTCTAATAAAAGAAAAAAATTAATGTTCAATTCCGGTTCCCACAAAGGGAGGAACCGACCATGAACGAACCCCTTACAGTTCTAGACAGGTTTATGACTGATTCCAAGTTTCACCAAGTAGAGACGACACTGGAGGAAAATAGAATGTAATGAAAGGAAATTGTAATATTGTTTGGATATACTTGATGAAGGAAATGAAGGAAAATGGATGTGAAAATTTTTAAATTAATTAACTATTATTTACTTTTTATATGAGTTTTCTAAAAAGAGAATGGCAATTTGTTTGTTGTCTTTCCTCTTTCTTCAACACGATTTGGGCTCTATCAAGCATCCAAAAAAAGTCATTATTGTTCTGCATTTCATGTCACTTTCTAATAGAGCAATAACACTATTTACTAAGAAGAGCTAATAAAGGAGCTATATAGTTCTAGGCATGTACTAAATAATTGCATCAAATCAAGAACAATGTATCTGAAAACCAAGGGACCTCTTTCTCCCTCTTGACCATGTCACATACTTGTTTTCTAGAGGCATAGCAAAACCCATACAGACGTCGATTTCCATGTTTTTGAGAAACTTCCTCTTCCCAAAATCTCATAACTACCATAAAGAACATGTAAATACCTTTATAGACCAAAGAAAACTGTATACCTTATTTATGTATTGATAAGATTTGCAATAGAAGATGGGTATAAAACAAGTAGTAAGATTTATTTGTGCGATCTTATCTTCATCAATATGTAGAATAAATTAGCCCCAGATGGAGGTAGCTTCAATTATCAACCAACACTTTGACTACTTATATTTTACATATAAACCACTAAATTAGTGTGTCACTACTTCATACAATTGAATCTCCAGCTGAAATCAGACGTAACGGTAGCTTTACCACCAAAAGAACTTGAAGTTAAGATATTTACCACCAAGGTTCACATTTGCCCCCAGTGTTGTTAGCCAGTCCGAGTCAAGTTAATTAATGAATCAGGCCCGAACAAGACAGTGAGGCAAACAGTTCGGGCTCACCCTGTTTGACTGTTTAGGCCCATATGAACCAAACCGAAATCGCCAGTTAAACGGGCCGGTCTTGGTCCGAGTTAGGCCGGGTAGAACCGGCCAGTTTTTATTTTTATTTTTAGATTTTTAGGCAATTATTTAGGTTTCAAGTTGTTTTTAGGATTTTATGTATAATTTTGAAATAAAAATAAAAGATTTTATTGTTAAAACTCAAACCCATATCTCGTACTTGAAAGTCAAGGATCTTAATCAGCTGAACTACATCATATTTTGCTTATATCTTTATATTCAATATTTTATAACTATTTTCATTTGGGCATGCTTGATTTATACTATTTTTAAATACACTTGAATTACTTACTTTTAAATTAAATTAAAAGATATAGACACTTCAGTTTAAAATTCACTTGTTCAGTGGAAGATTAGACATTAACCCTCTATCAGCCTCTTCATTATATTTTTTAGGTATAATAAATCAAATTCCAAACTAGCATTACAAAATCATATAATAGGAGTATCGTCATATCATCCTCTTCATGGATCCATTTGTTGATTATATCATGGGTGCGTTGGTCTGCTCAATTCTAATCTCGCAAATGCATTATCATCTCCAATGTATTCAGGGCCAATCCTAACCATCGTTATTCGAGCATCCATCCTGATAAGCTAAACTTGCTGTAACAGTTGATACAAATGTACATACGAAATCTTGAGCCTTAATTGCTAGCATGGGATAAGAATTGTACTGCTCCTTCCACCAAAGTAGAATGTAGAATGTAGAATGAAGCTCCTGGTTCATATGTAAGTCGTGCCATTGCTTTATAGAATGCAAGTTCGTTGAATGGAGGATGACCTTCGTCCCTATTGAACTCGGATGATTCCATATCCAAGAAAAGGTCATCTTCATGATACGATGACGTGATGGGGATGTTGATGGTTGGTCTTTCACTCTCTTGGACTTCGACTCTTCTACTCGTCAGGTACTGGGAATTGTATAGGCTAAATATTCTCTAAAAAACAATCTCCGATTCTCTCATATAATTGGAAAATTTAGTATCTATAATATGACTAGAATCATTAGCGTTTAGCACACTATAAATTATTTTAAGCGTATGCTCTAAGCCATACATTTTGGCTCGATCTAATATGAAAGCAACAGAATAAAGAGATGGAATATGATCATAATATTTTTCAATTTATCAATCATATCGAGGCATATATTTTCAAACTATGGATTACTCATATGGCATGAAATCCTTTTTAATAATTTTGCAAGTTTTGGAATTAGTTGATGCATTGTTAGGAAGTACTATGACGCCGACAACTTTTCTGTTATGATTTTAAAATTATTTAAAAATTCAATAAATTGTTCAACTTTTTCAAAGGTACATCAATTGAGTTCTAAATTATCATATTAGTATATTTAAGCAATTGTTGTCTAAAAGAAACTACACTAGCAAGCATATCACAAACTAAATTCCATCGTGCAACACATTCCATTTTAAATCCTCTAAAATTAACTCCATTTGCTTCAGAAGGATGTTTAAATTATTGGTACCTTGGACCAAAAGTTCACACAAAATTGAGTGTTTCTTGAATTGGTTTTAAAATAGTTTCTTCAATATTTCTCATACCATCTTGAATGCACAATGCTAAAATATGACATGCACAACAATTATGGAAACATTTTCCATCTAATATTGGGTTCATTGACTGTCTAAATGATGAAATAGCAGCAATATTATTACTAGCGTTATCAAAAGAAATACAAAATACTTTATTCAAAATTTGAAAATTACGACAAATAGCATTAATAATACATACAATGTGTAGCATTATGTGAAAATTCAAATCTTTTAAAATCAATTATATGTTTTTGTACAATCCAATGACATGTTACACACGTATAAAAACTTTTCAATTATCACATGTTAACTCAAACAAATGATAATTCGATGTTGCCAACGTAAACTTGGAGGATGAGCTGCATTATTGATGATAATGACTCCGAAGATGAATTGGTCTTTTAGCTAAAAACTTCGATCAAGAACCATGCACTTCAATCATGATTGGGAAATCAGAGAAAGATTGAGAGAGTAGAGCAGAGTTAAATTGAGAGAGGAAAGTAGAAGATTGGGGTGAGTCAGATTGGTGAATATGTGGGAATATTTATAGCATTTTAGATATGATATTAATTATTATTAAAAAAAATAGTTGGCACATTTTTCTTTCAATTTGGAAGGGAAGCCAACAGTCATTTGATTGTTGGCAATGACTTTTTTAAAAAATTTAAAGGAACTGGTCTGGGCTAGTCCAATTCACAATTCCAAGTCCAACACTGGTTGGTACGGTTCTGATTTAGTTTCGGACTGAACCAGCCTAATTAACAACACTACCCTTGCAGCCATCCTCTTATTGACACTCCCAACTGCCAAAAGATCCATGACATTGAATTTTTGTGGAGATCGGCCTCAATAGGCCATGGGACCTCTAGATGCATGCTGTAACAAATTAGAGCTCAGTTTGCACCTTCAAATAAGGGATGTTGTTTAGTCTCGGCAGCTCCTCTTTTCACTCCAGGCCTTTTCTATGGCTCCTTCAATAGCAGGTCGTAGATGAGGTCTTTACATGCTTAGCTCGTAGCTAGTGATTATAGGAACTTGAGTTCCTAGCCTAGCGTGTCTTGATTTTCCGGTCCTTGAACTGGAGTTTTCCCATAGAAAATTTCACATAGGAAGACCCCAAAAGTCCACCAATCAACTGCACTCTTGTGCTCTTCCCCTTTGGTGATCTCAAGGGCAAAGTACTCATGGGCACCTGCGAAAGACATGGACCAGGCCAATGTGGACTCTGCAATTATCTCTAATAATGAATCAGAAGGGATACCAACATTAGCTCGAGACTTCTGGCCCTTCTTGCTCTTGTGAGGGAATATTCCTAGGAGAAAGCAGGAAGGTCGGATGCATACTGATAATGGCCCAACAAAGGCAGGCTGAACATAGAATGCAGACTTCCCACCTACCATTCTTGAAGGGTTAGAGTCATACAAGGTTCTGACAAGCTGGTGAGACCATGCATCAAAGAGAGATATCAAAGTCGAATAGCATTATGTGCCCATCATCTCGGACTAGGTCATTTTTATGTTTTAAGTCCTTTTAGACAATTTGTATAGAACTGAAATGAAATGGAACACAATCAAATCTAAAACTCCCCCACATTATGGTGGATCTTTCTTTAATTCAATAAGGAGTTTCAATACCATCTGAAAGCCAAAAGAAACAACATTCTAATAGTTCAGCTAGGAAAATGTTGAGCATTTCTGAACCTTCCACACAGCAAGTTCCTTGATACACTGGATATCTTATTACATTGATCTCATATGCAGGACACAAGAAGACACTTAAACTAAAGATTCCTATTTTGCATTGAGTAAAATTCTAGGCATTTTAGGAACCAAGATCACATAGGATGACCTCGGAGAACTCCCCATTGTGAGAATAACACACTAAGGGGAATATATGTTGGAAAATGGTAGTTAAGTTATGAATGAGAAATTGTTTCTCAAGGAAATTAATCAAGGTGGCATAACAACTGTTTTAATTCGAATTAATCAAATGCGATCAATATTTTAATGACCGTATTAACTCAATTGTAACGGTCATATTAATACGGTAACAACCATATTAATTCAAGTATAACGGTCAAATTAATAATATAACAGTCATATTAATATAATATAACTGATAGTACAATATTCATGTGGTATGAAAGTCAGATTAATTGCCATTAAATGACAAACCCCTATAAATTGAGCCTTATGCTCAAAGCTACAAACGCAGTTTTTTTAAAACTAAAAACTAAAAACACAAACTTTCTCTCTCTCGTTTTCATGCATGGTTTTCAAATAGTGTTTAAACTCTGTTCAGTTTGCCTTGGAGCTTCAAGTTCGATACTACTTATGGCTCTGCTATCGTTGTATCCTGGGAGACCGACGTCCGTGTATCCTCAGCATGACCGAGAGAGGGCGAATTAGTTTTAAGGAAACTGTTATTGCCATAGGCCTCAACAATCAATAACAGTTTCAATTGCATTACTTTTATTCAATTATTGTTTATTAATATTCGTTGCTTATGTTGACAGTTGACTGTATATGAAGATAGTCGATTGTCTGACTTCTCAAATCAATATATCGTTACTTATGCTAATAGTAGGTTGTTTATATAGATATTTGACTACCTTTCTTTCCAAATCAATATATTCTTTTAGTCAGTTTTTTATGTTAAAGTCTTTCTAACACAAATCTGTGCCAACAGAAAGAAATAAAAATATTTGTACTTATATTTTCATCATATAATAGTGGCCATTGAGGTTATTTTATTACATTCTGATTGCAATATATAAACAAAATGACTCCTCTTTTGGTGCATGCAATCAATTTTCAAGAACTCAAATGTAACATTAGCATAAGTTGGGAAGGTAATAGCAGTAGCCAAGTGAGATTATAAGCTTACCATCTTGCAATGTTTACAAAATTCTTGTTTGCTTAGGCTAAAACTATAGAAAACCAACATATATGAATAAAAATAAGGGCCTCCAGCTTTTGATCAGTAGAGCAAAGCACGGGAAATGTGATGGATAATGTGGCACTAAGAATGTTATTTGCGATTGAGCAAGAAAACATCATTTATGTGAAGGAAAAACAACTTTATTCGAGAGTGATAATCTAATAGGCATGCTTCATTACAAGTTTTAGGAAGAAAGATTGCATAACATGGGACAAGAAACTATTGATCGGGGCTTCCTAGGCCTAACACAAAATGAGGAAGGAGATTCAGTAATAAACAGATGTTGCAATTAGTCAAAAGTATGCCCTAGACAATTAAGATATGCTCATAAAACTTTACCTTATAGCATCTTAGAGAAATGCTTCCTAGGTTACCTTGCCTTGGAGTGTGAAGATCTCCTCCTCGACTAAACCAGATGACCAAATAGAAAACCTATATGTATCAAAATGTGTATATAAAGTGGGCAAAAATTCTCTGTCTAACCCCCATTATGCTTCTATCTACTATCAAGTGATGCCTTGTCCACCACTTTCATGGCAAAATAGCATCAAGTACCACTCAGTTCAAAGAGATAGACACTGCTAATGTCACCACAGTCGAATCTCTTAAGTAATCTAGAGTGAATCATGTTGAGAATCCTATCATATGCACCAATGGCTAGAATGGCCTTCGCCTTCCACCTCAGGTCATTTCATTTATAAGGTTTATTAGCACTCTCAGTCATATTGCTCTAATTGTTGTCACTAGTTGGTTTGCTACTATTGTTAACTTGACTCATACTAGTTTTAATTCTCTCAACTGAAGTACCTCGAACACTCCCTTTTATGCTCTCATAGTTAATATCCACACTAAGCATGCCATAACTTGTAATTGCATCACTATGATAAGTGCTCCCACAACTATAGACAATACTCATAGTTTTGACAACACCTGTACTGTCAATACTACTGTGCGGGCTCACATTGCCCCTTGGAGGCAAGAAGGATCCCAAACACATTGTTTCTCCTTGAGGTCATGAGTAGGGAGTGTACTGTCTATATTTTGTGATGCTCAAAGACCTGTAAGTGCATACCACACCCAAGTCATTAGGCTCTTCCACCATATTTGTCGTTGGGGAAAGAACCATTTGAACTCAATTTTTGTTTGGATCTCTTATTGAAAGATCTTCAAAGAATGGCCCCTTTATCAGCATTCCATTATCAGTATTATTTTGACCAACTGGATCATACACTATCATTAGATCAATATCAACAGTTTCAGGGGGATGACTAGCCCTAGAAAATTGGAATTGAATTAAAAAATATTTAGTTTTTGTTTGACTAAATTTAAAATTTAAATCCTTATTATTATTTGTTTAAAATTGTAAATATTAATATAAAATAGAATTTAGTAAACTTATTTATTATTATGGCATAAAAATTATTTATAAAAGAATTGTGTCACAATTTTTACACTATACATTCTTCTATAATTACGTTAGTTCATATATATTGTCTGAATTTAATAATATTAATAAATAATAGAATATATTATTGAAAATAAATAAATATCATCAATAAACATATGCCAATATTTATCTAAAAATATATAAAAGATATTAATATATAATTTATTATTAGAAAGTCTTATTTTCAGAATAAAAATATTTTTACTATGAATTTGATTCTGTTAGTATATCAAGTGAAAAAACTTCCTTCATTTAAGGGAAGTGGAATAAAATTATTTTTAAGAAGAGGAATTAGTATTTTCAATTCCATTCCCTGTGTTACCTCTATACAAAACAAACAACCTCTTAACATAATTGACTAAACTTGAATACAATAGACCATTAATATATTATTTACGAGAAAGAGATCAATATTATATTTATGTCCTAATTTTTAATATGTATTATTTCTATACCGGTAAAGAAAAAATCATAAAATATTCACTTTATAAACATATGAATAATAACATATATCTTTTTAAATAAGTGACTTTTTTTTATAATTAAAAAAAAAGAGATTTGATTGTGAATTAAACACAGTCATATTTTTAAATATTTCTATACTTTAATATAATTCATTCACTTCCTTATAAAGATGTCGTTATATTTATTACCTTAATCCGCAGCGTAGGCGGGTGTCTAAGCTGGTGATATATGAATATGCGCCATTTTATGGAAGCCTCCGTCTACTTATTGCCATTTCACAGTAAATAAGAATTCATAACTTTTAAAACTTCTATTTTAATTAAGTAAACTACCAAATTAATTCATTGTTATGAATGCATGAATTTTTTTTTTCAAATATAAAAAGATACTTAAAACAAATATGACTTTTGATGATGTAATTTTGAAGGTTAATTGCATTTGTCGGTTAATTACGTTTCTTTTGTTACGTGTATCAACTAGGGACAAGCCTTTTGTTCAACGGTGTCATCTGTCAACTAAATTATGTTATTTTCAATATTTTTTTATTAAATCCTAAAAATAAAAAAAAAATACAAAAATAACTAAAATTTAATCGATTGATTGATATCATTACCAAAACACTGTTACGTAATGACACCCGTCACATATTAGTCTTTTTCCTCGTCTATTAACTGTTTAACAGTGCACATTTAATTTGAGGTTTTACGCGAAAAAAAAAAAACCTTTTTTTTTGTAAAATTCTAAAAAAAAGTTTTTACTGAAATTTTTGGGACGTGGAAAGGGGAAAGAATAGGGACGACACTTTGGGTTGGGGACAAAAGACCGGCTATCCCTAAAATTCTAAATTTGGTATTGTTTCGTTGAGCAAGTTGACCCATAAATTAAAAGCTCAATCCTCGCCCTTTCGCAGCGAAAAAAATCATAGATGGACATATTTCACAATGACGTCGTGACAAAACCAAATCACATTACTTTAATTTAATTAGTAATAATTATGATAAATGTTCGGATTATTAATACTTATTTATTCATTCGTCATATTTTTATTAGTATTTCTCACGTCATGTGGTGAGATAAGAACACTTAATAATTCATCTTTTGCAGCGCACTTACTCATCTCGTTCACCACCTCTTCACACTAACTCAAAAAAGATCTCACCGCCCCTTCTTTAAAGTTTCGAGACCATTTCTCATCGTGTCTAAGATAGGAATGAATTTATGGGATAAGGAAGATCATCTCCTTAAATTTAGAAAAAATAGGTAAATTTTATATAAAATTTATTAATTTTGCTATTTCATCTTATTTTACCCCTCTTAAAATTCATCCATTAACTCTTTTTTTTTAATTTCTTTAATTTTTTTCTCGTGAATAAATTTCTAAAAATCCATCCGTGATCCTATATACATTGACCGATACTCAAATGACGTCTCCGACTGGCCTGTACGTTATACCATACTGTAATCGTTTGAATCATTTTATTACTTGGTCGGAATGTTATATTCCACGGGCAAATACTTCTGGCACTCACAGCATTGCTCATCAGACAAGCTCCCAATACTTTATTGGGCTTATTCCTCTCCTCTCACTCCCTCCCGTCATGCTGAGGACAGAGGGGAAGGAATAGACCCAAGTAACATTTTGTACATGCTTTACACATTGATAAAAAAAAAAAGTATACAAACTTAAAAATATACGAACTTTAATCAAATGATTGAATTACATAACAAACAATCAAAGTTGCTTGTAAAAACACAAACTTCCATTACCACCACCTGACATGCATCGGTAATTGCTAATGGTTTTCAGAAGTCATTTGATACATATTATCATATTTTACATCCAATATTCAATAGATAAATCGAATTTCACCTGTATAACAGATTGTGAGAATGGAAGTGAAGTTTATCTTTTTACAGGCACTTTCGCTGGATATGATGTAGTTTAATAACCCGCTAAAAGTTCATTTTTAAAATTATTTTTTGTTATTAGAGATATAATTTAATTATTCATTCAATTTTTAAAATTTTTATTTTATTTTAAAAAATATGTACCCTAATGGCCTGGTCACCTTACAAAGGTAAGAGTAAGGTGACCGCCCCAATTTATGTATTGTCATTAATGTTGGGGTGACAGACGGGGTTTGTTTGGTTACCTACATGTGTGTACATATACATACACATGTACCTATACATACATATCTATTCGTGCTCAAAACGTGGGGGCACCTCCTTCCATAATCAAGTGCCCCCTCGCAGCTCCTCCACAACATAATAACTACTTGGAAATTAATTACCTAATATTTGGTTGCACCACGACCCGACCGCAATCAACAACACATGGGCATGAGCTTACCAAAATTTACGGATCCAAAAGGAGTAATCTTTCTCTGAAATAATTAAAAATAATCACCCATGTTCTTTATTCTTTGTCAAGAATTCTTCTTCGGTTCATTTTTTTCATGCTTGCTCTATGACAATAATTATCCCATGATTCGATCAGATTCAGAGAGTTCGAAATCTGCTGTAATATCAAAAGGTTGAGATGGAATGACCCATACAATTTGCGGCTGTTACGTACAGTTCAGTAGATTATATTATTAATAATTTCATGTATGATACAGATTAGCATTTAATTATCTATAGCATAAACCGAGGATAACATGTCTGGATTTCAAGGCTTGATATTCACCAGCCATCGCTAGTACCTAATCTGCCGACTTTACTTCATACAGTAGAGGAAAGATTTTACCGTCCAATCCCGGTAGTTTAATTTAACAATTCACAATTAAAGAAAAAGAATATAACGATTGATAAATAATTTTTCACTGACAAAACAATTTAGCAATTGAAACATAAAATTTACCTAGTTACAGATATGAACCTTGCAACATGGTAGACTGTTTTTGTGGCAACATGCAGCTATAGTACATACTTGTCGGAAAACATTCTTCTCCGACAAGGCAGGAATTGGGGTGTAAATGCAATCAAATAACTTTTTCTTTTGGGTGACAATTTGCCTTTTTTTTTTTTGCCATGTTAATATGCCCGTGCCAGAGGTTCCGCAACTAAACTTCTTATCATTTTAGCTCAATTCCGTGCAATTAATAACAAAATAATTAATCATTTTTAAACTGGTACATCTCCTTTATTTATTGAAAAATAAGAAAACAATTAAGTTATTAATCTGCGTAATTTCTACATTAAATCTCGAACGTTCATATTTGCAAAAGCAGACTCTGACCCGTCCGTTTCATATTAGTAAGAATCTCTATTTAGACCATTGGCCAAAAAAGGATGGGGACCGGGAAAACCAAAAAGTGAAAACGGAACTCACGGATATCGTCACTCCAAAGTTTCCTAGGTCCACTCCAGATCAGGAGAGTGGAATTAGCAAATCAGAGAGTGGAACTAAAAAAGCGTGAAAAACCGGGGATTATTTACCGCTCATACCCCTGAGGCCCACCGAAAGAGCTCGCTGATTTCTTCTCCGACACGGCTTGCCTCCGAGTCCCAGTCCACCACCCCGGCGACCTCGCTCCGGCGGCTGCTTCCGGTGAAGAACCTTCTGGAGCTTCGGAATGAGAGGGTTCGTGAAGAGAGCGTTGAAGAAAGTCGATCCATGTAGTCCCCGAGCCAACTTCTCCCGGCGGCGACCTCAGCTGCGAGGATTGGGTCCACGGCCAACTGAGGCGCAGTCTCATCCTTATCGGAGACGCTTCGTCGGTAATCTCCAACCACAGCGACCTCCGATCCGTCGTCAACAATGTAGTCGAAAGAGCCAATGGAGTACGAAACCCGGGCATCTCCGGAGTCAACAGAGGGCTGGCGGTGGCTGACCGAACCAATCTCCAGCCGAAAACTGCCGCTCCTGGCGGCATTGGGTTGGAGCAGAGCCGCGATGTCGGAATCGGTGGCGTGGATGTTGGACCGACAGAGCGGGCACGTCTGATTGGAGCGGAGCCAAGTGTCAATGCACTCGGCGTGGAAGGCATGGCAGCAGAGGGGGAGCAGCCTGAGCTGATCGTGCGGCTTGAACTTCGAGAGGCAGACGGCACAATCCCTATCGACGGCGGCGGAGGACCGGTGGACGACAGAGGAGAAGGAGAAGAGAGGGAGGGAGTGGAGCACGGAGGAGCTGTCACCGGAGCCATCAGAACAAGGCTGGCGGAGGGACGGGGCGGCGGAAGGGGGAGTGGAAGAAATGGAGAGGTGGCTGACGCGGATGAGGCAGGGAACCGGGAGGCGGTGGCGGACACGGAAGAAGAGGTAGATGCAGGCGGTTAGGATGATCACGACCGAGAGGATGAGGAGAGTGATGACAATGCTGGGGCTCAGATCAGCTAACGAAGATGAAGAAGATGGCGACGAAGACGAAAATGGCGACGGAGGTGTGATCTGAGGCTGGTAGTCGTAGGAGTTTCCGTTGTCTGTGTTGATCAGAAATGGCGGTGGAGGCTTCGACATTTTAGAGAGAGAGGGGGTGAGAGGGAGAGAGAGCGAGAGTCGCTGATATTGTTGAAGATGATGGGAACTGATGCATAACAGTTGGGCCAGGAAAACAAAAGGTAAAATAAAAAAATAAAAAGGAATTCGAGGGTGTCCGGAACCTAAACTGTTCAGATGAAAATGATTAGGTGACCCAAATTAAAAGATCAGGCTATCTGATCCGCTCTATTTGGAACATGCTAATGACGTGCCGCATAATGGATTTGTTATGCAACTTAATCTCCTTTGGTATATCAGTGGAAGAATTCTTTTTTATTGTCTCATTTTCAATTTCACACATAGATGTACAATAATAATAATTTAGAAGTAATCACTCATTCACCATTTCTCCATCCCACGCTCAATTTTAGCCATTTATATTAATTTCTTTTTTCTGATAACTAGAAAAAAATGTAATGCATATGTGTGAATTCAGATAAGTTCATGTGTAATTGTGCATGTAATTTTATCAATGGTTATGCTCTAAGAGGAAAATCAAGTATTTGACCTCGTAAATTTTCCCATAATTTACACGCATATATCATCCAATTGCACTAGCACTTGAAAATTTATTGTTTCTTTTTTTAGGATGTCCATAGCACGATTCTAAACGGGCACTTCAAAATTCGGACCCGTCCCGTACCCTTGACCCACCATAAGTTGAGGCAATTCAACCTATAGTGACGATAAACGTAAATAATTTCAAGGGTATTGTCTTTATTACTTTTAAAGGAGAAGATAATTAATTAATCTCTTTTTTTTTTTATTTTTTAAATATACTGTTGATTAATAAATTTTTAGTCAACAAAAATGATAATTAATATGAAGCTGTAAAATTTCTCTTAAAAGATAATGTTATAAAAAAAATGTCAATGTCATAAAAAATAATACTCAATCATATAAAATATTATCAATTGCTAATAAAATAAAAATAATAAGGCGCTATAATTAACAATATAATTGATAATTTTATACATAAAACATATTGAAATTGTATTTTTTTTTAAATCAACTATATATAGAGTGTATTAGGAACTAATGGTGTGTATTAAGCCCCCATCAATTTATATAGTTTTTTTGACATACCGAACAACGTGGATGATATTTCAGTTGTAGTTCTAGGATTGGAGAAAGTCTTATATGTAACAGATATATTACGTAATATTTTTTGAGTTTTACTAAAAATGTTTTAAAATAACTTAAGTTTATTAGTTTGATATACTACGTAAGCACTGTCACATTATTTACCTGTCGCGTAGAAGACTCTCTCCTGGGCTAGAGCATGCGATGTCAGTCTCCTTCTCAACACAACAGTTGTGATTTCATGGTTTTGAGCTGCTCTCACTCTTCTCCTGATAGATTTTATATTGCTCATTACTCAACCGACCATCTATTGCACGATAACTAATGCATATCACCCATATTTTAGGAAAATGTATAGTTATGATTCTCAACATTTTCCTTTTTTTTAGTCATTTTCGTTCTAAACTTTTTTGTGATAGATTTAGTCTTCAATCTTTTGATATAAGGTCAATTTTAATTTCTTTCATTGTTTTAATATTAAAAATTAAAACCCCAAAAAAGGAAAAAAAAAAAAAAGGAGAAAGGGACATTCGCGAGAATTATTTTATTTTCACATCAATTTGGTCAATCCCGGCCTCACATAGTTCTGTATATTGGGATTTGAATTTCAAGGATTGATTTTTGTAGGCCTTGAAAACCAGTCTAAATTTGTATAGGATCCTATAAACCGATTTTTTTGGATTGTTGACTATTGATTTTTTCGATTTTTGACTGACATCCCAGTTCCTGATTTATTACCGAGATTACCTCTCAAATAAAAAATGAAAAGGATCCTCCTTTTCAGCGCGGTTAAGCAAAGCATCTGCACCTAGAAAGAAGTGACGATCACTGATGAGAGCATTTACTACATGCTAACATTTCATTTATAGTCGGTTAGGTACCCAACTTGAATGTAACATCTGTAATTCAATTAATGCCACTTGCTTTTTCTGATGGCTGCTTTAATTCAATCAATATTCGTGTACCCAAACTACAGAAGGGTCATATCATGACCTCGTGGATATCAGTGGCTCGATTTCCTAGGGTTTCAATAGTATTTGAGCTTAAAAGTTAGGGTTATTTTTTTAAGATTTATAAAAATTCCTAAAAATGACTTCATTTTATTGATTAATATTACTACATATGCACTATCATGTTGTAACACCATTACACACAATACTCTCTTGCGATCTAGAGGTCTTGAGGTCGGTCTCATAAGTCTCGTGCCTTATTTAGCCCTTCTTCCTATCCTTCTAAATCTGTGTTTCTTTTGTATGCTGAACTTTTTGTAGAATAATGGTTCTTTTTGAAGGTGTATGTTGGTAATAAAATTAGAAAGATCCAATTTGCACGTAGTTTTAATGGAGAAAAGTAACATCACTCCTCTACAATTTTTTAAAACTAGTACTAATTTGTAACTAATTAAAAAAAGCACTATTTTATGGTAAAAGTCAATTTTGTCCCTCCCACCCACACTCTCTCCCCCTGCAGCAACTCCCCAATGGAGCACTCTCTCTCCCCTCTGCCATTTTCATCTGTTCAACAGAGCTCTCTCCCTCCTCCTGCCCCTCTCCTCCTGCCATGGGCGTCGGAACATTGAGGGCGTCGGTGGCATCAGGATCGGGGACGTCGATGGCATCGAGAGAGTCGAGGCGGCGGGCATTGGCGGTGTTGGGCGTTGGTGGCATCAGGCCATGGGGGCGTCGTGAGCAGTGGCAAGAAGAAGGAGCTGGGCTATCACAAAAAGAAAAGGAAGAATGGGCAGGAGGGAGAGAAAAATAAGTGAAAGGGGTATTTAGGGCATTTAGTAAAAAGAGTATATATAGTAGTGATAATTTTTAAAAGTATTATAAAGTGATACTAGTTATAAAATCCACTCTTTTATTAGTGCTACAAAAATTTTCACCTCTTTGTACGTATGAGTTGATTGGTAATAAATGCACAATGAAAGAGCTAAGTAAAATTAATGTCAGAATTGAGAAGAAGTGAGTAAGCAGTAGGGATCGCAATGTAGATCAGATCGGTGGGATTCGACCCTATCTGGTCAGGACGGGTCCTGACTTAGATGTACAAGAATGTTACAGATCTTGGTCCAATATATTGGGATAATATTCGTATCAAGATGCCAAAATTTATAGAGCAACAACACTGGAAAGAATTGAGAAATAAGAGGAGAAATACGAATATCAGACTTATGTATTAAAACCCTTACTTGAGGAAAACCTCCATGACACAGAGTAATCAGTCCACTATATCAGAATTAGAAATTACAACTTTACAGGAATTCCCAATCTCGTACCAAAGCCCCTGTGTCAACCCCTCTTAGAAAAGAATTTCAAACCCAATCTCCCAAGTCCTCACACCCCTAGCGTTATTGAGAGTTTATCATATAGATTACTCACAAGATCACTCACAAGATTCATCATATTTTTCTTATAAGACACTATTCAATCATATATATAGAGATATAATACAATAAAGAAATATCATATATTTCTTAATTATCTCATAGGAAAATATTCCAATTTCATTTAAGAAGAAATTATAGGAAATTAGAATATTTTAAATTCAAAATACATCTCTTTCCTTCATAGTCTTCACTCTTTCGGCCAGAGATCTAGGTCCCATGGGTATTTGACTTGATGCGAGGTAATCTCAGCAAATCTCCACCTCGACTTGCATTGAGCCAACCACCATCGGTCTTGGATTTACTTGGTTCGCTCAACCCACTAATGGGCTCCACTTTTTTGTGCGTACACTGAAGAATTGTATTTCCTCTACCTGTCCTGAGCATACTCTTTTTCTTGTAGAAGTTGTTGCCTTTCTGTGGGTCTCCTTGACCTACTAACTCATACCTCCACAAACTAAGTTCCAAGAGTCATTGTAGAGTTCGCTCCTCTCCAGGGTCCTTTCACCTTCTCTTCAGTAACGTCCTTAAACTGTTTGACCAAAACAAGTTTGTCAAAGGACATACATTTATTTATGAAGAATTTTGAGGCCTTAACAACTGTGCACAATGTATTGCACACTTTCACCCTCTATGCCTAAGATCTTCTACTATTATCAGGCTTAACCAAACCTCTCCTCCTGGCACTCCTCCACCATGCAAGATCAGTAAAACCTGCATCTTTATCTGCCACATTCTGAAATCAATCCCATTGAATTTCTCTACATCGGACTTTGCATCGACATCTTTAACTGCCTTGAACTTTGACTATGATATATTCTACACCTTGCTCTGATGCCTCCCTAACCTAGCTTTGATACCAATTTATTGGGATAATTCTTGTGTCAAGACACAGAATTCAGGGAGCGAGCATAATAGAAAGCACTTAGAAGTAAAAAGAGAAACATGAACACTAGAATTATGTGATAAAATCTTCTCTTGAGGGAAACCTCCAAGCACAGAGCAATAATCTATTAGGTCAAAACAAGAGATTACAGTTTCACAAAGGAGAGAAAGACACTAGAAGTCATATATTTATTGATTCTTACAAGTGACTGCTAATTATTTCAAAGTAATAGATGAAGTATTATATATTATCTTTTGTTACAACATCGAGTTCTTTTCATTACTTATCGTTATTTTAAACTGACATGACTCTAATGTGGCATTGATACACGTAAGCTTAAAGTAATTGTAGGCGATAAAAATGACTTGATGTTGTAACACAGATAACATATATGACTTAATTTATCACTTTAAAATATTTAGAACTTACTTGCAATAATTGACAAATGTATATGATTCCCGGTGTCTTTTTCTCCTCCACAAATATTTCCAATCTTGTACCCAAGCCCCCATTACAGACCCTCTGAAAAAAGAGTCTTAAACCTAATCTCTCAGTTTCTTGCGCCCCAAGAGTTATGAGAGATTTATCAGATAGATCACTTACAAAATTCCACATTATCTTACAAGACACTATTCGATCCTATTATATAGAGATCTACTACAACAAAAAACATATAAGATATTTTTTAATTATATCCGAGGAAACATCCAATTTAATTAGAGATGAGATTATAGAGCATTAGAATATTTCAAATTTAAAATATATCTATTTCTTTCACGATCTTCACTCATTTGATTAGATTTTTGGGTTCCGTGGCTATCCAACTTGATGCGAGATAATCTCAAAATAATATGTGCACAAATTAGGTCTCGTCTAAGTCTATTCTTGATCCGCCTCACACTGAATCATCTCGATCCATTTTATAATATTATATAGTAGAGTTGTATATTTTAAAAGAGCAAATTACATGGGAGGTACATTAGCTTTCTCAAAAGTTTCATATCAATACATTTTTTTTTACATATAACTACATTAATTTTCGAAAACGTTCCTTGATGGTACAAATCATAACGGAACGGCTAATGCCATTGACTAGATGCTGACTTGGCATCTAACAGAGATGCCACATCTGTATTGTTGCTGATATAATATGATATATAATATTTTTAAATTAAAAATACTTAAAATAAAATTTATAAACTTTATAAAAATAGATAAAATGTAAAAAAAAAGGAAAAAATTTAAAATTAAGAATTTTTTTTGAAAAAGTGGAAAAATGTTAGAAAATTCTAAAAAATTATTAAAAAAAGGCAAAAAAAATGATGACCTTAATATTTTTATGAATTTATATAAATTTTTAAAAGGAGAAAATATTGAAAATTTTAAAAAATTTAAAAAAATAGAAAATTTTTTAAAACATTGGAAACCCTAACCCTCGATCCAGGGTCCCCAACTTAAGCGGCCTTTCCAACGTGCATCCATCTTCCGGCAATCTTCTTCTTTCCTCAGTTATCTCCTGCAAACCCTAGCCTTCATTCCTTCGTCTCTTCCACCTCTAATAGCCTCAAGCACAGTTGTACGAAGAATCACGACCTCGGCCTCGAGCCCCTGGTGGATCTGCATCTCCTCCGCGATAGCGTCTCACGAAGGAAGAGGAAGAGGAGGATGTGCCCACGACCTTGCTGTACTAGTGGCGGCGAAGCCTCTGTCGAAGTCGGAGGTGCTCTCCCTCTTCTGTTCTCTGATCCGAGCTGCCGATGAGTTCTGCAACTATAACGTGAGGGATACAGAAAGCGCCAGACAATCGATGCCTTCCGCAGCAATAGGGACCTCTCCAACCCACAATTAGCGGACTATGTCGACGGGAAGGCAGAATTGGCGATTGCGAAGGCCAAGAGCGTGATGGAGCCAAAGCCAACGAAATCGTAAGCTAATAATCTAGGCTTTTGGCGTGCTATTGAATTCTATGTTGAGATGTGATCCGAAATTTTTACCTTTAATAAATTGCTATTCTAGAAGGTTATTACCTTTATTTATTCGATTCATTTAGATTCAGTTTCCTAATGTTCGATTCGTTAGAGAAATTAGCTGTAAAGGGAAAGAATGTGGAAGTCTCAGCCCTGTCCCTCGAACAAGGAGAATCGCCACTGCCATGGGACCAATGCTCCTCTTCCATCTACTGTTTCTGTTGCCTAAAACGATTTTCTGATCTGTTTTTATGATTTTTTTTAATTTTAGAAATTTCATAAATTTTTTTGAATTTTTTTCCATAATTCTTTACAATTTTTTGACTTTATTTTTTGATTTTTTCACTTTTTCATTTTTTTTAAATTTTTATTTTCTAATTTAGAATTTTTAAATATTTGTGATAACTTTTTTTAATAAATTTAAAAGAGTACTGTCAAAATAGTCTCTGAATTTATTGTCGATTATCCACTTAGTTCTCCAGTTAAATTTGTCATTATTTAAATCCAACATTCACTATTTTGCTCTCATTCTAGTCCTACCATCAACTTTGTTAACGAGATGTGAAGATTTTATCACGTGGCAGCTGAGGTGGCAAACGATTGTTTTCTTTCCTTTCCTCTTGAAATACTTTACCGTTACTCTCCTTTCTCCTTAGAAACTCCCAAATCCCCATTTCCTCCATCAAACCCTAATTTCTCCACATACATCTACTCCCTCCAAATCATTGCAGTAAATGTCGATGTCAAATCTTGCTAGTCGAGCCTCTTCGTGAAGCTCGCTGAGAAGAGGAGCATTGATGATCTCATTATGAATGTTGGCTCTGGTGGTTCCCCCCCCCCCCCCCCCCCCCCCCCCCGGGACGTTGCCACTGCGACTCCTTCCAACGATGGTGCAGCAGCAGCTCCCGCTCTCGCAGCTGAGAAGAAAAAGGTCCTTCCTTGCATCTATATTCCTGGCTTTTAGTTACTGGGAGTACCCAATTAATGATGGGTTAACTTAATAGCTATTTCGTTTCCCATGAACCGGTCACTCATTCTATGAGTGAGTTGGTTGGTTGATCAATCAAATGAAATGGGAATTTCCCAAAGAAAGAATTCAAAATACTTCATTTTTGTATTGAACATCGTGAATTTTTGTCTTTGTTTCTCTCATTTGTGATTATTATGAATAAATATCAATTTTTTTGCTCAATGTGATGAATATTAATTTCACTTGGCCTATTATTGAACAAATCTGACACGTTCTGTATTATAGTTGCACTCATTCCCTTAGCCCTGGGATGGAGTATTGAAGAAGTTGGTTTTTCTCTTATATTCAATTGTCAATCCTCTCAATTGTGAATCCACGAACACTTGCTTTACACTGTCATTCTCATTCTCTCCTAGAACAGAAACAAGGGTCAATCATATGATGTCGAATGTTTTGTGAAAATGGTTGTCTGTTTTTGTTTTTGAATAGCTGTGGTTAGTTATGTGGTAAAACAACTTCCTCTTTGAGTTTCAATGTCAGAAAACACAACCCATATATCTCTACCTCGACGTATTTGCTGCTGTGTAGGTTGATTATAGCTGAGGATTCTTGATAGGTACCTCGGGCGATCTATCGGGTAGGACGGTCTTGGGTCGGGAAAGGATCGGCGGCAAGCTTGCAATCTCCGGCGGGAAACCTGCAAAAAGCCAAGTCCTAGGAGGTTCCCTGGCAAGGCCCTTCGATGCTTAAGTTAGAATCGGATAGGAGAGGGAGGGAAGGAGGAAGTGTGTGTGTAGGGTTCAGTGGTCTCTCTTTTACCTGGCCTCGAAGGGGCTTATTTATAGGTCCCATTTGTACGGAGGGTTGATGTCAGCATGTCTCCCACGTGGCTGGCACGGGGGAGAGCGTTGTCCGAGCAAGTCCGATACCCGGCCTGTATTGTGTGGACAAGGTATCCAACTTGCTCCTCAACACCCGACGCCTGCGTGACGGGGTTGTCTGACGCGGTCGCACCAGAGGTACCCAATGTGTGTCTTGATGCTCGACATGTCCATGGTGGAGGTACCTGACTTGTCAGGGTGTGTTCGTGGCACATATGTCCAAGGGTATCTGACTTGGATATGTCCGGATACATGCTTGGTGGTGCTCCGCATGCGTACTTCCGGGGGTCCCTGACATGCATGTAGTTCAGTAATCCCCGTGTACCTTGTCCTTGGAGTTTGGATCGGGTGTTGGTATCCAGTCTATATCAATTGTCCCCCATTTCTTGGTGTCCATGACGCCAGGAAGTAGATTGTACTCGAGGCAGAAGATCCATGAATGTCCCTTGTCCCCCAGTCCGGGGGTTGAAAAGGGTAGGTGCTGTGGTAGGTTTGGCACCGTCATGGTATGATTCCGGTAAGTCGGGTGTCAGTCGTTACGATCAATGTTGCCTGGTGCACTTTTTTACGGGGTCGAGTGTCCAGGACGTCGGGTATGGTGGGAAGGTCGGTGAACATTGGGGATCGTAGACCTGGTCGCCGAGTGTGAGGATTTTCAAATTTCGAAATGGTTGTATGGCGGGAAAATCAGGTCTTCTCTGCTTTTAAGCCTGATTTTTCGAATTCTGTGCTCGGGAGTTGCACTGGCCGGACACGTGGTGGACCTTCATTGGTCCTCCGCGATCTCGGGAATTCAAGACTTGATGGGGAAAAGACAAACGTCTTAATGTTTTTGTCTTTATTCCATTGATTGCTGCTTCTCTCTCCTTGGGGCTTTGACCCTTTTTTTTTTTTTTTTCGAATTTCCAGCAGCCCTTCTCTCTCTCCCCCCTCTCCCTCCTCCTCCTAATGTGGGGTATTTTTCCATTCGTGCCCGCGGCAGAGCGCATAATAGTTTGGTGACAAAGCTCCCTGATAACGTCAAGGGGTGGAAGTCGTCGTGGTTCTTTGTAGCGGACCCGGGGAACTTTCCTCACAATTGATCCTCGATAGTGCCTGATGACAAATATAGCTTTTCCAAATACTCTCTTCCAGAACTTGAAGCCATTGATAGGGTATTTCGGTCGAGGGATGCCGGGATTCCTTGTTCCGCACTTGTGGGGTCGCAGGCAGAGACTGATTGGGAGGGAGCCGAGCTCTTTCCCACCTACTCCCTTCCTTTTGAGCCTAACTGGGTATGATCGCTGAATCTCTTTTATGTGTTTGTTGTTTCAGAACTGTCATTTTCCTTCGGATTCAATGACTTACGAGAGGGCCTTGCCGACTTGCTGCAGGCCAACTACTCGGTGGACGAGTCTCAAAGTGCGGCCCGTGACAAGGATATTAAGAGAGCCTCTCGCCCGTCGCGGAAGAGAAGGAGGACGTCTGTGGCAAAGGGCTCTTCTTCTGTGCTTCCCAAGGATTCTGTGACCGGAGTTGACACATCAGAGTTTGCGGAGGATACCTGTGAATCGAGTACTGCTGAGGGTGAATCAGGTGGGGAGAGCTTGAGAAGATGCCTCTAATGACGAAGACCAAGGGGGTGGTTATAAGGGAAGGATCTTCCTCTAGTCGGGAGGCGACACCTCCGGCAGTCGGGATAAGCTGGTAATAATGCCTAAGGACCTCTAGGTCATACTCCACATTATTGCGCCTGCAAAGGAGAACGAAGCACGTCCACGTCAGCCACCCGTTAGGAGACAACTGCCCCGGACTAATCCGGTAAAATTGTAGTAGCTCCACCACGCGAGGACACAACGGGAGTCTCAGCCTCCCCGCCAATACCTGGCGAGCGTATATGGCGACCTCCCCATTCTGGCTAGCCCGACAGGCAGGCTCATGGGAGGCAGGAAGACGGGGTCTAAGGAGGGGGCTAATCTTGCTCTCCTCTACCACTCGGCGGAACATAGACCAAGTAATCTCATATTTTACAAAATTAGCAGTGAACTTTGAGAAACCGTGTCGGGGCCAATGTTGAAATTCCTCGTGCCTTTGGAGCTATCAACAATTTGCAAACAGCAAAATGGCACACACATTAGATTACGAATCAATCCAAGTCCATAGCCACACGACCATATGTTTAGCAACCTCCACCACAACTACTCGGGGCCGAGCGCAAGATCACGCCCGCCACCCAATTACCCCCACCACATCCGACATCCACCTTACCACTTGATCCCAATTTGAGATCCTAGACACCTTTACCAACAACAATACGCAATTGAAAGGGAAAATTACCGTACTACCACTAACACCGAAATATGCAAATTTGAGGGCCTAAACAATGGAATTTGGTCAAAAACTGTCACAGTGCATGGCAAAGCCATGCGTCTTGCTCAGAAGCTCATTTCCATACAAAAAACTATACTCTCTCCCTAAAAACAGACAATGGTGATAACTCGGTCAAACCGGTCCAACCCGACTCCCTTACCCCGTCTCGGCCCCTGGGGCCCGACTCACCTCTCCACCTGACCCCCTACCCCCTAAACACCCCCCCCCCGACTCCCTAGGGCCGACTTCCCCACACCCGACGTCCCCTCCTACTCGACTCCCCTCACCCTCCCTCACCCCGACTCCCCACCACTCGACTTCCCTCCACCCTACTCCCTCACCGACTTGCAGCCCACCCGACTCCCTCTCTACTCGATGTCCGCCCCCGCCCCCCCGATCACCCGGCTCCCCTCGCACCTGACTTCCCATCAACTTGCAGCCCACTCGACTTCCAGTCCACTCAACCTCTAGGCGACTGCCGGACCACCCGACTTCCTCTCCCACCCAACCTCTCGCCCGCATCCCCTCCCCTACATGAACACAAAACTCACACTTCACAACCCCGTGGAAAGATCACAGCCCTCTCTCGAGCAAATCCATTCTTCCCTCCCCCGAGCCATCAAAGAAGAACACCGAGGACACTTAACCCGGAAACCTCAGCATTGCTAGGAGGGAAATGGCCATGGCAAAAGATGGACAAAGCAAACATACCTTTTACACAAGATCGACGCATAGAGCATGATCGTTCGTCGATTGCGGAGCGAAGAGGGGCGGCTTTGGGCCGGCACGAGTGAGCAGTAAGAAGAAGAAGAAGAAGAAGAAGACAGAGAGAAAGAGTCACAGCAAGGGAGAGGATCGGCAAGAAGGAGGAGGAGGAGGAGGAGGAGGTAGAGGGGGGAGAGAGAGAAGGGCTGCCGGAAATTCGAAAAAAAAAATCCCCAAGGAGAGAGAAAAGGGTTGCTGCAGAATTTCAAAAAAAAAGGTCAAAACCCCAAGGAGAGAGAAGCAGCAGTCAATGGAATAAAGACAAAAACATTAAGACGTTTGTCTTTTCCCCATCAAGTCTCGAATTCCCGAGATCGCGGAGGACCAATGAAGGTCCACCACGTGTCCGGCCAGTGCAACTCCTGAGCACAGAATTCGAAAAATTAGGCTTAAAAGCAGAGAGGACCTGATTTTCTCGCCATACAACCACTTCGAAATTTGAAAATCCTCACACTCGGCGACCAGGTCTACGATCCCCGATGTTCACCGACCTTCCCACCATACCCGACGTCCTGGACACTCGACCCCGTAAAAAAGCGCACTAGGCAACATTGATCATAACGACTGACACCCGACTTACCGGAATCATACCATGACGGTGCCAAACCTTCCACAGCACCTACCCTTTTCAACCCCCAGACTGGGGGACAAGGGACATTCATGGATCTTTTGCCTCGAGTACAATCTACTTCCCGGCGTCATGGACACCGAGAAGTGGGGGACAATTGATATAGACTGGATACCAACACTCAACCCAAACTCCAAGGACAAGGTACACGGGGATTACTGAACTACATGCATGTCAGGGACCCCCGGACGTACGCATGCGGAGCACTACCAAGCATTTATCCGGACATATCCAAGTCAGATACCCTTGGACATATGTGCCACGAACATACCCTGACAAGTCGGGTACCTCCACCATGGATATGTCAAGCATCAAGACACACATTGGGTACCTCTGGTGCGACCGCGTCAGACAACCCCGTCACGCAGGCGTCGGGTGTTGAGGAGCAAGTCGGATACCTTGTCCACACAATACAGGCCGGATACCGGACTTGCTCGGACAACGCTCTCCCCCGTGCCAGCCACGTGGGAGACATGCTGACATCAACCCTCCGTACAAATGGGACCTATAAATAAGCCCCTTCGGGGCCAGGTAAAGGAGAGACGACTAAACCCTACACACACACTTCCTCCTTCCCTCCCTCTCTTATCCGATTCTAACTTAAGCATCGGAGGGCCTTGCCGGGGAACCTCCCCGGACTTGGCTTTTTGCAGGTTTCCCACTGGAGATTGCAAGCTTGCTGCCGATCCTTTCCCGACCCAAGACCGTCCTACCCGATAGATCGCCCGAGGTACCTATCAGTTCTCATGGTGATTGTAGCTACGAGAGCAAGGTGGTTGCAATGATTTGCAGGGAGTAGATGTATGTGGAGAAGTTAGGGTTTGATGAGGGAAATGGGGATTTGGGAGTTTCTGAGGAGGAAGGGGAGCAACGGCAGAGCATTTCAAGAGGAAAGGAAGGGAAACGATCATCTGCAACCTTAGCTGCCACGTGACAAAACCATCACGTCTCGTTAACGGAGTTGACAGTAGGACTAACATGAGGGCAAAATGGCAAATGTTGGATTTAATTGGTGGCAAATTTAATTAGAGGACGAAGTTGATGGCCGACAATAAATTCAGGGACCATTTTGACAGTTCTCTCTAAATTTAATAATGATTATTCTTCTTCAAATTGTATAATTTAAATTATGCCAACTTTATTTAACATGAATATGTGAATATATATTTTTAAAATTATATTTAACATAATATTATTAATTTTTTTAAAAAAATCAAACTTGCTCTGGACGGGGCAAGGAAGTCTCGTATGCCATAGCAACTTTTTGGTGGAGTGACAAAACAATAAAAAGTTTATATGATAAAATATACATAAAAATTATTTTTTAAACAATGAAAATTCCATGACAACCTAAATAAAATCCTTTAAAAACCTTAAAAACTTTTTTAAAAAATCTTATGTCAAATAGAAGGGGGAAAATGTTGTACATGCAGAAAACGAATCTTTTTTAAGTTTTATGGGTTTCTAAGTAGTTTTAGGTTGTTTTAAAATTTTACTTCTAATTTGAGTTTATATTTTACTGAATAAATTCTCTCTCATTAATCTGCTGATATAACTAATTCCTATTAAATTGTGACGCTATCAAATAATGCAGAGATTGAATCCCTATGACATACAAGACTTTCTCATCTAAGAAGGCTTATTAAAAAGTTCCAATAGTTTAGCTAAGAGCTATGAAAGCTAAGTATGGTAATTTTATAACATCAAATAACAGAAACTCTAGATTAGGAAAGAATTTTGCTTGTAACGATGTCACCAAAACCCGATCAGACCCATCGGGTCAACTAGTTGAACCAACAATCCGTGATAAACTTAGTATGATTACATGATTGACTCTGTTTCCACGTCAGCTAGGACACCCAGTTGAACCGACCAGTTTCAATAAAAATCAGGGAACCCATTTGAAAAGTCAGGATTATTAAACAAATAAAAAGTTTAAGCTGTCCTTCATTACCGGGACGCAAGGCACAGATCGAGTCCAATAAGGCCATTCGCTTCGCTTTCGATTCATTTTTATCTGAGGCAAACTTTAGAACCTAATTAATAATTTAAATTGTCGATATTTCATGCATTTTAGATTATCATCACACTTACCAGTGTAATTTCGTATTATTAATATTATTTTCAAAATTCAGTTCAATCCATTGAAGCACTAGTTGAACCCGTAAACCCAGGAATGCCAGTATTGACCAATTTCTTATCTAATTCGATTTTTAAAACTATGGGTGTCACCACGTGGAGGGAATTTTGTGTGTAACGATGTCACTGCATGACAGTACGTGTGTGATAACACAAATCAATAAAATTAAAGTATTTTTTAGGAATTTGTTTAAAACATAAGGAAAAAAACCCTAAAAATGATTTGATTTTATTGTCATATGATGACACTGTTACATACAATACTTTCTTCCCTCATGAGAGTGCTTATATAATGATACTAACCAATAAAATCAAGTAAAATTTTTGGAATTTTTTTATAAAATCTGTGCCTACATGATAACACTGCCATTCAATAGCATCGTTATCTACAAAACTTTCACTCATCATCTTCTATGATTTGGAAAGGAATAAAGACATAGGGATATTATGGTAAAAGGAATTTTGTGAATGGATGGGGGATGGAACACCTAAGGTTAGGAGTGGACCATGGATTCCTAGAAATGTTATTTCAAATTTCTTACTTGTTTCTGCAAATAACCGTACACCTTGATAAAAAACCGTACACAAGATCCGAATTTATTAGTTTCCAATTGTATGTTAACAACACTAGGCCAGATAATATGTGTTGTATCATATTCAATTGTGACGCATCTAAATGATACTTCAATCTTCACACAACCTATTTATTAAACGGTCAGAAACTTCATACCCTTGCACAACTTTTTCATTAAATGGGTTGATACAACACGACACGTGTAACTCATATAAGTAAATATATGTTTAAATTTGTATATTTGTACATGTTTAATCATATTAATACGTTAAACTAGACAATCACATTTTAACCTGTTTAACACATAAATTCACATTTAGTTAATTGGCATGATTGTGTAACAACCACATTATCAAAATAAAAGTACCACCTGATTGTCTTACAATGGAGGTGGCTGTATTGTGAGTGCTGTGGGCAGCACTTGACAGACAGAAACACCAGATATTTGCCCAAAGAGTGTAATAATAATTCTAACTTAAATAAGTTAAATGAGTTGATTGATTTAATAGATAAATACAAATAAATTAAGTAAGTTTAATCATATAGTGTCAGGTTATATGAGTTCAACCCGATTTGACCAATTTTTAAATGGATTATGCTAGACTCTACTCAAACTTGTCTAATTCCGTATTGTGTGGTGTCAGATTATTATATTGTATAAAAAATTGTGAGGCCCAAACAATAAGAAATTCTTAAGTTATCCTACCTCACTACGAGATGTGAGGAAACACCAATTAAAACGTGACAAATGAGTAAATTAGTGTTAATCAACCTAGTAATTGTTATAATTATTACTAGTAAAAATAATTTAATTAATTCTTTCTCAAAGTGGAACCATTTAAAATTTTTTTCCTAAACACCACCTAGGAGATGCAACACTCTTGTGCCAATATCCTCTTTGATGTAAATAGAGCAAATAGCATCCTTAGTACTGAACTGCGCAAGAAGATCAGAACCACATATTTGAGCAAAGCAATACAGTTTTCTGGCAAAAAAAAAATTGGGAGGTTTAAGTTAAATAACAGATGTAAAATCCATTTATGGAGACCAGTGAAAATTAGTCTTCCCTATTCATTGAAGAGGGAGACACGTCTCCTAGATGAGTCCAACTTCGATAATTTTAAGCATTTTGGAAAATGTTTATATTATCGTGTCGCTTGGAGAGAGTTGCCTTTAAAACTCTGGAATTTGCCTGACTTTGACTTCTGGAACAGATTTGGTTGATTTCCTGATTAAGAGAACAGCCAATCTAATTAGAGGGATAATTAAGAAAGAAGAATTCACTTTTTATGGCGCACTACTGCTCACATATACACTATGGAAAACAAGGAATGAATATAAGGAATAATTAAATAAAGTAAAAGTGATTGAAAATTTGATACCATCCCCAGCCGAACTCCTATACCATTTGTTAGGGCCAGAACCAATATATAAAAAATAACCTAATTATTTTATTGATCAATGTAATTATAAATCTCCAAGACATAACACTCATACAAGACCACAAGACACACCACACAATTATTTTTCACTCACACCCTCAGACTCTGGACACACTCATGGACACTTACGCCTCACACACTCTCCCTCCAATCAAGAAGAAACCTCACTCTCTCACTCACAAACTCTGACTTCACTCTGACGCACTCTGCTCAACCTCTCGCACTCTTCATACAAATGTAAGGGCTACTGTGAGCCCACCAATTTTGATTGGGTTTAAACCCATTAATATAAACCCAGCCCATTTGAGCCCACTTGAATTGTTTATTAATTTTTCTACCCTCCTGACAACCCTATATATTTATCCATCCATTCCACCATTTATTTTTTCATTCACTGCAAATGCCTCAAGAGAACCAGCGAACAGAGAGCAGAGAGAGAAGAGAAGAAGAAGAAGAACGGAGATAGACAATTCAGAAGAGAGAAATAGGTAAGACAATAGGATGTGAATGATATTCATTTTAAATTTAGTAAATTTTATTACTTAATAGCATATTATAGTTAGTATGAATTGGGTATAAAAATATGGATAATAAGATATATGAAGGTAATAAGATTGATCATAGTAGAATAGAAATAGAACAGAAATAGCAGCTTGGAGTCGAGGAGATGATGAGCAGAGTGGAAAAAAAAGGAGAAAACACAGAGGGCGAGAGAAATGGGAGGAAAAAGTGAAGGTAATTGAGATCCAGTTTAAATTAAATAAATTATATTATCAATGTTATATATATTTTAGTAGGATTTAGTTAAATTGACGTATTCCCACAAGTTTTAATATGATTGGTAAAATTCATAGGGTCAGTAAGAATAGAATGAATAATGTCCTAGAATAATTGTTTGGATAATTTTCAATATAAATATGTATGGGGTCAATAAAAGTAGAATGAATAATGTCCTATAATAATTTTTGGGATCATTTTCAATATAAATATGTATGATATATTTTAATTTATTGTAAATGATATTATAGGAATTGAGGAGATCGAAACTAGATATGTTGAAAACTCAGCTAGCAATGAAATTACTCGAAGATGGTTGTGAGTACTCTTTTCTATTGTAGAATAATTTATAATATGTTATATATATATATATATAAAATAACCTCGTTAATATATGTGTGTGTAATATATAAATGATAATGCGTTGCATGCATTTGCATGCTGTTGTATATGCATATATATGTGTATATGTATTGCAAATGTCATAAATTATATTAGTTATATTAAAATCGATATATATAGGAATGAGATTACTTTTAACTTCTATAACATTTATATGTGAATGTGTGCATTATAATATGTATTTTGCATTATTGATTGTAATTGTAAATAGCTATGATGACCGCTAAGCCGGCGGATTAGAAATGGGCCAAAAAAAAGGAGAAAAGAAAAGATAAAGATAAAGTGGAAAGAGAGATTTAATTTCACGCTACGTCCATTGAAATAATTTACCTATGGTTTCCAGCTATACATAAAAATAAGATAATCTAAAACTGATCTTATAGCTGGAAATGGATGCCCTCGCAGGTGTAAGGTGTGTAAACGAAGGGAACCAGGAGATGGGAGGAAGATTGATATTGATTATTTTGCAGGATTACGGTATCGTAGGAAAGCGGAGTATCGATACCGTCATAATTCTGCCGCAGAGAGAGTGCGACCCCATGACTATTATTTGTATTGATTGATTTTTTGCATTGTATATATGATATTATTGAGTATAATGATTTGATATTCTTATTGTGTTGTGAATATATATATACACAATAATTTTTAAGAAAGTATATTATGATATTATTCTACTTTAGATATTTGTACTCACTGAGCCCATAACTTGTCCCTTGCGATTTCTTTTCAGTTAAGTTATAGGTGGATAAGGTGCTTGGAGTTATTATTTCGTTCGGGGATCAATTTGAGGCCATATGTAGGTAGATATTAAGATTTTATAAAATAGAAGTATATAAGTTTGTGTATATCGTTACGACCTGAATTTTGGTCGAGATTGCTATGAATTACATGGAGGATGAGACATGGCTTGTGGATGTGGTGCTGAATGGGGATCATTTTGATTATTGCATTAGCAGGTTAATGTTTGATGTGGGATGTTACAAAAACAAGGGGAGACTGCCAAATTTTCGGGTCATAACAACTTTGATATCAGAGCATAGGTATAGATTCTGTAGGCTCTGGTCAATCCACAGTAGTTTTTTGACAGAGTTCGATAGTCTGGATTTGATTTATATTATTTCATAATTTTAGAATAGTAGTGCATTGACTGATTATTGCATGATTGAGTTGTCGTGCAATGATATTCTCATCTGATTAATTGATTGTACAAGTGAAAAATTTTAAATTATTGTCACTGTCGGTTGTGTTAATGCAGTTTCCATGATTGTAATAGAGTGTTATTTTGCTGTGTACTTGTGGATGTGATTTTCTGTTATTGAATGTAATGACTGACAATTAAATGATTTCAAGATGTGAGTGGTCATAGCCATGTTGTATTATATAAGTGAAATAATATATACTAGTTGAATTCGTTTGGTGTAATGTAATGAGATACACATGTAATTGACTAACTTGTTTGCTCTAATAGTATATTTACAAATTCGGTGAAAATGAATAATATTTTATTATAAAAGTTTGAGAGCAGAATAAAAAATAACAAGCGAGAGTAATTGATATTTGAGCTTCTAATGAGAACCGATGACGATTAACTTGCATGCGGATGTATAAAAAAAGGGTTGAAGACATGTATGTAAAGTAACTGATTTAAAAATGATGGGTTAATAATCTTATTATGATGTATTAATTTATTATCTTAAGCTTTAATACAATTAGATATTTTTCCTACTATTGAGTTTGTGTATGTAGTTTTGAATTTCTAATATCTTATATGGTAATTGATCTAAACTAGTAAAATAAGCAGAATCACTTTCCATAAAATTTATTTCTTTAAATTTAAGGTTGTAACCAAGGATCAACTCTACAAAGTTAAATAATTAAATGATCAGCTATTATGTTGTTTAGATTAGAGTCTATTGGCTAGGCATACAATATGTTTCCTGTTTTAGTTGCAAGAGTCATGAAATCTTAAGAATTAGAAAGTTAAAGTCCTAAATTAAAGGGTCGACAAGTAGTTAAACAGAATGGAAAGAACTGAATTAGTGAGTTATTAGTTTCCAATTTATAATTTTGCAGCAGACAAGGTATAGTGAGGCTAGTTATGGTTATTAAGAGGACTGAATAGTGAATTTGCTTAGGTCGCGTGTTGTATAAATGAACAAAAAAAAACGAGAGAGTAGATAATTTAATAAGAGGCATGAATTAAAGTAAAATAAGAAAAAAACATAATAATATATGATGAGTTATAATTATTAATATTGAGAATGTTAATGATGATTTTGCATGTTCATATAGCTATATAACCATGAAGTCTAAATAGAGGAAAAAAAATTAATAATATCAAACTATTTAAATCAATTCACTAATTTTGTGATAATGAATTATATTAAAAAAAATAAAGAATTAGAATCCACTTATACTATTGCCATATCCTTCAATTGGTATAATAAAGATGTTTATTAAATTAAATTATCATGTGCTTATTCGGACTAACTAATTTAGATGGTTGGGTGAAGTATATATGAGGTTAAGTTAAAAAGTTGAACGTTAAGATCTTTCCAATTTTATATAACCTAAATTATTCCATATATAAATATTTGTGTGATATTCTTTGTATTATTGTTGGGGATATAATTTTTTTTTAAAAAAAAAAGAGAGAAGAAGAGAAAGTTTGATAAATATAAGTTCCAACGTGGCGCTGTAATTGATATCAATTAGAATATGCTTAATTTAGATTTATCAAATGAGTAATTTATTAATGCGATAATATTAGGTAAATAATTGTTGAGTCTAAATAAATGGTTCATTGAGGTAATTGTTCATTACTGATAATGAGCAAGTAGGATAAATGGGTGAACTATTCAACATGTTTAATAAGTTGAAATATACATCAATAATGGAAACGGGATATTGGATGCAAGCTTAGTGAATTTGGTCAATGGTGATTATAATGAATTACGCTCGCTTCCATTAAATATGTGACATAGTAACATTTATTATTTGCTAGTAAATTTACTATAACATTTAATATTTACTAGTAAATTTGATCCTTTTTCGTTACTTGATGATCATAAGAATGAGGAAATGGAATGTTTAAGATATGTTTGGTAAACACTCCATTAGTTTAGTGAAATTATTTTAAATTATAAATGTACTTATTAAAACTGAGGAGTGACATTGTGTGCTTACAATTTTTGTGATTATTCGATAATTGGTTACGTGGATGTACTATCTATGCTTGTAATTTGGATACTATTTTACCTTATAATGCTTACGTGAATTCTCTGTGAAACATGAGGAATGTTTTTTTTATGTGATATGTTAAGTTAATTATTTTGAAGAGTACTATGATTTGTAAACTAGATGAATGATACTTGGTATTTTACTTGAAGTGTGCTGTGGTGAAATCTATGTTTAACTTATTATATTATTGTCTATTTCAATAATGAATTCAGTGAAAAGGAATGAAATTTTTATTATAAGTTTGTTATCAAAATTTAAATTATTTATAAGTGAGTTAAATGCGAGATTGTCTATTATGGTGAGTTGGGAAAATTTTAAAGCATATCAAGTTCCCACAGACATCGTTATTCTCGGCTCACTCCTATGGCTCCTCAACTAGACTTTCCAAGTTTTGGAGTTTTCTTGGACAGATCGGATTGACTCAGTTGGTGACTCTTCACGCACATTTTTTGATATCGTGGCAACGGTGGATGTTTTTACCCTCAGAATATTTGAGCAGATGATCTATTTCTAGTACAATTCACCAAGCATGTATATTCTCATTCGGGATTGGATATTCTTATTACCGCCCTGAAGGTCATCATCTATTACTATTTTTACTATGTATCTCTGGATTCTATCTGTTAGTTGGAAGTACCGAAGACCTCAGAAAAAAATTTCAAACATATTGGTATGACTATTCGGGGGCTTTGTATAATTATGGGAGTTTATCATGGATTTCATGTTCTACCTATATATTCATATCAGTATACAGTTAATTGAATTGATTCAGGATTCTTCTATTATGCTAAATCCCAGTCAATTGGATCGATTCGGAATCTTTGCATATAATATTAGCTAGAAGATATGAATTTCCCTATATGTCTTGCCATATGGTTATTCAGCTTTAAAGTTCAAGAAGCGGTTTATCAGTAAGTTTTATTGAATATACTGACGACAGAAACAGACTGATTATCAGAGTGGCGTAGCAGAGGCGTGGTAATTGGTACTAGACAAGGAAGGCGTTTATGGGAACTTTTATTTTACTGAGTGTTATATAAATTTTATTTTTCGTACCAGGTAAGAAAATTTCAAGGACGAAATTGTTATTGGTGGGGAAGAATTGTGAGCCCATCAATTTTGTTTGGGTTTAAACCCATTAATATAAGCCCAGCCCATTTGAGTCCATTTGAATTGTTTAAGCCCATTAGAATTATTTATTAATTTTTCTACCCCTCCTGACAATCCCATATATTTATCCATTCTACCACTTATTTTTTCATTCACTGCAAATTGCCTCAAGCGAATAATGAACGGAGAGCACAGAGAGAAAAGAGAAGAAGAAGAACGGAGATAGACAATTTGGAAGAGAGAAATAGGTAAGAAAATAAGATGTGAATGATGTTCATTTCAAATTTACTAAATTCTATTACTTAATAGTATATTATAGTTAGTATGATTTGGATCTAGAAATATGGATAATATGATATACAAAGGTAATAAGGTCGATCATAGTAGAATCGAAATAGCAGCTTGGAGTGGAAAAAAGAAAAAAAAGAAAACACAGAGGGTAAGAGATAAACACGAGGTGAAGGAAATGGGAGGAAAAATTTAAGGTAATTGAGGTCCAATTCGAATTAAATAAATTATATTACTCAATATTATATATGTATAAAGAAATTGATATCAGTTGGTTCCCGTAAAATCAATTGTTCAATAGCATTTCTTTATATGTATCTTGGGATTTCTTATGTTAATTGCTATTACCAGTTTCTTTTTTGTTTGCAATAACCAAATACCATTATGGTATTTCTTTGTATACATCCTAAAAGATTTGATCTTCATTTGCATGTCTGGATTAATTGCATATCATACATTGGAAATTTTGTACTCTTGACTCCCCCGAGTTTAGGGATCTTGGATGCCTTTAGGGGCAATGATTCAAATGATGGCAAGGTGATTGATGAGAGTGATTCTAGATTAGAAATCGAACAAGCCCACCAATGGTTTATGGATGGTCTTGATTCCCCAACAAGAAACATGTTGTAGACTTCACAAGTAGCAGATCATTTTTAGAATTGTTAAGCTTTCAAACTGTCGATGGTCTTCTCTCCCTTTTTCTCTGAAATTAAGAACCTATTGGTACCATGCAATGCAATTTTACCTCGGTAGAGCATATAAGTGGGCATTGTAGCCTAATTTTTTAGCAAAACATTGCGTTAATTATTAATTTTATAAGCTTTCATCATCTTCTTGAAAAAATTGTTCATCTTTATATACATCCATATGGTTCTACAAAATTTTGTTGCAAAGTGCGGGTGAGAACCTAGTATACATTGACATATAGGAAAGTTATATACAGTACACAAAATGTTGGTCGTTTTTTTCTGGCACTATCATTTATTGAGAGCCTAGGCAGCTTCCATCGCTAATAGGCTGTTATTTAATGATAGGATTACTTTGGCTTTTGACCATTCCCATAGTCTTAGCAAGTTATTTAATAGATATCATACCATGATCAAACTACAATAGTCGATCCTTAGTAGAACCTATATGACAAATTGTAGAATGGTTTCTTGTTTGACAATTGTAAGAACTCAGAACTAGTTTTGCTCTTCCTAGAGAAGGATTGGTCTTGTATGGTAGAGCGATCTCTAACGAATCTGCTACTTTGTTTGCAATGAGAATCATTGGATGTTCAACGAGTACAAGGTACCACGACACTGGTTTGAACCACGTAGATGAAGTGCATGTCAGCATCCTTACTGTCAAAAATAGTGTTCTCTCAAGCAACTTTGTCATTTCTTTGTGGGGGAGAATATGACTTGTTTGGAAATAGTATTTGATACATGTGGGCCCAATAAAACCAATTTCACACCCAATGCTAATTAAGTTGTTGCACGGTTTGATGTCCCAAATATGTAGGACAAGGAGTCACTTTCTGGATTTCCTACTTCTAAAGAGCTTTGAACGGAGTCTTTTCTTGCAATATCATGATAAACAGTTTCAAACTCCTGTTACTGTTACGAGATTAAAGGCAAGAGGAATGTAATCAGTCTAAAATCATTAAGTCAAATATTTGCCTTCTCTCCACATTTCTGTGATACTCGACAAGTCCGCATATAAGATCTTGATGGGCTTCAATGAAAATGATTTTATTGATGTCTAATTATCATGCGAATTCCTGTAAATTTCAAAGAGGCCTCGCTTACCAAGCAAATGCAATTCTCTTCAATTTTCATTATCTGATCATTTTTCGGCCAATTCCTACCAGGAATATCCAACAGTGAACCAGCCAAGTGATGTTCAGGGGAAATTGAACAAATCAAGAAATGATCATCATTAATTATCAAAACCACATAGAAGCAAAAGGAGTTACACCATTAAATCTTTAGGACTTGAGTCATAAAAACCTAGTACAAGAGTATACAAGCAACTATCAGATCAATTGTGGTCCATCATTTGGAACTAGAATCGCAAGTGAAAATGAAACCTCCTCAACACCACCTATTAGAGAATCACCAAACCCATATTATAAATATCAACCAATTCCTCAAAGCAAATAACACCTAAATAGGCAAGTTATTTGAATATAAGTTGCAGCATCGGTGAGAGAAGATCAAGATCAGAAGCAATTACTGACAAGAAAAAGATAATCTTTATAAGGCTTTGAATATTCCCAGCTTGACCTTGCAAGAATCAGCTGTTGTAAGGAGTGAATGTATCTTCCAAAAGTAAGGGGCATCATTCCAAGGGTCACTAGAAGTATATAGAGGTTGTCCAGACACAAGGTAGTCCAAAGAAGAATCACCTTAGATTTTCTAGTTGTATTGAATGTTTTTTGGCTGCCATTACAATGTGACTGATCTTGATTTCAAGGCTTGTTTTCCCCAATGACAACAAGAAAATGGCCTGACTACTAGCCAATGCACTTAATGCCCCATAATAGGGGCAATTATGCAACCAAAAATAATATAACAATCCATCAAATAAAATACAGGCTCATAGTTTATTAAGCAAATCCAATGTTGTTCATGAAAGTGGTAAGCTGAAAACTTAAAAATGCTAGTCCTACATCAAAAATCATGTAAAAGAAGAAATAAGCTCATCAAGTAGAAATACATATAAATGTAAAAGGAAGAACATTCATTAGTCATCCATCTACTTCATGCAATAAATATTCATTCATAATTTCCTTGGGCCCTCTCAAAGTCTACTTTTTTCCTAGTAGAGGCAAGTATTATCAAATACTATGTGCATCATGAGTTTGTTAGTTGATTTAGGTAGTAAGTTAAGAGTTGGAAGGAATGGTAGTCAATAAAAAACAATTTACCATTTGAGCTACTGCATCATCCACATTGACAAAATGATGTCTATCGCACATAATAGATTTATTAAAGTTTCTATAGAGGAAGCATGCAAATATATCAATCTAACCAGAATCCTAACACTGACCCAACAAACTAAATAAGAAGACTATCTTGTAAATGGCTAGGATATATCTACATGAGAACTGAGGATCAATTATCAGTACAACTACTTCTCGTCATTTAAAAAGACAAACCAGTACGAGATAGAGATCGGCATGGATAGAATTGATCTTCACACAATTTCTTCTCTTCCTTTTTTATCTTCCCAATCTTTAACATCACAAATTGACAGTAAGGACAAAATGATTGAAGAAACAAAAAGATTGATGAAGTTTTGATAGTATTTTCTATACTTATTTAATTTTAAAGTTGATCTTGTTAATACTTTCATTCTGATTTCATCTTATTTGAGTATAATTATAGTAGATATAATAACAGCAAAGTAAATCTCACTTCCCCCTCTTGTAGGCTCCATTATCCCAACTATACTGATCCATAGTCCATATCCATGTCCATGCTCTCTTGCAGCAAGTTCATTCTTTTAGAAGACCAAAACAAATGCAAAGACGATTTCACATTACATTTTGGATGTGGATTTCGAACAAAATAAACAGTGGGTTTTAGCTATGTCCAAACCTGAAAATTAGCGATATATCATTGCATGAAAGTTAGTTGGACTCATGTTTTCTTACTTAGTGTAAAAGAATAATAGCATCACAAATGAATGTATATTGTAAAGAACAATCACATCATAATAAAAAAAACATGCAAAAAATTATTTTATTTATTTTATGAGCTTTCATTTTTATCTTTAATTACGGTTAAATAATAAAAATTATACAAAGTCCCCGTGTTTCATGCCGCGAAGCGCAGCGAAAAAGGCAAGCTGTGCAACCTCCGACCGAGCGCTTCATAGAGGATGGACTAGAGGGACGTTATTAGCATCGAAAACAGACATACAAAAACCTCTGTCTCATCACCTTTTACAAGTAACCCTTTTAACTATCAATTGAAAAACTAAAAAACTTTTCTTGATGGGCAGACAACAAAACTGGATAACTCAAAGGTCTATCAATTACACATGAAACTGAGGAATTTAGAGCCATCTAGTAGAAATGGCCTAAGTGATAAGGCGAGACAGAGGAAACATGCTTCCATGTTAGTTTCAAGGAAAACGTTTAGAATTGGGGAGTTAGAGTAAGTGAGCATTGGGGATTGGAATTTTGGCCAATTTGTGTGCTGAGGGGGAGATGAGCAAAATAAACCCGCAATAATAACTAAAAGCTAGGAAAATACGTAAAAGCATGATGACTATTATGACCAAAGGGATTGCCCTTTAGCTTAACCCACTTGCATGCCCATATGTGCAACCTTTCTAAATGGAGTCTTGATCTTTGTCATGGCTTACATGGTTGATTTGCACCACTGGCCTTCTAAATGGAGTCTTCTTGCGTCAGTTCGAGGGATAAGAAGATAGAACCATACGAGCATTCACGCCCCCTCCCCACTGTCCAAACTCCTCCGTCACCAAAAACAGAGACCTTATGAGTGGGCAATACAATAGAGGCTGGCTGATCTGGTGATCAGCCAAATCAAACAATCTGCAGATGAGAGGATAGGGAGATGGTTTAATGGAGTCTGGTAATTCAGATAAAAAAATCAAAAACCCGAGACTATTATTCAATAAGATTCAAATTGGTAACAAAAAAAAAGGAGAAGAAGGTGGAGAAGCTCACGGGGGATTGGGAGCCTTGGTATTGGAACCTCTAGGGCTCGTATAGAGAATTCACCGGACACTCGCCAATTCTCCAGCGTCAATGAGAATCCATTAGTTACGAATAAAAACTGTGCTAGCAATGGATAGATGAAATGGAATTGCGAAGGACACAATGCGACTTTCTCTCTCCCCCTCTCTATCAAGTGTTCGTTCAAACTCACGATTCAAACCCTAGGTTTTCAGTCTGATTTGAACAGCTCAATTCCTCGAGCTTTTGATTCATTGATCTCAATAGATCCTAAACATCGCTCCCTTTGATGGAGCTCTATCCATTCCCCCGCAGTGGGAGCTTCAACTATTCCCCTCTAGTGGGAGTTTAACCTATTTACCTATGCTGGTTTCAATTTCTGTAGATTTTAAGGAGCATAGTCGACAGTAGGATTTTTGATCTACGAACTTCTTTCGCACAAGCTTTGGTAGTTGTTGGCTTATCTTCACCCCTTGGTGACGTTGGTGCCCGGCTCCTGTGCCCAAAATATTAAGTGTTAAAAGGAATTTTAGACTGGCCTACCTTTCAACATGAGTCTCATCAGTTGGAATTGCAGGGGCTTAGGAGGGGCTCCTGCGATTCGGTCGCTCCGCCACCTCCTTAGGAAGCATAAGCCACATTTGATTTTCTTGTCAGAGGTTAGATTAAAAAGTTGTAGGTGTGATTCGTTAGCAAAGAAGTGGAGATATTCAGGCACCTTTTCAGTTGATCCACAAGGGAGAGTAGGGGTTTATGGCTACTATGGACTGACGATATTGAGGCAAAAATTATTAATTTCTCAAGAAACATGATACATGTTTAGATTAGTGCTACCCCAGTCGTGGTTGATTACATGCATATATGGCCCTGCATATTGGCATCTAAAGAGAGCTTTTTGGGAACATATATCAAATATAGCTAATGGAATAACTGAACCTTGGTTAATTTGTGGTGACATGAATAAGATAGCTAATGCAGATGAAAAGATGGGAGGTAGACAGTATTGTGGACCCTCGAGAACATATTTGCAAGACTTTATGGACAATGCTAGTTTAATAGATTTAGGATACACAGGAGATACATACACGTGGAATTACAACATAATAGGGTTGGCAAATATAAAGCAAAGATTGGACAGGGCTTTAGTAAACAATGAATGGAAATTGTTATTTCCTAAGGCAATCATACAACATCTAACCATTAACAAATCAAATCATAAACCCATCATGTTATCCTTATGGCCTGAGATAGCAAATGCTCCTAAACCATTTAGGGTCTTTGCAGCTTGGTTAACTGATCTAGGTTGCAAAGAGGTCATTAGAGAAGTATAGGGATTTGAGTGTCAAGGATCCCTACCTTATAGATTCTATGAAAAACTTAAGAATACGAAACACGCCTTGAAATCCTGGAATAAAAGCCATTTTGGTCACACAGATACTAGTATAAAGGAGACAATTGAGGAGCTGGAAAATATCAGAGGAAAAAGTCCAATTATCAATAATAAATTACAGGAAAGTAAATTAGAACTAGAATTAGATAGCCTATTGCTGAGGAAGGACTTAATATGGAAACAAAAATCTAGAGAAAAGTGGATAAAAGAAGGGGTAGGAATACTAAGTTTTTTCATCTGTCAACCCTAATAAGAAGACAACGTAATGCTATTACTACAATAAAAAAACGAAAACAATGAATGTATAAAGAAACCATAGCAGATCAAAAGTTATTTTGTTAATAATTTTTAGAACTTATTTTCTAGAAAGAATCTGATAGTACCAGAGGATTTAGAAGGTCTAGTTCAGCCTGTCATAACAGAGGAAGAAAACCAGGATCTTATTAAAATCCCAACTCATGAACAAATTTTCAAAACCCTAAAAGAGATGCCAAGCCTTAAAGCCCCTGGACCTGATGGTATGTCAGCTGTTTTTTATAAAAGCAATTGGGACACCGTTGGTGAAACATTAAGCAATGCAATCATACTCTTTTTCAAAACTGGCTTTCTTTTAAAAAAAGTGGAATAATACTTTCACTACACTCATACCCATGGTTAGAGGGGCTAACTCATTTAAAGATTTTAGATCCATAAGCATAACAAATGTTTGTTACAAATTAGTTACCAAGATCATCGCAAATAGGATAAAACCTTTAATGGACAAATTCATAGGACCTAATCAAACAGCTTTTTTGGAAGGTCAAGTAATCATAGAAAATGGGCTTCTAGCCCAGGAAATAGTTCATTTGATGAAAAAATCTAGATCGAGGAGAGGGTGGGTTGGAGTCAAAATTGATTTCAAAAAAGCCTTTGACAAATTAGAATGGGATTTTATCTTAAAAGTCCTAAAGAATTTTGGCTTTCATCCAACTTTTATTGGTTGGATTCAACAATGTATATCCACTCCGGCATTTTCAGTTTCAATAAATGGTTCTCCTAATGGTTATTTTCAATCCTCTTGTGGACTGAGGCAAGGAGATTCCTTATCCCCTTATCTCTTCATTTTATCAATTGAAATCCTTTCAAGAATGCTCTTTAAAGCTGAAAATGAAAAAAGTTGAAAGGGACTAGATTGAATAGAAACGGACCCTTGATACCACACCTATTTTTTTGCTGATGATTTAATAATTTTTTCTAGATCGAACAAAAGGGATGCTAGAAAATGTAAACAGTTATTAGACAAATTTTGTCTTTGGAGTGGACAAAGGATAAACTTAAATAAGTTGGAGTGTATTTCTCAAGAAATACTAGTGCAGTCAACAAAAGAAAAGTAAAAGAAATTTTGAACATGAGGAAAATTAAAGAAGATGCAAAGTATCTGGGAAACCCACTAACAGTTTCTAGGAAAAGATCAGCTTGCTTTCAATTCCTGGTTGAAAACCTAAAGAGTAAATTAGCTCCATGGAAAGCACACATACTTTCCTAGGCAGCGAGGGGCACCTTAATCAACTCAGTGGCCACGAGTCTACCACTTTACACCATGTCTTTGTTCCAGGTACCCAAGTCCATTAATGAGAAACTAGATCAGATTATAAGAAAATTCTAGTGGGGAAAAAATGATGAGCAAACTAGATATTGGGCACTGCTAGGCTGGCAAAACCTCTGTAGACAAAGAAACTAGGGGGCTTATGATTTAGGAAGTCAGAGGACATATATAAAGCACTTCTATCGAAATTAGCTTGGTCTCTCACTAGTAGACCAAATAGTTTAGCAGCCAAAGCAATGCAAAATAAGTATGGATCCTTCCTCAAACCTAAAGAAATCAGGAGGGCAACAATATCACATACTTGGAAGGGTCTTCTAAGCTATAGAGAGATCATCAGAAAAGGAACATGTATAGTAGTAGGGAATGGAACAGAGACCATGGTGTGGTCAGATCCTTGGATTCCAAGCAATCCATTTGGTTTTCCTCTACTTGCTGAGAGTGCAAACTAGGATGCCAATCTTAAAGTTGCAATCTAATCCTAGAAAATCCTAGGAGGTGGAATGAGGACCGCATTAAGGCTCTTTTCTCAGATACAACAGTAAGGAACATAAAACATATTGACCTGCCCCAGGTAAGTACTCTTGATGAATATATTTGGGCACCAGGCCCCAAAGGTAAGCACTCAGTGAAATCCTTTTATCTTTTTGATAAAAAAGAAAGCTTTAGTGTAGTCAATACATATGACAACCTATGGTCTAAGCTGTGGAAATTAAAAATACATGAAAGACTAAGAATCTTCTTGTGGAGATTTGTGAAGAACATCCTCCCCTGGCCTAACTCAGAGGATGTATGCCATTTGTGTATGGCTGGCTCCGATAGAGCAGATCACCTATTTGGGGACTACATTTTCTATCGTGTTGCTTGGAGGGAATCGCATTGGAAATTATGTGATACATCTTTTGTAGGAAATACAAATATTGGCATTGCTCAGTTTATTAGTTCACCCCCTCAAGACTTTAGAAGAATGTTACAGAATGTTAAAGATTTCCAACTATTTGCTATCCAACTGTTGTATTTCGTTTGGGAATGTAGGAATAAAGCACTTCACTCGAATGAGCCAATTGATCTGTTTTCCTTTTTGAATAGATTGAATGAGAAATTCAAAGAATACCAGCATGTATATAAATTTGAAAAATCTGATGAGGATAACTAGCTTGTCGCATGGAGTGTTGGAGAAACTTCGTTGCGGTGGATCACGACACAATCAGTATAAGTACAGACTCAGCCTACTGGAATGGGGATTCATGCTCAACTGGTGTGGCACGGGATAGCTCTGGATTCAAGCTAGCTTGGTTTCAGAAGGAAACGGCTCCCTCACCTCACAATGCTGAAGCAAGAGCCTTGCTTTTGGCCATATCTATAGCCAAGTCCGGAAATTGGAAGAAGATCCTGGTATTTACGGACTCTCTAGTTATAGTGCAATCCCTTCAGGATGTGAAATTAGCATATTGGAATATTAGAAATTTGTGCAGAAATGCACAAGAACTACTCTCCTCTTTTGTAACATAAAACGTATGTTGGACAAGTAGGTCAAACAATGAGGCGGCCCATTACCTCTCCCAATTAGGTATGAAGTCGGGAGTTAATGGCCTCTGTTTTTTGGATCGGCTTCCTACTTTTGATATATAAATATGATGCTTATTATTAATACATTATACTGAATTATCTAGCAAAAAAAGGAAATGGAATTGCGAAGAAAGAGAAAAAGAGGTGGCAGTTGTCCATATAATTGACCTATTAAGTGAATTATCAATCTTTCAATGGCAAGTTCTCGATATTGGACAGTAAACTGAAAATTCTCCAAATTGCCTCATAAGCTAAAATATATTGACAGTCTTTAAGTAATTTTTTACCTCATCAAGTTCAACATAATTTTTACAATGATTAATATCATGAGTTGAAAAATTATCTTCTATGATCACTCTAATTCTATGAGGATATCTGTTTATATATTTAAGTAATCATTTAATAGCTCTAAATTAGCTACAACATTCAATATTTATATGAGCTTGATATCGTACGTACAATCAAATTTTGATTATAAGGTGCGACAAATCTATTATGAAGATGTATTCCAATTTTAATGATAAACCAGCCATTGATTCTTCTTCTATAGGTGGTGAACCCATTTGTGTTTACGATTATTTCAACACAAAAATCTTTTGGAAATCATTTTGAGCATTGACCATTAATCATGCATGGTGAGTTTAAATTTGCAGGTCCACAAGGCCCATGCATCGTGAATTGTATAACAATAGCGTAGGCAATTGGGTCATATTCTAATAAAATATATATAATAGTCGTAATTTTATCCATTTATAAATATGTAATTATAGAATTTATTTAATGAAAAAATATCGAATTATCTGAAATAACTTGTATAGTTTCCATCTATAGCACTGGAGTACAGGTGGGCCACATCACCCAAAGGTGTAGCCGACTGGTAAGGAGGAATGCAGATGTCTTCCCCATTTCAGGTTTGAATTTCCTTAGAGCTAGCCAATATCTTTGGATTTACCTTTTCTTGTGCATTTTCTGGCATGCATACAAAGCCGTAGGATTAGTCAAGCAATATCCAAATACCCCTTGATAAAGAAAAAAAAGTACTGGTGTGCCACGGCCTTTAATAATTTGACACTACTTGACATGAGATGCGGGTTGGACTTGCATTGCCTTTGGTGGGCCCTATTCTCTGGGCCCATGTCCCGCTGCCCAGCACGGTCCATTAATCTGAGATAGGGCGAAGCTAAACTATTTGTTTTGGCCCTGGACCAAACCTGGGCTTATTGTTCTAGGTTATGTTTGGTACGCTTTTATATAAAGTAATAGACTTGAATGAATAATTTAACATTTTAATTCATATTTTTTACTTGATTGTACACGTAAAAGTTTGTAAAATCCGAACTTGGCACCATTTATTGTAACGCTTGGTTGTAAAAAGTTTATTGTAATATGATATTCATAAGACAATTATGTTTACCACTTTCTTTGAAAGAGGCTCATTAAAGGTAAGGTAAGGAAGGGATGGGAAGGAGAGGAGAGGAGAGGAGAGGAGAGGAATGGAGAGGAGAGTTCCATCTATGTCAAGTGTATCTATCTTGACGGTGCTACGTTGATGTGGCTAGCATTAGTGTTAGTTATTTAGTCTATCTGCTACAATTACTACTGAACAAGAACCCGAGGCATTAAATTGTCATTACTATTGTCTTCTTTTATATGTATATATATAAGAAATTATTCAAAATTTCTAGCCTGTTGAATCAGATACGAGAATTGAGGAAGGATATCAGTGTGGAGACAAGCCGAGATACCATAACCCTTGACTGGTCATGGGCAATTTCTTCCTAAAATAGGTACTCGACCAGGCACGGGGATACAGGTAAAAGAATTCAGAACCACTTCTGATCTACATATTCAAATGGATAGTGGAGTAAATGGAGGAAAATAACTCCCTCCATTTCCTCGGTTATTTATAATTAACAAAATCTTAGAGATAATTTTATATTTTTAGGTAAATTATATATTAAAAAAAAGCATGTTGTCTGTAAGTTTTCTATGAAGCTAAAATGTTTTAATTTTGAAATAAAAAAGTATTACATTTTATATGTTTTTCACATTGAACCAAATCATGATAATTTTTTTAAAATAGGACTAAACCACTAACCCTACCTTTAAATACTAACATGGCCTGTCTTAACAGGTCACATGTAATCCTGTAATTGGTTGAAAACTTGTAAAATAATAATTAAAAAAATGAAACGGAGAGTGGGTAGCCGGTCTAGAGAAATGGCGGTCTGGGGAAGGTCGGTAGCCTCCTCGACTCGCCTCCCCTTTCTCTTTTATTTTCTTTTATGTTTTAAAATTTTTTATAATTGGTATTTAAAATTTTCAACCAATTATAAAATAACATGATATAATATGCCTGGCAAGCTACCTCATGCTAGTATTTAACAATGCAGATAATGATTCTGGCTTGATCTGGGAAAACATAAAAGATATTGTGCCTTTTTATGTCAAAATTGGAATTTTAACTTTTTTTTAAATTAAGACTAAGTACTTTTTTTTATATAATTTACACCATTTTCTTCTACAGTCCCTTATATTTTTTTAACAGGATTATATCATATTTCAATTTACAAGTTAAGAAATTTTTACTGTATTAAAATGTTTAGTTCAAGTAATCTTGTGATACACTAAACTGTACAAGATTTTTCTATTCTACTGCAATCTATTTTTATCAAAATAGTTAACAAATTTCAATATTTTCAAACAAGTTTACAATGTTTGGTGTTTTCAGTCAAAAACTGTCAGAACGATTACTGGCCATTAACATGAGTTAAAATGTCAATTTTAACCTCCATTCTTACAATGTCTGAATGCTAATTTTTCAATCGAAAAGTGTGACCTCTTCCACCTTCCTATGGGAGGTCACCGTCAGTCCCCAATGCCTCGTACTCGGCGTACTTGCTTGGGATCATCAATCCCGAAAGTGACTGGCCGACTTGAAGGTAATGCGCCTCAGAGTAGAATCGAGTCATCCACCACCCCCACTTCGGCAATATATCTAATTGATCGGATTGGGGGATCGATTCGCATTGATCTGAGTAAAATTGGATGCGACGACCGAATAGTAAGACTTATAAGAGTGTGAAGATGATGTTTCACTCACGAACATGAACAGAAGGAAAAATCAATGTCACCGTGACCGCACAGCTCCATTCGATAGTGCCCTTATCGACGACGGGTAATGGTCCCGTACGATCAGAATCTCTGTATCGAAGTGTCAGATGCACCAACAGACGGCGTCGTGGCGATCTAATCTCGGCTTCGTTCTCGTGCACAACTAATCACGTGCCTTATATTTCTGCCGGACTAGCATTTCAAGCATCGGATTTTTATTACGTCGATCCTATCAGCCGATTTACCAGGTCGTCCATGAGTCGAAGAAACCGCCATCGTTGATTACAAAATTCATCATTCAATTTCCTGTGCAAATTATAATGCATTAGCAGAAGTAGTGCATCGTGCAACAAAGGAATATAATACATATATATATATACACACACATATAATTATATATAATGAACGCTTGCGCATGTCCTAAATTCACTTTCTGATGAGCGTATCTTGATCGCGTTGCTTGAGCACTGGCAAAGACAAAGATTAATAAATGAAGGGGGAAAGCGTGCCAATAATGCACCAAAATTTTTAATGATTCTGACACGTCATTGACATGGTTTCCCTTCCCAGCTCGCATGAGGTCTGAGCTTTCCAGATCCCCAAACCCCCCATAATGTGGCAAATTACATCACCTTGTACTTGTAAAGCTAGCTTTATGCCTTTCTTATATTTAATAAAAAGAAAGGATCAATAATGGCCACATTGTTATCTTTTGTTAACTGAGGTTAAGGCTTTCATCTACAATCATTAACATATTCGATAAATTAAATAACCAGTACAAATATTAAATTCGTCAATGCGGTATTACCAAGAACCTAGTGCAGTCCAAAAAATTATTGTCCGTTAAGGTACGATCCAAGTCGAAATATCCCATTTAAGCACATTCTGCGTAGAGGAGATTCAAATATATGACATTAACATCATCAAATCGAATGAGAGCAAGGTTTAGATAGTTAAACCACTATCCTAAGAGATCATTAGATAAACTCAGCTCCTCAGTACTATAAATTATCCGTGAACTCAACTGATAAAAGCCTAACACGTCGTCATAAAGTTTTATATCATCTTTTTCTATTCATTAATAAATCCACTTTCTAAATATGATTTGAAATATTTATTGATATGTCAGATATTCTTGATTAAATTTACCACGTCATCTATGAGTTCAGTTCAACTAAGAATTTCTCCATTGACCTTGGTTATTTATTCTAGTTATTATAAATTACTATTGACGGTGTTCGGATGCACTACATATATACATCCACATGCTTTTATTTGAATTTTATGATACAACAAAGCAAAAATTCTACAAATTTATTTAGCCTTCTTTACGTTTATGTAAATTCTTCTTCAAAATTCAATATACAAGGGTTGAAATGGTTCAATTACCTCTTTCCATAAAATAAAAGTTTCGGTTTCTATTGTTGTTGATCAAAAAGATTCATGGTATACAAAATTTTACTTTTCCGTCAGTCACTTAATCCGTCTATCAAGACATTGCATCATTCTTGTAGAATGGACACGGATAGAATGCATAACCAATGTTAGATTAGATGTTTGAAATCACTCGTTGTGATTTTGTCCTATAATCACATGAGATTGAGGCACCTAGAGTATTGCTTGAAGTGCTGAGGCTCGTGCTTGAGGGTGAATCCATGGGAAAATTTTGGTGGTCGTACACAGGAGTGAGTGGAGGGTTGAATTCAATAATTAGGCTAGCCCTAGCCATGGTTTGAGGTAAGCTGGTTTGTGTTCGAAGCCACCGGATCTGATTCCATGGGGTGTAGGCACATCATTTTAGTTCGAAAAGATTTAGGACTGTATCCCCAAGAAAATTGTCAAGCTCATTCGAGGCATGCATTGTCAAATATTTTAGGTAAAATTTTATAGCTCAAATGGAGTCGAGACAAAGTAAATTCAGATTAATCGTAAAGACTATTAAAATAGCTCTGGTTTGTTGTATTTCAGGCGCAGAGACTCCTCGCGGAATAAGAAACAAAAAAAATTGAGTTAGAATTGTTGGTATTAGTGATTACACGAGAGTCGGAGCCTCAGCAAGTAAATTTAACAAAGCTAAAATTGAGTGATTTAGGTTCATCACGAAGAGTATTGAATTAGCTTCAACTTGACAGGTCTTGGACCCGAAATTCACTTTAGAGGGGAAAGTACGATTTTTTAATGAAAATTGTCCAATCTATAAATGGTAACCAAGTTGCAGTAGATTTTAGAAGAAAAATAATATCTATTTATTGGAATATCCAATTTCAGCAAGATTTGTAATAATGAATCAAAGAAAAAATAGAGTAAATCATTGAAAAAGGCATGGAATTAACCCAAGAAAATTGATCGCCAAGTCTCAGAGTGTAAGGCAAGTCTGTACAAGCAAGTTGGGTTAAAAAATTCGCTTGTCACTCATCTTGAGGTCTTTTGTGGTATTCTTTCTTTCATACCTAATGAATATTTATCATAATTTTTAAGGAAGGAAAGATAAAATTTGTGCTCAACTATAGAGGAGAAAAACGATAATCTTGCAACAGATTGAACAAATTCATTCCAACTATAAAAATTGAGCAAAAATGAATAGAAAATATTGGTGCAGCACATTGATTCAACAGTTAAAGATGTAGGGCTAATTTGAGCCTCAATCTCCTTCTTTTTGGATTTAATCATCGAATGAAGTGTCTAAACGGGGAAGGAACTGAAAGCTCAAGAGCATTTCAAAAATCTTGCAACTGCCACGACCCTCTCCCATGAAGAAACGGCTGCCACCTTCTCCTGCAATTGTCACTAACCTATCCACGGAACCTACTGCTATATCATGTCCAAGAGCACCATCTACTAGCTTGAGGACAGCCACCATTGACTTGGTCTAAACTCACCCTTTGGACCTAAAAGTCTCCATTGCTTTAAGGAAGGTAAATCCCCTCCAATTGTCCAACTCTGCTCGTTGTTTCTTTGGGTTATTATCTGTTGTGCATTGTTTCTCTTTTCTTAGTTGGTAGCGACTCTTATAGTTGCTCCCATATGTCCTTGGCCTTTGTCCATTATGATTCTCATATTTTCCCTGCTTAGAACTATGAATTGGATTGTTTTCAATTTAGTTACTGCTCTTAATTTGTTTAACACCCTGAAATCGGATATTAGACCAAATAGGCTCACATTTTTGTCAAAGGCATTTGTTGGTTCAATTGATAGTCGTGTGTTGTAGTTGCATCTCATGCTCTGGGTACAGTTATTATGTATCGATGTGAAATTGGGTTAATAATTTTCTATGTTTCACTTCATTTCTAGTTCATGAATCTTAAGTTAAAGCTTTTTCACGATCTATCTTAGATTGTAATGTGGTGTGCCATTAGCTATATAGATCCACATGCATTATCCATGTGAAAGTGATAGCAATGTTATTCCTTTGTATGCATGGATTTCAACCGTCTTAATCTCGAGTTTTGCATCTTGTCATACATTGCATCATTGCTGTGGTTCATCCTTGTCATCTTGTTGAAATCTAAAGCGGTGACGGTGATTAAATTGCAGTGATGAACATAATAGGGATAGCTTAATCGAGGGACAATGAGTGCGTGGAATTCTCTATCCTCTTGTACATAGAATAGGACACGTAGTAGCATGATAAAGTCGGTTATCATTATTTAATTGCACGTCGATTCAATGATCCACATGTTGATAAGGTAAGAATTGAACCGACTAAAATAGGGCAGGCTCAGAAACAATACTATGGTACCAATTTTAAAGCATGTCAATTGATTTACAAGCCTCTCGAGTATAATAGAACCTTGGATTTAAACTTTGGTTCAAGATCGATTAATAAGGAATCTAGGTGTCTAGTGTTATGCTACCTAGGTTAATAATAGGTTTCTAATCGAATTTAAGATTAGTTCCCCGAGCGATTAGTAATAACTCCTTTCCACGCGTTTTTTTACCATGAGTCGTGAAACATGATTAATTTCAAGGCTGCGACGAGGGACATGGAACGACCCTAAATTGCTCCTGGGATGGTTTAGAGATAGTTTTGAAGTGCTCGGTTCTGACCGATTCAAAACCGCTGGCCGGTTCGACAAATTTTTTGAAAAAATTAATACAAAAATTGTTAGAAATTATACTTTAAAAAGTTTGTAATTTAATACATAAATTGATTATTTTTTTAAAAAAAATTTAATTTTCAATTCCAGTTTGAAACACCCGGCTCTGGTTCCTCCAAAGGGAGGAAGGTCCTTAATAGATGTATTTCTAAGTACCACCAGCCAAATCGATGGTTATCGATATTTTAACTCACACCTTCTAAAATATCCTTAATAGATGTATTTTTCATATTAAAAAATGATAAATGAGGGTTAAATTGTAAAATCACTTTTAGATTTATATCAAACACTTTGATATACTATTATTTTTATTTTCTAATATTCTTGTTTAATTGTATATTTTATTTCTATTTATTTATAATACGTCCTATAAAGATTAATAAAGTTAGTACAATATAAATATAATATAATATATTTTTATATAGCTAATAGGACCATGTATAGCATTGATAACACATAGGTAAATAGCACTTTTAGTCATTAACCTTTTGCGTTTTTATCATTTTCGTTCTAAATCTTTATTTTTTATCATTCACATCATCAACCCTTTAATTTTTTACCACTTTGGTCCTACTGTTACATTTTCCATCCAAAAAAAGTATATTCTATCCAAAAAAGAAAATTCCATACAAAAATTATTTTCAAAAAATAAAGAAAAAGGAAAAAATGAATGAAAATAAAAACTATTGATAGGGTTTTACTGATAGTTTATATCTACTTCAAAATCAAGACACAATTTTGACTTAAAATTGATCGATAGTTATCAACATTATAAAATTGTGACTTATTCTGAGAAAAATGAGTTCAAATTTTAAAAGGGACATATGCGAGTAACCAATATTTTCTTAATCAGGGATGAAATATACTTTTTTGAAAAATGATTTTAGGATGTAATATTCTTTTTTAGATAGAATATACTTTTTTATATGCAAAAAGTAACTGTACAATCAAAATGATAAATACTTAAAATGTTAATGACGTGAATGATGAAAAATAAAGGTTACGGTGAAAATGATAAAAATACGGGAGGATTAAAAGTGTCTTTTTTCCATACAACATGTATTTACTCTCCATTAAAAAAAACATATTATCCATATGCATTAGTTGAAATAATAAAATATATTTTTTATGTGAAATTTTAAATTTAAATCTTAGAAATAAAAATAACTTATAACAAAAAGTTTCACTTGACTAATAAATTAATCTAACTCGAACTTAAATTATTCATTATGCATTGTGCTTCTGAATGTGAAGTGACCTACACCCAAATTATCGTCTAGAGGCAGGAAAAAAAAAATGAAGTGAGCTACACTCAGGAAAAAGAAACAGCAGATTAAAAAATGACTGGAAAATGAGTTTGGCACACGCGCCGGCGCGTGCTGTAACGGTTGGGGCGTCCAATAATTGAACCTCGCCCACATCCCATATATTTTTAACTGCGAGGGAGACGTGTTCTGATCCTCACCGTCGGGCTGATGAGCTGTAACGATCCTGGCCGCTCGATCAGAAGAGGAGCATCGAGACGCCAGACACAGTGCAATAACTGGCTAACGGCCACGTAGCACGTGCGAGAATTATTAGGTGCAGCGCTGGCGAATCAGTGGGTCCCACATGTCCCCCCGCAACCCCTTAGGTTAGGGGCGTCCATCCTATCTAATTTGACTATGATTCGAATATCAGAAATTAAATTACATATGTTGTTGGGTCATACGATAAATCATTGTCTCATGTGATCTACGTGTCATCGCACACTATGGAAAGTTTGTAATTTCTGTGCAAAGTCGATTGTGTGATTAATTCGATATGATCGTGCGGAGTAGTGTTCTGATAAAACTTCTGAAATTTTTTCATCAGCACAATACTTGTTCGTGCAAAGAATTGATTCGATTTGGACCGTCTAAGTCATCCCTTAAAGCAAGATGACATTTGACATATATATATTTATTATATAAAAATGTTTTAGCGATTTGAGAGGTTTTTTTTTTTATTTTTTTATATCTGCCATTAATGTAATTCAGATATTAAAATATATGACATATATCTATTTTATAAAATGTTTCGAACTAAGAGTAAAGTAATAATATCAATCGTTTTTCTCCCGCTCTATATTTACGATCTAACAGTTAAAACCTTTCATTAATTACTTAGGTTTCCATAACATTCAATACTCACAATTTTAATGGTAAAAACATGTCTTTTTTTAACGAGTGATTTTTAATTGTAAACTTAAAAATGTATAATTAATATACTATACTTATGACAACTGAGAGTGTTCTGCCTACTGATATACGTTCATGAATTTTAAATAAATTAAATTGTAATGTATTATAAATAAATAATCTAATTATATAGTTAATTACAGTATTTCATACGTATTTATTTTTTTCTTTCTATGGGTAGTATATCTAGTTTTAATTATATCTACATAATACTTTATTATTGGAAAGTTTCTACGGATTAGTTATTGAATTAGGCCAGGTAACTGAACAGCAAATTTTCCATACAACTTAAAAGTAGTCTGGTTGAATTTTCCATGCACTTTATCGTGTCCGTAATGAAATAAAGTTATTGATGGAGTACCAGTCCAATTTGGACTTGTAGGAGAGAGTAAGAGACGCTGGCGATGGAATTTAGATAGCATGTTATACCTAGTGTAACAATTATTTAATACCAGAATCGAGGGGCCAATTGTGGATAATAGATTGGTGGTCGTGTGACACCACCTGGCACACCGAACCAGGTCTCTCTCGAGTGCGGTAAGAGTTGGAAAGACACTTTTGCCCCTTACTTGCGAATGGACGGTCCTACCCTTATCGATTGTTTTGTCATCGAGCATAAAAGGCCATCTCAAAGGAAATAGGGGATTTGTCAATAACGTCATCCCCACTACAGGACTAGAAGAATTTATGTTAAATTTTTATCAATAAAATTTTACATATATTTTTATCATCTTTTCTCTTCTATCTCCTTCGAAATGTACGGCGATCGAAGGGAAAATCTACAACCGAAAAAAAGTGGAATATCAATCTAATCTGAACACCTATGAATGAGGTCTAGCACGATAAAACATGGCATAAAGTAGATTCTAAGCATTGATTAAGTTAGGGGAGATTGCCACCATCATATCATATTATAAGAATAAAATTAGTCCGCCGAGAGAAAAACAATAGACTGACTGAAACTTTTCAGGCGCTCTTGCGTGGTGTCAGCTCATTGGCCATGGGGCCCGACAGACAACGACCTGTGAGACAGGTGGAGCCGACTCAGTCGTGACTCAAGTGGGCCCCCCCGCCACCTCCTCAAATACCCCATTATTGCTTCTGTGGGTCCCCGTCCTCGTCAGCTCCACCTCCCACTCTTTTAATCTGTTTTTGCCTCTTCTTCTTCGTTCGTGTGGTCCGGGCCGGAGCTTTGAGTGATCGCAGCCAAGACGACGGAGTGACTGAAATACCCCTGCAAACTTGACAAAATTTCGGATCGCTGTCCTGTGTTTGTGTGCGGAGAAACGGAGGGTGCGGGTGGTAGTGGCAGTGCTGCAATTTTAAGCACCATGCGGACCTAATTCTGTGACTCTACTTTGGTTAGCTTTGTAATGTTCTGAATTTGCGTCTCTGCCCTTGCAATTTGAATCAAACCTCATTTGGGTCACAATACTTCATCTCTCATTTTGTGAGTATTTTTCCTCGTCAGATTTTTTCAAAGGGTTTATTTCCCTCCAGAGGATAGGTTGCCGCTACTCTATCTGGCTTCATAAAACCATACAATATGACCCAAGCATGTCCATCTTAGAATAGACTGAACTACGAGCCGATGTCTCTTTGAGCAACGAAAGTACTAAAGAATTCCCAATAATAAGGTTATAAGCAGGGGAAGATCTAGTAGTCCCAGTTAAGAGAACGAAATTGAAGAAAGTGTGAAAAGACGGATTTCATGGGTTAAAAAAATTCAACAAAATATAGGTAAAATCAGTAAATTTTGCATAAGACTGCAATTTTTTTTGAATTTATGGACATCTAATAAATAAAGGAATTGGGCAACAAGATTGTGCACTTGATCTTTTATACGAGCTTTTTGTAGAACGATTGGATTTCATCTAACTTGAAGTGGTAATGGTATATTAAATCCTCAAGAGATTTTCTATTATAAATTAATATCTTTTTTGACCTACAGTACTTGATAGACTTGATTGTAATTCTTGTGAGTAGATTTTACTATGTTAAATTTTCCTTGGAACCATGCAAAGCTTCTTTACGCTTACTCGTTAAGACTTACTTTATAGAGTGATGTAGTTATATTGCCTGTGCATTGCATGCTGTTGAATTATTTTACAATCTCTTTCACAGTATTCCTGTAAAATAAAATAAGAGTACACACATTAAATCTTGGAATGTGATAATTGAATAGGCAGGTTATGTGAATATGGACAAACGATAAAATTGTAATATGCCCTTAAAAAAAGAAATATTCAGAGACAATGTATATAGATCTCTATCTTAGGTACGAAGAATGAAAAAGATTTAATGTTGTCCCAATAAACAAAACATAATTTGGAGGACTACCCGACAATTAGCAGAAGTGTAAGGACTGGTAACATAAAAAAAGAATTATTAAAAAAACGGGTGCATGAACTTCAAGCCGCAAAGGCAAAAAGAAAGAATTTCGGCCAATAGGACTGAATCCTACTGAATCGGGGAAACCGCCCTCGGTTTTTTTTTTTTAATTTGATGACTGGCCTCATATATTCCTCTGCTTCCCGAACCACACTAGGGGCGCCATGTCAACCAATAATAACTCAAAGCTCTCTCTGAGAGATGAAAAAAGTAATGAAGTTATTGTATATTATATATCAAATATCTGCTTATTTACTTTCACGTAGGAACATTTAGCTAAAAGAAAGTCCTGAAAGCGAAATCATTATATATTATGTATTGAAATTTATGCTAAGAATAAACTCTCAAGAACTAAAATATTACCTCCTCATTTCTCTTTTCGGAGATCAAAGAATTGTCAGTTTAATTTGTTTGGTAAATGAATATGATCGTAAGACAAAACCTTAATTATGATTGGATCGAAATGATACACCAGGTGAGTGTACTGCATATTAACTCGACAGCATGTCTTGTCTCCAGGGCCTGCTGTAGAGGCAACATGCTCGATAATATTATATTCGGTGCCAATTTTGTCTGAAATTGCATTATTAAATGGTCAATTATTGAGACTATGGGACTCTGGGTGCTTACGCTGGTGTTGGCAGCAGCCTATCAAGACCCAAGGACCCCACCTTCTTCCCCCCACTCCCCTCTTTAAATACCGCCATCACCTGAAGCTTTTCCCTTCCCCCGCTCTCTCCTCTCTTTACCCCGGCTATCAAGCAGAGGCCTTAATAGCCCTCTCTCTCTCTCTCTCTCTCTCTCTCGGGTTTTGCTTTTCGGATTGTGAATATTGATCGGTGATGGGGAGCTTAGCTTCCGGCGGGGCAGCGCTGTACTACGCGGGGTGCGAAGATCACCTCTTCGAGGCCCAGTTCCTTCAGTCATGCTCCCTCTGCAACAAGCCCCTAGGTTTCAACTCCGACATATTCATGTACAGGTAAGCACGATCATCCTCCAAGAGCCTGGAATCCAAATTGCTTATTAATTTCCTCGTCCACTCGATCTGTCGAGCAGCGTCTGTGCTATGTGAATATTGGCGCTGTCGGGCCAATTTAACTGAAACCGATCGAACCCCCTGAATTAGGGTTCATCGGTTTAACAGAGGCCACGGAATTCTCTGTAGATTCAGTTTCAGATTGAATGGCTCTCTGTTTTCATGAAAACTCTAATTGGAGTCTGAATTTGAAGGATTCTTTTCCATGCAGAGGGGACACGCCGTTCTGCAGCAAAGAGTGCAGGCAGGAGCAGATAGAGATGGACGAGGCCAAAGAGAGGAGGAAGTGGATGAAGGGCAGCAGCAAGAAGATGAAGTCGTCATCATCTTCTTCCTCCTCCTCTCCACCCTCTTCGGCGAGGACGGGTTCTTCGAGGAAACCGGACCCAGTGGCAGTTTCCTGATGAGTAGTGTGGGTCGGCTTGTCGATCGGTTCTCGGGCTTTCGACCTTTCTCTTCATGATAATCACGAGGAAGGGTTGTGAAAGAAGTCGCAGATGCTATCTGTAAAGGAAACTCAATGGACAGGAGGGGGATTACAGCCCACCAGCAAAATTTTGTTTTCTGATTCATTTTTCACTTTTCTTGGATCTGTTCTGGGTGGCTAAGCTGAACTGCCGATGTACATAGGATGGAGCTGCCATTCTTGGGATGGCGTTTGGTGTAATTTTATTTTACTCTGCGCCACTGCCACTGCTATCCACGACCTTATGCAAATCCAGTTCGACCTGGTCGAACTACCTGGCATGAGTTTCTTTCTTTCCAATTACAGGGTCTGATCCGAAAATTTTAATTACGGGAATAATTGTTGAATTATTAAATCCAACTCATCACGGTGTGATTGGTGTAATTTTGTTGCTGATAATTAAACCTATTCTACTCCTTTTTAGTCCCTGACAGATATGCCCCCGCTACCTCTCACAGTGATTCAGTTGTCCCCTCCTAGGATGGTCGTTACCTTACCCCTTTTCCTCGAGTTGGCCCACGTCAGCCTCCCGGGACCTTGTTCTCAAGATGCGATCTATGCAATGGATCATTTTATGAATCCTAATACGGGTGTGGTTCGAAAATTTGGAGGGCAAACTTGTAATATTGACTTGGATTTTTTTTTTCAATTACTTAATAGACTGGTAAACCAAGGTAAGGGATGAAGAGTGGATTTGATGGACATGATATCTTTTCTCGAGTTAAAATATTATCACTGTACATGATTTTCTGTTTAAACTTTTTAAAATTTTTCGTCATTATCTCCTTTCTCAACTTTAATATTGTGCTCCACCCATCTTAAATTCATTGCCTAGGTGAAGAAGGGAATTTTGATTTGAGTATGTCACATTATGGGAGCTCAGACTGACTGATCACTCGAATGTTGGTTGCTACTTCACCTGGTCCAATCGAAGAACGGAGGGGTTCCAATGAAGGAAGCTAGACAGAGTCCTAAATGAAGCATGGCTAGAAAAACCTCCATCCTCGTCCCTTGCTTTCCTCCAGCTAGGGACTTAGGATCATTCCCCATCACTCCTCAAACTCAACAAGAATGAAAACTCGAGACCCTTGACCTTCAAGTTTTACAATCATTGGAGTGATCATAACTATTTTCTCCCTTTGGTTAGTGCAATGTGGGGACATCAAACATCTGGGTCACCTTTTGTCGATCTATACAGCAAGCTGAAGACGCTTAAAGGCCACCACAAGACATGGGGTCAGCATGACAAACAGGAAATGCTAACTTGCAACAGCAACGAGTCAAAGTCGAAGAGTTGCAAAGGATTATCCTTGAGGGTAACAGCGATACCCATGTCATACAAGAAGAACTTCATAAGCGTGGGCTGATACTTGATCTGATGAGGAAGGAGGAAGCCATCCTTCGACAAAAAGCTCGGATATAATGTCTGAAGCTAGGAGATCCAAACAACTCATCTTTCATCGAGTTCTCAAAACACACTCTGTCAAGAGGACAATTTGAACAATTAAAACGAGCAGAGGCTTGTTTTGGAGATAGTCGAGGAAATGAGAGCTGAAGCTGTCAACTTCTTCCAAAAATTGATTGGTACAACTGACAGAGGCACCCACTCTTCAAAGGCCACATTGCAAGCAATATTGCGTGCAACTCTTACAAATGCCCAACAGCTTGACCTACAAGTTGAAATCACTTATCTGGAAATCAAAAATGCAATTTTCTCCCTAAAGCATAATAAAGCCCCAGGACCTGATGGCTTCACCTCTCATTTCTTCAAGAAGTCGTGGCATATTGTGGGTAATTCAGTCCTCAAAGCTATCCACCACTGCTTCAACAAAGGCCAATGCCATGTCATGTAAATTCAACTATAATTGCCCTTGTCCCTAAAAAGGAAAATTGTGAGTTCATGAAGGTTACCGCCCAATCTTCTACTGTAATACATTGTATAAATGCATTTCAAAGATACTAGCGGATAGGTTGCATTCTGTATTGCCTTGTCTCATTAGCAGATGTCAAGCAGCTTTTTTCCCTTTGTTCTAGAGAGTAACATTTTAGAAAACATTTTGCTATCTCATGAATTGGCAAGAAATTACCAAAGAAAAGGGCTAAGCCCACGATGTGCCATCAAAATAGACTTACAAAAGGCCATTGATTCTGTTGACTGGAAATCCATAATCAATCTTTTGGAGGCTGCAAATTTCCCAAAAGAAAAAACATTCGCTAGGTGCGCAACTGCATTTCTATAGCCTGGTTTTCTATCTCCTTTAATGGTTCCCTAATATGTTTTTTTGAAGGAGTACGAGGACTACGACAGGGCGATCCACTCTCTCCTTTCTTGTTTGTGCTCTCTATGGAAGTTTTATCACAGCTTATTGACAATGCAGCACACACAACAAGAGATTAGGCTTCCATCCAAAATGAAAGGTAACTGGCATTTTGCATGTTACCTTCGTGGACGATTCATGGTCTTCTCAGATGGTGCGGCTTCCTCTATTAGAGCAATCACCAGTGTACTTGAGGACTTCTATAACTTTTCTGGTCTCTATCTGAATACAGAAAAAATTGAATCATTCTGCTCAGGATTGATTGAGACTCACATCCAAGATCTAGTCGATGTCTCTGGCTACAAAATAGGCTTGCTTCCGATACATTACCTTGGTGTTCTTTTGATCTCCACAAGACTTAAGGCCTCTGATTGTAACTTGTTAATTGAGCACATGATAGCAAGGATTAAAATAGTGAGTCTGTCATTCGTGGGAGACTTCAACTCATTATCTCTATTTTGAGCAGTATAATTAACTATTGGTTTAGACATTTCATCCTTCTCAAGAAGGTAATCAAGAAGTTCAACAGATATGTAGCGCCTTGTTATGAAAAGGTGAAGCCACCCATGCGAAGGGAGCACGAGTTAGTTGGGACGATCTGTGTTATTCGAAAAAAGGAGGAGGCTTGGGGCTCAAAAGCCTAGAAAAATGGCACCAAGTCAATATCTTGAAGAATATGTGGCAAATATTGATTAACTTACGATCTCTTTGGGTGGCCTGGGTAAACAAGCAATTAATCAAACAAGTAAGCTTCTGGGAAGTCAAGGAGAGGCCAAAAGATTCATGGAGTTGGCAAAAATTGTTGCGGTTGCACCGAATTGCCTGACCACACATCAGATGGAAGATTGGTGACGGGAGCCATATTTCGTTTTGGTATGATTGTTGTCAGGATTTGGTCCCCTACCCACTTATTGCCAGCGTGGACAAGCTTGCTTCCCAACAATTGAGGTTCGGAAAAAGCTCTCAATCTTCCTTAAGAATGGAGAGTGGCCTTGGCAGAGAAGTTGTGACCCGCAAGCTAGGGAGATAATGGCCTCCATTGATCAAAGAGTCACTCGTGCGGGTGTTAACTGTATTTGTTGTGGATGCCACCCTAAATTTTCACTACAGCAGGTATGGAACGACTTATGCCCCAAAAAGTAAGAAAGCCTATGGCACAAAGTTGTTTGGTTTACGGGCCATATTCCTAAACACTCCTTTATCGCATGGCTTGCTCTATTGGATAGACTCCCAACAAGACAGTGAATTGCATCATGGGCAAATCATCACTCTGTCATCTGTTGTTTGTAATGAAGAGTAGGAAAACTCGAGATATCTGTTTTTTCAGTTGCAAGTTCACTCACGAGATCTAGGCATCCCTCCTTTCTCAACTTCGAATTTCCCCAGCAACAGGCTTTTGGGATGCTGAAGTCCAACGTTCCACCCAAATAAGTAGAGGGTGCAAATTGATTCTGTTGTTTTTAGGCTGCTCTGGACTTGATATATTTATTTTGTATGGTTGGAAAGAAATGCTAGAACATTTAGGAACTCTCAACAATCTTCCCCACAACTATTGAAGAAAATTTTGTACACTACTAGATGTAGAATAATTTCACTCTATAAAGTCGAATCTAGATTGTAATGTAGCACATTAGCTAAGCATCTAAGCGATCTGGATCTTATGTAAAGGGATGTATAGCTTTTGTTTCTATTAATGAAAGTTACAAAATTATCAAAAAAAATTTTATTAGAAAAATAAAAAACTTGAAAAGGAAAATAAAATGTGGCTGATAGGAAATAAGAAGGTACGGTTTGGTGAGGAGGGGGACGGCAGCTGCACCCAAGAAAGAAAACAAAACGAAATTCTTAATCTCGTTCCCCTTCCATCTCTTCGGCTAGGGGAGAGGACACCGGGAATTCGGCAGAGAAGCTCCGGGGAAGCGAGGATTGCCTTGCGGAAAGAAAAATTTCAGCCGCAAGGCCGGTCCCGGGGGCTCACAATCCTTCGTCCCCCTTTCCTTCACTTCTTCCTCTCCATCGAGCCGCTGATCCCAAGCTCTGCCCGCTTCTCCCTCCGGTAGCACCAATGGAACCAACGAACGCGGCCGATTATCCTTCCTCCGTTCGTTCTTCCCTGCCTAACCGCACCCACAAACTCGTCTTCATGACCACCGCCAGCACCTCCCCCATCAACTAGGCTGTCTCGCCTTCTCGTTGCCTGATTGCTCCAGCCCGACTGGGATGCTCAATCCGTGGTCTCTGACTTACCGAAGCTGCGTCGGCCACTAAATCGGACGGAACTAAGCCAAAGCACTTTCCCGTCCTATTCAATCACCGAGCCTCTCCCATCAACAAGCCGTCACAGAACCAGGCTGCTCTGTTTTCTTCCGTTCAAACCAGCCGGGCCAGCTCGCTCGAGGCATCACCTCACATCCCTCCCCTGCCTTTGCACAAGCTTGCTCACATCCCGGGATTCATCCGAGCCCCTTCCTGCTGCTATTGAGGCTTCATAGGTCGAGTTGTCTGTTTGCCTGAGCTGGTGAGTGAGTGGGTAGTTCTTCGATACTCTGCTTCCTTTGAGCTACTTGATGTGCTATGGTTGTTTGTTGAGGTTAAGACTGATGCAGTGTTGCTGTAATATCCTGCTGCCTTCAGTGTGTCGTGCAGTGCTGCTGAATTCATTGCAGCCTACTGTTGCCTTTGTTCTTTGTCGCTGATCTTGAATCCAAAGGCTACTCTATTGATTGAACCTACACCATGCGTTACTCTTATTCAAGTTCTTGGCTGGATTGAACTATGCTCAAATTGGTGATTGCTGCTAGTTAGTCAAGTTGGCATTTATCTCTCTGCTGATGTGCAGGTTTAGTGTCTATGCTGTTTGAGGTATAAGGTTGGCTATTATTCTCGGGTTGTTTGAATGACTGTTTCACTGACTTTTGTGAGAGATCTTTTTACCTTTAGGAGTTGCTGACATGAAGTGATCAATCTGTCTGTGTCATTGTCTCTGACCTTTACTATGTTTTTCCGGGATTTTAAATTGGATCGAGACTGGTTGATCAATAGTCTAAAGGTACTGTTAGCTGCCACTTCACTATCCAGTGAATGCTTAGTCTTCTTGTCTTGGTAATGGAGGCTGGATGCCCTTTTTCCTTACCATCGTAAGAAGATGGATGCGACCGCTTTTATAATCCATTGTTTAGCCAGATGCTAAAGTTCCATTCCTTTTGATTGATGCTTTTATTCACGAGTGAAGTAGTGTTTGACTGCTTCTCGATTAAGTTGAACTGGCGAATTCCGTAGCTTGAGTATTTTTTATTGTTCCATGCCTATCGGTTATGAGCCAAGTCTTGGATTCTTTATGGCAGTGCTACTATCCTTTACGTGACTCTCTCCAGATTTCATTTTCTGATCGAGAATGAAGCTGCTGGTCATTCAATGTTGTGCCTGCTAAGCTCCATTTTCTTGTTGATTTTGATGTCATTCTTGCCAAGAACGTGGCTGTTGATACTTTCTTAGCATTGCTGCTTCTCACTCCATTCTTGTTAATTTTGACATCATTCTTGCCAAGAATGTGGCTGTTGATGCTCCCTTTTAATGCTGCTTCTCCTTGCTTCATTTTCTAGTGATTTTGATGTCATTTCTGGCCGAGAAGGTGGCTGTTGACCTTCTGTTGATGCTGTCATGTTTTGGTGCTTGTTTCCTGTCATTCATAGCCTCCTTATTTCAATTTTAAACTTGATGATTGCTGCTACATTTGGGGTTGTTTGGTGCTGGTTTTTAGTATACTATAGCCTCTAAATTTTGGATTTTATGTTTGTTAAATGCTGCTGCATTTTGGTGGTTATTTGATGCCTATTTTCTTACCATTCCTTAGCTCCTAATTCTGAGTTTTGAGTCTGCTGCTTGCTGCTGCATTTGTAATGTTTGGTGCTGATTTTCAACATTCTTTGACCTCTAATGTAGGGCTTTAAGCTTATTGATCGGTGCTAAACCTTTTGTGATTGGTTGGTGTCCATATCTGAGATGTTCTAGCATCAGGTTTTAGACTTGTTAATAAGAGGTGAAACTCTGTGGCTGATTGAGGTTCATATTTGCAGCTCTTTAGCATCCGGTTTCAGACCTTACTATTGTAAATCTATGCTGAAGCATTCCTAGCTAAGTGACCTTGTAGCTCAGGGTCCTTAACTCTTGGTTTTAATGTCAAGTCCGCAGTTCTGTGTTAGAATTTATGTGTTCGATCGAGGTCTATGACTTATGACTTATTTCTCTGTTGTCTGATTTCGATTTTAGACTAGATATTCCTCTTGTCATTTAGTGGCCTTTGCTACATGTTGCACATTGTTCTCTAACCATGTGATGATTTAGTAACCATGTTGAGTGCACATCCTTAGTCCCTCAACTTATAAATTTCGCATATTAATCATTACCTTAGGCACTTTGCACATTAGTTTCTCGTCTTAGCGCATTCTGCATACTAGTTCATCAGCTAAGGCACTTTACACATTAGCCTCTCCTGTTTGGTCATTTTGCATACTAGTCCCTTGCTTAGGGTATTTTGGTTATTAGTCCCTCATTTTGGGGACTTTGCATATAAGTCCTGGCCCTTCACCTTAGGAAATATACACATTAGGTCCTGCATTCTAGGAAACTTGCACATTAGTCCTTTGTTTTAGGATTTTGTATATCAGTCCTTCAATTTAAGAATTCCGCTCTTTAGTCCTCCAATCTATGGATTGTGCAAATTTTACCTCAACTCATGGGATTTTGAAATTGGTACCTGGACTTTCTAAATGCTGAAATTGATCCCATACTTGTTTGTGTAGCTTGTGAATCAATTTATTGGTATTATCGTGATTGATTGATATGTGGTTTAATTGCATGTTCTTGATCTAGGTGGGGTTCAGGAATTTCAATGTACTTTGAGTTCACAAAGGTAAGGGGTGGATAGTGTGTGGAGAGATGATGAATGCTTGTTATCACAAGTATAGTGGAACTTTTTACTTGCTGCACATAAATTAGGAAAAGTAGTGGCATGTTAGGGCACGTGATCTTGATTATTGATCTTCATTTTAGACCATCGATTTTTGAACTTCCATTAGGGTATGCGCAAGCACACAAACAATTTAGATTTAGGGATGGGTACCAATTTAGGGCGTGTCGATCGACTTACGAGCCTCTTGAGCGTAACAAGGCCCCGGAATCCAAACTCTATTTCGAGACCAACAAATGAGAACCTAGGTGGTTAGTGTCATGCACTCTTAGGTAAAGAATAGGTTTCTAATTGACCTTATGATTAGTCCTTAAATGATTAGTGGCGACTTCAAATTCAAACACGATTGAAATCCGAAGATAGCGCCTTGTGCTTGCCTAAGCCCCCTTATGGCTTCTCGAGTCGGAAAATTTTCATGTTCGACACCTGCATTGCACAATCAACTCAATGCTCCTTTATCATTCCATTTTTTTTTGGCCATGCTTCGATCTATTTTTGCATTGGAATTCTGCTTATTTTCTCTTTCTTTTGATAACTCCTTTTTTATCAGTATTTCTTTTGATAATGCATATCTTCTTAATCTTTAGCTAAGATTTAAAAACATTTATGCGCACTTGCTCTGTTTAATTTATGTTGAACTCAGTTGGAATTTAAATTTTTATGCCACAGTAAGTTTTGTTGCATTTGAAGGGAACAATTCTGCCAAAAATGAGTTAATGGGTCAATAAGAGCTTGGCTCGCTCGGCCCTAACCCACCTGCTTTACCACCTTTACTCTTTGCTGATTTGCATCTACAGCAACATTGGGAATATGCATTTAATCAATCATAAAGCCCTATCTGTACCATGCGAAGGTAATATTAATGTTAAATTTGTTAGAGCCATTAATCACTATGTCATCGTTCAAATCTTGGAGACTTGATGTGAAACATTTCATTTCAGTACTTAAGTAAGCATATAGCAATTCAGCTTATATCTTGTTAGTGTTCTTTACTGGAAATTTTGGGAATGTCAATACTGTCAAAATATAGTTGAGCCAAGAGTTTCTGTTTTACTAGAATGATGTCCATGCCTGCCCCAGTTAGATTTCTAATAATGATTGCATAATGTTTTCATCTTTAGGTGCCTCATATTGATCAAGGTGTTTTTGGCAAAGAAAGAGCGACAAATGTGTAATATTATGAAATCAACAGAATAAAAACTACTGTACCTGATAATATTTTGAAGCTTTTGTTGCATGGCACTCTTTTATTGTTACAGATTGTATGGCACTTTCTAGGACACTTCACAAAATACTTTCTGCAGTACAAGCAAGCAGTTGCTCGTATTCACAAGTTGCAGGTACAGTAATGGGGCGATTGCTGGTTTTATAACTTAAATAACTTATGCCCATAAAACCGGGAAGCTCTAAATCTTGAAGATTTTAAATAGTTGACAACTTCCATGTGATGGAAACTTTAGTCAAAGCTATGACATGTAGAAAAGACATCCCAGTGCAGGGCACACGCCTGTTTAATCAACCATCTCAAATATTTTTGGTCTGCACCACCTGTTATTCAGTAATTTGATTGTTTCTGATTAATCTATGTTCGGAGCATAGTTTAAGCAAATTTGAATGACACAGCTACCTTTTCACTTTTTTCAATATTTGACTTTATTTAGATTTTGCATGAGCCTGCACAAAATTTTATCGAGATGTCTTAAACATGGAAGAACTTCCTGGAAACTTTAGTAATGTGACGTCTCGAGGACCAAATTGTAAAGTAGAAAAAAGTTTAGAAAGATTTGCTTGTAAAGAAAGAAAAGGGCAAGGAAGAATGTAATGAAAATGAAAGAATATAGGAATAATGTAAAGAAGTAAATGGTGGCTGTTAATGTTGTTGGAGGCCTGTTTGCATAAGTAAGAGAATTACAGAAGGGCAACATTGTGAATGAATTCAGTTTTTCTTCCCTCCAAACTCTCGATTCTCTCTGTCCTCCAAACATATTGCTGCTTTTTTTGATCGGTTGGTTTCTGTCATTTATTTTTTATCTTCTCAGATCCACTTCTTGTTCCTATTATTTGTTTACTAATCATTAGCATCAATTGACAAGGATGCCTCTGTTGCTTTTGATATAGTGTACGTTAAACAGGAATAATCTATTTGTCTTCATCTTGTTAATTTCTTATGTTCATATTCGATTTACGGTCTCATAGCATAGCCCATCGTCTTTGCTTAACTGTGAGTATTTTCTTCCGGATTTATGTGCTTGATTTCACAAAAGCAAGGGATACAATCATTGTGGACATATTCGGAAGACCACTTGACTTTGCCTGATTGAATATAATCACAGTTTTTCTGCTCCTAGTCCAATTTGTACAGTCCTGTTGAATATCTTCACTCTTCTTGGCAGATTGTGAGAAATCGATCATGAGCAGAGGAGGAGAGCTAACAAACCAATTTCATTTGATGAAACTTGGGCGGTGGCAATGGTGGATTTTGGTGGCAGTGAACATATTCTTTTAATTGCAGGACAAGCTGCTGCAGTAATCCTCGGGAGATTCTACTATGACCAGGGTGGGAACAGCAAGTGGTTGGCAACTCTTGTCCAAACTGCAGGTTTCCCAATCCTCTTTATTCCCTTCGTTCTTCTTGCATCCACTAAAGATTCCTCTGACTCTTCCACAGCTCCATCTATCATAACTCTTTTATTAATCTATTTCTTCCTCGGAGCTCTCATTGCCGGCGATAACATGCTATACTCCGTCGGACTACTGTACCTCTCTGCCTCCACCTACTCACTCATCTGTGCCACCCAACTAGCCTTCAATGCCATTTTCTCGTACTTCATAAACTCCCAGAGATTCACCATGCTGATCCTCAACTCTGTTGTTGTGCTGACCTTGTCTGCTTCCCTCATTGCGGTGGATGACGATTCCGGTGGTCCCTCTGGAGTCTCCAAGTGGAAATACTTCACTGGATTCATATGCACCATCGCGGCTTCTGCTCTATACTCTCTTATCCTCTCTCTCATGCAACTTTCCTTCGAGAAGTTCATAAAGAAGGAAACCTTCTTTGCAGTACTAGAAATGCAGATCTATACAGCTGTTGTTGCCACCGGTGTTTCAGCTGTGGGGCTCTTTGCGAGCGGAGAATGGAAGACCCTGCATGGAGAAATGGAGGCCTTCCGGAAGGGAAGCCTTGCTTATGTGATGACTCTGGTCTGGACTGCTGTTTCTTGGCAGGTGTGCTCCGTGGGAGTCGTGGGCTTGATATTCATCGTGTCCTCCCTCTTCTCGAATGTCATAAGCACTGCCTCTTTGGCAATCACTCCCATTGCTTCGGTGATAGTCTTTCATGACAAGATGAGCGGGGTAAAAGTCATAGCTATGCTCCTTGCCCTCTGGGGCTTTACAAGCTATATCTATCAGAACTATATCGACGATTCTAATGCTAGGAAAGCTCAAACTCAGATTGATGCTCACGAAGCCGATAATGAACGTGTCTGTTGATGGTTTTGGCAAGTTGTTCGATCTGTAAATGGTACCTGCAGATTATTTTCTTAAGAATTTTTTTAATGTAATCGACGGTGAAGGTATTTTGGAAAATCCCAACTGTAATGCGATAATTCTAAGAGAAATGTCTCAATAATTTTGAGGATACAGAGGATCGATCTGCTGTTGATGTCTCAATAAATCTTTTGTCTCGTTTTCCTTAATTTTTCCTCCTCTGGTTGATGTGCAGAAGAGTCTCTCATTTTGGATTTTCGTTGGATTATTATCCTTAGCGATGGTCTCGGAATGGATATTGGTTTTCTGATGGCTGGTAGAATAAGCAGCCTTCACCATCTTAGACCATAGCGGCTGTTCTTCAATTCATATTTTTTAGGTTAAAATCGCCTTTCATTTTTAGGTGTACTTGGTTAGTAACCCGCCCTTCGTTTGCGGGGCTAAGATGTTATTTGATGATATAACATAGGTATTAAATGTTAATTATATCTGAGTAGGTACTCTGATGGTTGTAATGTTATATTCTAATTAATAAGGATATCAACACACACTAGTGAATGACCCGAGACATGAACGGTGAATATTGTCAAATATAATTGAAAAAGATAAAAATGTTATGAGTGAATTAAATAAATTGACCTAACTATTCTCATTCCTATTAGGGCAAAGTTCTTTGAATGAGGAAATGCACTAAAACGAAGTTGTAAAATGACATATTATCAATGAATGATTTTAGATAATAGCAATTATGGAGGGGTTTATGCACAATTTTACAATAAAAACTGTCACGAGGAAAATATAGGAATGGATGAGTAAAATAGAAATTGCTGTGGAGAAAAAGTAGGAAAAATGTGTGAAGTGACTAGTCCAAAATAACTAAAACAACAATAAAGGGGTATGAATTCTAATCTATATTCTTATATAGTAAATTAAGTTACAAACTCTTCTAGCCTTCCACGTGGCAGCCTGTCAGAGTTTTCATTTTCAATTTTCCTTTTAATATATATATATATATATATATGATAGGATATGAGATATAAAATTATAAAATGTTACCTACTTATAAAGCATATTCTTAATTAAATTTTCAATGTTTTTGTTATTTTTAGATGGGAGAGTAAAGCATAATTTGATAAACATGTCCATATGGTAAAATATGAGGAATCTCAATCTGACCATTTTACGTATTATCAATGATAATTTTCTTTGACTGTACATATTAATATGATAATCTTATAACTATCTATAAATCAATACATTAAATGTCAACCCCTTTTTTACTTCATAGGGTGAGCACAGTATATGAAGAGTACCGTGTGCACATCATGTCTATCATTCTATTAGGACTTATGTAGTTATAATTAAAAATTAATATATCACATTTTTTTTCATAAAACTCTTTATAGTTGGATCCCCCACTGATCGGAGTACACCGATTACCCCCGAACCACACAAGATAGTTACTACCTATCATAAGGCTTTCTAACTTCACTTCTTTTTCTGGTCGTTCCGCGTTATCGATCGACGGTAGTATAAGAGATCTGTAACCCCCCGCAAGGAAGAGAGAGACCGACAGGGTTAGAGTTGTGTTTACTTTGTGAGAGGTAGTAAACGATGAATGAATAAAATCATGCATCACAAGTATGATACCAATTTTTACACTTTTCTCATTAATTTTAATGCACATATCATCTTTTTTAACTTATTTGTTTTCACGGTGAAGCATAAATATTTACCCTAGTAAAAACTAAATTAGGGTGGAAGATAGTTTTGACAATGAAAAAAAGTAATAAAAACTACACGCTTCTTCTCTAAATAATAGAGAAGAGATAAATGTTGAGCGCATCATGGTGAATGAAAATTATACATTGTACTTTGTATATATAATTATAGTACATGGACATGAAGATGTTTCTTGTGCTATAAAAGCAATGATCTCAATCAAAATAAATAATGCGATACATAACACGTATAACTACATATAATATAGGATAAACAATGTGATACTAACACTATTGTTGCTATTGTGATTACTAACTCGCATACCAACACTATTATTGTTGTTGTGATCACTGATCCATCTATTAACACAAGGAGGATACCCCTAACACTCTCTTTTGATTGGAGCGTCGCTCTAGGAGACTCCTTAAGTGACATTGCACTACTTATCTAGATGGCTAGATTTATTCAAAGTTTGGGTGAGGAATCCTGACAATTACTTCTGATGCGGCGGTCCACATCGAACCCGGGTTCGGTTCGTCTTAGTGTCCATATCCAAGTCGAGCAACCTGCAAGAAAGCCAAGTCCGGGCGTGGAGGCCCGGATCGGCTCTCCGACGCTCAAGTTAGAGAGAAAAATACCAACGAAGAGAGCAAAAATGAGAGAGAGTACCCGGGAGGGGCTAAGGATGATATGTCCCCTGAGCATATGTGTGTCTCCTTTCTTTATATAATGCAGTTAGTTCCGATGTCCTATCCGGGTGTGACCGCTCAGTTCAAGTCGGATGGTCCGTAGTCGGGTCGAATAACTCTGTCTATATCATTTGTCCCCCGACTTCCTAGTACTTTTTAGTGCCAGGAAGTAGTACTGCGTTAGTTGTCCCCTAAGTGGGTAGGTAATTGTCTCTCGGGTAGAGTAGTTGGTTGGTGCCTGAGTGCTTGCAAGTAGTAGTTGGTTTCGTCCACTAAGTTCTTATATAAGCAAGCTCACACTGAGAGTTTTGCATTGGGTAGTGCATGTTGAGATGCTCGCGGTCGGTTCCAAGGAAGCTGAGCTTACATAGAGCCTAAAGTTGTCGTGACTAATACTGGCGAAGTTCAGTTTTATGTCAAACTTGTAGTGCGTGGTTGGGCTCCTTGATAACGTGAACACTAGACAAGATTTTTGAAACTTTTTATCGGTAAATACCTTAGGCGAGGAATCTCAAGCCTGAAGAGTGGAGTCTAGATACCTTGCCCGAGCATTTCTCAAGCCTTTTTGTTGATAAAGATTGGTAATGATTTCTCAAGTCTTCAATTGATAAATAGTCTAGGCGAGGATTTCTCAAGCCTGAGGAGTAAAGGCTACATGTATAGGCCTGGGAGATTGTGGTTGATGCATGGCACTAACTTTGAGGAGGCACGGATGTGAGTGTCCATGGCCGACACGGTGCGCCGGACTTTGATTAGATATAGACATGGGTTCCTGTCATTGACAGAGATCTTATGTCGATGCTTGAGTCTATTGTCGATAGGAATGTTAATTGAGGATATATTCAGCCCGTCATTGAGGGAGAAATTAGACGAGAAAATCTTGAGTCTAGCGTTGATGCAGGTCGTCCGTGATCGACGGTGAACGTCGGATTTAGGGTACGGATGAGGGTCGTGCGTGACCGACAGTGAGGGTCGGGTTTAGGGCAGCGGGTCGTCCGTGATCGACGATGAACGTCGAATTTAGGGCACGGATGCAGGTCATCCGCGACCGACGCTGGACGTCGGGTTTCGAGGCCCGGATGCAGGTTCTTATTGTGGATAGAGATATTAGGTGGATACTCGAATCTATCAGTAATAGAGATACCAAGTGATGACGTTTGGAGCCTGACACTAATGAAGATGATAGGCGAGGATGTCTCGAGTCTATCATTGACATACATATCAGGCGAGGATGTCTCGAGCCCATCATTGATAGAGATACCAGATGAGAAAGTCTCAAACCTAACAATAATGAAGATGTTAGGCGAGAATGTCCCAAGTGACGACATTTCAAGTCTATTGCATATAGAGATATCGGGCGAGGATGTCTTGAGGCTAGCACTGATGAAGATGTTAGGCAAGGATGTCTCAAGTCTGTTGTTGATAGAGATCTTAGGTGAGGACATCTCGAGCTTATCAATGACAGATATCCTGGGCGAGGATTTCTCAAGCCCAAGGAATGATACGTGCATAAGCCTAAGCATCCCGTGGTCGACCCCGGTGGCGTGGGACTTGGTCTTGGCACGGGTCCAATGGGTCCCATGGCTGACACCAAGGGCATCGGGCTTTGATTGGCACGAGTGCGGGGGATCCTGTGGCCAACACTAGCGGCATCAGGCTTTGGCTTGGCACGGGTCGGGCGGATCCCGTGGCCGACACCGGCGGTGTCAGGCTTTGGCTGAGCACGAGTCCGGTGGATCCCGTGGCTGACACCAACGGCGTCAGGCTTTGAGTGGCACGGGTCCGGGGGATCCCGTGGCCGACATCGGCGGCGTCGGGCTTTGGCTGAGCACGGGTCCGGGGGATCCCGTGGCTGACACCGGCGGCGTCAGGCTTTGAGTGGCACGGGTCCGGGGGATCCGGTGGCCGACACCGGCGGTGTCGGGCTTTGATTGGGCATGGGTTCGGGGGATCCCGTGGCCGACATTGGTGGCGTCGGGCTTTGGCTGGCACGGGTTCGAGGGATCTCGTTGCCGACACCGATGACATCGAGCTTTGGCTGAGCACGGGTCCGGGGGATCCCATGGCCGACCCCGGTGGCGTCAGGCTTTGAGTGGCACGGGTCCGGGGGATCCCGTGGCCGACACCGGCGGCGTCAGGCTTTGGCTTAGCACGGGTCCGGGGGATCTCGTGGCCGACACCGGCTGCGTCGGGCTTTGAGTGGCACGGGTCCGGGGGATCCCGTGGCCGACACCGGCGGCGTCGGGCTTTGGCTGAGCACGGGTCCGGGGATCCCGTGGTTGACACCGGCGGCGTCAGGCTTTGACTGAGCACGGGTCCGGGGGATCCCGTGGCTAACACCGGCGGCGTCAGGCTTTGAGTGGCACGGGTCCGGGGGATCTCGTGGCCGACACCGGCGGTGTCGGGCTTTGGCTGAGCACGGGTCCGGGGGATCCCGTGGCTAACACAGGCAGCGTTAGGCTTTGAGTGGCACAGGTCCAGGGGATCCTGTGGCCTACACCGGCGGCGCTAGGCTTTGGCTGAGCACGGGTCCGGGGGATCCCGTGGCCGACACCGGAAGGCGTCGAACTTAGCCAATCATTGTTCTAATAAGTTTGAGGAGTTCAAATATGTTTTCTAGGCTGGTAATCCAAGCATATGCATGAGGCAAATTCATCACGAGGACAAGAGAACACAATGCAGGAGTACCAAAACAACAGAGGCTCATTCACCGGTGATCTAGTTACCACATTTTCATAATGAATGTATATGAAGTGATGTTTCATTCATTCCAGTGTAGTGTATGCACAGCATGCAGCCATTTATGCACGTAAATAGGGCGATGGAAAAAAGAAGTGGAGATCCGCGCTTACCGACGTGGTGATTTCTTCTAGCGTTGGAATAGAGGATGGCTAAAGGAGTCGAAGCCTCTGAAAATAGATCTTCTCATGTAGCAGTGAAATTTGTTGCTTGTAGACCTAGAGAGCTTGTCCAAGGTAGTTTCTGACCGAACATTTTCCTGGCACCTCTTCTTGTGCTGAATGATTGAGATCGGCAGTCTCATAGCGAGGACTATTGGCACGGGAGAGAGTAAAGAGGGATGACGACATTGATAAGAGCTCGACGGGATGTGGTAACCAACCCCTACGGACTCCATGCTTGCGCCACCGCTGGGGTTTGAACTGAGAGTGCTTGGAGTGAGGGCCTAAGCGGGAGGTCGTGAGGGAGGCAGCGAGGTCAGACCAAGGTGGTGCCAATCAGCTCTGCCACTATCCGTTGTCTCTTGAGCACTGATGGTGTCAGGCAAGTGGAAGGCATGTTGCAGAGTCCTTTGTGGATAGAGACCTTAGGCGAGGATTTTTCTCAAGCCTGAGGAAATGAGCGAGCCCCTTGAATATAATTGACTCATCTTTGAGTCGAGATTGTTACGGTGACCGAGCTTGTGCAATGCTTCAATGAAAGGGCTAGGAATCTGGCGGTGAACAACTAGTGTTTCGTTAGCTCCTCGTTTGGACTCATTCCTCACGGTACCTCCTCCATAATCATCCTCAATCTCCGTCTCGTTCATGCTCGCAGGTACATACATTAAACAACAAGGCAGAGAGGACGTGAACGATATATGAGGGCAAAGGAGATATTAACTTATAGAGACGTTCAAGCAAAGACTGACACAAGCTGTACGCTCCATATTCAGGCATGATATTCAAAGAAAAGTATGTTAAAGGGGAAGTGAGCATGTAGGTACACTCCTAAGCCTATTGCGACCATGTCGATGGCTATATTTATTCTGACGATGTAAAGCGATAAGCCAATAATACAGGGATGTAAAGACAAGGCAAAATCTATGACCATACAGTGTTAAAAACCTCATTGGTTTGAGATGTTTATGCAAGAAGAAAATAAACTTATTAAGCTACAAATGTGAGAGCTCTTTCTTGTTTATTTTTTTTAATGCCTAATCAAGGCTTTGGAAAACCCCTTTAGGTAATTGTCCAAATGTAGAAATTGCCCGGGAAAAGCTTACTTGAGCAATAAAGCACCGACATTACACAGAAAGGACATAGAGACTTCTGCAGGCAGACAAACCTAGCAGCAAGAGGCAGAAGGAAAAAGGTTCTGCATCAGCGGAAGCAGTGGAAACAGACACAAGCTTTATTGTCCGTAAAGCATGTAAAGCATCGTTGAGTTCAATTTCGATAAGAGTGAACCAACGCCATTAAGATTATTTCAGCAAACTTTCTGTAAATTAAGGAGACTACACTGTGGGCAGCCAATTAAGATTTTGAGAGGGACCAATTTGAAGGGCGTGAGCATGGAAAGAATACTTAAGAGAACTAACTCAACTCAAGGGATACTTGAAGACCATCAGAAGCTAAGCAAAATGAGTCTATTGTCTAAAGCAGAGGGCCATTTGGTAAGGCATACCCATGGACAGATCAAATTCAATAAAACATTGCAGGAGATTAGAAGCTTGTCAAGGAAAGAATCAATCCTTATGCAGTCCATTCCGATCATGAACTTCCTCAACGAATATTAGATAATAAACTAAATCATCATTGTCAAGAGAGTCTTCTTGGATTAAACGATTAATGAAAAGTAGTCATAAACAACAGTGTGTAGAAATAGAGGAATCCATGAAAGTAGTACCAAAGGACTTCATGCTCTTTGATGATGAATATCTACTAGAAGTGGTGATGAATCCATGACACGACAAATGATTACTTGTGCCATGAGTGGTAAGGCAAATGTTTTGTTTTAAGAATTATTTCTAGTTGTAAGGCAGAATCATTCAAAGGAAACTGCAATTTCTTATGACTATAGCCCTTTGAAAACTACACCAATAATATGAGATTAATTATCGTCATAGCTCAGAAAGTGCAACTTTGGCAGCTGCTTGGAGAAATTTCAGGGGATGCACCCAAGAATTTGAGATGAAATAGAGTTTGGACTAGAAAAATCATTATTCCAAGGTGTTTCTACCCTTGTTGACCTGTAAGTGAGTTCATGCGACAGATTAAGGAACAAAATAACTCACCTGGGTTAAATACGAGTGTGATTCCGATAGGAAAGAGGGTCTTCGTGTTTGTGGATGAAGATGATAACGCCTATTGCCATTGTGAATCGAGAACCTCAAGACACTGAAGTTTAGTGCCACCATTGGAGTTTGAGTTGATGATGCCTGGCTTCGCGGAGCCAAGAGTGGCGCAAGTGCAAAGCTGCAGAAGAGGCTGTGAGAGGAATCTTCAGTTAAACCCAAAATGGAAAAACAAGGAAGTAGACAGGGAGAAGCTGCTCCAATCTCCAGTGGCACGCCAATGCGAGGGCGGAGGTGTCGGCCATGGGAAGGAGGCAGAGCGAATTTGACGGTGCTGGCAGGAGCGCCTATGGGGCTATCAACATCTTGGTCGGAGAAGGAGCGAATGCTTGTGGCTTAACAGAGGGAGACAGTCGAGGATGGCAGGGAAACTCCTTTGCAAGTAGAAAGTCGAACGCTAATCAACAGCGGAAAACCTCCCAACTGACAGAGAGAGCTTAGGATTTTATGCATTGTTTTTGTTCTTCCACGGTTGTTCTCCATGAAAGGAAAGCTGTGTACAGACACCATGGTTACACACGACTGATAAGCGGTCGGATGCCATTGCCGCCCATCTGGCGACGGCAGACGGCGGACAACGGACCTTGTGGAAACGGCTGGAGCAATGGCTCCAGATCGGGTATGCACCGAGTGGGTCTGAATCCTCTGTACCTCAGTGGCTTCGATCTCTCAACAAGAGCACCAAATGATGCGGCGGTCCACATCGAACCCGGGTTCGGTTCGTCTTAGTGTCCATATCCAAGTCGAGCAACCTGCAAGAAAGCCAAGTCCGGGCGTGGAGGCCCGGATCGGCTCTCCGATGCTCAAGTTAGAGAGAAAAATACCAACGAAGAGAGCAAAAATGAGAGAGAGTACCCGGGAGGGGCTAAGGATGATATGTCCCCTGAGCATATGTGTGTCTCCTTTCTTTATATAATGCAGTTAGTTCCGATGTCCTATCCGGGTGTGACCGCTCAGTTCAAGTCGGATGGTCCGTAGTCGGGTCGAATAACTCTGTCTATATCAACTTCTAAATACTTTTTTATTGGTTGTTAACCATGTACGTCATCCTCGTCCAATGCCACTTGGAGTTGACTTGGGCCATTAATAGGGTCAAGATCTCCTTCATCAAGAAATAAGGTGAGGAGCTTAAAAATAAAGAAGCAACATTACAAAAAAGGAGTGTGATGATTTCCTCCTTTAGAGAAAGAACTTCTTTCATAGAGAGGGAGATTAAATCTCTACAGCAACATGTAGTTGTATGTTGATAAAAGGTTTTCAGGCTTCAAGACATCTTTAACGACACCCAATGAAAACTAGTAGCAGTGGAGCAATCTCACAACATTGCCAAAGCTAGGTGGGAAGAAGAAAGTGCTCAGCTTCTTATGAGATAAAGACAAAAAAAGGCCTTGTTTTAGTATACTAAGGAGAAAGAAGATGAGCATGTCGTGTTGTTTGAGAAAGTCGCAAGAGATTCCTCACATCTTACAAGCAAATCGATGCTTATATGGATGACTAGGTGAAAGAAAGCGTTGATTGGCAAGTTTATCCCTCCAAATCTCTCCAATTTTTTTTTTTTGAAGTGGCACTAGCCTCTTCCCTTCCAAGAGGTCTAGTTCTTCCCTTCTTATACGATTGTTCATGTGCTCCTTAAGGGCAATGATGCAATGACTGGAGACCTATCTAGAATTACAGCCTCCACGTTGTATACTAGAGCAAATTGGGGATGGTCCTGTATGGCCATAACATGCTGTCAAACTCATCTACCCAACTGCCCCAAGCATTGCAAAGGGAGTTCTTATTTTGTGCAAGAGTATTCTATTTGTCACTACCATTTGACCATTTTTCTTTGGTGAATAATGAAGGATAATCGATGTTCAACTTTAAGTTCACCACAAATCCACTGAAATACTCCTCTTCTAAATTCTGCCATGTTGTCTGACAATTTCTTTAGAACCTCAGTATGAGTTTTCGTACTATCTTGTCATATTCATTTTCAAAAGCACTCTACTGCCACAATTATGAAGCAATGTTGAGCTATCACTTTATCAATCCCCATTGAGAAGATGGTCATGAACAAAAAGATGGGAGTTGATTCTGCTAGGGTCATCGTGGCATCTTTCAAAGTCTTGACATCGCTTGCATTCTTGAACAAATTTTCTTACACCGCATACCATGATAAGAAAAAAATTATGTGGTTTTGTTCGATACTAGTAGTGTCTTCCTCCAGCATGCACTCCAGTAATAACTTTTTATATCTCTTGCAAGATGTAAGAGGCTTCTCCAAGGATTAGACATTTGAGAAAAGGATGTGTTGCACTTCTTTTGTACAAAACACTATCTAAGATTGTACACTTCGTGGCTTTGAGCTTCAACATGGTTCCATGGCACTTAGTCCTTGGCCAAATATTTGATAATTGGGGTCATCCCTGAGTCCTCTTCTATGTGAGAAGGAACTCCATTGAGGTAAATACTTTTGGAAGCTTGCGACACTTCAAGAAGTGGATCAAGTATAAGCTTGTCCTGTCGCTTTCTTGCCAAGGGAATTCGCAAGAAGATTTTCCTCTCAGAACAAGAGGTACCTTCTCTTTTCTCATAATTTTATAATAGTCCCCTAGTTTGTAGACATCCAAACTTTAGACCACTTTTGCAAAGTGGGTTGGTTGGCACATTGGGTGACCCGATGATCATATCATAGGTTAAACATGAATTAAATGCGTGAAAAGTTTTTGTAAGAATACTCGAACGCGATAAGGGAAAGGATCATTACCCTGAAAATACCCTTAAATATATATATATATATATATATATATATCATAGGCTAGGAACTAATGCGTATACAAAAAAAAAATCTAAAGAGCAAAGATGTATATTTGAATCATCAGCTGAACGGCACAAGGTCTTGCATTGAACAGCTAAAGGTAAAATTAGCCATGACTGCCCTTGGATGTAGCCTTTTCAGAAGTAGATGATGGTGCAATTCAATATTAAGCATCAAATGCATAGATTTTGCAAACGGATATGATCTAGAACTGGTTAAGGTATAGGTTCCTAAGTTCAACCAGCATTCAATAGGTCCAATTGAACTTTTAATAATAATAATAATAAATAAATAATATGAAATTAATAGTAATAACTTAAAAACTACATTTGGGTGATCAAGTTTAAGGAATTTTTTTTGATACGATGGTATCCGGCGCCGTAGCAAAGGAACTTGTTCATTTAAAATTTGTTTCCTTGAGATATATCACCCAAAACTCTTATTCAACCAAAAAAAATTCAAGGATTGACACGATGAAATAGATAGCTTCTCGTTATCTACATCTGTAAAATATCCACAGGGTCTATAAGACTTTCTCACTCAAAAGTTTTAGCTGATAGGTTGGTGGAATCCACCCTCTTATAAATTAGATTTTAACCTATTCACTACTTGATGTGGGATTACACTTCTCAACACCCATCCTCACTTGGCCTACACTAGCCACATGCTCTTAAACACCCGCAGTTAATAACCGACTTTGAGTCGAACATTTTACTTCCGGTCTCAGTTTAGGGGGACAATAAACTATTATGAGATATCCTTCTCTTCTATCATCGGGCCAATAAACAAGTCAGACTTTTCTTCCTTACTCAATAAATTGGTCATGGATTTGGCTTTTTTCTTCTAGTTCTAGGTTTAATTGACCACAAGTTCCACAAGTGAGCCGATCATGGTGTGAGGTCACAGGAAACACCCTATTATACCTTGTAAAATATCTACTAGACCTATAAGAGGTTGGATCCATATCCAATTGAAAAGTTTAAGATGATAAGTTGGCGGTACACACTATCTTATAAATCATATTTTAATCTATTCACTACCTCATGTGGGATTACATTCATCAAAACATCATATCCCAATGAAAAATTTTGTCTCTTTTGGCAACTCCACAACTAGAGTCTTTTCCTCACCTTAAAAAATGTTACCTTCAACGCCTTCCCCTTCTCTTTATCCTTCTCAATCCATTAGCCAATCTTGAATTCCCCATTATCGCTCACCTTCCTATTCCTTCTACTCAAACATTGTTTTTATTATGCTATCACCCTCATGTTGGGACCAGTCCAAGGCATCGACAACAAAGATAGCCATAAAATGATAAGTGTTCTTCTGGATGAGGGATTTTAATGGCATCGGAGTAAAAGAGACGAGGCTTGATGGGGATAGAGATTTAGAGTGTAGCTAAGGTAGACAACATTTTACAGAGGAGGTAAGGAGGGTTTAGAGGTGTGCAGCTCGTAGTAGATAAGGGTATGAGAAGTGGTAGAAATAGTTTTTGGAGAAGTAGATTGATTGGCTCTCTATAATTTTAGCTTATTTTATTATTTTAATGAGGTGATTGGTTCTTATAAGTTCCTCAATTTTTACCAAAACCAGTTGATTCAACTGAATCATGGTTGAGTTAAGTTGAAAAAGGAGTCAGACATGTAACCGAATATGACTAATGGCCGATTCTCGGTTAAACTAGTTCAACTAGCAAGTTTGGTCCAATTTGTAAAATTATGGTCAAATGGCATAAGGCTTGGTTCCCACTGCCTATAAATAACACTTCCTCATTTATAGAGGGGCGAGATAAGAAGGACTTGGCTAGAGAGAGATTAGCATAGGACCAGAGATCCCAAACATATGAGAAGAGAGAGGAGAGTGAAAATACAAATCTAGGTCTATTGAAATACTTCTGAAATACACAAAACTACAAAATTTGCAAATATAAATCCTCAATGGAGTCCACCCATCTAGCTATCGTTAGCCATCTGGAGTCAGGTTGTCGAAAATTGCTGAAGGGTAATCATTCGATTCCTACTCAATTTTCAATTATTTTGAAAATTTTAAAAGATTAGAAAAATTCATAAAAATTCTAAAGAAAGAAAATAATTTCAAAATTTAGAAAATTTAAAAATTTTACAAACTTTCAAAAATTCTAAAAAATATTAGAAAACCTCTAGTAGATGGGGCTATCCATGGTGGGCTTCATTGTCGGCCAAAACATTTTGTTCTATCCTTTAAATTTACATGCATCAATATTTTCATCATTCACAGTTTGTTCCCAATAATAATTTTTCTAATTTTATTAATTTGGTCATTTTTATAAATTTTTCTAAAAATTTTAATAATTCTGTAATTTTTTTTTCAAATTTTTAGGATTTTTTAGAAAATTTTCATAATTTTAAATTTTGTATAATTTTCTCAATTTTGAAAATTATTTTCCTTTTTTCCTTTTTTATAATTTTTATGAATTTCTAAATTTTTAAAAATTTAATTTCTTATAAAATTCTATATGTCATGTCAATAAAATCGTCACGTGGCAGCTGATGGTATTAACGAGTGCTCTATAATGTCATGTAGAATGCTACATATGTACAAGTATGGGTGTTAATTGATGGTTGACTAATGAGGGAAGCAGAGTAAATACGTGATTTTTTATACTAAAAAATAAGTAATAATGTGAGAAATTTTGGAAATCAGGTCCTTTTTAAGGTAAATTATCCTTTCTTTCTATATTTTTATTTATGATACCGTATATGACTTCCTTTATTTCTCAAATAATTTAATTTTGACCTTTTTATAACTTTCCTTTTATATCATATAACATAAAACTCTAAATTAACATATTGGCAAGTACGCATTTACGCATTTCTACTATAAACTAAATTCAGAAAAGCAGACTTTATCCAAAGAAAGTTAGAAAAGGAGAAAAAAGGTTAGAGAAAAATAGAAAATACTTTTCTGAAAATAAATAGTCTCAAAACAATTGTTTTGAAAAGATAAATTGCAACTCCTCTCTAACAGCTTGTTTAGATTGAAAGTTTAGGAAGGGAGGGATTTGGAAGGTTAGGGAGGGGAGGAGGAGGAGGAGGTAGGTGAGAGTTTTAGGTAGAAATATCGTTAGTCTAAAAAGAAATTTGTAAAAAACAGACATGTTAAAAATAATTTGTCAAATACCGAAACGGAATCGCATATTCAATATCCGATTTAGTGTTATTATTATTTTTAAGTAAATCGTCTCTTGAAAATGCGGTTTAGGAATGCATAATTTCTTTTTTCCGGACAGAACTGAAGTTGCGGTTCATCACCTACACTGTACACTTGCAGACTTTGACGCAATGGCATTTTAAGTAAATTACACATGTAAATATCTCTCAAATCTTTACCTGTGTAAAATTTTAAATATTTTTAGGAATAAATTTCTTAAGTATCAACATCTTAATAATAATTTAGATTTGTATATTTGAACCTCTATAGCTTTCTGGGCTTTGGCCTCATACTTTTAACCAAATATCTATTGTGAATATATAAGGAGTTCAATGTATAAATCTATTCAAAATTTTAAAGAGATTTACACTTTTTTTAACTCGTAAAAATTTAAAAGAGATACACAAAACGAACTTGTTGTATATTACACCGTAAATATTTAATCAAAAGCATGAGCTCCAAAGCCCAAAAGGTAGATTGGATAAAGTGAAGTAAATATTCAATGCATAATGTATAACGAATTCGTTATCTAAATCGTCATTTAGATATTGATACTTGTAAAATTTCTTCTTAAAAGTTGTGACAACCTTACGCCTCTAAAAATTTGAGAGGTATTTACATAACAAAATCGTTATATATTACACCGTGAAATTAACTTAAAATGCCATTGCGTCAAAGTCTGCAGGAGCATAGTGTAGGCGATGTCCGGAAAAAAAACCGCATTTTTAAGATGTGGTTTTACTTAGAAATAATAATAACCCTAAGTTGCACGTGGAAATTACGGTTCATATTCGGTATTAACAAATTATTTTTAACATGTCTGCTTTTTACAATTTTCTTTTTAAACTAACGGTATTTCTACCCAAAACTCAAGTGAATGATTTAGAGAAATAGATTATCCCTTCGAATTTCTTATTTTCATATTGTTATTAAAGAGATGTTATGGAGACAAAATGAGTTAATTAGAGTTTGATCTGTACTGTGCACGGATTTTGTTATTCAATAAAATTAACGAAAGGAGACAATAAGTAATGAAAATTAATTAAAATTTTAACCGTAGTTAATTTTAAAATATGCGATTATTCGGTAAATCAAATATGAAGAATATGCAATAAATTTATGAAAAATTGAGTGATAATGAAAAGGATAGAAAGAAATTGAGAAAAATGAATATAAAAGAAGAGATGACCGAAAAAGTGAGGGTAGAGAAAAATTAAATATTTATTATATTAGTAAATTTACTATTGCACCATTAATTTTTCTTAATCTAATAATTATTAAATTTAAATTTATGTGATAATAGGTAATTTAGGAAGGTGGAAAAAAAAACCCAAATAAGAGAGTTTCTGCCATATCTATAATATAGATGAGAGTGGAGAGAGACTAGATAATTATTGTAATAGTAAATTTACTATTACACTTAATTTTTCTTATTTTATTGATTATTAAAAAATATATTTATGTAACAATAGGTAATTTAGGAAGGTTTGAAAAGATACCAAGAATGGAGCTTCTCCCATATATTCTCACAAGATTTCGGCCTATGCTATGCATGATTTTATTATTTAATATAATTAATGAAATAAGTGAATATGTAATAAATGATAAATAAAATTTTAATTTTAATTAATTTCAGAACTTATGATTTTTTTGGTAAAATCAAATAAGAAAAGTAAGTAATAAATTTACGAAATATTGAGAGATAATGAAAACAATAAAAAAATATAAAAAAATGAATGTACAAAAATAAAGGAGACAAAAGTGAGAGTAGAGAAAAATGATGTGGTCAGGCATTGATAAATTTATTATCACATCCTCAATTTTCCTTAATCTAATGACTATTAAAAAGTGTTTTTTATTTGTCAATGGGTAATTTAATAATGTGAAAAAGACACCGAAGAGAGGACCTTTTTCCACATGATATAAGATTTAATAATTTTATCATTTTCAATGTAAACAAACACTTTCACTTGATGGTCTTTTTGTCTTAAATGCTCCAGTCCTCCTTGTCCCTCCGAATTCCCCTAAATTGGAGGATTGAAAAAAAAAATTAAATTTTGGAGGGATTGATTTGCAAATCGAGGTATTAAACAATCCATCCAAATCCATTCCCTCCTAATCTCTCCAAATCCCATCATCCAAATAACCTATAAAGAGAGTTTTTTGAACCAGGTCAGTTTATTAAAATGTAACTCTTGCAAAATCATATGATTGACTTGAACATGAGTACTTTAATTTTCCAAAAAAACAAATATTAGGATTACTTTATTTCCATAATTTATAATCTTAGGTTTGGAGATGTTGAACTTGTAAACCAACCCTATATGGCTTTTTTTTTTTTTTAATAATCAGGGTATCTGAATGCCTTCCGGGTCCTATTTGGGTACACGCAGGTGCTATAGAGCCCTTACGCACGAGGAATGCGTTTCTGAAAATTTGAATTTAGGAGATTTTGGAAGATCTTTCAAAGTCCTACCACCAGGGGCTGCCCTTCTTTGGTAGTCAATCCTATATGGTTAAACGAGTTTTTTCCCCATTTTCAATAAAAATTTATGAATAGGTTAAAGTGGATATTATTATTATTATTATTATTTTTTTTAAGTTGCACTGCGAGTAAAAAGGGATAAAGCTACGAAGAATTCACAGTCGATCAGATCCCTCTCTTGCTCGGAAAAACTGCCTTTAATTACACTGCACACTACGAAAACACCAGCCAGATTCTGTTCGGCTTCTCTCTTCATCTTCCTTCTCTTCTCCTCCTCTTCTCTGTTTCGTTCTGTTCTATTCGTTTCTCACGAGACCTCCCCGATAAAACCCTAATCTTCGTCTTCCTCGCGCTCCTCCTTGCTTCGTAGGTACCTTACACGAGTCATATCTCTCGTATGTCTTCCGTCAGCGTCCAGAGTTCGTGTTGTTGATGCCGTTTTCATCGTGTTTGTTCGCAGGGAAAGAGGAATTGAATGCACTGTAGGGAAATTAGGGCAAGGATATATGTCCTTCAGTCAATCAAGGTCCGACAGGAACGATTCAGCACATTATCGGAAATCTGGGCGATCGGCGGGTTACAATCACCCTAGGGCCTCCTCAGCCGCGTACGGTGAGGGCGGTGGCCCCGCCCCTGCTCCCTCTCTACCATCCGCTGTTGCCGCCAACCAAAGGTACAGTTGGGGTTTCTGCGTTCCTATTGTCCGTTTCTATTTTTCCTGAATTTGAATTTTCTACTGTCCTGAGTTTCAGAGTTAGGGCTTGTCGTATTTGTTCTAATCTGAGCTTTCTCGTCGCTGGCATGATATAGCTTCAAGAAGCCTGGTAATGCACAGGGTGTGCAACCTCAGGTGAACTTTCCATCGGCGAGTCATCATTTGGACTCCAAAAGTGTTCCTTCCGCCCAGCTGCGTAATGTGCTTAGCGGAGCCTCTGCACAGTCTCAAACACGTGGTATGATCATGAACTTCATGAGGGATCATAGCTTTTATTAATGTTAATGCTGCATCATAGTTCATTGGATTATATAGTCTAAACATATTTCTTATCTTGACAATGAAACTGTACAGTTGCTGTACTAGGATAAGTTCATGATCAGCTTGCTTTACTGTTGTTCTTGCCCTGTATGCCAATTCCTATGCATAGCTCAGAGAGAATTTTTAGTGTTTGTTTATTGATATGCTCCTTTCTGTATCATTTCACCCCTCAACAGGATCATCAGATGTACCAGGTACTAGCACAATGTCCAAACCTGCTGAAACGACTGCAGCCCCATCTATAGGCGCTCTTCCCAAAGCTCCAACATCTCAATCTACCACCATGAATTCGGACACCAGAGCTTCTACGACCCCAGTGAAAGGTATAAACATCTGTTTTATGTGAATGTGATCTCACATAATGGTTCTCCATTTCTTAACTAAACTTTGCAAGCTACGTCCTTTTCTGAAGCTCGGTCAATCAGGTCCTTTTATCACTAAATTGATGGACTCATTTTAACTTTCTTTTGTTGATGGCTTAGCTCCGGGAGAAGCATCTAAGGGATTTGCTTTCCAATTTGGTTCTATAAGTCCTGGTTTTGTAAATGGGATGCAGGTAAAAGACACCTGATCTCACATTTTTGAATTCATAGCGATAAAGATATTGTTATATCATATTTCATCTTAAAATATTCCAAACTGTTCCTGCAGATTCCCCCAAGAACTAGCTCTGCTCCCCCAAATATTGATGAGCAGAAAAGAGATCAGGTATGCTTAGTTTATCAGTGTTCGGAGTGGCTTATTTAGATGCACAATGCAACCATGGGAATTGCACATACCACCTCCCAAGATAGCACATGCATGTAATATAAAGAGAATGCTCATGCACTAATATCTTCTTACAAATGTGGGCAGACTGAAAAATTCACGTCAGCATGCCACTCTTGTTTCTCTCTACTTCTTAATCAAGCTTGTGCTTCATGTACTTGCAGGCACGCCATGATCCTGTTAAAGCTGTTCCTCCGGTACCTATTCCTCCTGCTGCCAGGAAGCAGTTACCTAAGAAGGATTTGGGTTCTGTGGACCATTCAAGTGCTGCTGACATTAACTCAACCCCCAAAGCCAAAAAGGATTCTCGGGGGCAGCCTGTAACGCCTCCTACCCAGTCACAGAAGGCCCCTCTTCATCCTAGGATGTCCCTGCCAATGACATATCACCAGCAACAGGTCCCTGTGAAATTCAGTGTCCCCAATCCACAAATGCAGTCACAGGGAATGCCACCCACGCCAATTCAAATGCAGATGCATATTCCTATTCCGCTGCCAATGGCAAATGCATCTCCCCAGCTTCAGCAGCAGATGTTTGTTCAAGGTCTCCAACCCCATCAACTGCCACCTCAAGGGACGCTGCATCATGGCCAGGGTATGGGTTTTCCTCAACTGCCTCTTCAATTGGGGAACTTGGGAATGGGCAGTGGACAGTATAACCAGCAACAGGGAGGGCAGCTTGGTGGTGTTCCTCGCAAAACTCCAGTGAAAATAACTCATCCGGACACACATCAAGAGGTGAGGCTTGACAGACCATCGGATGTTTTTTCAGATGCAGGTCCATCAAGATCACTTCCCAACGTGCCTCAATCTCAACCTACAGTATCATATCCACCCCATCACCAATTTAATTATTACCATAATTACAATCCAGCCACCGTGTTCTACCCTGGCCCTGGTTCTCTTCCTGTAACGGGTGCTCAAATAGCTCCAGCTGCTCAGGCACCAAGATATAATTATCCCATCAATCAGGCCCCTCAAAATGCTTCACTCTTGAATCCCCAGGGCAATAACCTGCTGGCTTCTTCTAGGACTGGTGTCTCAAACCAGGGAATTGCTGAGCCGGCTCGCCAGGAGCATGCACAGAATCTCCATGATGGAACCAGTTCTACTTCCTTTGTGACACAAGAGGCAGTCAAACAAGTAGATAGTTCTCTTGATAAGAATGCAGCTGTTGTATCTTTATCACGTAGAGCAACTGCAGCTGTGAGGATTGATCAGCCTAAAGTTTCAGGGCCATCTGATGAATCCTATCAGCAGGAATCTGAGTTTGTCCCTGGGTCTTCACCAAAGCCTGGAATTGTTAGAGGGCAATCATCTGATTTATTGCCAGCGACATTTGAACATAACTTAGCAGAGGCTTCTGCTTCCTGTGAAAGTGCAGAATCCAGCATTTCCTTTACTGATTACCCTCCCAATGAGGTTTCTGCATCGACTGTTATTGATACTGAAGCTGGAAGAAGTGAGAACTCTATCACGTCAACCTCCACTAAGGACCCTGCCAAGAATCAGGGCAAAACAGGAGATGGTCAACTGCAGCCTCAGGTAATTTCATCCTTGTATTTTTCCCCCTATCTTTCCTCTGTTTCAGCGGTGTAGTTGGCAGTTACATTATCAACTTGATTTATTTAATGATCAAGTGGTTGTGCTATACTTTATCATCATGTTACAAATGATATAAAACAGGTGGAGGACCATACAAACCCTACGTCAAGATTCCCTTCGCATGCTTTATTAACAACCAGTGGTGCTAATGAGGGTGCGGGCACCCTAGAAAACAACCTTCCTGCCTCTGGAACTTCTGAAGGTGGTTTGGGGTCTAGAAGTGAGTCCAGAACAGATGCTGATGCTGCTAGCAGTGCTCTCTCTCGTTCTAAACAGAAGAGTGAGACCATGGGAAATGAGGGAGCCTCTTTCTCATCTGAAATTTCTGATGCTGCAATAACTATAAAAAATGCTGACCCTCGTTCCCAGCCAGACGATGGATTAGATGATGAGACTACTATTGGAGAAGATAAATTGTGTGCAGAACTTGTTGTTGGAGCTAAGGGCTCTTCTGGCAATTCTGGACATGGTTCAGAATCATTTTCCTCAAAATCTTCTGAACTTAAAGTTGGCAAGGAAGAATTTATATGTCATGGAGAAACTAGTGTTGATGATATTCCAGATCAGCATGATGGAAGGGTTGATGGTTCAGCAATTTCCACTTTCCCTACTGTGTACGGTATGGCTACAGAATCTGTTCCATGTACTGCTATTCTATCTGCAGATTCTCATGGCAATGATGTTTCTATTTCATGTGCATCTGAGACGGGGGGTGGAAGCATTGTCTCTAAAGAGTTGGCTGATTCTACTGATAATCCGATTCCAGAGCTTCATGAAAAGGCTACAACTGAGAGTGATGCTAAGGAAAAATCTGTTGCTAAGGGGGGATCCATGCAGACTATGAGTTCCAACCATAAGCCAACTCTGGAGCTCAACAGTTCTAAGAGTATGACAAGTGCAAGGAGGAGAAGAAGAGAGTCCCTTCGGAAGGCAGATGCTGCTGGTTCCACATCAGATCTTTTTATGGCTTACAAGGATCCCGAGGAAAAGAAAGAGACGATAACATCCTTAAAAACTGCTTCCCCGAGAACTAGTTCAAAGTTGGAGTTGGCCGACACCTGTCCTAACACGGCCTTGCCAAGTGAAGGTGGAGATGAAAGTAAAGCGGAGCCTGATGATTGGGAAGATGCTGCAGACGTATCCACTCCAAAATTGGAATCCACCACTAATGCAAAACCCGGTGACCATGAAGAATGCTACAGCTGTATAGCCAATAAGTATTCTAGAGATTTCCTCCTGAAATTTATAGATCAATACACTTCCCTCCCTGATGATTTTGAGGTCACTTCTGATATAGCAGAGGCCTTTACTTTTGGTATGAACATATCCCGATCTGTTGGACGAGATCACCACCCAAGTCCTGGGAGACAGACCGTGCGTCCTAGATTGGATCGTCGTGGAAGTGGTACACGTGATGATGATAGATGGACTAAAATTCGTGGAGCTTCTTCTTCTGGACAAGATCTACAACTTGATGTTGGGTTTGGCAGTAGCTTAGGTTTTCGACCTTGGCAAGGAGCTAATTATGGTGTTTTGAGTAACCCTCGTGCCCAAAGCCCAATCCAGTATGTGGGCGGGATGGTACCTGGGCTGATGCAAGCACCAGCATCTCAGGGAGGCACTCAAAGAGCTAGCTCTGATGCTGACAGATGGCAGCATGCTACTAGTTTTCTGCAGAAGGGTTTGATACCTTCTCCTCAGACTCCATTGCAGATGATGCACAAGGCGGAGAAGAAATATGAGGTGGGTAAAGCAACGGATGAGGAGGAAGCCAAGCAAAGGCAATTGAAAGCAATTTTGAACAAGTTGACTCCTCAGAACTTTGAGAAGCTGTTTCAGCAGGTCATAGCAGTTCGGATTGACAATGCTATCACGCTCAAGGGTCTTATTTCACAGATATTTGACAAGGCACTGATGGAGCCTACATTTTGTGAAATGTATGCAAACTTGTGTTCTCAACTATCTCAAGCCTTGCCTGATTTCAACGAAGGCGATGATAAGATAACTTTCAAGAGATTGCTCTTGAACAAGTGCCAGGAAGAATTTGAAAGAGGTGAGAGGGAGCAAGAGGAAGCAAATAAAGTTGAGGAAGAAGGTGAGGTTAAACAGTCCAAGGAACAAAGAGAGGAGAAGAGGATTAAGGCACGAAGAAGAATGTTAGGAAACATCAGATTGATTGGTGAGTTGTACAAGAAAAGGATGCTGACAGAGAAGATAATGCACGAGTGTATAAAAAAGCTGTTGGGCCAGTATGAGACTCCTGATGAGGAAGACCTTGAGGCTTTATGCAAATTAATGAGCACGATTGGGGAGATGATTGACCATCCAAAGGCGAAGGTTCATATGGATGCATATTTTGAGAGGATGAAAATGTTGTCAAACAGCATGACTCTTTCTTCAAGAGTTAGGTTCATGCTGAAAGATGCAATTGACTTGAGAAAAAACAAATGGCAGCAGAGAAGGAAAGTTGAGGGACCAAAGAAGATTGAGGAAGTGCACCGAGATGCAGCACAAGAAAGACATTCACAGGCTGGTAGGGTTGCCCGTTCCCCTGGGATTAATCCCTCAGGTAGAAGGGGCCAGCAGATGGAATTTGCTCCTAGAGGTAATCCATTATCTTCTCCCAGTGTACAGACAAGTAGTTTCCGAGGCTTGCCCTCACAGGCTCGTAGCCGTGGAGCACAGGATGTTCGTTTTGAAGAAAGACAGACTTTTGAGCCAAGAACTTTGTCTGTTCCTGTGTCTCAAAAGTCCATGGGTGATGATGCTATTACCTTGGGGCCCCAAGGTGGGCTTGGAAGGGGTTTGTCCTTTAGAGGGTCATCATCAATATTGGGAACCTCATTATCGGATCACTCTTCTAGTGCAGTAGATTCCCACAGAAACCCGGTTGGTTTGAATGGTTTCAGTTCCATGGATAGGACAAGCAGCTACAGCTCAAGGGACAATTCTACTGTGAGATCTGCTGCGGATCTGGACATGGGGCCTGCAACATCTGATCAGATAAATGTGCAAGGTGGTGGGGATGTTAGAAGTCAACGCTATGGTTTTGATAGGCCCGCTACAGCTCCTCTATCTTCCCAAGGGAGCGGTGTAGCCCTTACTCAGAATACTGCTTCGCAGAAAGTGTGGCCTGAAGAGAGGCTCCAAGAGATGTCCATTGCAGCTATTAGGGAATACTACAGGTATTCTCACCATTCTCTTGTTATTGTAGTTTTTAGCCCCTTTGTGCAAATGGGACAATTTTTATCTTGTATGTTCTAGCTTGCTTTGTAGATATCTACTATTTTTTTTCTTTTAATCTATTGAATGTTTCTGAACTTCTGATTAAAAAAGGAACGTAACTGTAGTTTGATGTGTAATTAGTTCTGAGCTACAATATAAGAAGAGAACTAATTGGCTCTCGATTGATTTTGATTTGTAATTGGATGCCTCTTGATATCAGTTAGTTTCTTCAAATATTTTTTAGTTTAAAGCCAGATTTTCATGAATGGCTTGAATTTTTGAATTTATTGTGCTCTAGAATTCGGTACATGTACTGTTTTACAATGGATGCCTCGGAGACAGGGGTTGTACCTTAGTTCTCTGCTACTGAGTTGCCTTGGCTTGCTTGATAAGATTGAAAAGGATCTATTGCATCACTCTTTGGTCTTTATGTGGTTGGCTTTATGGAAGTGCATTGTGAATATAAATCGATTGTGAGGTACATCTGGGTAGAAAGCTCTCCCAGTTCTCTAGAAGAGACCACAGGAAGTTGTGTTTCATGCTGAGAAGAACATTTTTCTTAAGATGTGTAGCAAAGAGATTGTACAAATCCCTATTTTGCTTGTTCTGCTTAATTATGAGACACATAAATTGGATTTTTTTTTTTTGGTGCTTTACAGTGCCAAAGATGAGAAAGAAGTTGCCCTTTGCATAAAGGATCTGGACTGCCCAGGCTTCTACCCATCCATGGTCTCTCTCTGGGTCATGGACTCTTTTGAGCGGAAGGACATGGACAGGGATCTCCTAACTAAGCTCCTCGTCAACCTTTCCAGGCCTCATGGTGGAATGTTAAGCCAAGGCCAGCTCATCGAAGGGTAAGTCCAAAAGTCAAGATGCTAGGAAGCACTTTGGACCATTTTAATTTAAAAGAAAAAACACATTGTTCTTGGTACATTTCTTCAGAATTTGGCTCAACATTTTTTACCTTTAAAACCAATGAAGTGTTTGAAGTATAGTACAATCGTCAAACTGTGATTATTAGTGGAGACTGGCTGGAGGAATGTTTTTGCATCTGCGAGCACTTTATTTTTTCTATTTGATTTTCTCGAACTGTTCACACACATTAATCCGATAAGCCATATCTTTGTTACAGGTTTGAGTCAGTCCTGACCACCCTGGAAGATGCAGTAACCGATGCACCAAAAGCACCAGAGTTCCTCGGGCGAATCTTTGGCAAGGTAATATCCGAGAGCGTGGTCCCGCTGAGCGAAATCGGGCGGATACTGTATGAAGGTGGAGAGGAGCAGGGCCAGCTGTTAGAGGCCGGGCTCGCAGCAGATGTCCTGGGGAACGCACTGGATGCAATCCGATCCGATAAAGGAGAGGCAGCCTTGAACGAGATTCGGAGAAGCTCCAACTTACGGTTGGAGGATTTCCGTCCACCGGGTTCGCTCACCTCGAGGATGTTGGAGAAATTCATCTCAAGCCCTGCTGGTAAATCTTAAGCCGATTTTATCCTTTTTCTTGGGGGGGTGGTGATGACTCGTGCCATGCTGGCCGTGCATTGCGCATATTATTTTCGACTAGTTGTTTTTTATTTTTTTAAAATTTTTTTAAACTCTTTTGTAGGGATTTCTCTCATAAAACTATGCAATCTATATTAAGATTGTAATACTTGGACTGACAAATTCTTATACTAAAATTTAATATCTTCATATTTTTATTTTTTTTTGGCAAAAATTATATCTTGCTTATTGTAATAACTATAGTAGTCCAGCCGTGGTAATTCAGTTGATTTCGCATGAGGCGAGTGTGTGCTTACACGCTGTAGGCATTCCATAAGCCGTGTTTTATATTAGGATTCATGTTTCCTTTAAAAACTCATTTTAAAAATATGTATCTGCCATATCATTTCTTATTGATAAGAGGAGTGGATCGAACTTCTGATCTCATGAATTTTTCCACGATTTAGGTGCACGTTTTATTTACTTGAGCCAATTATTTTGAATTATTTTTATCAAATCATTGTTTTTTATTATATGAAATTCATCTTATCTCATTATATTTCATTCCACTTATTTTTTTTTTTAACACGTAAAGCGATCTAAATAACCCCACAATGCTTTGATGATTTCCACGTGAAATACAACCCTTGTTATAGTTTGGTAAGTATAGGAAAAGGTGTCCTGCAATTGGAGACTCTCATCCTCATCCACCCTACTCTGACTCGATTGATTTTGTCCCTTGAACTTGGGTTTGAGGGGGGGTGGGTGGCGAACATCACCTAGCCAAGTGGAAGAAAGCTGATTGCATCAGAAAATTCGTATTTAGAACCCAAACTCAACGTGCCCTTTAACTGATTAGAGCTTGGTGGTTGTTTGGTTCAATATAGTCTTTTAAGAATTACATGTAAAATGGTTATTTTACATTCTCCTTTATAATGTTTGGGTGGCAAAAATCCCATTTTAAACTTCTCGGGTCTTAGATCTTTCGCACGAAGGGAACGCAAAGGAGAAGAGAGGAGATGTAAGATTACATGTGGAGTCATGCCCTGCTTTGTCCTTTCTCATCAAGTGGAACCCACAATTGAAAAAAGAAAAAGATAAGGTGGGAGTGAAGATGGAGGAATCGTTACTAAGATTATTATTGGAAAATTCGGTTTATTTTCTATCACATCCAATATTATTATACTAAAGTTTCCAATTATTTTTCTACACTTACTGACACAACAACAACTTACATTCGATGTAAAATATTAAATTTCTATGTAATCTAACTTTGCACCGTAATCTAACGCCATCCCTTAGCCCTGCCACTTCTTGTACAAGTTTGCCTGTGGTTGGCCACAAACCTTCAACTTTCTAAGCATCAAGCAAATTTCCACAAGTTATATGGTAGAAATAAGAGCTTTTATTAACTTGTTTGATTAAGGGAAGGGAAGGATTTGAATGGATGTGCTATCCCTCCAAATTCATTGTGGAAGGCAATTATTGGTATTAGAGCACAGTTTAGGCAAGCGCAACACAGCAGGCTGCAAGGAAGATTCAGCACGCCTAGTAATCAAATGCATCCGTTGCAAAATCGCGTTGCAGTGCTCGAACAATTGGTCGGTCATGATGAACCCCAGTTGGGAGCTACTCCGATTGTGATGGTGCGAGGGCTGCAAGGGGAAGCTGCCGCACTTTGCCAGGGCTCTTCATGAACTCGAGGCATCCACGAATCAGTATGTTGAGAATTTGTAGACGTCCCTTAGTGTATGGTGGATGGGCGGGCTTGGGAAAGACACGATTGCCCTTTGCTAATACGGTGAATCCATAAGGAAAGAGAGACGCTGAATAGACACCAGAAGAGGGAATCCAAGGCAAAGTTAAATTGCCCGGACCAAAGTCCTCCCAAAGAAAAGGGAAGCTCCAAGGAGCTGGAGAACTTCTCGTGGGATGTGGACAATCCTTCACCGTTGTTTAGGTCCGAGACGCCGAGAAGGTGCAGAACGTCGTAATGCATCTAACCAGGGATGCCACGCTGTGGTGGCGAGCCTAAGCAGAAGAGGATGAGACAGTTGGAGGTTGTTTGATGATCAATTCATCAGTTGAGATTGCTAACATTACCTATTAGATTGGCCAGTCTGATCCAATTTTTAAAATTATGGATGGAGCAAAGTTCATGATTTTTTTTTTGATAAATGTTGCTTTCATTGCTCAAAAGTTGTACATGTGAAGATCTATACAAGCAAAGTCCATGATTTAATAGGAAAAAAATCAATTTTTAACAGATCTTGGACAATATTGAAACTTTGTGAATATATTGTTTTCATTATATATATATATATATATGTGTGTGTACATACACACACAAACCAGATACCATCAGCCCAAGCAATTTTTGTTTTCAACCTGCAAAATGGTGTTCGTTTTTGCTATACGCTCGGCTGTGTAGGTAGGGCATCTCATGTCCAGATCATATATTTCCAATCGGGTCTCATTCCGGTAAAAGCTTAAACTGGGCAGCTAAATCTTGAGGCCCTTTTTATTCGGGTGCCTTTCAGAAACACAATAAGTGAGCCATGATTAACCCAAGTTCGTGACGAGTCCATCCATTGAAAGGTAAAACTCTATCAACATGAATTTTTTCCATTCACAAGACTCAAATCCGAGATATAAAGAGACATCACTTAAGGAGAAATTTACTATTTTAACCAACTCATGCTAAACACCTTTCGAGGATGGTTTTCTTTTGTATCCCTCCCCCACCCGTCCTTTCTTAAAATGGGTTCACCTTGTACTTCGAATCAAAGATATCCCCTATCATTTCCTTAAGAGTGGGGATAGTGACACACTGTACTGCATACTCAATTTTCACGCAAAGGTACGCGCGTGTTGCTCATATCACGTGAGAAATAGTAGGAAATGGGAGTGAAACATAGTCTTGAATCCTGATATTATTATAAGTAATAGGATTGCTGGACTTCCAAAAGCTTAGCTCAAGAATGAGAAAACTCAAAACATGAAGGCCCAAGCCGACTCTTCACCACTCCATTGTGCATACCATGGCGTGGAATTGCCTACTAAACTCGAGAAAACCATCAGCAAAAATGAAAAATCCCTGCTTCGCTGCTCCTTGGCTAGAAGATGCATTGACATGCTTTCGTGCATTCCCCACGTTTGCAATGACAGAGTAGGCTGAGTAGAGTTCAAGAAAAACGACACCAGGCATTACAGGTCGAACAAGCGCAAATACCACTGGTAGCTCATCTTTTGTTACCATAATAATCTCATGAAAAGTAAAACAAGAGATCATCCCTCTCTCTTTACTTTACCCCTCTTCCTCTTGTCTAATATAAAGGGCAAAAACAAAGGACAGCCCCACTACAATCTCTAATCGATTCACTCTGGCATTCCCCCAGCAATCACCCTTTCCTTTACGTTCATTTCAGCAAGTTAAAACATCTGCAAAGAAGCGAGAGTTCAAACACCTGCACTGACCTGACCTGGTTCGAGCATATGAGAAATGCCTCTCAGTGTCTTGTGAAGAAAGCGAACAGTTTGAAGTATCCTCTTGCAAATAAATTAGACGACTTGAATAGGAAGATTGTCACTGTTACTTTTGTACTGCATTTGCTTCTGAACGGCCTTCACTGCTGCAACTCTAGCTGCATTAGCTGATTTGTTTGCCACTGCAACTGCACGATTCACCCTCTCATCCACTTTTGCCACATCGTAGGCTCTCTCCGCTGCTCGCCTTGCCTCCTAAAATCATAAATGTGTAAGAGAACTCTTACTTTAAAATCTGCATTCTGTATTCAAATAAAATCGACTATACAAGCCATCGCTCTGCCTCCGACTAGCCTGCAAGTAAACATACAAAAATTTCTCTCTCTGCAAGGAAGCACAAGAGTGCGCCACACCCCCAACCCCCCCACCCCCCCGACCAACAAGCACAAGAGAGTAATATCACATGAAACATCTTACAAAGCTAAAATATAGGTATAACTATTTAGTACTTCACAAAGCACCTTCAATGTTAAGAAAACTCTACTTTGTTTTCTGAGAAGATTGAGAAAAAGAAGAGTCATGTCATCTTTCATAAAAATGAAGATGCCCAATAGCAGCTTTCTGCAACCAAATGATAGGCTCCACTGCATTTGTGGAAAAATCTTGTAAGAGTGTCAACTTAAACAACATGCAACGAAAATCATAAGAAATCTTGCATTTGCATTTATTTCTTTTTCCTTTTTCTTCACAGTTCAAGAACTTAAAAACAGGGAGCTGCAAAATTTGCCTAAACTTCATGAGGTTCTGTGTGGTTCTCAGTTAATTGAGAATTCCAGATCTTCTATTTCCTCTCAAAAAATGAGATTTATAAGGAGAAACTAATTCTCCTGGAGTACTATTCAAGAAAAAAAGTTGTCCTGGACTACGCATCACACATGATGCATGATAGAGCATCTGTAAGTTGGAGTCCAACAGCCTACTCCACATTTTCTTCTTTTTCCGGAAGGAGAAAAATGGAAAACCAGGAAATACAATATATTTTACAGTTGCAGGATCAAACTGATGACCAAAAACCCCTTACAAATCATTTCTTCAGTGCAGCTTTCTGTCAAAAATGGTTTGGTCTCTAGTGCTGAAGTACTACCTAAGGAAACAAGGAATTACCTGTACTACGTTCAGAACTTTCGAATGATAAACAGCTACAGGAGATACAGAAGCAGTGGCGTTCTGCGTGCTAGGAACATCAAGAATCCCATTCTGCCAGTGACCTGATTGTGTTTCCCCATTCCTAAAGGTGTACATCCCAAGGCCTTGTCTTCTACCCTCATGCCATGCTCCCTCATACCGATGTCCATTTGCAAAGCTATATACTCCAAATCCATGCATCTTGTCTGCAAAATACTCTCCTGCATACCTATCTCCATTCCTGTGGGATAAAAAATCAGTGAGTAATTCAATCAAGCTTAGGTATTGAACAATAATATGTCGAGGCAGTAGAGAAACGGGTAATTTATCAATTAGACAATCATCAAATATTCATGAAAATTCTCTTGGACGTTCGTATATGGTAGCATATCAGATCATATGGTGAAATAAAATGCGACTGTCATTGCAGTAAGAATACTATATTCCCAACATTGACCAAAAAATTGCCAGCATAAGAAGGAAGTGCATAATAATGCTTCAAAAACGAGAAAATGCTTCAATAACAAGAAGTACAAACTTACTTCTCAGGAAAAAAAAGGTACAAATTTCAATTACGCATCAACTTTAACAGCAACCAAATAACAATTTGTCAGACATTTCTTAAGCATTCTAGAACGACATTCCGAGAAAATGCTTCAATAACAGCAAGTACAACATTCAATTACGCATTCTGGGACAATGTATTCTAATAACCAATAGACGACATTTTTCTTCACTATTTTCAGCATGCTTTTGCAACACCTTCATCAAAATCAATTAAGCAGCCACTACGCTAACACAGTATAGGATAAGGCTTGTCTCATTAATTATCCCCAAACACAGCTTCGCTTAAGGAGAGCATCTCTTGATGACACAAATTCTAAAATAATCAAACCAAAAGCATCACAAGATTTCTCATATCTCTGAAACCTATTGGGTTCACAAAGTCAGCTACTGCACTTTACATGCCCATGCCAGCCTATGTTATGAAAATTCAAACCACCAGCCTTGTTGTTCAATCAGTAATAAGAAAGGAACTCTTAAAAAGTAAGGCAGTATTGTCATTAGTATTTTTAAATTCCATATTTTCATTGATAAAAGATTACATGACACATCTCATGGAAAACAAGCTGATTAAAAATCATGGTATTTGGTAAGATTTGCTGCATTCACCATATTAAACTATAAACTATGGACAAGATCAGTGGGAATAACCTGCCACTAGGCGAACTATTCAACAAAAAACTACCACTAGGCAGGAAAGTGAACAGTCAATGCCTAAGAGCAGAAAGGACCGCAGATATCTGAAAGCTGCTGTAAAAGCGAAGGAAACCGCCAGATTTCTATCTCTAGAATAAAAACTATCCCAGCCAGCAAAGATAATTTATGCATTATCTAACTTTAGAGTAAAAGATCAAGCAGTAATATCTCATTGTTCAATTATTCAGATCCTAATAAAACTTGAAGACATAAAGGAAATATCACCACCATTGACATTCATACCTAACCTCTATAATCATAATTCTCAAGAAACGTCAATACATCTCTGTCCAATTTAACCGCACCAGCACCCAAAAGAGAAAATAGTTGACTGAAGATGATATGTTCAGTATCTTGAAACACAATGTATCATATTTAGGTGAAAAAGAAAAAACAACTGAACTACTATACGATAAAGATACGCGACTATAGAATTCTCCTTTGCCGAAATTACCTGAAATGGTAGTGACCAAGCCCGTGTTTGACACCCCACTTGAACTCCCCCACATATCTACTCCCATCTTCACAGGTGTGAATTCCACAACCATGGCTCTGCCCGTTTGACCATTCTCCTGCATAAACGTCCCCCGTGTAGAACCTATAAACTCCATAGCCATGCCTAAGGCCCTGTTGGTACTGACCTCTATACCGACTCCCTCTAGCCCACGTCTCTACTCCATACCCATCATATTTCCCATCTACCCAATCGCCCTCGTACCTCCCACTCATGTAATAGTAGTAGACACCACTTCCGGAACACTTGCCCTTGTGAAACTCGCCCTCGTACACGTCACCGTTGCTGTAAACCTGGACCCAGCACCCTGAATTTACCCTCTTATCAAGCTTCGGCCGGGAACCAATTGACCAGAACACTGGGAGAGGCTGCCCAGTGACCAAATTGGGGGCTCCGAGCTTGATGGGGAATGAGCGGGCAAAGAACAGACGGATTGAGGGTAGCCGAGGGATGGCAAGGTTGAGGGAGAAGAGCAGAGCGGCTGAGAAAGCAAAGGCAGAGAGGAAATCGAGAAGGAAGGAGCGGCTTGGGTGGGAGACGAGGAAGTAGAAAAACGGGAGGGAGAGGAGGAGGATGAGGCGGAGGTGGGCGCGGAGCCTGCGAATGTGTTTGAGGCGCCGGACGACTTGGAAAGCCGATGACTTAGCGGCGACCACCACAGAAAGCGGCAGCAGTGATGGCTTATGGGGCTTTCGATCAGGCGGAGAGTGGTGAAGGCTGTATAGAGCTTGGGACTTAGAGAGAGAAGAAGGCGTCTGGGTCAGAAGGGGCCGCTTGTAGGGCGTCGATGGCGGGGCAATCGTGTCATTCTGCAAATGAACCGCATAGTGCTCGTCAAGACGGTGACCGGAGCTCGGCGAGTCGGGCAAGTCAGGGCTAGGGCTCAGCTTCGGATGGTGGTGCTGATAGTGCTGCTGAGTGGACAACGGCGGCCGAGGTGGCGGGTATTGCTGCTGGTGGTGGTGAAGAAGGGCTTTCTTGCCCGGGTGGTGGAGGGAGGAGGAGGGGATGGGATTGAAATCGGAAGAGATGCCGCTGCTTTCTTTTCCGATCTGTACCTCTGATTTCTTCTGATGCATTTACATAAACAGAAGCCCACAGGAATGATTCTGTCGCTGTTGATGGAATCGTGAATCAAATCTCACTCTCCTGCTGCCTTCCTCTTACTTTCCATAGAATCATCATCGAACCACATTCTTTCTGCTACCCAATCGCATGTCTCGATCGTTTCTTCCTCGAAATTCGATCGAACTGATAGGTTTCCCCTTCCGAGACAACGACCTCAACTGGTGTTTCTAAATCGGTCGGGCGGAGGGAAAGGACTGTAAATAGAAAGTGGGAGAGGGAGAGGAGAAGAGGGCATATAGGGGAAGCAGAGGTGAAGAGAAGATCGATGGAGAGGAGTTGGGAAGAAGAGGATGATGTTGGGGGAAGGGAAGAGCGGTGCTCGCGTTAAGTTAATGGTGATTGCGGAGAGATCGACTCTGAAATTAGAGAATCGGAGAAGAGAGGAGTCGCCTGTCCCTGTCAAATCCGAGAAATTCTTAAGGTTCTCTTATCTGGTTACATAGCGTAAGAAAATACGAGTAAATAAATATTAATCATCATAGTTTATAATTAATACTGATTAAAATAATTTAATTTATTTTTTCTCACAATGTCATTATGAAGTAAAATTATTTAATATTTTTTCCTAAAATCAAGTTTTGGATAAAAATACAGCACGTTTCAAAAATAACTTTTTTAAGGAAAAAAAGGGGAAATATTACTTTTTAATCCTAATATATTTTTTTGATCTTTTATTATTTTACCATTTTTATCCTAATATTTTTTTGGGATAAACTCGGTCATCGGCTTTTTATTTTTTATGATTTTTATCCTAAATTTTTAGAGAAATTTGGTTCTCAACCTTTTTGAATTGTACTTTTATGGATAAAAATTTGAGGGTTTGTTTGCTCACTAGTAAGGAACCTAGATCATGGGACCTTGACAAGATTAAGGGGGCTCTAAGTGTGAAGGATGTCGGTCTCATTCAAGGTATACCTTTACCATTTGTTGGGATTGAGGATCGAATAATATGGCTCTATGAAAGGAGCGGTAATTTCACTATCAAATCAGCCTATGCTCTTATTAGAAGTAAAGGACAGACCTCAAATTGTCTAAAGCGTTCATGTTCATATAATATTGGCAAGAAAGTTTGGAATGGCATTTGGAGAATCAACTGTCCTCCAAAGATTAAGAATTTCCTTTGGAGAGCCTGTCTAATGCAATTACTGTTCATGAGAATCTCGTACGAAGACAGCTGAGCACGCTTTACTATGTTGCATGTGGATTGAGTATATTTGGTTTGAAATCTTGGGGGTTAAGAATTGATGAGCAGAAGCTTAGTTCCTTGGGTAAATGGATGGAGGATGTCATGTTTACTGCAAGACTTAGAGGGGATGCTAAGGCAAATCTCCTACAGATTATGGCTTTCACCTTTTGGTTTATATGGAAGGAAAGGAATGAAGCGATTTTCTAGAAAAAATTACCACTGGTTGATCGAGTGATTAGGAAGATAAGGAGTGCTGGTGCTGAATTTCAGACCTTCTCTATGCACTATATGGGTTGTCCATGAATTAAAAAAAGAGAGGCCTGATGAGGATAACAAGGCCCAGTATTGCATAAAACCTAAAATAGGTAGAGTTAAAGTCAACCGCGATGGTGCTTTTGACTCAGTAACAAGAGCAGCTGGGATTGGAGCAGTGGCAAGAAATGAAAGGGGCGAATTGATTGGTGGAACTAGGCCTACTTGCCATAGTATTTCTGTTGTTGTTGTTGTTGAGGCTTTAGCCCTGAGTGAAGGACTTAAATTTGCAGTAGGAATGGGATGGAAGAAGGTGATTGCGGAGGTTGACTCAGAAATTGTCTTCAATGCTGTTTCCAGAAAAGGTGTTGATATCCCTTGGCAAATTGAACCTCTGCTACGTGAGGTACGAAGGCTTAGAGGCGGCTTTGACTCATTACAACTCAACTTAGTCAAGAGATTGGCTAATCAATGTACAAATTGCGTTTCGCAATGGTATAAAATGGGTATGTGCCCGAGTAATTGGGTGACTAATATTCCATCCTCCTTGCTGGTTTTGTTGTCTTCTGATGGAATGAGTCATGGTGTTTCGAGCTCTTTCAATTCTGTTATAAATCTTGATACTGGGTGAGCTTTAATAAAAAATGCTTTTTTTCCCCAAAAAAAACCTTTTTGAAGGGTATATTTATGACTTTTTTTTCATTAATTTAACATTAAAATTATAGATTAAATCAAATTGATGATATTTTAAAAAGTAGTTTAAAAAATATAGCTTTTAAAAATACAGTATTTTGACTCAAAACTCCTGTCAGTGATTTAGAGCTACAAAGGTTCTACATTCTAATCGCCAACCTTAATAATCATCAGCATCATGTGACAATTGAGTTGACGTGGAATTACAAAAGAATTTTCAATTATATAAAAATGAAAATAAATTAATAGAAAACAAAAATTAAAAACCTTCTCTCCCTTCATAGCATTGGACCATCCTTTCGTATTTCATGACTGGCGTGTGAGGCATCTAACAGGTGTGTGTTAAAACATGCGCACAAGAATTTTCATTTATCTAAGGTCAATCTACAGGATCGCCTAAAGTAGTGGGGTGGTGGTCCCCCGTTCCTCAGTGAAGCTCGCAGTGAGATTTAGGGTATAAACGGGCGGCTCGGTACAGTTTTTTTCAAAATTATCGTGTCCGGGTTTATTTCGGTTTGGTTTTTTCAAGTTAAAAAAAATGTACCTAGAACCGTTTAGGAGTTATGAAAACCACCCACTTCGTATTCGGTTTTTTGGGCCCCAAATTTTTATATAATAATATATGAAGTACAAAAATAATGAAATAAAATTCATTATAATAAATAAGAAATATTAATTACGAATATTTTAGCGTATTGAGATGATCAAAAATATAAATATGAATCAAGATTCAAGTTTAAAAGTATCAAATATATTATTTTTATTATCAAAATCTAATAATAAAATGATTTATTACATGTAATATAAATTTAACATAACTTTCGGTTCAGTTTCGGGTCCCGTCGAGTTTTCCGGGTTGAGGCTAGAATTTTCCGGTCCGATATTTTTCACCTTAAAAACATTCTTGAATTTATCCCGAGACCTATACATCCGATTTTTTTTATTTTGTTCGGTCAATTTTTTTTAATTTTTCAAATTTCTGATTTTTTTTTTATTTACACCTACGAGCGAGATCGCTCTGGAGAAGGCCCGCCGACGAACTTCATGCATGAACTCTTCTCGGGGTTGGACTCTTTCTGACAGCCCTTTTCGCCAACGTAGCGCATTGATTGGCACATTGAAGTCGGGGAATAAAAAAGACAGAAGTGGCTTTCCTATGGTTGTCCTGCTACAGCCTCTAACCGTTCGCCCCGTCTCATCTTGATTAGGCCGTACTTTCGCGAAGCCAAAGCCATGTTAGCTCCACCTGAGAGCCTTTTTATCCTTTTTATCGAGGGAGAAGAGGGAAGAGAAGGGACTTACGGTTTATATTTAAATATTAAAATTTAAAAACTTTTTGTAGCGCAGAATGGTAAAAAAGATTTTATAACAAAACATTAATTACTGTGCTAAAAGTTTTGTATTAGGGGTGTGCAACCGAACCGGTTCGGGGAGAACCGAACCGGAACCGAACTGGAACCGAACTGGTTCGAACCGGTTCTCCCCGAACCGGTTCTATTTTGGTGCGGTTTTTTAGACTAAAAGCGGTTCAGTTAATTTCTAAGTGTAATTGATACGGTTAACCGGTTCGAACCGAACCGAACTGGTTTTACTTTAAAACCCATTCGGTTCAGTTCAAAACCGGTTCGAACCGAATTGAACCGTTTTAAAACCAATTCAATTCAGTTCGAACCGGTTTTGAACCGAACCGAACCGTTTTAAAACCAATTCAGTTCGGTTCGAATCGATTTTGAACCGAACCGAACCGTTTTAAAATCAGTTCGGTTCGAACCGGTTAACCGAATTGGTTTAAAACAATGCGGTTTTTTCAACATAAACTGGTTCGGTTCTTTACCTAGTGTGCCAAACCGAACCGAACTGGTTCTTTGGTTCGGTTCGGTTCGAAACCGGTTCGGGCCGAACCGGTTTTCTGCACACCCCTATTTTGTATTGTTAGGACAATTTTCCCGAACCGTGTATGGGACCTCCGCTGAGTCCGAAATTTACTAGTTGGAGCCCATGAATCGAGCCCAGCAGTCTCTAATCCTGTAGGGAAAGAAAATCTCAAGGTGGGTCCGATATATCACCTGGCATACCGACGTGATATCGCCGTTCAACTATAGTTCACTATTTGTTAGAATTTTTTTAAGATTTAACAATTATAACTGTACAATTATTGGTTATATGACAAATTCTAATTGAATAAATATATCACATCAGCATTACCACATGGTACTTCAAATATCCCGTGGACCTCATTTTCAAGACGCAGAAGATAAAATCCTAATATTCCTAGGCTACAACATCCAAGTCGAGCTCAGCTCGATACACAGAAAATCACAAACAGGATCTCCTTCATCCTGCCCAATGTTGCCATGCCTCACGTCCCGTGATCCCACATTGATTACATCAGGCAGAAATCCTACGTATGCATATACGCAAACCCAAGTAATCTCAAGAGGCCTCTAGGGGCCAACCCAACTAGTTAGCAAGGGTCTCCTCGGTTCCCAAGTTAAGGGTTCAATCTCTCGGAGGCACAAGCCCGTCACAATTTATCATGACTTACCTAGCACACGTGATTTGTGGGCTATTACGTCTGTCCCGAGGAGGAGATGTCGCAACCATAACTAGTCGGACCTAGAAGAAGCCTGGATACCTCAATTATATATATAAAAAAAAAGTTAAAAATCTCAAGAGCACCAAAATTAATATTCTTGAATGATGGATTTGTATTGTTATATATGGTATTAGAATAAACTCTAACCCATGACCATGGGAGAATGCACGTGGTTTTGTATTATGCTACTCACGAGTCGAAATTGTGGGAAATAATTTGACCTCATCCGGCCTAAGAGCTCAGGTGAGTCCAAAATTACCACTTTCGGGAGACGAACAAGTCATTTTTATTTGAAGGGCGAGGATGCAGTAATCTATCGGGAAAACTTGTATAATATTATATAAATTTAGATAAATTACATTAAAAAAAAGTATGTAATTTGATCTTTTTTCTAAAAAAAATTAAACATTTTAAATTTAAAAAATAAATCATGAATTTTCATTTTATGCCTAAATTAAGGTAAACATTTTAAAATTTGAAAATAAGATCATGTGATTTTTTTTAATCTCAATTTCAGCTAGATATTTTATATTTCAAAATTAAAATCACATTATTTTATTTTACTATTAAATTAGGCTAATTCGTTTAACGTGAAATTAAATGCTTCGGTGACTGATTTTTTATGACATTTTTTTCTTCAGAAAAAAATATTATAAAATTTCTTCAACTTTACATTAGCATTTCATATACAGAGTTCTCTTGATATTTTCTCATAACTTATACAAATCTTAATTTAGGAGGAAAATAATAAATTAATTTTAAATAAAAATTACTCTACAAATTATCAATTTGTAGGTACATCATAAGAAAAGATCAAGTTGAATAATATATCATGTAAGCATATAATTTTATATTTTAATATATTAGCCTAAATTGTAAACAAACAAAATAGCATGATTTTATCTTATAAATTTGACAAGTTTTACTTATTTTGGGAATAAAATCAAATTACATTATTTATTTTTCAATCTTAAAAAATTTGACTTAATTTGAGAATAAAATGAAATCACGTGATTTTATTTTTTAACTTTGAATTGTTTGGCTTCTTTTGAGAAAGAGGAGCAAACCACGTGCTTTTATAAGTAATTTACCCGATAAATATCACTAATTTAATATATTATTTTAAAAAAATTATCTTATTGCCTCCTTCAGTAGTGGAGATTGTGGCATGATGGGTCATTGGAAAAATTGATAGGCTTGAAAGAACAATAGGTGCAAGCTTGAAAGAGGACATTTAAATGCATAAGAAAAAGACAGAATATGTACATTTTCATCGGCTTGTAGTGAAAAATTGGAAGAAATGATATCAAACCCGAGTCACTCAATTCCTATACCGACTTTGCCTTATGCTCATAGTTACCGCGGCAGCAAAGGATTCGAAAATAGGGGGAATAACTAAAACACCTTCATTCGTAGTGCAGGAGCAAAGAACAGGTACCTAACACCTAACGATCGAAAAAAACTGACCACGAAGGTTTCAAAAGCTTAGTAAGGCAGCTTTGTCTGGAGGACATTTTATTGACAAGTACCAAAGACACAATAAAAAAAAAAAAAAGTCTTAACATTGACTGCAATTAAAGAGCACATCAAACAACCTTCACACATAACAGCAAAAGAATCGTTTAGATGAACGTATGTGTGTGTGTGTATATATATATACATATATATATAACCCTATCTGAAGGAGGCAATGGGTTCTCCAAACAGGGAGCCCGAAGATACACTTACAGGCATGCCCTCGTTACAGAACCTTCGGACATGGAGCAATTTGGGTTTGACCTTGAGACCCGCCACTGTTCCCGATCGAAGCAAGTGGAAGACATGAGGACAGCCGATATAAGTGGTTGGCTTGCAAAAAGATCACGGATCTCATGAGGCTGACATGAGATCCCTCATCACAGATTCCATCTTCATTAGTCCAATTTTGTCAAGGTTTGTGTATCTTCAAACCAACGACTCTAGGAGTGTAGCCCTGGGCATCCTTTTCAGGCTTTAAGTGGCCGTATGTCATCAGGAACAAGTGCCGGATTCTAGCGTCAATGTGCATCGGAGTAACAATCAGAGGCATAAAATAAAAATAGCAAAAGGAGTTCAAGTTTGTCATAGAGACAAGACCGTATTCTTTTAACTCCAACAGCTTCATAAATAGGAAATTCTTCATTCCAGTTGACAATGAGATAAAGAGTTGCATAAAACGTGCCTGTGCAAAGCTATAAGAAATAGGAAGGCAATAAATCTTTACAGTAATAGAGTGGGGAATGTCTGATTGACCAATTGGAAGGCAAGGTTGACCGCAGCAATAAACTCCAGGGCATCTGCCAAACTCATAATTTTTGTACTTTTCCAACTGTATAACATGACAAAGCATTATTATGACCAAGGCAGGCAACTCAGTGAGAAAACTAACCCAAGGAAAATAACTTTAAAGTTTAAACAACTTTGAAATCAAACTTCTTACCATCTTGGCCATTCCCTTGCTTGTCAATGTGTATCTGGCATGAATTAGACCATAGAGCATCTCCGCAGCTGAATAATCAATCAACTCATTCATTTCTTCAGTGAACATATCACCTACGTATAAGCATGTTAGCATATTTACATTAAAGGCAGAACGAAAATAAGTGCATCAATGCATTTAACTCTACATATATGCTGATTGCCCCATTCAGTTATGGTATATTTGTCCAATTGAAATTTCAGTATGCCTCCTTTTTAAAATTCCCATTATGAACGGACCTCCCTTTGAAACACATATGTGAGAGAATTAGGACGACCTGGCATATAAGAAATGAAGTGATATAAAACCAGCATCATATGGCCAGGAATAAAAAGGCACCTCAGAGTTATTAAGAACGTTCAGAAAACTAGTTCACTCAATAAAAAATAAAAAAAAATCTTTTCAGTTTAGATGAATCTTCTACCTCAGCAAACTTGGAGTATAACCTAGTAAATGTTTCATTATGCGTACAGTTATTTTCTACCTTATTCCTTCCAAGAAAAGGATGCAAGCAAACCAAATCATATCTGAAGAAAAGGAAGGCCATCAACACATGCAACTAAAGTATTACAAACTGTTTGGCACAAATTGAACAAGTAAATGCAGTACATAGCATAATGATCAACGAAGATGCTTGTTTAGGGGTGTTGGAATCTGACAGAACTAGGTCCGATCCGATGCATGCATATTAACAAGCATGGAAATACAGACTTACTATGAGAAAACTGGATATCAAGAATTAAATCAAGGGCAAAATCATAGTATGGAACTTGAGAACTCAATCCACAAAGATTGAAATCATCTTGGATGTATTCATCATCTACTTCACAGAAGAACTCATTCCCTCTCACACTGCAAAACCATGAGATCCACAAAGTGTTTTCTGCATTTGAACCATTGACATCTGATTCTTCATAACCTGTTTCAGCTTCCTCTGTACTCAAATGTAGGGCAAGTGTAATTGACATATGTAATAGAAGGAAAACTCGACAAACTCATCTAAATTTAAGTTCCTTCTCAATAATTTTATCCCCTCAATGGCCAACTAATTTTTTATTCTTTTTTTGGAAACAATCAATCAATCAATACTGACTAAAAAGCTCTAAAGGCTATAAATTCCAATGACATCAAATTCAAATCCAATTACATGCATATCATCACCGATAAATTTAATTTCCTGTGTCTAAAAAAATTGAAGTTTAGAAACAAAAACTCACAAACCACACAAGACCAGCATAACCATGATTTGAAAAGAAAATCCAATTCCTGGGACAGCATTAAAGAATACAACTCCCAACTCTAGACAATAAGAACACCCAGACAAATAATTGCCTGAACCAAAAACGAATTTCCGGATAAATTATGTTATGAAATAAGGAACAAAATAGTACTTGATAACATAATTATGAAGTCAGTAAAGATGTTTAATGTGGTTCTTTCAAGTAAAAATATGTTCTCAAGAGAGAAAACATGACGAATTCCAAATAGTACTAAACGAAATAATAAGACCCACTCAGAAGCTGACACCTCAAAGTTGTAGCAGTCATGACACTGAATTTTAAGCAGTACCTTGAGGAATGATACAAGACAACCTGAACGACGTTTTAGATCATCAGTAATTTAATGGTGCAGAACTTAAATGTATCAAGGCACAACATCCAAATCAGAAGACGAATTTTACTGCAAAAGAATTCGAATAAGCTTCCATAGAAAAATTGAACATGGAAAAACATATATAATAGAGGGTCATTTATTGGTAAATAGCACACTTTACGGGCACAAATGCTGTTTACGGGCACAAATACCATATAATCATCAAAAGGAGATCAAACCAATATAAGAATCAAATGAAGCTGAGGTTTTTCCCCAACAACGGAAACCAGATTATACTCACAAGCAAATAAAATGAATAAGCACTTCTGTGAGCATGACACTGCAAGGCCATTCAACATTAGACATATATGTTTCAAAGCACAATTGTTCTTTATATATATGTCGCAACCACCGCTAGTCAGGCCCGGAAGGCGCTCGGATACCTCGGTTATCAAAAAAAAAAAAACTTCTAATCTATGTATTTTCACAATAATTACTACCATGTCCAGCTCAAACTGTTAATCCTTGTCGTTGACATCAAACTAGGGTCAAAATAACCAAAATCCATGAAAAGTTATTCGGGCTAATGCAACAAATGAACTCACCATCTCAAACCTTATTCTTGTCGAGAGAAAAGACCCTAGAATCATGGTGATCAAGTTGAGATTTTTACTAATGGAAGTTGATGGTAGTACAATTCAGTCTCGGTCCTCATCTTTGGCCCTAGAAGTGGAAGCGCATGTGTTACAGATAATTTCCGTAAAAGAAGAATGAAGTTCAATCAAGAGGATTGAACATGAGAAGATAGAAGATGAGGGAAGAAGAAGAAGAGAAGGAATCAGACGAGAGGGAGAGAGTGATCAGTACTTCATTATTCCATTCATACTACTTCCATCAATTACAAGACTTTTACAGGCTTGCTGCCTATTACTCTGTTCAACTGCCAGGATACCGTACTAACCGATTCTTTAATAGCCAAACATTAGGTACTTACAAAGAAGTCCCATTTTCCACTTTTTCGTAATTCTGCCCCTTTTCTAATTTTGCACATATCAAGATTCCCCTCCTTCGAGAACCTTATCCTCAAGGTTTCAGTCAGGAAATCCAAAAAGGAGTTTGTAAAGTAGCCAAATGGTGTTGTTTTATTCTATGATTCAAGGATCGAATACATCATTAGTCCTTTGTGTTTCATTATCTGAATGGAATCTACATCTCTCCAATCGATTTGAACATGCAACTCACGCGCGCCACCTCCGTCGACTTCCTCGATCGTCATGAAGCGTTGAGCCCGCGCCGCTAGATCGGCAAAGTCGCTGGGGGGGTCGATGATCAGGTTTTTTGCGAATTCCTCATCCCTCAGGCCGCGCTGAAATGCGGCCATTTTTTCTCGCGGGGTCAGATCATCCACTTCGGCCGCCACTCTAACAAATCGCTCGTACCAATGGCGAAGGGATTCCCGGTCCCCTTGCTGCATTCCGAAAAGCTCCATGGGGGTGCGCTTGATCCTAAGCGACCCTGCGAAGCGCTCTAAAAACTTTTCTTTTAGTGAGGCGAAGTAGGAGATGGACCCGGGCTCTAACGAGTAAAACCAGTCCGCTGCGAGGCCCTTCAGCGTCCCTGGAAACAGGAGACACTGAATTTCGTCCGTGGCCCCTCTCCCTAGGAGGGAGTTGACATGGGCGCGCAAGTGGTCGCGGGGATCGGTCTTTCCATCATACGCGTCGATCTGCGGAGCCTTGAACCTCGGAGGTAAGGTGACCGCCTGGATTTCGGCGGAAAAGGGGCTGGCGACATCTTCTTCAACGGCCGGGAGCCCATACCGGCGGCGGTTGTGGCTTCGAGGGCTCTGGCCACGCGGTCCTCGACTAGTTTATGCACTTCCCTCATGGTCATGCTAGTGTTTGCTTGGGAAACGTTGTCCCCTGAAGGGGTAGGCGTCAAACGCGAGCTTGCGGCCGCCACGGGGGGAGGGGGTGCACGTGGCGCTCCCGAGGTGTCCCCGGCGCCTTCCTGGCGCCCATTTAGATGACGAGATAGCGCGGCATCCACTAGGGTGGTGACCCGGCGCTCGACAAATTGCTCCACTGCCTGGCGGGTCCGAATAGGGAGGGCTGCTAAGAGCTCGTCCTGGTTGGGATCGGGACGCGGGGGGCCTTCGGGGGTGTTTTCGGTGGGCGGGAGATTTTGGGGAAATGCCTGCTGGTCACGTGCGGAACTGGTTGCTCTGCGATTGCTACGAGTGCGAGCCATGACTTTTAGTCCGTGTTCCCACAGACGGCGCCAATGTTGTTTCGGAAAATAGTGGGAGGAATGAATGAGAGCAAGAGTTATGAATGTTGTCTTATATCCTTTATTCCGGGTGTACAGGTCCCATTTATATAGGGATGGAGGGGATACAAGCATTTAATACGCATTAAATACACGTCGTGTGCCTTGTAGGGGAAGCGATATCTGCTGTACGGAGGATGTCAGACTGAGACGAGTCAGGCGGCGTCAGTCGTACGGAAGCGGCGCTGGCGGTACGGGCGCCACCCGGACTGGCGCACAGCCACGCCTAAGCGCCGGTCCAGTGGTTTGGGCCTACTTCCTGGGCCTTCATCTGAGCAAGGCTTCTCTGAGGGGAGGGCCTTGGGCCCGGCCCCTACAAACTCCATTACATAATATGCATATTTGTTGATCTGCTCATCGAATGAAGACCTCTGGGACATGAGAAGGGCAGGAGGCTTCACGAGAGTCAGATCAAGCTCATCCGTCACCTCCTTTAAGTGCCTGTGAACTTTTTCGTTGTTCATGCTCTCTAATGTGTCGATGGTGGAGCTACTTCCTTCCAACACAGATAGAGTAGGTTATTGTCTTTTGTTTAGATACACCCTTGCGACATTGAGAGATACGTGAGGAAGTAGTAGGGAAATCCTAGAATCCTAGGTTAATAACATGGTAAAGTTAATTACATGAGAGAAGGACTTGACTTAAGAATTGAATAGGTGAAGTTATGAACTCTAGAAGTACTCTATTGATTGATTCTTGTTTACTTGTTTCTTCAATTTACTTTTTACTTCAATTATTTGATTGACTTGGCTTGGATATAATTGTGCTAATTTTAGTGCTTAGTAGTGGATTGGTGGGAACGATACTCTAACTCATCATTTATTCCTTACTTGTAATACGTATACTTGTGTGCACTCTCTTATTTACGCAACACTTACCTCTTTGAAAGATAACTAATATAGAAAATTAGCCAGTGTACTGCCATTGTCTTTTAACTAATATTTATGTTTTGAGTTTGCAAAATCACTGGCAAACGCATGCCCGGCCATTACACACAAAATGCAGCGACAGTTTGCATAGTTGCCATCCAATTTTCTAATACTGGTAATAAGGTGTACTCTTCGATAGAGACAAAACACAGCATAAATGAAACAGTATTCATTGCAGCTCGGAATGAAATGATACTGCAGACTCGTCCATCAATTATTTCTCCATCCAGTGAACAAGAAATTGTTTGTCTAGTATACAAACAGTTTGAGGCAGTCCGGGATTGGTCGATGGTTTCCTCCTATGAGGTTTAGACTAAATTCAAGATGTCACTTTTCCAAGTAGTTATATAAACCCATCCTATCTCCATGTACGATCGAGGAAAAAGAATACCATAACTCTCATCTTGGCGAACACTAGGATACCTTGTGTAGCTCCTGGAAGAACTTGGAACGAGTAGTGCACAATCTTAAATGTTCGACAATGCTCCAGGAAAATGTAAAGAGACAAGTGGTTGATCCTTGAACATTGGAAAGATTACCACCCTGTCTGTGCAATGAAAAAAAGTATAGACTCGCTAGCAGTAAGATTAGAAAAATAAAACACCGATTGGATCGCACAGCGTCATGTCTAGAGTTGCAGAAGAAAAGACTAATAGATACCGGGAGTCGCAACCTTAACGAGTTGCTTCAAAGCAGTTTGAGACTCAATAAGATGAATCGATGATAGTTTCGAATCCTTATACATAAAATTGACAGTTGAATTTTCAGATTGCAGCAGCCAAAAAAAAGTTGCAGATTGCAGTGATGAACAATAAAACCTGTGATTAAGACGAGAAATGAAAATTGAGGAATTTAAGGTTGATCGAATTGAAGGAGGCCGCAATCGGCTGGCAAAGAGCGATGTTGCAGTTCACTAGATGATGGAGAAATTTCTAGTTGCTTCTGTCGCTCCTATAAGATTCCAAAAACTCAAAGAAGACAGTGAAAACGAGTTTCAGTCAGATGAAAATGAGGATGAAATATAGTCATCCATGGAAGACTCGAGTTGATTCGTGTAAGAGGAAATAAACTTAACCGAGCTACCAGTAGCAGGATTGGAGCTCGTCTTGATAGAGGCTGCTCGATCGCCATAGCCACCCTCTCTCTCCCCGCCTCTCTGTGCATTCTCCGTCCCGATTGAAATGGAACTTCCGCTCCCGCCAGAAATTGTTTTGCTTTGATTTTCAATTTGCCCCTCGAAAGCTTCTTATGTTGCAATTAGCTCTATTTCTTTCTCATTTCAAGAACACATTCTTTTCACTGAAACAAAATTGATTTTAATTTTTCCATGGTGAAAGTTTTTAAGTTTCTTATAGCTTGTTTGGATTGAAGGCTGAGAAGGGGAAGGGAGAAATTTAAATAGATAAACTGTCTCCAAACCCTTATTTGGATGTTATTACAAGAGTGATGTTATAGGGAATAAAAAATTAATTTAATCATTTTGTTATTTTGCATTTTGCTCTTCCCATTATAAGTTTTGCTACCCCTTCAAATTCTCCCAAAAATTCCCCGTTCAAGCAACCAATTAGGGCCAGCTTATGTATATTTTAATGGGTACAAAATCGTGGGAATTAACTAGCCTGGTAAATCATGGATATCCGTAATGTAAAAACGGAAAGAACTAAATTTTTTTGCTTTAAATTTCTTTATTTTTGTGTTTTATCTTTTTTTGAACTTTCATATGTTGTTATAAAATTTTATTTGTTTTTACGATTTTTTTTTTCTTTGAGAGAACCTTTTTGTAACTTTCTGAAAATTTTCTTATTTTCTCCTTAAATATAGATAACATCTAATTACTTGACAAGCCTTGAATCGCCATATGTTTATCTGTCGCATGGATTTTACTGGTCTTAACAGAACAGAGGTTTTCTTGATATTTTACCCTAACAACGTCTACAGAAAGTACCAAGACAGTCAAATAATTATCCCTTGTACCAGAAAACACCAATCACCTCTCCCTTAACCAGTTTCCGCTCTTTCCGCCGGTCTTGGACTCGAGCTGCACGCTCGAGATCACAATATCCTTTGAAGCAGCCTTGCACATATCATAAACCGTAAGCCCGGCGACGGTAACTGCAGTCAGAGCTTCCATTTCAACCCCAGTCTTCCCAGTCGATGCGGCTTCCCCTTCGATCTCAACACTGCAATCTTCAGGGTTCAGTTTCAGATCCACACGGACGTTAGTCAGCATGATGTTGTGGCACAGGGGTATGAGGCTGCTCGTGCTCTTTGCCCCGGTTATACCGGCTAGCCTGGCTACACTGAGTACATCTCCCTTTGCCAGTTGATTGGCTGAAACCAAGTCGAACACTTTTTTCCCCAGCAATACCTTGCAACTAGCAATGGCCGTTCTCTTACTGGCAAATTTCTGAGAGACATCCACCATCTGGGCTTCCCCTGAGCCCCCAACATGAGTCAATCCACCTCCAGCTCCATGTGAATCTTTTGCTTTGGAATTATCAAGCAATGAGTGGGATTCTTGAGCAATGGAGTAACTATTATTGTCAATGTTGCTGGCAGAACGATTGCCGATCCCTGATGGTGGCGGCTCACCAAAGACTGCTTCCATCTCCTATGACAACACAATAAAAGTAAGAATTCATATTCATTCACATTTTTAGTAGTAGATCTTCCTGGGACATGAATCCTAACTGTAAAATGGTTTCTCAGCAATCTCTTGTAGCATCAGTCACTAGAGAACCATAAACATGGAATGCAAAAAGGGTCGGCCATGCTTAAATGGGAAAGGAAATAGCTTCATATTCAGTCATGAAGAGATCAGCAAGTCAGGAGATTGCATGCCTAATTGCCTAATTATCTTCCACTGAAGTAAAATCCAACTAGTGGTCAATGTAGATGAACAAGTACATACGATCAAGCGAGCTCACTTTTATACCTTATTTAGATCATCAATGGCACTAGCTAGATCATGGCTGCTCTTATTGCAGAAGAATCTTCTAGAGGAAGGAAAAGCCTGTCCTATTCGACGAAGATGCATGGCAGGCTGGATAAAAGAACTTCCGGACATTATTAGGAGGATCACTGGTTTATTCAGAGTCTGCAATTTAATCCAGACAGGAAACAAAATGAAAGAAAGAAGCATCTTTTCAGTTCAAAGATAAAGACAAGGAAAGCAGGATCTTTCCTTCTATTACTGGCCACCCCAATTTCACAGAACATTGGTGCTATCTGAATCATTGGGGTGTCAGGCAGGCATTTACACAAACAAGTCGAAGGCGCTGAGATGCATTGAGCGTGCAAGTTGTTAGACAGATAATCGAAGAACAGGAAGGCAAACTGGGATAACAAAATACCAGGTTTTCCATCAAGAACTTGCCCTTTCCTCAAATATAACACCTCTACATGGATCGCACTCAAAACTCGGCTTTTCACCAGGAATTTCAGCAGTACAATCAGTAGCAAAATATTTGGAAAGTCATGCTCTAAGGCCCGTACAGCCGTGGTAAGAAAAAGGAACCAAAACATGATTCTAAGATGCACTTCTCAACCACGAATCAACACTACCACATCCAGTCTAGAATCACATTGTAAACTCCATGAAGCTAAACTAAACACAAGACTCATTTCAAGCACCCTTTCAGTTATCAAACAATCTTAAGCTCGATTGACAGCCTCAACTGTAAGCATATACACATATACGGATGATGAAACACTTCACCAAAGGCCTCAAATTAAACAACTTATTGTTTAAACACACATCGAAGTAAACGGGAAGGAACGAAAGTGTACTCACAAAACCGAGAATCAGTTCTATCGAGCTGAGCTGCAAAAAATCCTAAATCCACAGCTGATCTGAGCTCGGACCGGTTAGCAGACTGTTCTGCTGAAACTTGAGCAAGAGAGATCAGAAATGGGCATGATTCACAGGTGACTGGAGGTAGAAGCGGAGCGCCAAAACCCACTGATCACTGCCCATGATCGAAACGGGGATGCTATTCGCCTGTGCTTGAGGCTCGAGGTTGGGAAACGATGAGAAATGAAAGCTGCGAGTTACACGTGCTGAGGAGGCGGTGATTCGACTTCGACCTTAACTCCCCTCTAACGGTGCTAACAGCGAAGTAACCTCGAGGGTTGGGTTACGTTAAGAAATAGGGGTCAAATAGTAATAACTGAAATAGTAAAGGGAGCCAAATTAAGCAGCGTAAACATACAGGGGGTAAAGTGAAATTAACCCCATAAACGATTTCGGGCGGGAACGACACTCCGTTTTCCTCCGCACGACAAAACACGAAGGGAGAGAAAGAGGACAGGGAACTGTAAGGGAGAGCAGCAATGGCAGCCGAGCAATCTCCATTGAAAAGAGCTTGGAAATGGAGCTGTTGGCTTCCGGATAGAAGCTGCTCAGGTAGTTCTGTGCGTTTCATCTCAAATTGGTGATATCTCCGATCCTCTGAATTTCCTGTTCCGCTTCAGCTGACTCACAAATGCATCGCACATCCTTGCTCGATTCTTTGATTTTGCGATTGAAGCAACTGGAAGTCTCCCCTGTCATCAACTACTCCGCCATTTCTCTTTTTGCTCGCCGATTCTGGTATCTCTTAACAGGTCTGTCCGCCTTGTAACTCCTCGATTTCATTTCTTTTCATAGCTCAGCTTTTCAACTAACAGACTCCATCTTAATCATTCTACTTTACAGTATGGTGGTTTCCTGGGATTTTGAGTCTCAATTCATATCAAAATTTGCTTCCATCAACTAAAATGAGTGCCAAACACCTTCAAAGGGTGTTCTGATCATCTTTTCGAGAACAGATAGTAGAGACATCTATTGGCCCTTTTGCATTGGCCATCAACATCGAACTATTTCTGGTATGTGTTCTTGTAGGTCCCAAGAAGATAATAGTATCATATATTGGCTACTGGAACCCATTGAAGAGAGTCAATTTGCAATTATTTGCCCTGGCCTCTTTGTGGATTTCGAGCAACGTAGAGCTCACTAACTTCAACTCTGAAATCTTTATACTGTTTTATTTCACAGGCTGGTCTTCTCCATATTTATAGGGTTGATAAAAAATCCCAGATTCACAACTCCCAGCTGCTGATGCTGAAAAGCTTAAAGGCTTGGGGAAATAGAGCTATCACAGGGCAGCATTTCACCAAGCGAGATTTTTTGGAAGCAGTAAACCAGTTAACTGAGTGGAGTTCATCTACTATCATTCTCTTCCACTGGTCACTAACAACTTGGCTGTACTCTAGGAACTGATACAGATAAGGAGTCTGTTTTGCCAGCACTGGTCATTACTGAATAATCCTGATGAATTTCTACTGCTTGATAAGTGGATTTTTTTCCCCTTTCAGATGCTAGATTTTGAAATTGACAATGAAATAATGCTTTTATGTGCCTTGAGGTGCTCTTTTTTCAGTTCAAGTTCTTCAGTTTGGCTTGTTGCATTATCTGATGGTTGAATCATTCTATATTTATGGCCTTCTTTTGTTTAATTTTATAGTCTTTGAATTCAGGGTAGTGGCAAAACTGGGCAAGCATTTGAACTTTAAGCAGCATGGACTGTGGATCTTTTGAATGAGGAGGATGCTTCAATGCTTCACTCTTCTCCTCGTTCATTTGCTGCACCAATACTGGCACGTCAACATTTTTTTTACATGTGTAGGCTGCAAAGCATAGGACCCACATTGATGAGTTTCTACAATTACATTTAGTTTACATCCTACCTTATCACAGTTCTGAAACAGAGGTGGGAATTTCCTGTCCTTTCTGGGGTAGGATTCATTTCGCAAGTCAAGTTAAATTTGATTTCCAATGATAACAAATTAACACCTTCAAGTAATACAGCACAAAATTACAATATATTTCTTGAGTAATCTCTCGTCATGTTCGTGCAGCTAGTTATTTTTTCCAGCTGTGGAAGAATCACCTTAAACTCAGAATAATGAGATTTGATTCACAATTTACCAGTTCTAATCTTCTAGATCATTTCCTTTTTCATGTGACCTTGCCTTAAATGTATAATGAGCCATTACCACATATTTGTTGCTCCAGACTTGAAATTTGATCAACCCCTGTGAATTAGATATGGAATTGTTAATGAGCTGGGCTCAACCCCTGAAATTTTCGGCCCTGCAGGTGCAAGAAGGCTTGAAGTTGCTAAACGAGCTTCTACCCATCACTTTGAATGGGGGAATTTGTGGCAGTACTCTGAGAACAAAGCCTTTTAATGTGACAACTCTGTTTTCCTTGGAAGACTTGGCATGGAGATTCTTCCTTTGTTGACTTAGGTTGGTCATTTTTCATTGAGAGCTCCCGTATCTCTCTTCCTAAAGTCTGATTGATGATTCCTCCTATTTTTTTTATGGTTAACTTGGGTGTTAATTTTATGTGTGCTTCTGCTGCTTATCTATTACCAGCTCCTTCTTTGACATGTGCACATCTGATATTCTTCTGAAGTTCTTGCAGACTCCAATTTTTAAGGTAATGTTGACTTCTTTTGGTTTTTATTAGCAGTGTGCAGATCATGCTATCTAAATACCGTTCTACACAGTTTGCATTTTACATAGGATATATATTTTTTATTTTTGCTGGAGTATTCGCTCAGAAAGAGCAGCATCTTCTAATAATGACTTTATGATTCTGAAGAAATTAACTTAGATTGTTTGGGTCAATTCTTTAATCCTTGTATCAAGTGGCAGACTATCAAATAGGGTTAAAATGATTAGTCTTGATTGATTTTCTATGAATAGGTGGCCCCATTGAAATTGTGATTGTTTTGGGTGAACAATTGTGATTTCCAGAGAGCAAAACATCATAAAAACAAGATGAAGAAGTATTCAAACAGGCTAATTTTCTGCATTTATCTCTGAAATAGCAAATGAATAACCAATAGCCATTCACAGAAGTGAATGGAATACTAGTTTTCCTAGTATTATTAGAAGTTTAAAAGGGGTAATACACATCTAACTCATCATTACTAACAATAGAAGCAGCATTAGCATAGGCTTTTGTGGCATTGATGGAGCAACTCGGAGTGGGAAATGAGGCCAGTGCCATAGCATCAGGATCGTGGTATGCATATAAATCTGCTGTAGACGGTGGATTCCACTGGCAGAAGCTGTTGCTGTCCACAAGCTGTGAAACACTCGCAAGTGGCTGTGATGTCTGAACATGACCATAATGTTGATGCTCTGTGACTGGATCTTGCCATGTGAAGTTTGAAACAGGATATCCCCAAACAACAGAAGAGGAGTTGCTATATGTGTTGGTGTTGTTACAGCTGTGTAGTAAGGGGAACCGACTATGTTGATAATCATAGAAGCTATTGTGATCAACCATATCAGAAGTTGTGGAAAAGGAAGTCGACAGCTGATTCTGGCCATGATCATGATAGTCGACAATGCTGTTGCTCCAGAACCATGGAGAAGGAACATCATCAACTGCACTGTCTAATCCATTGTCAATGTCAGTGACCTGTTGGGAGTCGAATCCTGTCCCTGTTGGCACAGCAGTGTGGCGGGTGCTGCTTTCTTGAACAGCTTTCTCCGTAGCTTTCATCATTGCAAGTTGTTCCTTTGCGACCTTAATTTTGTCCCCAAGCAAGGTTAGAAGTGAACGGAGTTGCTCCTTGGAGGAATTGGCGATCAGCTCATCATCAGACGCTGGGGAGCGGTCATGCTCCGAGTCAATCTTCACCCGCTTTGCCATAATGTACTCTTTTAACCCAACAACACTAGGCTTCCTCTTTTTACTATCCTGGCTATCTTGGTGGTAACGACAGACAATTTGTCGGACCTCGGACAGGTTAGGAGGCCAGATTTCGGGCACTTCGGGAGTTTCAGTGATGGTGGGGGTGCCGTAGATAATTACACAGGTGTCGATGCCGCAGAGAATGGACAACTCCCAGGCTTTCTTGACGAGGCTAGCCTTTCTCCGCTGGAAGGTAACTTTCCTGCTCTTGTCGTTTTTTATGAATTGAGACCCCTGCCTTCTCCTTCCTTTGTCTTCTACTGCCTGATCCATTAGAACTCCTCAGTCGGGCAGCCAAAGGATCTATCGCAGAGTCGTACTGTCGTGATAGAATGTGGAAAAAGACGAACTAAAATATCAGTGCCAGGGAACCAGTAGCAGAGATCGCCGGGACAGAGAGCTTTAAAATAGAGGCGGTGGCGGCTACCCGCCTAGAAAGACAGAGAGGGAGAATTTGAAAGCAACGGTCGAGTTGAGTTGGACAGGCTGTCTTACCTGTCAAGAACGGGTAATGAAGCAGCCCGCCGCCGCCTAAATTTTATTCTTATTATTTAATTTAATAATTTCACATAATATATATATTTCGTTGATCTTTTAATCTCGAGACTATTTTCCATCAGCTGGGGCGACATTTATTTACACATTTACAAATTGTGTTGATTATTAGTACCGAGAAAACTACAAATATACAATTGGCTGACTTAAATTTCGATGGACGAATTTCTCGCGAGAGAACACGTATTGTTTATGTTTGCATGTACCTCATTTCGATTTTCATATTTTAATTATTATCTTATTTCTATCAACTTATTTCCCCTCTGAACAGGATTCAATCTAATTCATTATAACAGGTAGATAAGTCAAAAACTTTTGTTTCAGACATCGTTACAGCAACTATATTCAGGATATATTCTCCTGATTTGACATAAATTTTATTTAGACAATAGTCAACGATGGCCCAGACATTGCTGCACGTCAAAATAACGTTGTTTAATTTTCTTTAAGTGTAAAATACAGAATGAATTGTATTATTTTATTGATAAAATATCATATAGAAACACTTAAACGTTGAAGTGGCCAGATTTTTTCAATTTGTGTTGCGTTTTATTTTTTTCCTGAATTTTAATGTGGTGCCGTATTGCAATAATATTAAAATTTTACATAATCCTGTCTCATAATAATACTGTGAGAAAACACCAATTTATTCTGATTAATAATAATTATAATAATTATTGAATTGATTTTTATGCAATCGCTCTTTTTTTTTTTCCAGAAGTTAACTGTGTTCCTTGCAATTGAAACTTTACATCCACATTTACATACTCTCCAAAGTCGCCCAGTACCCAATTACTCATTATTAAGAATGAGGGTAGTCGGTACCGCTCTCCTCATATAACCTAGAGGTCCTGAGTTCAATCTTACTGGCAGGACTTTTCGTATCCTTTATGTCTCATATTCCTTCTACTTTTTTTAAGTTTACGTGCTTTTTTTTTGTATACAAAAAAAAAAACATAGACAGCTCGGAGTTCGTGCTCATTCAATATTGGGCTCGAAACTTTATAATGAAAATACGATGATAAATTGACAATATGACATGAGATGAGAGGTACCATGTGTGCAAGTTGTAATCTACAAAATTTCCCCAAATTTTTCATTATCTTTTTTTTAAAATTATTTTTCATAAATTTTTTCAATTTTTTATTTCTAATTTTTTATGTGCCGAGTGATGCTACATTTTATTTATCAATCTCGCTTGACGGCTATCAGATTCACTTCAGCAAAATGGACGGAAAATGTTGATAGAATTGGACATTATGATTTATCTAATTAGATTATGATAGAAGAGTAAATATTGATTATTCATCTAAACAATTGCCTTATTATTAATTAGAATAATTTATTTAGTTTTTCTCACTTCATTATTATGAGATAGGATTATTTAAGATTTTTTTTCTAACAAAAGAATAAAGAGACAGAGGATGTTTTTTTTTATTTAGAAGGTATTCAGCATCGTAACAATCGAAACTGGCCGGTATATTATACGGCCGAGATAGAGGGTTTCCTTACTTAATCGCTTTTGCTCCTTTATAATAACTAGTAGCAGCAAAGAAATCGGAAAGTTAAACAGGAACAGATTAAGAACATTTGTTTAAGGGACAAAATATATGAAAGAGTAATATGACTAATTCGAGGATAAAGTATGATAATTCGATACAAATTAGATAAAATTAAATGAAATATATATAATATTTTAAGAATTTTTTTCAAGGATGTTCCCTTGAATCCATCCCTGAGGTGAGTTTGATTTTGAAATTATGGGGCGAATAGTAATAATTGAAATAGTATAGGGAGCTAACTGAAGCGAGATAAAACCATAAGGGTTAAAGTGAAACAAAACCCCGGAAACGAGTTCCCGCGGGAAGGATACTCTGTTTTCCTCCGAGTAAGAGAGGGTGAAGGGAGCTGGAAGGGAGAGTAGCAATGGCGATCGAGCAGTCTCCATTAAAAAGAGCTCGACGAGGAGCGGTCGCCTTCCTGATAGAAGCTGCTCAGGTGCTTGCTTTTCGTTTCATGTCAAACTGGTGATATCTCCAGTTTGTGATCTTCATTCTCCGCTTCAGCTGACTGAAAAAAGCCTTGATGTTGCTATTCTCTGGATTTGCGATTGAAGGAATTGGAAGTCTCTCCCGTCATCAAGTACTCCGCGCTTTCTCTTTTTGCTTGCCGATTCTGGCCAGCTCTTATCAGGTTCCCGCCATATAACTCCTCAATTTTCATTTCTTTCTATAGCTGGTCTTTCTTTCAGTTGACAGATTCGCCGAATTGTTCGTCCATCTTAGTCTGTCTACTTTAAAGTACGGCAGTTGTGTTCAGAGGTTAAATTCGTATTGCTCTTTGGTGCCATAAACTAAAATCAGTCCCAAACACCTTCAAAAGATGCTCTAACCATGTTTCCGAGAACAGGTAACAGAGACTTCTGTTGGCCCTTTTGCCTACGCCTTCAACATTATCCTAATTCTGGGGTCGTGTTCTTGTAGGTCCCAAGAACATAATGGTGTCATACATTGGCTGTTGCAACCCGTTGAAGAGAGCAGTTTGAAATTATTTGCCCTAGTCTCTTTGTGGATTTCAAGCAAAGTAGAGTTCACTTATGTCATCTTTGATCTTGAAATCTTTGCACTTATTTTATTTGACTGGCGGATCTTTTCCATATTTATGGTGTTGATAAAAAAATTGCAGATACATTACTCCCAGTCACTGACGCTGAAAAGCTTAAAGTCCTGGGGAGATAAAGCTATCGAAGAGCAGCATTTCACCAAGCGAGATTTTCTGGAAGCAGTAAGGCAGTTTGCTCTAGAAATAGGTGGTGCTAATCTAATAATTGTTCTTTTCCACTGGTCACTAACAACTTGGCTGCATCGAAGGAACTGATCTTTTTGCAGGTAAGGTGTCTCTAGATGTACATTTCACCAGCTTTTGTTTTTACTGAATAATCTTGATGAATTTCTACTGCTTGATAAATGGACTTTTTTTAATTTTCTTTCAGATGCTGAATTTTGAAATTGGCAATGCAAATAATGCTTTTGTTTGCCTTGAGGAGCTCTTTTTTCAGTTCAGGTTATTATGTTTGCTTGTTGCATTATCTGATGGTTGTATCATTCTATATTCATGGCTTTTTTTGGTTTAATTTTATGTGCTTTGAATTCAGGGTAGTGGCAAGAGTAGGCAAGGATTTGAACTTTGAGGCATGCATGGACTTGATGGATCTCTTGTATGAAGAGGAGACATTAATGCTTCAATGTTCTCCTCGTTCTCTTGCTGCATCAATACTGGTATATAACATTTTTACACGTGCAGGCTGCTAAGCGCTAAACAGGATTTACATTTATGAGTTTCTGCAATTACATTTAGGTTACCTCCTATCTTATCACAGTTCCGAAGCAACAGTGGGAATTTCCTGTTCTTTCTTGGGGTAAGATTCATTTTGCTAGTCAAGTTAAATTTGCTTTCAAATGATAACAAATCAATAACTTCAAAGGAAATAGCATGAAATAACAATATATTTCCTGAGTAATCTCTCTTCATGGTCATGCAGTTAATACTTCTCCAGTGTAGATGAATCACATGCAGCTAGTTTTTTTTTTATTCTTTCCAGTGTGGAGGAAACACCTTAAATTCAAAATATTGATATTTACTTCATACTTTACTGGTTCTAGATGATTTCCTTCTTTCACGTGACCTTGTATTCAAAGTATATTGAACCATCACAATCTATTTGTTGTTCCAGACTTAAAATTTGCTCAACCCCACCAGATTTTGAAGAAATTAACTTAGATTGCTACGAGTCAATTCTTTGATCCTTCTGCCATGTGGTAGACAATCAATTCCAATTTTCTAGTAGTGCATATGATGCTCATATCTATGATCACCAGTAAACTGGTTGCCGGGGACGTAGGAAGCTTTCTTCATAGCTTCAAAACCTTATATTTTGGGATAGGACATGAAGTTAATTATTGGAAAAAAGAAATAGCTTCAAAACTATGGATAGACGTCTTTCTTTGCCTTCTGAGTGGTAAGTTAGCCCTTTCGAAAATGATGAAAATGAGTTGCAAGTGCTGTTGACTTGCATTAAAGACTAAGAACTCCTGTGGATCATTGATTAACAACTACAGAAAAGTACCTAGTGGTCAACCCGTTTCTTTATCTCGGCAGTCCATCCACACCCCCTGACATCTTTCACTCTCATGAATTATTCCTTTCCAGCCGCTTGAAGGGAAGAAAAGTAAAGATGTAACCCTTGTTCCCCTTTAGTGTCTGGTATTTGTACATTGTTTGGTCTATTTACTATTCACATTTGATTACACGTGTCCAAGAATTTATTGTGTGGACGTTGTAATCCTTTTCTAAGCTGATATTTCCTAGTGCAATTATCTCTCACCTAAGGAATACTCTATTCATTAAACAAACTGAACAAGTGTTGCTTTGCCCTGGCTCAAGAAATTACTACAGCGGAAATATGACTGTGTATTTCTGTCAGGGCAATTTTCAATTAGCTGCACTTTCAACTGTTCCCTTTTGTTATTGATGAATGGGGAATGATTATTGTGTAAAGGAAGGATACAGAAAAGTTAGCACATAAATGTATATCATAGCATAAATTTTAAATAGTTCTATACCTGCCAAATCATTGTTTAATGTGCCAATGCCTAGTCCTAGCAAGGCTATGCAACTCAGGAGTATTTGAACTCTGGAAATTGCTTGGATGCAATTAGGGGTGTAAACGAGACGAGACAAGCCGAGCACGAATCTATATGTTCAAGCTCGACTTGTTTACCAATTTGCGAGCTCGAACCCGGGCTTGATCTCGGTCGAGCTCAATATTTTATGCTTGGGCTCGGCTCGTTATAGTAAACAAAGGCTTGTCAAGCTTATACAAGCCGAGCCGAGCCAAGCTGAGAAAGGAAATATAATTCGGGCACAAGGTCGTTGTGATAATTGCATAGAACAAGAAATACTAAGAAGGAAGAGTGGGAGAATTAATTACAATTGAGGCTTTGCAAATAAGTAAAAAGAAATGAAATAAATATTTTAAATAAGAATTTGAGATACTAGTGTTGATTATTTTTCTATTTTTCTAAAATTGAAGAATAATAGTAATTATTATTATATAAAATAAAAAGTTTGTTTAGACTCGTGAGTTTTACAAACCGAATATTATTAGGCTTGGCTTGGCTAATTTAACTAACGAACCCGAGCCTAGCCGAGCTCGAACTCATTAAGAACAAGCTGAATTGAAGCTTTCATCGAGCCAAGCGTGAACCATTCGTGAATAGTTCTATCTCATTTACACCCTAGATGCAATAATTGTGTTTTTACTACTTGTTGATTGGTTTTATATGCTAGTTAATGAGGATACTAGGGTGCTGACTGGTATGTCAGAAGAAACATCACACTCATGTTATCGTTTGCGTGAAAGAATTGATAGTGATGACTCTTACTACTCAAACATAATTTACTCTGCTGATTGGATGGTCACTGAAGGTCTTCTCTCTTTCTGCAGTGAAGTTTACAACTGGCTTCGAAGAAGAAGAAATCATGGAACTCGTTAAGCACATTTTGAAGCATGTCTTTGGGCCCAGTTGTTAGTTCATTGAGGTACTTTATGAGTTAAACTCTGCTGCACTTTACAGTTGAAAATGATTGCAGGATTTCATTCTTTCTGGTTGAATAAATTCATTTACTTGTGCTTTCTGGGAAATACAAAACCAAAGGGAAAGATGTTCCTTTGGAAAGTTTTCTGGCAGAACAAAGATAGAAGGCATGCTCATACGGCAGCAACTCAGCAGATCCTATGTGTGAAGTGTCTATATGCACAAGCAACCAGAGTCTCACATTTTTATCCTTGCTGATAATTACAAGGAAAGAAGCCAAAGGAAGGTGGTCATCGATATGGATTGTGACGATAACCGTCTCAACCAGAGCAGTGCAAGGGTGACCGTCTTCTACTTACTACTACTATAGTTTCTTTGGCCTCAGACTTCGGTAACTCGTCAATAAAATCCATACTTCTTCAGAAGCTTGATTTGAAAGGGGCAAGGGCTGCAACATGCCTGGGTAGGCTACATTGTCAGTTTTCATTCAATTACATACGTCATATCTCTTACGTATTCTCAAACATTGGCCTATACAACTGAGTGGCCTCCGACTTGACTATCATTGGACACCTTGATGATCTGCTTAGGAACATTTAACAACTAGCTCATCTTTCCTTCTCAATTGGCCCACGTTCCATGAACACTTTTAGAATTCAGAAAGATGCAATTGAGCTATAATGTGCTGCAATTTAGAATCTGTGCTGAATCAGTTGGTAGAGGTCAGTAGGCATTGCAGTGAGAGCCATCATGTAAACCACAATGCTGGGGATTATTGGGCATCAACACCAGAATTTTCTTTCCCCTTGTATTTTATCAAATAATCACACCTCATCAATTTGGCCGACCAAGGGTGCTGTGATGGGGGTATTCAACCTCTGTCTAGCAGATACTTGAGACTTTGTTGATCAGTTTTGATGACTGAGGCCCTTCCTTGGAAATAATGACCACACTTTGTTACGACAAACATTATTGCAACAAAATCCCTTTAGTAAGCAGATAAACCCCTTTCTTTGAGTCTCAAAGGCTGCATCGACTTCTTTGTTCCATTTGAAAGCTTTCCCTTTCTAACAGCTCAGTAGTTGGCCTGCTGGGGAGACCACAACCCCTATCTAACGTTACACCCTTTGAGGCTTAGAAATCCTGTGAGTTGTCTCACATTTTGAGGGGTTGGCCAATCTCGAACAACCTCCAGAACTTCCCTCGAAGACGCAAAATGGCCCAGATACTCCACCTTATTGACCCCAAACATGCACATGCTTTTCTTGGCATAAGCCTGGTACAATCGCAATTCTTGAAGAGCTTACCTTATGTGGATTAGGTGTTGATGTAGGTGCTTGCTGTAAATCAACATATCATGGGTACTTTTTGAATCAATTGATGATCTTTGAACCTTTCCCTATTTTCCAGTTACTCTCGTCGTTTTGGTAACTCTGTGAGCAGAAAAAGCATGCAGAGATATCTCAGGAGCCACAACTTCAATCTTCTTGTGTCATGAAGCTTGCCTCTTGGGACACTTGTGCTCGGGATTAAACTTCTCATTGCAACAGAAAGCATAGGTCAGTGTCTCAGAGGACCTGCTCATGGGTGCCGCCTTTTGATGATTCAAGGGGACAATTTGGTTCGTAAGGATGGTAATCCTCCTTGATCACTCTGATATGACTTCAAAGAGGGGAGGACTAAAGATGGTGTTCCAATAGTAGCTTTTGCAGTCTAAGCAGGAGTAAAACGATCGGTTTGTATGGAATACTTTTGGGATTATTATTCCTGGCTAATCTTGGAAGGATAATACGCATATCATGAATAGTTTGTGGTGAAAACATCCTGAGAAGATGTAGTATCTCATCCTAAAGAGCCCCCAAGAGTAGACCTGTATCTATGGCATTATCTTACCTTCACTCACCACCACTCTGTTCAGCGGACCAATCGAATTCGTTGCAATCAGTCTGAAGCTACATGTTTGGGGGCTCAAGTTCTTGAGATCGGATTGTGGGTCCTCAAAAGCCTCCTCGCTAGACCGTGTATTTGTTGATGGTTGATTCATTCACCTCCCATTTCATAGGTGCTGTTGTGTGGCCTTGTTTTTCGTAAATGCCTGATGCTATTGAAGATCCTTGTCCTTCAAATGATTTAATTGTAACCAGCTGGATTTTGGCCTCTCAAGGAGAATTGTCAGAATCGGAAAACCGTTTACTTCGATACAGTCACCCTTCAAGGTCATGGTCCCCATTGAATTTAGAATTTCCATTGGATTTCAGCCCGAATGATCTTCCTCTTCAAGAATGGATTTTAGCCCGTCCCCATTTCACCATTCATCTGTTCCACGTAACGAAAGTTAATCTCAGACTTCAAATCCATCGACAGAAATGAAAGTATCTCTGATATTGTTTGTCGTAGGTACGGTAGAAATTGGAACCTCTCGTCAGTTACTGGAAGCTAAGCCTAGTCCTTTCCAAACGGATTCATGTCAAAATACTTTAATCCGTATAACCCATTTAATAAACGAGTCAAAATCTTCAAACATGAACACGACCCATTTAGAATCGAGTTGACACGACACGTCATGTTTAACCCATATAACTAAATATGTGTAGTGTAATTATAGTTTTATCTTAATATATTTAAATGAGTTAATGGATTTGATACATAAACACATAATTAAACGAGTTTAATCCTGTTGTATCGGATTACGCAAGTTCAACCTAGTTTGTCCCGTTTATATACAGGGTTACATGGATCACCTCTTTAGATACAAAACCCGTATATGCTCAACTCAAGTCCCTCTAACTATGTGATGTGTCGTGTCAAAAAATGACAAACCTACTGAAAGCATCCCATTCTCCGCTTCATTCTCATTGCATTATTATCTGTGCAAAACCGCACCTTCATGGAACAGAATTATGTGCTCGAATTTTTGCAGATGCATATTTTTGACCATTGACACTATATTGAAATGCTCTCACTTGAACACAGGATCTAGTCTTCCGCTCTTTTTAAGATATTCATTTGATTTGACGGTCGGATTCCCGGAGAGAGGCCAAGGAAAATGCAATAACCACAGTAAGATTCTCAGCAGAAGCTACAGACTAATACCAAACCCTGCAGAAGTTCAAAAGCTGACAAGAGCGCTTGATATCCATCCAACCATAGTCTTTCAAGCATAGAGGCTACTCAATTGTGTCACAAATTAGAAAGATTCTGAATGACATTGTCATCCTCCTGGTATCCATGCATTTTCAAATTGGGGCTCTAACCGAGCTGTCATCCCAGATCAAGGGACAAACAGATGCTGAGAGGGGCAGGTAGACATTCAATTTCATCCATCCTCGCATTGATACTGGATTACTTGAAGGAACATATAGACGGCGATAGTTCGTGATGATATACTACAAATAAACCTAGTCTTTTTCCCCCAGCTAAGTAAACATAGTTTGGATGAGCAGAACACTCAACGAATGGTGATCTTGCAAGTGGAACCTAAACCGCTCCAGATTCATGGTACAACTCAACAATCGCCGATCATCGAGACAGAAAGAAGGAACGGAAGACAGATAAGTGAGACCGACACCAAGATAGTGAATTCAAAAAGCACTATTTCTGCAAAGAACAGCCAAAGTAACTCTTAAGATTTAATGCTTGTGAGCCAAGTTCAAATTCTAAAACATTGCATATCTATGAAATCAACCAAGTAAAAGGCCCAAATATAAGAAGAATGGCACTTGCTTTTTCCTATCCAATTCATAACGAAACCAAGTACTCAAGTCATTCTTTATCAGTTCCCATCCTCTGTTGTCCGCATATCTCATTAATCCAAAATCTTCCTCCAAATCCAACTACAAGTTCTCTGGCGAAGGCATCCTCTTATCCATCTTCTTCTTCTTCTTCCCCATGGTCTTCTCTGAGGCACCCCTTGTGAATGTGTCCACGATCCGCTGCTGGGACTCGAGGATCATCTCTGTGCGCTTCATCTCCATTTCCATTCTCATGCTTTCAATCTCCCGAGCCATCTCCATCTTCATCCTCTCCATTCTCACGAACCCATCGCCCAGCCCCCTTATTGCCTCCACCATCTCCTCCAGTGGATCCCGACCCCTCTTCCCTGATCCCACTTTTCCCATCTCCAACTCCCTTGGTACCCTAGCTCCATATCCTCCACCAACACCCCCACCAAACTTGGAGAATCTACTGCCGCTATTAGCATTAACTGCGGCCCTGGTCCCTGAACTGAAACTCCTATCAGAACTCCTACCGAACTTCCTGTAGTCAGTACCAGGCTGGGCTATACTAACAGCTGTCGGGATTTTGATCCGAAACCCACCTCCTAATTTGCCTGCAACCGGGTTTTCACGGCCCACCCCATTACCATATAGACCGTAGAGGCTTCTTGAATTTGGGGCTATACCTTCGAATAGCTCGTCATCATCTTCATCGTCCATATCATCGTTGTCCTCTTCACTGTCGGGTTCGTTTGAGGCCCCAGGGCCCTTCTCCATGGCATCCATGTGCTTGAATAGGACCCAGGAGGACACAAACTTCGCCACTGGCAGGGACCGGGCACGCTGTAGCTCCGCCCTGTAGCGCTTCCTCAGCTTCTCCATCTTGTGACGGCACTGCACGGCTGTCTTGGCCGGAGACACGGCAGGGCAGCGGCGGGAGACCTCGTCGGCGACCTCCTCCCAGTGGGGAGCCTTGAGGTTACCCCGGCGAAGGGAGTACCACTTGTCACGATAGGCCTCAATCAGCGCCATGGTTTCCTCCTGAGACCAGCACGGCGGCGGAAGGCGTCGGGGGTTCGCCGAGGGAGCATGAGATCCAAAATCCTTCCCCGACCAGGACGGCGGATCGTCGTGCATCGGAGAGCCCAGAGGGATAGCGAGCGGAGGGGATGAATCGGGGGCCGCCTCCGTGGACATCGAAACCCTAAAGAGCGGTGGCGGACAAGTTTCGATCTAGTAGAGATCTGAAAGGAAGGTGGTGGAGAGAGAATTGACCGGGATCGTGGCGGCGGAGGGTGGATGATGAGAGACGAAGAAAAAGTCCTTGGTGGGGATTAGGTTTTGGAGATAGGAAGAAGCGGCGGCGGCGGTGGTAGGGTTAAAAAGGAGTGGTGGTGGTGGTGTTGCCGCGGATTAGGCCACCGATTAGGTGGTGGTGGCGTGGGGCTAACGTGCGCCGCCATGGGGTGCGCACAGCGCACACCCGCGACGGAAACGGGTAGGGCGGAGAAATTTGTCGTTTGTGACGGTCTGACCTAATTTGGCGGAGGGGGCCATTAACGCCGTCAGTGGGGATAAGGCTGGCGGTGGATCTGACTGCGTCAGGGCTGACGGTGGTTGACTTAACCGGGGGAATTCCATCTTTTGGGCGGTGGAAGGGGACGGTGTTAGCTCTGGTTTTTAGCAAATATGGGTCCTGATCGGTGGAGGTTGAAAATGGAGACTGAATTTTAAAAATTCAAAAAGGGAGGAAAAAAAAAACAACTATGGTTGGTCCTTGTAAGAAAGGCTTCGTTTGATTTGCTCAACTTTACAAAATTCGTCACGTATTTATATAATCTAGAAAATCACAAAATTTCCTAAAATTTTTATATTATCATTTTTTAATGACCGAGAAAATTACAATATTTGCTATGTTTTTCCTATTTTATCACATGTCGATTTTCTCATTATGATGTTGTCAAAATTACTTACGTAGTAGCTTACATGATTTTATAGGACACGTGGCAATACAGACGGTTGTCATACAATGATTTGGCTTACATGACATTCAAACTTTTTTAAAATAAGGAAAAAAATTAGGGAAAATTTTAAAATTGAAAAAAAGAAAATTTTAAAAAAGACAATATTTTAAAATTTTCATAAAATTCAGAAAATATTAGAAGAAATATAGAAAAAATTTAGAAAAATACAGAAATTAAGAAAATAATAAAACTATAAAAATTCAAAATATTTAAGATACATTTAATAAAAATAATTATAAATAAATTAAAAAATTTGAAGAATGTGAAAAATATATGATTTGAACAATAGACCAAAGTAGATTGATGGGTTGAGGTGGTTTGGTGGCTAATGGATTAGGCATAGTGGGCCTACATAGTTCGAACTGAATTAGTCATAATCCGTTAGATTTTGAGATGCCGATGGTTTAGGTAAAAAAAAATTAGTAATATATTTATCATATTAATGGAGTGGTTCTTTGTGTAGGGTTATATTACTCTTCACAACCCCGCCAAATGAAGGATTATATCAACCCTTCCCTCCCTTCCCCTCCATAACTCTTTCTTTTATTACTCTCATAACTCATCAATCCAAATAACATCTAAAAGATGGAGCAATCCATGGTGGGCTTCGTTTTCAACTGAACATTTTGGTCTATCATTTGAATTTAAGTGTATCAATATTCTTATACTTCATAGTTTGGTTCCAATAATATTTTAATTTTTTATAAAAATTTTCTACATAATTTTTTTTACCTTTTCTAAATAATCTAAAAATTATTAAAAATTTTCGCAATTTTCTATTTTAAAATTTTCTAATAACTTTAGCATTTTTAAAGTTTTAGGTTTTAATATTTTTCTAAAATTTATAAAAAAATTTCGTTTTTTTATTCATTTTCAAAAATTTTAAATGCCAAGTCAGTAAAACCGCCATGTCTCTCTATAGTGCCATGTAGGCAATTTGGCGGAGTTATAATAAAATATCAACGTGTGATAAAATGGAGCAAATGTCGTGATTTTCTAGTTCAATAACAAAATAAGTGATAATTCAGAAAATTTCAAAAATCACGTGATTTTTTAGACCGTTTACCCGTATATTTTCCATCATTTTTCCTTTTCATCTCTAAGAACCTCTCCAAATGAAATACAGGATATGTTTACAAATTTGAAGCCAATAATAGTTTTTTTATTAAAATAAAAAACTTAGAAATCGCAAACCAATTTCTATAATACAATAATGAGTTCAATATTATCATATTATTAGTAGATATACACTTATTAATTACGGAAAAAAGGAATTTTCATTAGATATTATGTGTCATAAACATAAAATATTAGGAAATATTGTACTGTTGGTACAAAATCTTTTTTTATAACTCCATACTATAAAACGTTTTCAAAACATAATATGGTACAAACCATTAAATTTTTACTAATATCGTTGATAACTCAATGTGATGTGGATACTCACCGGTGCTGACGTGGAAATTTAGGCACCATAAAATAAATTTAAGTTATTAAAAAATAGTAAATAAATAAAAATAAGAATTTTAAAATTAAAAAATAAAAAAAAATTCACTTTAAAATACAAAAAAAAATCAGGAACTGACCAGGAAAATTAGAAATGGGGCTAGATAGATTTTAAAAAATCGAGAAACATCCCAAATCGAACCAAAAAGATTCTAAATTTTCAATCACCGATCCCTAAACTTTATCAACACCTAAGACCATCCTAAACCGCATAAAATAAATCAAAAATAGAACAAAAAATTTGGAATATGGGCTGGACAGATTTTAAAAAGTCAAAAAATGATCCAAATTAATTTGATACGATCCAAAATTTTCAAGAACCAATCTCTAAACTCTATTAACACCTAAGATTATCCTAAAACACACAAAATACATAAGAAACAGAACTGAAAATTTTGAAAATAGGTGCTGGACAGATTTTAAAAGGTTGATAAATGACTTGAATCGATCCGAAACGATCTGAAATTTTTGAGAATAGACTCCTAAACTCTACCAAAACCTAAAACCATCCTAAAACACACAAAACAAATTAGAAACAGAACTGAAAATTTAGAATATGAGTTAGACAGATTTTAGAAAGTCGATAAATGACATCTGAATCGATCCTAAATAATCTAAAATTTTCAAGAATTAATCCCTAAACTCTACCAAAACCTAAGACCGTCCTAAAACATGAAAAAATAAAACAGAACTGAAAAATTCAAAATAGAGGCCGGATAGATTTTAGAAAATTGATAAATGAACCCTAATCAATCCAAAACTATTTGGAATTTTCAATAACTGACCTCTAGAGTTAAAATACATCATAAACAGAACTGAAAATTTAAAACAAGGGCTGGAAAAACTTTAGAAAGCCGATAAATGACTTCGTATTGATCCAACATAATCTAAAATTTTTAAAAACTGACCCCTAAACTCTACCAAAACCTAAGACCATCCTAAAACATACAATATACATTATAAAAAAACTGAAAAATTCAGAATAGGGGATTGACAGATTTTAGAAAGTGGATAGATGACCTTGAATCAATCTGAAACGATCCAGAATTTTCAATAACTGACCTCTCGACTCTACCAACACCGAAGATCATCCTAAAACACACAAAACACATCAGAAATAAAACTAAAATTTTTGGAATGGGGACTAGACAGATCTTAGAAAGTCGATAAATGATTTCGAATCAATTTGAAATTATCCAAAATTTTCAAGAATCGACCCATATATTCTACCAATACCTAAGACCATCCTAAAACACACAAAATACATAAGAAACATAACTAAAAAAATTTTGGATTGTTTCAGATTGATTTGGGTTATTTTTTGACCTTTTAAAATTTGTCCAGCCTATATTCCAAAATTTTCGGTTCTGTTTTTTTATTTTTTTTGTGTGTTTTATGATGGTCTTAGGTGTTGGTAAAGTTAAGAGGTTGATCCTTGAAAATTCTAAATCGTTTCAGATTGATTTGGTATAGTTTATTGATTTTTTAAAACCCATCCACTCCTATTCTGAATTTTTCACGTCTGTTCCTGATTTTTTTTTTGCGTTTTAAATTGGAATTTTTATTTTTATTTGAAAATTATTATTTTATAATTTAAATTTATTTTATAATGCCATATTAGCTAAATTTCCACGCCAACACCACTGAGCATCCACATCACACTGCCACATCAACCCAATTAACAATGTCAGTAAAAATTTAGTAGTTTGTACTAAAATATTATATTTTAAAAATATTTTATTGTACGAAGTTACAAAAAAAATTTTGTACCAAAATGTTATATTGGCGAAAGTTTTGTATCAACAACACTATTTTTCCTAAAATATTATGATCACAACGAAACTCTTTTAAGGTGAAAGAAAATTTTTTAGTATATCTTAAATGTACGTATGAGAGCAAATCACCTTTTTCATGATTTCTATGTAAGCTTTTAGTAATAAATAATTAATAATTAAATTACGGTGTAAGTAACAATATTGGATAAGAAAAACGATGAGGGAAAAAATACAAATGAAAAAGTGTGTGCCACACCCTTTTTTTCCACAAAGTTAATTAATTAAACCATATGGAAGAAAAACACAATCCATCTGGACGATCGTGTTTTCTACTTGTTGACATTATTGACGAGTAAATTCCATATTGGACGAATAAAATAGTATTAATGGTGGAGAATAGCACCACTCCCCACCAAGAGGGGTTGGGCCGAGTGGTAAGCAGCTCGGTGCCGCTTAAGGAGGTCTCGGGTTCGAGACCTCACGTACGCAGACACCCCTCTTGGGAGCCTCACCCGCCATTGCCAGGCGTGCGACCCGGGGCGACCAACGGATTAGTCAAGTATGGTTGGCTGAAAGATGCCATCTCACCGCTGGTGGGGCCTGCTTGGATACCGTGGCTGGCGACCAAAAAAAAAAAAAAAAGAATAGCACCACTCTCCATCAAACTTATAAAAATAATACCAGTTTATAAAAATTTTAAAAAATAGCATTAGTTTATGTAAAATGTCACATTTACCCTCTTTACCCTCTCTCTCACGGGCTCTCTCTCCCCTCCATTGCCTTCGCAGCCCCGCCCCTGCTCTTCCTCTTCCTTCCCCAGCCTCCAGCCAGCTGCCCCGACGCCGACGCCCCGCCGGACGCCACCAACACGGCTCGACGCTGACGTCCCCGCTCGACGTCGATGCCCCGCCGCCCAACGCCTGACGCTCCATCGTTCCGATGAAGGAGGAGAAGGAAGGAGAGGTGACAGCGATCGGGTGCTTCGGTTGGCAGATCTGGCCGTCGACTCAAGTCCATCAGCGATGAGCCAGTCTGTGCGTCAGGAGATGATATGTCGAGCGTAGTGCGACGGTGCACCGGATGTCGAGAGATGGTGCATCGGGCGCCGTACGACAGTGCATCGGAGGCTGGGAGACGGTGCGTCGGGCCCTCAAAGACGGTGGGTCGGGCGCCAGCGACGAGAATGAAGTTCGGTAGGTGGAAGAAAGGGGCGGCAGGGAGGAGAGGAAGGGGCTGGGAAGGAAGGGGTGGCAGGGGGAGAGGAGAGAATGGTGGGAATTAGGGTAAAATTATGGGAAGGGTATAAGTGGAATTTTGAAAAAAAATTTAAATACCTCTTTTAAACTAGTGCTATTTTTTTAAAAAGTTACAAACTTGTGCTAGTTGTGAAAGTATCCAGTCATTTAGTGCTACATAAATTTTCACCCCAATAAAATATTGATAATTCATAAATAAGAGAATGGATATCACAAACCAATACGATTGAATTTTTGGGTTGTACATGAGTCCAAATCTTTTATAGGTTCAAGTGGATATTTTACACAATATTAATGTAGGTTATCATGTGAGCTCACAGCACGTCCGACTCGAGTGTTCATGGCCTGTAAGCCATCGGAAGAACAAGAAATTGAAACACGGTATATAAGAGAACTGGTACCATTAACCCATCATCTTAACCTTTTTGGTTGGATCTAGACTCAAACTTCTTATAGGATCATATGAATATTTTATACACATTTAAGTGAAGAAGCTTTTAGGGAATTAAAAAAAAAACTTTTTAAAGCACCTAAAAGTTAAAAGAGTAGAAAGCTTATGATAGAAAATTCACTCTATTTTTATTAGTTAACAATTATTTTTCTTATAATTTTATTTTTTAAGTTTTTCTTAAAAAATAAAACATATTCGATGAATAAATATGGCCATAATGTTTTTCTTCTAAAATTTATAATCATGACTACATTTATGTCAAATAGGTTATAGTCGGTGGTCGATGTTGCCTCTGTGTCCTTGGAATATAGAGTCATTGTTGGGCCTACAAAAGTCTTAAGCTCGTTTCCACTCAAAAGCCTAAGCTATCAGGCGGTGGCACACAGTTATCTTATAAACCCATTATTGTTCTCTTATTTAGTCGATGTTGGATCTTAACACCCCCTCTCACGCGCAGCGTGTTAAAGGTACAATCCAGCTCTGATACTATATTGAATTATATTATATTGTGAGTAGACCATCACTGTATGGCTCAAACCCACGACCACAAGGGACTGCCGAGCTTGCGGGCTTACGTTAGTAAGGGACTACCAGAGATTGAATATGGGTTTACATCACTGTGGTCAGGTGCTCACACGTATTGCATTATTAATAATGGGTCTACAAAAGTCTCGAACCCGTTTCCATCTAAAAGCCTAAGCTGATAGGTGATGGCACTCAATTCTCTTATAAACCCAAGTTTCTTTCTCAATCTGGTCGATGTGAGATTTTAATCTCAACACTCGCCCTCACGTGGCAACGTGTTTACACTTGACACGTGCCATTGAACACCCGCCATCAACAACTGACCTCGAGCGAGGTATTTTTCTTCCGGTCTCGAGTAAGGGGGGAAAAACTACCATGAGGCGGGTATTCTCTTCCGTCCTCGGGTTAACATACGAGTCAAACTTTTTTCAAACTCGACAAACTGACCACGAGCCGGGCATTTTTCTTCCGGTCTCGGGCTTAACGAGCTACGAGTTCCACACTCGGGCCTGGCGTGGTGAAAGTCCAAGATCAACCCGCTCTGATACCATATTAAATTTTATACTTGGACCTACAAGAGTCTTGGGCCCGTTTCCACCCAAAAGCCTAAGCTATCAGGCGGTGGCACGCAGTTCTCTTATAAATCTATTATTGTTTTTATTTAGTCAATGTTGGATCTTAACAATTGTAATAGTATAGAATAAGTCCTAAGCATTAATTATTCACACCTCTCCCCTTCGTTGAGAGCTTTTCCTCTCTCCTGCGTTGAGAGCTTTCTCTCTCCTTAATTGAGACTGCAAATTAATGAGGATCACACAAACTAATTACTCTTCAAACTAGTTTCGTGCTCCTTCTGAAAGATACTCTCTGCAATTGCCGCAAGAACAGAGATAATCACTGCAAGATGAAGCATCTCCGAATACTTACAGCTCCACAGCAGGAATTTGGCGACTCAAAATTTGGTAGTCTTTCAAAAAGATCAAGAACATAAAAGAAAAAAGTAAGGATAAATGACACTGTGATAGGAATGATTGCATTAGAATTGAAATCTAAACGAGAGAATCATCACCGATCAAGTTAATCACACTAACAGGTTTTCCTTTATCCATTTGGTTTTGGTACTAGTCCAATTATTATGTGAGATAGAATTGAATTCGTAGCCGATCATAATCGGTTCTTTGATTCCTTAATTGGATCATAGACATACTCGACGTCAGCACAGGCCTGGCCACAGTTTAGGAACCGGGCGGTTCCGGTTCGGAACCGCCAGTTCCGGTTCCGTGACCCCCTGGAACCAGCCCTGAACCTTCCTTTGGACGGTTCAGGGGTGGTTCCGGTTTCGAACCGCGGTTCCATCCGGTTCCGAACCGGAGGCCTGGAACCGGCAGTTCGGACCCTTGCCAGCTGGGGGTTAGACAATTTTTTTATTATTATTTCTTTACTGTTCCGGTTTGGAACCGCCGGTTCCAGGCCTGTTCAGGTGTCGGTTCGGAACCGACGGTTCCGGTTTCTAAGGCAGCTGGAACCGGCCCTGAACCTTAGCCCTCACGGTTCGAGGGCGGTTCCGGGCCGGTTCCGATTTAGGGCGGTTCCGGGCCGGTTTTGAACGGGCCGGTTCCGGGCCCAAACCGGCCCGTGGCCAGCACTACGTCAGCACCGGTCGGGTAGGGTACCCTTCCATCATATTTTGGGTCTACGAGCTACCTACGTACACCTCTAGAGCGGCTGAACTTGTTTAGTTGAGCATGTATACATAACTACTAGAACAGTCTCATATACAATAGTCTTATCTAGAAACTTGGTTCAGGAGTGAAATTCTATAGGATACTAATATAACGAATTCGGAGGGGCGAAATAGGGTAGTTATATGAAACATTGATAACATCAAGTGAAATATGTATAGTATAATAAGAATCTTCTCCGCTTCAAAAGGTGATCACGTCCCGTGCCCCCTAAATCCATCCCTGCTAATATATATATATATATATATATATATATATCACGAGAAGTTTATTCTCCTCGGACCGTGAATAACCAACAAACTCATGAATTCATGTAAGTTCACGTACGAAACACATATATGAGTGACCTTATCAAGTGATACACACTCACTCAAAGAATAGACATTCATGAATAACTAACAAAATTACAAATACTGTTAGCCAAACCATACATAAAATCGTACACCGCCTTGAACAATAATGGAACATCCGATATATAAAATATTTTACACTAAATAAATTTTGGTTCTTCCTTTCATATATATATATATGTATTCAATTGGTGAAATATTTTTTATTAGGTAATAAAATATGTAATTGTATGATAATGATGATTTGGTATAGTTGGTATTGCTCTCGCCTAATAATCTCTAGAGGTCTTAGGTTCGATCTTGTTAGTGGGATCTCACATACCGTTTTTATCTCAATTCCTTCTATCCCCATTCACGTTTAAGTACCTCATTTATAGATCAAAAATAAAAACACATCAATTTTTTTAAATTAGTGAAATATTTTTCACGAGATGATAAAATACATTTGTGACGGGCTTTAGCCCCTTTCTTCGCAAAAAAAAAACGTTTGGTTTAGTAGATTAATCATGTTTAATTCGACTAATCTAGGTACAAAATACGATTAATCTCAATCCAAAAATCCTTAAATTCGTGTCATGTTCGTGTTGTGTTGTATTATCGTAACATTGTCAGATGTGGCTAGCTTTAATCTTACCATTAGCTGTCACAGTTAAAATGGATGATTCCTATGGGCCAGCAAATGATTCCTATGGGCCGTAAGGTGCTGTGGGGAGAGGAGAGCAAGCAGATTCCTTTGTTTTGCTCCTTCGCCCCTCAAGGGAATATACCGCCGGCTAGGGTTTGGAGCTCTCGTAATTCATTGTACTGCTCTTTCTCCACGCACCTATAAAAACCCATAAACTGAGCTCAGCCCTTCTTCCTCCACCATCTGTCTCATCACTCTCTTAGCTCACAGCTTGTTTTGGAGCTTTCTCTCCCCATCTCCACAGTCCACTTGCAATGGAGCAGACATTTATCATGATCAAGCCTGATGGGGTCCAAAGAGGCCTGGTAGTTTCTAAATCCTTAAACTTATCTTCGGTGTCTGATTAATAGTTTGAAGATCTGTTGTCTAGCATTTGCTCTTTGAGAAAGTGGAGGAAACGGTCAACCCTTTCCGGCGTTTACCCTGTGACAGTACTATTGTGATCTCCGTAGATCCATGAAAATGATTAATTTGCTCTTCTTGTATTTGTGTTAAGGTCGGTGAGATCATTGCTAGATTTGAGAAAAAGGGCTTCACCCTGAAAGGTAAATAATAAATAATCTATCGACCCCCCTTCAGTTTGCTCCCTCGACTGATCTTTGCAAGATCAATAATTTGTTGTGCTGTTTGGTTTGGGGATTTTAGGTTTGAAGCTTGTTAGCGTGGAGCGCTCCTTTGCGGAGAAGCACTATGCTGACCTTTCTGCAAAGCCCTTCTTCAATGGGCTCGTGGAGTATATTATCTCGGGTCCTGTTGTTGCCATGGTCTGGGAGGGCAAGAACGTCGTGGTGACTGGTCGCAAGATCATCGGTGCCACCAACCCTGCAGATTCTGCTCCAGGGACCATCCGTGGAGACTTTGCCATCGACATTGGCAGGTATCTCTCTCTCTCTCTTCCCCTTTTCTGTTTGTTTATTGTTTTAGCTTTTTCCTGTTTTGTTCGCTTAAATGTAAGTTTGTAATTGCCTTAGAGATAGGAGATGGAGTGGCTGGTTCCTTTATCAGAGAAATGGAATTGGTTATGTTTTGTATTCTTCCTTATTATGATGAAAATGTGTCTTTTAGGTGTCCGAGACCGGAAAAAATGTATTCTTGAATTATGTTACATTTCATAGTGTCCGTGATGTGGAGATGCCCGTCATAATTGCAGTTGTTCAGCTGCTATAAATTTAGAAACTGCCAAATAAATAGATTGCTTAGTTTTCTAGGAATGCTTGGATTTGCCCTGCCTTACTGTTTGTGATTTGTAAGATTGGCCTATTGTGTCCTGTTGAAGGTGGGAAAAAGAGAAATAAAGAAAAGGAGAGATTGATTTACTGACTTCAAGAACTATAGCAGTCAACTATTGTATTAAATGATACAGATTTCTTTGAGAATCAAGGAGGGAACCATGACAAAATAACCTCGATTTTTTTTGCAGAAACGTTATCCATGGAAGTGACTCGGTTGAGAGTGCTTGTAAGGAGATTGCGCTGTGGTTCCCTGAGGGTATTGTTGGGTGGCAGACCAGCCTCCACCCCTGGATCTACGAGTAGATTTCCCGGTTTACTATATCGGTCAGTTTGCACGACTAGATGGTGTATCTCTATTTATCATGAACTCATGCTCTCTATCATTATTAGATAAAAGGTTTCGACTTGAAGCGAGTGGTTTTTGGTTGTAGCAATTTGAGTGGTGGTACACTCTGGTTGGTTGAGTCTATTATTATTAATTTGAAATAAGCTGATGGAAAACTATGGATCAAAGTGTCCACTCTTAAGTTTAAGAGCTGGATTATGCATTAGCCTTTGGCCATTCCCAGTATTTCTTGTTTTCATTAATCAGACCCTCATTCATGGATCTTGAGTTCTTGGTGGTACTTTGACCGCACAGATAACTTTCTCAGGCAATTTAAGTTAATGACATGAGCTATCAAAATGTATTTCCCTAAGCAATGTCTCGGCTTTGAGTCTTGTGAATGGAGGGAATTCACTTTTGAAGAGTTATCCCATAGTCGGCCTTCCAGGCTCAAACTAGATTATTTAGAGTCCATTAAGCTTCTGTATACTAGTGGTTCAGATCGGGAAAAAAGAGTTAATGACATGAGCTGGATTTAGTTTTCATAAATTGAGTTAAAAATCAAGGCCATCTGAGGTGAAAATTGCAGGAAATACAACAGGGAATGGTGTTAAATACATCATAATGAGGAGAGTGCATGGGCAAAGGCAATAGTTCTTTGTTTGACTGTGGAGAAAATGAATGGCCAGCATGATGATCAAGCTTGGTATGTTTATAAAGACCAGGGAATGTCACAGACAATGAATCTGTCTATTCCCTTCAGAATCAGGAGAATGTTGGAGAACAGGGTTCAGGCTGTGAATTGAAGGGTACTTTAAATTACTTAGTGCATACCGTCACGGGAACCCCAAAAATTAAATGACTCTAGTGAAAAATTATGATGTAACATGGCACGTGTTTTTTCTTGTTCAATCAATAAAAGAAGAATCGCATAATGACAATCTTGTATTTAACTATAAATATATTAGATAAGCTAAATAATTAGTGTTCGGACAAGTTCCCTAGCATAGCACAACCAAGATTTAATATAACTTAAAAAATCGTCACCCTTCAACTTTCCAAGCATGTTGGACAAGCATAAACTGTGATGCCGCATCAGCTGGTGCAGAGGGCATCGCATTCCCCCGTGCCGACCGAACAGCAAAAGGGCGTTGCCATGTGCCGGCTGAGCATCTTCACGCTTTATATCCCGGAAAGTTTTCTGCACTGAAGTTTCTTTTTTTTTAAAAAAAAATTGATGTTATCCGACGTCGTAATAATTGATTAATCCACTGAGCAGTGTATTGTACAATCTGGGTCTTACTATTGAAGCTCAGATACCGGCCCCTGAGAGAGTCGAATCCTGAACTTGCTCTATTGTATACTCTGAGCTCTTCAAGGAAGCTAACTGAAGTAGCATAAGATTATTCGTATAATTTTTTTATAATAAAGTTTTTAATATTTTATAAAATTAAATTTCATACATCAACGAGTCTAAGGAAATTTTAATATTTAATTGGAAAAGAAATTACTATATAAAATTATTGGATAGAGTTGAAATTTAAAGTGGTGGTCCTTCATCTCTTATTCCTTATGGATAAGGAATCAAACTTTATCTGATAAAGTTTGCAACCAAGCTACGGCATGGAAATTTCATTTAGAGGCAGAATTTCCATTGCGTACTACCCAACACACTATCAATTCAAAGGGTTCTTAACAAAATTGAACATCCCACTTCCCTTTTTCTTTGGAGAAATTCTCAGGTGATCCTATCTCATCATGTAGAGCGAGAAAATATGAATTAAAATAGGGTAAATCACACCAAAGAGCATGAGATTTGAGTATTTTTCCAAATAAAACCAAAGATTTCAATTTTGAAATAAAAAATCACAAGTTTTCAATTTTTTTTTAAAATCGAACCGAACAATTAAATGTTTTTTTCAAATTGAATAAAACTATTAACTGATGATGTAGACACATCCTATGCATCAGTATTATCCACGTGGCACTTCACGATTGTTTTATAGATTAAAAACTCAAAATTTAAAAAAGAGGAGAGAACCTATATCTGACAAAGGGACTGGTGGCCACCATCACCTCGATGAGGTCGACTGGCACTTCTTCGACCTTTGATAATCTTCGAATCTCAAAACACTATTGCTCAAATTTTCAAGTTGTTTGTCATGATAATTCTAAACTTCACACTTTTTAAGAAAGAAACATGAAATCAAGAAACAATAGTTAAAAAATTCCTCATCAGAGTTTAGCCATTTCAGTAATTACCAAAGGTGGAAAAACAAAGAGTTCCACGTACATCTCCTCCTTTTCCGAATGTTCATCTATATTCAATAATGGTTCTCGACGAACTACTTGGTCGCGGTAAACTCCATCCCTCGTCCATGTGAGGTTCTTCAGTTTCGGTCGATTTCAGGTTATAGTAGTCATAATGGAGATAAAGCATCTCCTTTTTTGTTTTATTTTTATTTTTAAATTTGTAAACCAATCACCATGTGGATAATAGTGACAATAGGATATGTTTATGCCAATATTTAAAGGTTAACTCAATGGTTTTATTTAATTTTGAAAAATTTTGACGATTGGGCTCTATTTTAAAAAATGTTGAAAACTTATGATTTTTATTTCAAAATTTAAACCTTCCATTTTAATTGGAAAAGTATTCATCCATGCTTTTCGTGCAATTTACCCATTAAAATACACCTGAACAATTGTCATAATTATAACTAATTAAAGTAATTTAATTAATTTTTTTTTCTACTACTTCATTTTGAGATATGGTCATTTAAGATTTTTTTTTCCTTTATGTAACTAATAGTTGTCACACGAGGAAAAATAAAGTTATAACATGCTAACATGGGTGATTTGTGGTAATTATGTATATGGCCCGTGCGAGTGGACTCGCAAAAAGTTATGCACTCAATGGGGAGAGGAAACCTCCAACCTCATGGAGGATCTCATGAATAAGACATTTGTTAAACTTTGATTCTTACTTTCTCACACTATATATTGAGATGGGATCATTCACTAATTCTTTTGTCATTTTAATGTGTATCACTAAATGCTAGGTTATGGTTACATATGTTTACCAATAGCGTAGCTTGTTTCTAAAAGCTACTATGCAAAATACTTTTCAAACATTAATTTTAACAAAAGAAAGTTATATAACATATACAATCGATTTTAAAATCCATAATACTCATATAGTTCTAATGTTAAATCATTAGAAGATAGTGGCACCGATTGCTTTTCCAGGGCTAGTCATCCCCTGGTTTTGTTGACACTAATATGATGAAGATAGTTTATATTCCAGTTGGTCAAAATAATACTAGCAATGGCATGTTGATAAAGGGGCCATTCTTTGAATATCTTTCAATAATAGATCCAACAAAGAAGTTGAGTTTAGTGGTTTTTTCACTAATGAAAATTATGGTGGAAGAACCTAATGACTTGGGTGCATTATGTTCTCCATTCATAGGTCCTTGGGCATCACAAAATGTAGTTAGTACAGTCCCTACCCATGATCTTGATGAAAACAAATCTATTTGGGATTCTTCTTTACCCTCAGGTGGCAATGTGAGCCCACCCAGTAGTATTCACAATAGATGTATTGTCACATCTATAATCACTGTCCAGAGCTATACGAGCACTTATCATAGTGATGCAATTACAAGCGATAGTATGAGTAGTGTGGATGTAACTATGAGAGCATCAAAGGGAGCGTTCAAGGTGATTCAATTAAGAATGTCAAAACTAGTATGAGTCGAGTTAGCAATAGTAGCGAGCTGAGTGATGACAGCAATCGGAGCAATATGACTAGGAGTGCTGATAAGCCTCATAAAGGAAATGACCCCATGTTGAAGGCCATTCTCGCCATTCAAGCACGGGATGGGATTCTCAGCATCAATCACTTTAGGTTACTTAAGAGACTCAGCTGTGGTGAAATTGGTTGTACCTATCTTTTAGAATTGAGTGGAATACAATGTTGTTTTGCCATGGAAGTGACGAACCACGCATCACTTGCTAGTAGAAAAAAGCTGAAAAGGGCTCAAACGAAGAGGTAAATTTTGCAACTGCTGGATCATCCATTTTTGCCCATTTTATACACACATTTTGAGACATATAGGTTTTCCTATTTGGTCATGGAGTTTTGTCTAGGAGGAGATCTTCACACTCTAAGGCAACAACAATCTGGGAAGCATTTCTCTAAGTATGTTGCAAGGTAAAGTTGGATGAACATATCTTAAATGTCTATACTTTTGACTGATTGCAACATTCATTCATTGTGGTATATCTTTCCTCATTATGTATTAGGTTGAGGAAGTCCCAATTAAAATTTTCCTATCCCATATTATCTAGCTTTTCTTCCTAGAACTTGCAATGAAGCATGCCGGTTATATTCTCATTCTTGAACAAAACTACCTTTCTTGCACTTGAAGTGAAGTTTTCTTACTGAATCGCAAGGCACATTCTTAGTGCTACATTATTTATCAGTTTGCCGCCATACTTTGCTTTGCTAATCAAAAGTTGGAGGCCCTCATTTTTATTCTCTAGGTTGGTTTTCTATGGTTTTAACATAAGCAAACAAAAATTTGTAAATATACAAGATATGAAGCTTACCATCTTGCTTCGCTTCTGTTATTATCACTTTACCTAAGTGAAACGAAGCTCTGTTGTATAAAATATCATGATTGGAATATATTTTTGGATAGAAAATACTTTTTTTAATTGATGACAAGGCTAGAGAATTAAAAAATATGAAAAGTTGAATCATAAAAATATATTCTATATGAATTGGCCCAAAGAAATTTGATGAAGGTGACAAAATGATAAAAGATTGGAGAATTGAAGTATTCTCTCTCCCTTTCTCTCTTTTCTTCCCCTAGCAACCTCTCCATTGTTGGACATAATGTAAATATGAGATGGAACAAGGAGGCGCATGAATTTTATATAATGAAAATGATAATAAACTTTCATTGCTGTAAAGGAGGGAATCTTTGTATATATCACATTGATACTATTTGCTAGTGTCACAAATAAATAAGAATAAATGATATCAATAGATTTGTAAGAAAAATTTAGGTGATAAAATATAAAATTTTAAGATCCTAAAAATAATGAAACCCTTTAAAACCCCAAAAAAAGTTAAAAATCTAAAAGCTAGTATTTATAATGTTTAATATCCATTTTCCCTTCTCGGTAATTGACATCGGGATTTTTGTTCTTTAGAGTTTTGTTTTGGTTCTTAGGTCCTTTTAGAAATGTTTGAAATTATATTTAGCTATTTAAATTCTCTCCTATGAGTTTGTTGATATGGCCAATTCATAATAGTTTGTGATACGATCAAGCAATAATGGTAAGGTATCCCATGGCATATAAGACTGTCATTGTAAAAGTAGCTAGCCTATGTTACCTTCCATAGATTTGTGACATCCTCCTCATCTTCTATTTGTCCCTATTATCTTGTTAATGGCATGAGGAGATACTATTTGGTAGATCAATCTAAACATGTTGGTGGCCTCACCAACAGTTATGCGCTCAAGAAAGAATCGAACTTTCGACCTTATAGATTCTCACAAATTTCACGCACATTCTATCTACTTAAGCGCGTAATGGATCTAGTAATGAAAAAATATAATTTTGTATTATGTGGCTTGGTGAGTTCAAGATCTTGTATTCTAATTATTCTGTAGCTCGGAGGATACCGGTTTCTTAAATTATGTTAGGTCTTTGGAGGTGGTGTTACGGTACGAGTCAGTGTTGAGGACTAATTGTCCAATATGTCTAATATATTTGTGATTGAATACTAAAGTCCAAATATTATGTAACTGAGTAACTGGATCATCACTACTGTTACAATCTATTTTAAGAACAAAATGTTAACCCACAAGGGCCACAAAAGAAATAAGTCAAGAGTTTATAAGATAACTAAGTACCACAGCCTAATAATTTAGGTTTTTGTGTACAAATGAGCTCAACCTCTTATAAAGTTCATTATCAATAATATGATATACGAGCATCTGAATACTGTAATTTTTTTTATGTAACTTGGACATATCTCCGATAGTCCCCTCGCTGACTTAAACTCGGACCTATATGTGACGGTCTCTTTTAGGCCTGCTAACAATAACAATATAATTCAATATGGCATTCAATTCATGATGAGGTATCCCTTAACACGCTACATGTGAAAAGAGGTGTTAATCCTACATTTTTACATGTAGTCCTCCCACTAATGTAAACCCATATTTGTTTCAAGTAGTTTCCTTGAGACCCAGTTGTTCGCTAATAATAATAATAATATAATTCAACACAAAAAAAAGGTTCTCCCGTTGTATCATTGATGACATATTGGTTGTAGTTTTGAGCTTGTTGAATTTTCATTTTAAATATACTTTATCTAAAACTTCAGAAATTGAATAATTTTCATTTAAATCTAAGGACACCCTTGTATTTTGACTGCTAATTATCATAAATTTGCCGTCCATCTATTCGCCAACCTAATGAATGAAAATTCATTAGAATTCTCATTTCTAATTAAGAGTGTAAATGAGTCAAGCCGAGCCCGTATTTATAAGGTTCAAACTTGGCTCATTTATCTATTTGTGAGCCCGAGCCCTGGCTTGAACTCAATTGAACCCAATATTTTAAGTTTGATCTTGGCTTGTTATAGTAAATGAAGGCCGGTCGAGCCTATAGGAGCCAAACCAAGAAAGAAAATATAGTGCGGGCACGGGGTCGGTGTATTAGTTACAGAGAGCGAGAAAGGCTAAGGAGGAAGGGGGAGAATTAATTACGATTAGGGTTTTGTAAATGAGTGAGAAGGAATGAAACAATAGTGTTAAATATGAATTTGAAACAGTAGGTTGATTATTTTTCTATTTTTAAAATTAAATACTACTAGCAATAATTATTATATAAAATAAAAAGTTTATTTATGTTCACGAGTTTTACGAGCCGAACATCATTAGATGTGGCTTGGCTCGTTTAATTAATGAACCCGAGCCGAGCCAAGCCGAGCTGAGCTTGAGCTCGTTAAAATCGAGCTGAATTCAAACTTTTATCTATTCGAGCCCGAATTGTTCATGAATCGTATTGTCTCATTTACACCGTTAGTTCTAATATCCCCTCCTCTCGGTTCTTTATATCCTTCATTATGTTCCTCTTCAAACCACTTAGCCAGCTTTGATTCTATTCTGTTGAACATAAAGGTTCGACATGATCTAAGAAAATAACTTTATAGTGACATTACACTTGACCTAAAATAAGAAATTATGTTATTGATTTTTGTCAATGAAATTTTCAATATTCTGTTATTTGTGTAAAATATAAACGACACTTTTAATCCTCAAATTTTTACACTTTTACCATTATCATTCCAAAGTTTTATAATTCTTTATCATACTTATCCACAGTCTCTCTCTTTTTTACCATTTTAGTAATATTGTTATTTTTATATTAAAAACTAATCTTTAATATAATTATTTTATGACAATTAAAAAAATGAAAAAGCAAAACTAGGAAAGGAGAACTGTGACGCATTCCCAATTAAGGAAACAATGGGTATCGATAAATGCCCCTTTAAAACCAGGACTCACTCTTGTGAAGAATGGATCATGATTTTGGAGTGGTGGCTCCAATTAATAACCTAAAATAAATCATGATCTTGGAGGTTGATGTTCAATTTTTACTTTTTTTCCCCTTACTTTTTAATTTTAAAAAACGTGGTGTTAAAAAATTATTTTTAGATGAAAAATAGCAACATTAGGAATGAGGTGATAAAAATGTGAAATGCTGAGGAAATAAAAATTTAGGATGAAAATACTAGAAATATAAAAAATTGAGGACCAAAAGCGTCTGTTGGGATCGCGATCGCTCCGATGACACCTATTGGGTCTCATGATATCCCGAATGAGATGATAAATAAGAAAATTAGAAAATTGACACCGGATATACGTGGTAAAACCCTCGACGTCGAGGGAAACGTCCACGGATAAAGTAGGAGATTCTACTAAATTAAACTAGGAGATTACAGCATTTAGGGATACCACCAATTCCAACCCAAATCCAAACTCTATCACCCGAGCCCTAAGGCTGCCGGGCACGGTACTGAGGCACTCCTTCACAACTCGTACAAGACCCTATTTATAGATATATATCTTATTTGATATCTTATTACGAGCTCCAAGATATTCTATTCAAATGAGAGAACAATTTCGATAAAATCTTTCAAATATCTACCAAGATTCTATCTAGGATATTCCGTACTTCCAACAACAATCTTGACCATTAACTGTTATTCACACATATCTCGTATTTTGAATATGATCTCTAACTTGTTATTTAGGTTTTCCTGTCTTCGACTTCCGGCTTGGCCTGCATAAGCCAAGCACAACTAGTTCTCCTTCTCAATTGCTTTGTCTCAGCCCTTCACAGGTTTCACTTCATCTTGCACGTGCCGGTCAAGTCCAAGATGCCCTTGGACTTATACGAGGTGCGTCATTAGCACTCCTGCAAGATTCCAACTAACCAATTGATAAGTTAAATTTAACACAGATTCAGTGTTCTCCAAGATCACTACCCTTTGAAGCCCGATTCGTCCAAGCGATCTTGACCACTTCCTCTGCCTATCCTAAGCATGCTCACTCTCTCGTAGAAGTTGTAGCCTCCCTGTGGGTCTCCCCGACTTACCAACTTCTACCTCTACAGGTTGAGTTTTGGGAGTTTTCGTCGACTCAACCTTCTCTCTAGTGCCTCTACCTTATCTCAAGTTATGTCCTTAAACTACTTGACCAGAATATGTTTATCAAAGGACATTATTTATTCACGAGGAATTTCAAGACCTTACCAAGTATCTTCGTGCTCACATTTAACCTTCATGCTCAAGATCTTCTACTGTTATTAGGGTTGATCAGACATCTCCTTCTAGCACTCCTTCAAGTTATGTAAAACCCACAAAGGCTTTGTCTTCATTTGCCAATATCCAAAAACATTGAACTTCTCTACCTCGAATCTGACACCTAACATCTTCAACTGCCTCGAACCTGAAGTCTTCTTAACCCACTTTAATATCTTCTGAACCTGGGCTCTTATACCACTGGTTGGAGATCATTGTCACTCCGATAACACTTGTCGGGTCTTGGGATCTCCCGAACGAGAAGATAAAACAAGAAATTTAGAAAATTGACATCGAATATACGTGGAAAAACCCTCAACACAGAGGGAAACGTCCACGGACAAAGGAAGAGATTCCACTAGATTAAATTTGGAGATCATAGTCTTTAGGGATATCACAAATCCCAAACCCAAACTCTATCACTCGAGCCCTAAGGCCCTGAGGTTTCATGATACCGAGACACTTCTTCACAACTCATACAAAATCCTATTTATAGATACGATACTGTATTCTATTTGATGTCGTAGAAAATATTATCTACATATATTTTCGAAATCAAACAAATTACGAGCTCCAAAATATTCTATTTCCTATTCAAACGAGAAAATAATATCTATAAAATCTCATAAATATCTACTAGGATTCTGTCCAGAATATTACATGCTTCCAGCTACAATCTCGACTGTTGTTCAGGTCTTCCTGTCTTCGAGTCCCAACTTATGCCGAGGCATATCCCAATAGCATCTTTTCCTAAGGGATGTGCACGAGTATATGGTAGACCAAGAACTGGTAGGAACCTATCCTACTGTGTTGTTTATGGGTAGATCTCATGAAATTCGGGTAAGTTCTAGGTAAAGAATCAAGGAATCGGTCGATTCTGGTCTCGACACAAAGGGTACCTGGAATCGAAATTAAAACATGTTAACTGATTTGTGTGATAAATTTTCTTGTTTGAACTCCGATTCATGAACCTTTTAAATAATTTATTTTTAACTAGATGAACTTTCATTTGACATGATAGCTATTCATATTTGATGAATTTTTATATTTAAAATATCATTATAACTTAAAATAGCAACAAATAGTGCTTAAATATACTGCAAACATACTTAAAATTACATATTTGAGTACGATTAAAAATTATATAAAATAATAATAATCATGAAAACTATTGAAGTAATTTATATTATATATAAAAGAATAAATGATAAACATTTTTCAACAGGAAATTTTATATGTTTCGGATAGGTCTGGTTCCTGTGTCCGAATTCATGGGAATAAGTTTTATTTATGATAGGGTCCAGGTACTCCATCAAAAAAAAAAATCTATTTATGATCCATGGGGATGCTTGATCCAAATACATCAGCTCTGGCCCAGGTCAGGCCCGGCCCGCAAAAAAGCTGATCTTCTTAGCCCGAGACCACATCTCTGGACCCAGTCGGGTAGACAGATGTCCAAAATTGTGATTTGGCCGGTTACTATTCGGATCGGGTTCAGCCCGAATCGCACCAAACCCCCGTCTAAGAGCCTCTGGGCAGTTCCCGTGGTCTATTCGGCGAACACTCCCGATTTACTCTCTCTCTCTCTCTCTCTCTCTCTACGATGACTGATGAGATTCTTGGTCCTTACATGACCTAAAGCTAAGGAGCTCTTCCTGTCGATGCTCTCTGCTGCTTGATTTCTGCAATTTTTGAATTGTAGAACAGAGTAATTTACCTTCTCGAAGATTGGACATCTGAATTAGGAGAGATGGACATTGAGCAGAAGCAAGCGGAGGTGATCGATCACTTCGTGGAGCAAGCGTCGATGCTCAAGGGAACCTCCCTCGTCCCGCTGATAGTCGAGGCCACCTCGAATCCGTCCCTCTTCGCATTCTCCGAGATTCTCTCCGTCCCTAACATTCAAGAGGTAGAACCCCACCCTGCTGAATGCAGTAGCTGATTACCCCCTGTTTTGCTGCTCCGCTGTTACTTTGGCTTTTTCCCCCCCTTCTCGACAATGTCGTTTATTGCCCACTGTTCCCTTGTTTGGTTAACCGAAGCGATCTCCGGACATGGGTAACTTTGGTTGCAATCTCCCCTTTGGTCGTCCACAGATCTCCTTAGACTTATAAGCCAAGCTAACTTGGAATATAACAGCTCTTGTTTGCCTTGGTATCATGTAATGCGTTGATAAGGTTTGAAATTCACCTTAGAGATGTTACTGAATTGTTTTGAGTTGGTAGCCGCACAATAGCTACATGCTCTTTCTTATAATGCTCACTTGCAGCATGATGCTTTCTTCTTGTGAGAACTTCTGCTTCTAGATAATGGACTATGAAGCTGGAAATAATAGCAAAAGCTCTATTCAAAGTAATGAACCAAGTCTATATCCCACATAAAGCAGCTCAGAATGCGGTTGCAATATTGAAGTCCAATGATCTATATGTTTGTAATTGTGGTGATGCAATTAATAATATTGTTTATTCTTTCTTGAGCCTTTTTCTGCAATTAACAGTAACCTCGATGCCCCCTGTAAATTTAAAGCAAAATAAGCATTTATCCGCTTTCAACAGTGGGGATTGCATGTTAGTATGTGTCTTGTTTTCAATCTTAGCACCCTGCACATATAGAGAAAACAAAAATAACTTACTTCATGGCTGGATAACTGGTTGATGTCTAATTCTCCACAGATTTCACTCCTAACCATAATAAACTATTGTTTTTTCGGGTTCCAATCCAGAATTCGTTTGTCTTTCATTTTCTTGTTGCTATGATATATCACCCAGCTGGTTTTGGAGGACTTTTGACTCCTTAAGTGATGCTTTGTCAAATTGGTGAACTGAGAGCCCTTTCTGAGGTCACAAGTCAATTTATTCTTGGTCTCACTTTCCTTCTAATCAGTATGGTACTCTTTGACTAGCTGATGAATTTGCCTTGGTAACTTCAGATGTGTCATCATGCTTTCAAATTAGTGTAGAATTTTTCTGATTCTTTTTGTATTAACCTAGTTTTTTTTGGCAGCTTGAAGGAACTGAAAATTCTATATACGTTAGCCTGCTCCGTTTGTTTGCGCATGGTACTTGGAGTGACTACAAGAGTAAGCTTGTTGATATATTTTATGTATTTCAGTTGTACGGTAGCATCTGCTTTGCTTTGTTGGTTTGGGAATTGAAGTTTTATGTGTATGCTATCATATGCATCAAAGTAAGATTATGTATTTAATATTGCATATGGCTGTTCTTGATGGTTGTAATTCCAAAATAGCTCGAGACAAGTTCCATCTAAATTGATGTGGAAATTCCAAAAATCTGTGTTGAATTTCTATTGGTTTTATTTAATGCCACTGTGTTTTCAGAATTCAGACTGAATGAATAATAGTATTGAACTTTTAGGGCTAGAGTGAATTATTTTGTAGTATAGAATGATCCATGTTGCCAACAATTACATTAGACAAGTCTAATTCTGCTTTACACACAAAAATTCAAGATTCCAGTGATAGCACTTTCACCTATTTAAATGTGAAAAAGTTTAAGCTCTGGCTAAATTTCTATTATTTACAAATTCAGCCTTCAGTTGAATGGTGATCTGGAAGCTGCTTATGAATATAGGATTCGAAGTGGAAGCGGATCATTTTCAATACTTGTGTAGAAATGATATAATGATGATTATCTGTTTACTATGAGGTCCAATGCAATCGAAGGATTATTAGGTGGCATATCATATAAAGAGGATGCACATTTTCCTTTCCATCTGTTATGAAATCTGCATTTGAGAATCTTCAATCATAGCCTCAAATATATTGCCACACCTGCGTGTTGAATTTAAAGAATGGTGCTGCTTGAATGTGTTTTGACAGCATAAATAAGCAAATGTATGTAAGCCAATTGAATCTGTTCTGTTTGGATATTGGTCAAGATTTGCATGGACTGGTGATAATAAATTGAGTGTCTTTTTCCAGATGTGCATGGAGTATGGATCATGCATATTTTAAACAGGCAAAGGCCCTAGTGATCTAAACAGTTTTATAGATCTTCCTGAGATATCAGAGATTAATTAATATTGTAGAGTTGTAACTATCATTTCCTTGTGAACACTCGACCTCTTATGTAGGCAGTTTCACGAGAAATTGCTGACTCTTATATATATTTTTATCTTTAAAAGCTTGTAGTGCTTGACTGACTCACCTCTTTACTTGGCATCAATTACTTTTTCCTTTTCATATTTGATCTAAAATTTTATATATTGCTGTCATTGTAGCTGCCATCATATGATCTTCTACGACATTAGTTAAGATATTTTATTTTTAATTTGTAACTGTGATGCTGTTGTTAAGCTGAGGTTGATTAAATGGTTGGCATCTTTAGGTAATGCTGACCGTCTACCGCAGTTGTCAGCTGATCAAGTTCTCAAGCTCAAGCAACTTACTGTGCTTACTCAGGCTGAGACAAATAAGGTCATTTTATCTTATAAACAAAACGCTTTTAATCCTTGCAACTGATATTTGCCTACCTAGCAACTTCTGCTCTAAACTACAATCATTCAGGTGCTTTGGTTGGTTTCTCACTAGCCACGTGAATTCAGAAGCATCCAAATCATGTCTGTTGGGGTGTGTTGCTTCACAATAAAACATTAGGCACATCTAGTAACATGATTCATTCTCTAACTAGATGAGAGAGGCTATATTGTCTCTAAGCCATTTTCTTTGCTAGCTGTCTGGTACATGTCAGAAAATGATTTTTCTTCTGACTTGATAAGTAAAATTGCTGTCCACAAGTCAGGTTTTTGTCCCATCCTTGAACTATAGTCTTCATGTCTGGGTGGACCATGAAGACAGCCATATGCTTTATTATCTGAAGGCATATAAGTTTCTATAAGCAACATGTCACTTTCTGTCTGGCTCCCATCTATTGGGTAAATGGGTATCAAATGGGTGTATGTGTCCAACTTCCCATGTTGAATTTCCTTTTGGACATGATGACTTCATTGAAATTTATGTTTGTCTGCCTGTTTGCAGGTGCTACCCTACAGTCAACTAATGCAGGAGTTGGATGTTGCAAATGTACGAGAACTTGAGGATTTCTTAATTAATGAATGCATGTATGCGGTATGTTCTCCTTTTAAGTCTGCCATCCCAATCCCATTTAACCATTTTTAGTGTTGATACCGCACTTCTAGTTTTGGATTAAGTAGGCTCTTACTACGCTTTGGTGGTATATTCACAATTTAAACAAATACAATATGATCTCCGTTAACCATTCTATCACTTCAGAATTCATTTTTTAATTCTAGATTGCTTCTTTTCTTTTTTTTGTTTTTGCTGTAAGGAAAGTGAGTTGTTTTAATTAGGGAAACTATATATCTTAGTTCTAAACTTTTTAGAGTATGGTGCGACAAAAATGCTGTAACATGGATCCTTTATATTCTGCAGGGAATTGTCAGGGGAAAGCTAGACCAATTCCAGAGATGCTTTGAGGTTGGAGACTTCTCTTATAAATTTGGTGTTAATATTACGTATAGTATTTCTGATTTCTGTTTCCATTTTGATTAAGCTTTTCTTGTAAGATTGTTTCTTCCTTTTACTTTGGCCAAAATCTGCAGGTTCAATTTGCTGCCGGGCGAGATCTAAGACCTGGACAACTGGGGAGTATGATACAAACTCTATCTGACTGGTAATTTTGCTGGATTAAATGTTTGGTTCTTATTTTTATAGGTTGATTAGTCAAGAAATTGCTTCTTCTAAATTCTAAATATTTTAGAAGAATAGGTCCCAGCTGTCTGTTTTCCCTGAGAAAATTGACGAGATAATTAGACTTCTATCGGTGCCTTTTCATGTCTAGCACGCCTTCACTCTTTAGGGCGAGCCAATTTTGATGCATTACTAGACTGTAAAACCTCCATTACTGATGCAGCTGTTCAAACCCTGTCAATAGCCTATGAACATGTAGCGGTGGGATATCATTATATTGTACCTTTTTAGTTCTTCTGGGCCTTGTGTTCATATGGGTGAATAGCAAGTTTTAAAGCTTTTGAAAGTCATGAAACAAATTAATTATTTATATAACTCTGATTGTAATCTGTGACCTAGGTTGTCTACATCGGACAACATGCTTCTCTCTATTCAAGAGAAGATAAATTGGGCTGATAATATGAGTGAATTAGACAAGAAACATCGGAAGGATGTTGAAGATCAAATTGAAGAAATAAAAAAGACACTTTCCCTCAAGGTCAGTTGAATCCACTTTCATGTGCTCGCTTTTCCTTTCTGAGCAGTCTTTTCCCCTTGTCATCTTCCTGCATTACTCAGTTTGCACTTCAGGCCAACGTCTTTGTGGCATTTGTTTGAAACATGCCTTTTTGGTCATTTTGTATGTTGGACCTTTGAAACTTATTCACATTAGGTCTGTTATTCATCTCTTACCTGTAAAGTTATTCTTGTTTTGCCTGCTTGCAAGTATTGTAAATGGATATCTTTCATTGTTCAAGGATGCTTATGGATGAAGATGCTAGTAGCAATTTGTAGTCCATTATTGATCCATTTTCCTGCACGTTATATCAAAATGTTCTCCTACATAAAAGGTAGAATCTAACTTATGACAGTATGCATCAATTCTAATTGTAGTATGTAAGAATTTAAGGAACTGGTAGTAAACTCATCAGCAAATGTACATCTGAAGAGAAAAGAGTTCTGTTGTTCTAAATGTATGGAACCTTTTGATTCCTATATGGTCAATGGCATAATGGGCGTTTGGGTATTATGGGTATATTGGTCGATGTGGCTTACATTGTGGCAGAAGTTACAAACTCTAAGCAGGCCGACGACTTCAGAGGGCATGAGGAGATCTACTCTGAACCTGGTGGAGTAATGGACTATGAAGAAGACAGAAACCGACCCAAGAGGTACTTTTTGCCATGTGTCATCTGTATTGGCTCAGTTGCAGACAGAAAATGTAATACAATGATGATGTTCCTCTTATAATGTTCCTGTTTGCTTAGCCAAAAAAGAAAGGATGAATAAAAGGTAAAATGGATTTTTTTCTCTGCATCTGTCCTCCAGGTCTAACTTTGCACTCTCTCATTTGTGTGAGCTTCATGTCATAGTAAAGTTGGACACCTTCAGATTGCTTGTTCCTATTGATTTTCTGAAACACCCGTTTGCTTACTTTTAGTACAAGTTTCATGTTTGACTCTTTGGTATTCTCTTTTTCTAGATCACCTTCCTCATGAAAAACCTCTTATCTTGGACATAGCTCTTTGTTTCCTTCTCTGATTCTTGACGGGCATGATCGGATCTGTTGCAGGAGGAGACATCCCATATAGATTTGCAGAGACCGTAAAACTATAGGGGACGGGATAGAAGCTTCCTCCCACCAAACTTTTGCTTATGGCATCCAAGCAGCAAACGAATTGGTGACGGGTAATTTATCCTCCAATTGCTGAGATTCTTTATATGTTAAATCTCCTACCAGTGAAAGAAAAAGGCCACTAAGCTTATGCTCCATAGAGCGTATCTACACAGTTGCAGGCTAGGGATTAGGTTTTCTTTGAGAGACTTGAACGTGTGATTTTTTATTATTTGACCCGGTCTTTATTATCGCAAGTAGACGCTCTGCTTTCTTTTTGGGTTCAAATGTAATTTACTGCCTCACTGTCTCTCCTCATATGTTGATCGAACTCCATCAAGAGGGACATGAACCATGAATCTGTTGAGGCATTTGTTTCAATTCTATTGCACGCTCCTGATTGAGCATGTGGTGCATGGAACTTATATTTGAATGGATCAAATGCGCATGGGTTCGATTTGCTTGTTTGTGCTGAAATTCCGGTAAAGATGCAAAGACGGCCCACTGGGCATGATTGGTAGAAGGTTCATTTGGCGGGCGTAGTAGGGAGCTAGGCTAGAAGAGAAGAGTCATAAGGGCATGAAATTCAATGTAGTGCGAATTAAAATACAGATATTTCAAGCACAGATGTTAAGTTGAAATGGGAAGTCTTCAACTTTTTCCATTTTCCAGGTTTATTGGAATTATTAAAAAGAAAATAATTTTCTCAAAACCTACTTGGATGAGAAATATTTCCAAGGGAGATACATAGGGGGAATGGTCTCTGGTATAATCCAATCATAGGTAGATATAATATCTGTAATGAAATAATGAGATGTGTCAATAACATGATTTTGACTTCAATCAAAATAAATTGGGAGCCTCCCTTTTCATCCTATTTCCTTTGAAGTTTTTTTTTCCCCTGAAAAAAACTCAATTCTATGCCTCTTTTTAAGCACCGGTATACGGAGATTTAATGGATTCTAATTAATCCAGTTTGATCCTAGTGAGTCTACCATGGGACAAAACTCTTCTAAAATAAATTATTTCCATTCACAATACTCGAATTGGAGATCTTAGAAGCAATAGTTTTATCACATCAACCAATTTACTTTGTTTTTATGCCTCTTTTTACTCTCGGAGGATGAAGAACAAAATAGAGAACTTTTGTTTCATACCTAGTTCTTGCAAAGATTCTAAAAGAGAAGTTCACCCAAAAAAAGGGGAATATGAGAGGAAAGAAGTCTTTACTCTTTTGCATTGTATTTGCAGTCATATCTCCAAGGAAAAGAGATTACGATATTTAGAAAATCGTACTTGTTATTTGTAAGTTCAATGCTATTAGAAAGAATGGGAAATAACGGGCACGGAGAATCCAACTGACAAGAATTAAACTTAGGACCTCTTTGTTTTATATTGAAAGTAATATCAACTATATCAAACCTTGTTATTTCAGTTGAAAGGAGTTTCGGATCACTAGCAGTCAAAAATCAGAATACTAGTGGGAAGCCAATGGTAGGTTCGACAGCCCAACAAAATTGACATTGTTCTCTGCTACGTCATTTTTCTCTTGTTCCCTACACGCACAAGACCTTAAATGGGTCTGCTAGTTCCTTAATCGTGGAAGAGGATATCATTTGAGGATTTCCCATATTATCATTTAAGCTCTTCCTCCCCATTCTTCAATTTATCTTCTTGTTTCCCTTTCTTCAATTTAATCTTTTCACATCATTCTATTAGCCTCAAGTATGTACACATGACTTACAAAAGCTCATGGAGACAGCACATTCGACAATGGGCACTTTCATCAGTTTCTTTTTGTTTCTCATAATCCAGAACATGCAGCAAATGTTCACTATTTGAAGTTTATGGTGGGGCAAACCCATCAGCTAGTATGGCCGATCCCACAATCGGATCACTTTACCGGCAGTTCATTGGTGCTCTTGACATATTCAAGCGAGCAATCTCCTCATAGCTCCTGTGAAAGTAGAGCCAACCAATCTGTGAAGCAGAACATACGGAACCGGCCTGTTAAGCGATGTTGCTAACTAACATGTGATTTTCAAGATTAACACCACAGGATTCTCAGCGCCGTGCTTTCTTCATCTGGACAGACAGTTTCTATTCTGCCTGACCAGCACATCGACCTCAGCAAGCTCGATCACTATACAGTGATAACTTGGATCGTTACGCCTCCTGCGTCAATGGCGGTCAAGAAGGCAGGAGAAAGTGTTCCCCAGCTGAAGATTATGAAGGCAAACGCCATCTGATTTTTGTTTCTTCTGCCATTGCCTTGTCCCTCATTTCTTCCTTAAGCTGTCCAGAGGGACTTGCCACTCATCCCTGGTGCTGTCTTAAGAAAGAATGATATCAATTCAGCCAAAAAAAAAACAAAAAACAAAAAGAATGATATCAAACAGTAAGTTTTGAAAACGAGCTCAAATTTTACCTCTCTGAAGCCTGTTCAATTATGGAAGTGGATAGGAGATTGTGATGCATATTTATGTGAGGACTTGAAATAAGAATCAGGGAGGTTGCTAATGATGCTGTTAAAACCTCTGAAAAGGTAAAATACCTGAAGAAACAACGGTTGAGAACTCGAGAAAGTCCCAATGATGCCAGCAGCCCTGACAAACTTGTATGATCTTCTAACTGCACTAGATTGGACTTTGGTAGTCTCCAAAAACAGTGTGGCAAATTGAAACATTTGATTTTCATGGGATTATTGACATTATTTTCTCGAAGAATGAACAAGGAGAGAAAGGAAGTCAGAGTTTCTCCACCCTTCCAACTCCTTTTGCATCTGCCAGACATTTCAGGCAGACGAACAACTGAACTCATAAAACACATTACATTTTCCCAACGCTCAAGCACCGAATAACCAGACTCGAACTAAAACCCACTTTAGGTGTCATTCATGGATTCGGATATACAGACATCAGCCTATTGACAAAAGCATAGAGATCTCAGTATACCCTGATGCTAATACCAAGATTCCCCAGAATATTAACTCCAAGCAAAGAGGAGCTTCCCTGCTTTATCTGAAATGAATAGCTACCAGGCCACAGGCATGAGAGCCTTGCCGTGGCTGGTTGACTAGCAATACTCATGGTACCGAGTTCTTCATTATCTTTATCGTATCCATCGAGGTCAGACTTTGTCACAATGACCACAGAATCATCATCGAAGTCGGGCAGGTCGGCTTCTGTAATGGAGCTTCTCGGTTTTGCTGATAGGCTCCTTTTAGGGTGGGAGATTCCCCTGTACTTGACCATGAGAAAGTAGTCGTCTTGAACAGCCTGTGTTTTTTTGTTCAGGAATCGTAAGTGATGGAGAGAACTTTCGGGCCATGATGCAACTAACAGTACTAATTATTGAAAAGCCAAAAACTTCTTCAGCAAAAAAAAAAAAAGGAAAGCCAAAAACTAGGCAACATACATGAGGTCAAACACTGCTGTCTTATTTGCCAAAAAATCTACCGTCTCACACAGAAAGACAGAACGAAATGAGAGGAAAAGTGCTCCTAAGCCCATAAGAAAGACTACCTGCCACTGAGATGAAGCCAAGAGGACCCTTGGTCGGACAGATTTCACATAATTGTATGCAATTTCTGGTGTCATTTGTTTGTGGCGAACCTGTCAATAAACACAGAGTGGCATAGGATAAAGAGAATGAAAAGGAAACAACCATGGGCATGCGATACATAGAGCAGTAAACCAATGTACGGCAAAATATGGCCTACCATGTAACACAGGACAATGGTCGTGCTGCGGCCTTGACCAGCTTTGCAATGGACATAGGTTGTTCTTCCAAGGGATGCATTTTCTTCAAAAGAAATAATATGAACAAATTGGAAATGAAAATCAATGCACAAACAACACCTCTGGAAATGATTATTGCATCAACAGTGTGCAAGTCATAGTTAAACTGAATTAAATTATACTCTGTTTGATGGAAGAAATTGAAAAAGGTTAAAAATCATATGAATGAAACATATAAATGAAAACTCGGGGGAAAGAAAGATTAGCAAGCAAACTATCAGTGACAATACACTAAAACCCTTTCCAGATCCTCAATTGGTCAGGTCATCATATGTTATATATTAATCCAACTAACAGAAGTCTCTTCATTTTATCATGTGGGTCAATTCACTACTGCTCAGTTTACCAGAGGAGACTGAACTGAGAAATTAAACTGCAGTTATTTTGGAGCAGATTTGGAGTTTAAGCTGACAAGAAATGATCACCAAGTCACATGATTCATGGTACAGGTGTATGACCTATGAACAAGCACTTTGAAGCTGTAAAAGAACTTGCCCAGCAGATTAGGATAGGTATACCGGATTTGATACTTACTGTGTATAAAGTCCACAGCTAGGCAAACGTTACAAAAAGATGGAGCAAAGAGATAATCTCTCGTGGGAATCACCAGATGATCAATGTTAAAAGCCTGCAGGAACATATTAGTTTGGCAAATAACACTTACGATGAAACTGGCTGTTCGAATCAAACAGAGGAAGCATATAGAATTGACACAAAGACACCTTCTTTTCTCATTTGCTTGTCCCATTGAGTCAGCAACTTAAATCTTTGAAACTGAGGTCAGATAAAGCAACAAGATAAATTGACAACTAACGTCGGCTCACAACTCACTTGATACAATGATGTGGAGACTAGAGTTTCATAAGGCTCATTTACGGTTACCACCCCGCCCACACCGAGCTCCCTCAAGCGCGGGACATCAGTGGGAAAGGGAACTGCACCTAGCAGTATAAACTGTGACCAAGAATAAGCGCACAAGACGTCATTAATTTTTTCAAATCTACATTAATCGGAAGGACAATGTTTATCAGTTCCGGTGAAACACAATACCTCATCAACCCTGTCCCACCATCGGAACTCGGTCTGAACTTTATTCCGGATGATGTTGTAAAGCAGGGTCGGATAGAAGAGAGCCCGAGCACCAGCTCCCACCAGAACCCTCTTCGCATCTGAAACAACTAATACATTGCTGCAAGATTCATGATCAACCGAACGCTCGTGCCCAGTTCCCACCTCTCCTTCCCTCAGCTCCTCAATATACATTCCTCCCTGAGCCAGTTATCTGATCACCACAGAAACACCAATTCTGTTTTTTCTCACAACTCAATAATCACATTGATCCCAATCTACCTTGAAAACACAGCAAAAAGGATAACTGATTGCAGCAATCAAAACAAACTATATGTATTGAAGGAGATGGAGGAGAAGGTGGGTGCCAATAGTCGTAAAGAAGCATCTCTCCCTTCTCAAAGTTTTTCAAGCTTTCCCTTTCTCCCAACCAACCCTCGGACATGAAAGTTAACGCCCCAATACATCAACTACTCCGCACTGAGCATGACGCGTACACCGGGTGCACGCCCTCTAGTTCCATGCAAGTTTGGGAAGTGTGTCGGTCCGTTCCTCGGCCGCTCTGGTCATTTCGAAGATAGCTAGCACAGCATTGCACGTTAACGGTCATCTTCCCGCCTCCATACTCCTTGTCATCGTCGGGTCGAGAGCCGGAAGGAGGGAGAACTCGGATCCGTCGACGTCACTCCAGCCATCTGCATGTCCGTCGAGGGTGACGATTCCGGGACGGAACGCGGCCTCGACGCGGATCTCTGACGAGGACTAGTCGCAGCTCCAATCGCCGGACTCCTCGTGGGAGCTGACCCACCCGGTCAGGGACACGGACAGCGAGAGGGCAAGCACCGAGAAGAGACGGAGCCAACGCATTTATGAGAAATGAGTGAAAATACGGTTAGTTTTGAAAATATTTCGTGAAATATGGTTCGTTTGAAAATAATTATTAGATTACTGTTTTTTAACTGCAGGTTGAAGATACAGTTTTATTTTTAATAAACTGCATCTTCAAGTGCCGTTCATTTCTTTTTTTTTTTTGCTGATATCCTAAGAACCACATCTTGAAGATGTGGCTCCTTTATTTTTTTTTTTAAATAAAAGACATAGACAGCGTATTCGGGACGAAAGTTAGATTAAATATTTCTGTGTATTATATAACGAGTTTGTTTTATAAAATTTTGTCAACTCTTTACACATAAAATTTTTACAAAATTTTAAGAGTAAATTTTACAAATGTAAATATTTAAATAATAATTTACATATAGAATTCTTATGTATCATATTGTATACTAGAGATTTTAAGAGCCGAAACTTTCAAGTAACTTCTCAATCTATAACATATAATAAGTCATTGTACAAATTACATTTATATATTAATACTCATAAAATTTACTTTTAAAATTTTGAAAAAATTTTATACATAAAGATTTGATAAAAAATTACAAAATGAGCTCATTATATATTGCATATTAATTTTATAATGAGCTTATTTTGTAAATTTTTGTCAAATATTTGCACGTGTAAAATTTTTTCAAAAAATATAAAGATAAATTTTACAAGTATCAATACCCGAATAGTAATTTATATAACGAATACCATATATCATATTTAATATAAATTTCCTCCTAACATTCTGTCGGTGTTTTTTTTTTAAAATAGAGGAATTGCATCTTCAGATGCGGTTTCCATACAAATTAAAAAAAAACCTGAACTTAACCGCATCTTCAAGATGCCGTTCATTAAGTAAAACTGCATTTTCAAAATACCGTTAAAAAACGGTAGTTTGGTAATTATTTTTAAAGAAATCGTATTGCGTGAATTATTTTTAAAAGTAACGGTAGTTTGACCCATTTCTCGTGGGTGTTGAGTCTCGTGGAAGCCATCTCTCTCTCTCTGCTCGAGCTTATCGATCGAGTCAAGCTAACGCTAGCTGAAACTAAGCGTATTCGACTTTTATTTCTATTTCTTCATCTTCCCGGTCGTGGGAATTTCCCTTTTACCCATTCCGTGGGTCCATAATTTAGAAGACGCCACTAATAATAACATGATAAAGATGTACGGGACGGGATTGAGGATTAGGATTCAAAAACGATAATATAATCTCTTATTTGAGTAAATTATTATGAGAGATTTGAAGAAAAATTTTACTTTTTTAATTTCTCTAATTGAATTTGGAGGAATAACAAATTTTTAGATAAAAATATCTATTATAACTTCTTAAAAAAACTCTAGACACTTCATAATTCCCAATCATATAATTATACAACTATACTTGTCTTCCCTTACTCAATCATCACCGAGTCACGACTACAACACGTTTTCCTTTGCTTGACCTCCACCAGATCACAACCATCGAGCCTCCCAAAACTATTATGAAACCACAACTTTGTTCGAGTTTTAAGATTATCATGAAACCACCGTCTCTCTCTTACGTCTTTCGCTCATTTGATCGGTCTTTCAAATTAAAAGGATAAAATGCTTAAATTAACTTTTTTATCCCTCCAAATCTCTCATCTAATAATAATATTCAAATAAGTGATTTGGAGGAATAAGTTATCCCTTCAAATTCCTCCAAATCCCTCTCCTTCCCTCCCCTCAAAATCTCTCGATCCAAACATAGTGTAAAAGTAAAGAGAACATATGATTATAAGATTTTTTTAGATCTTATAAGAGCTGAAAATTTTTTGAGCATCATTCCAAGAGTTGTTTTTATAACTAACACCATTTTATATCAAATTCAAAAAATAACACCACTATTTAAAGTTTCTAGTTAATTTTTTTTATTAATCCCAATCCTACCACTGTCATTTGTAACTCTAACTTCCTCTTCAATCTCCTCTTCCTCTGCAATCCCGCTCGGCTTCCTCTCCAATCCTGCTTGGCGCCTGCTCCTTCCAGCTCGAAGCTCTGGCTCCTGGCCCTCCTGTCGAAGCTCCGACTCCCGGCTCGAGGTCTCCTCCTCCTCCCAGCCCTCCTATTCACCTCTTTCGACGTCTCCTCCCGGCCCTCCAGCCCGGAGCTTCGACTCCCTGCCGCAGCTCCTCCTCCCAGCCCTCCTATTCACCTCGCCCGACGTCTCTTCCTGACCCTCTGGCCCGAAGCTCCGGCTCCTGACCGCTGCTCCTCTTTCTCCCGGCCCGGAGTTTGTAATCAGTGCTCCCGTTCCCCGACTACGACTATTCTTTTAGGATTAGTCGACAGAAAAACCCTAGTTTCTCCCTTCGTTTCTTTGTTTGTCTTCTAAGTAAATCATGTGAATTCTGGATCAGGGGCTTGCTGTTTCTTTGACATATATTAGATGATTCATGTCTTTGGAAGTGTATGTAATTGAAGTAATTCGAATTTTTGGTCTGGGCTAGTGATGAGAATTCAAATTATCTTAGTGGATTTCAGTGAGATTGTGTATCAATGATCTGATTGTACACACCTCGAAGCCTTCTTTTTTTTTTCTCAAAATTAAAAATCTCTTGTTTTATGCCCAACTTCTTTTACTCTTGTCATTATGGGATTCCTGCAATGGACAATGCCATGATGAGGTAAGGCACCTTAGGGGTGTTTGAGGGTAGTGGCTGGCCCCATTGTGCTGGGGCCATCGCCGTGAGCCCATCTTATTAATGACTTCTCCTTCCACTGAGCTCTGGTCCATTGATCAAGATTGTTGTTCTTTGAATTCAAGAACGTGCCTTTTCTCCCTTAATAAACTACCTTAAGTTTATTGTTGTCTATTATATGCTTAACAATGGACAATACTGTGATGAGATTAAAGCACGTAGAGGTGTTTGAGGGCACTGTTCGGGTGCATCTTAGAAGTGTATGAACTAATCCTTTAGTCATGACTAGAGATAATGTTTTTAGATTTTGTTAGCAGCATTTGTTGTAGTTCTTTGAGTTTGCGACAATTTTTGTTGAAAACACCAACTCTGTGAGCATATTGGATTGGCTTTTGGGTTTGTAATTCTTTCATATGGTTTCTGTGTTCATGTATAAACCAAACTAGAGAGTTTGAAACAACCAATATTGAATCGTGACCAAATGATTTTTCATAATTTGCAATTCATTGGAATCTAATTATACTTTGATTTGTGCATATTAAACAAAATTTAAGGATTCCTCGTGTCGAATGATTTGTGCCGAAGTTGAACTGGCATAATAATATGCAAGTGTTCGCTGATATTGAGAGGCACTTACCAATGAATAGGACATGACCTTGTTCTGACAAAGTTGTCTATGACATTTTCTGGATATGGTCCGCGAGATGGTGTTTAGTGGTGTTCTAGTAGTACATTTACTATTGAGGGAAATCAAACATAATGGGCCAAGAGATGAAATGTGGTTTGCTACTGGGCAACAACATTTGCTGAAGCTATCGAGAAAGGAGTTTTGCCTTATTACGGACTTAAAATTTGAGGCTTGCCTGAATTTTCTCCGCTCTGCTCTTTCCTGCGGTCACTTCCGGTTCCTCCGAGGCTATTTGCGTGCAATGTTCGCAAGTCTTATCCCTCTCTTTGCTACCCGAGCATTTCTGTACTGTGCCGAGTTCTGGATGCGGTCCCTTTTCTCTCCACGAATGAATGAATTCGTCTAGAGAGAATGTTTGGTTGCGTAAAATTATCGTGTTTTTTGTCCTCAGGATATTATGTCCCTAAAAGTAGAGGAGGATTTTCCGGTCCAGCCATTGTCCTCTCATAGTTCTATAATAGTGGGGAATGGTGGTTTTTAAGATTTAATAAGCATAACTATATAATTATTGATTACATGTAAAGTCTTGATTGGATGGATATACTAACGACCGCTTCACTAAAAACTCTCTCCCATAGCAAGGACGGTAATTTGGATTCATTTTAATATGAACAATAATTCACCAGTGTCGGGCATGTCTAACCCGTTCCACCCCATTTTGTGGCGGCTTCGACCTGACCCGTGCTTTTTTTTAAAAAAAATATTTTTTTTAATAATTTATATATTATTTTCAATTAGGATTCACAATTTATTTAAGATTTTTTTCATTTTATTAAGATTTAATGACTATAACTATATAATTATTGATTACGTGTAAAGTCCTGATTGGACGCATATACTAACGATCGCTTCACTGAAGACTTTTGTAATCAACCTTGCATTATTACAAAACCATAATTGCAAATTCCAATCCATTTTACAATAAAATTTTATTACGGTTTAAATTTCTCATGTAATTTCAATCTTCCTTCATAATCTAACAATACTCGAACCAAACACCCCCTTATAATAGACCGACTGGAACCCGAGAATTCAACACCAGTAAAGCACAAATGAGGCACAACACTACGTAGTGATTGGCCAAGGGATTCATTCTTAACCAAGAGATTCGTTGATTTCTGTTCTGTATGCATAACATGAATCGGACAATGGAAACTGTAGAAATCAGAGAGGAAAGAAGTGTACCAGTTTCCTCGACACGGCTCGAGTTCGAGGTGATAAGCTACAAGTTACAGAGCAAATGTGTACAAAAATTTCTGTCGGAGATCCATCCACTGCTGGTTATAGGAAACACAAATAGTGACATGGACCCCCGACAAGACCTTCTGACCATCACGGCCAAGAAAGGAACTCTCTAGCTGTCGTCTTCTCGGGTCCAACGTTGGACCTGAAAAGAGAATCACAGCTGCAAAACCTATGGCTAAGTTGCTGATAAAAATCAAAACTAGCTCTTGTCTACAACTGGGTTAACCACCAGAGAAGTTCAGTACCTTGAGGTCTATTTCACATCTACTATGGCCTTTACCATTGAAAAACTCATCTACTTAGGAGTCTGTAACGAATCCAGTACCGAACATAAACAATTCGTTAGATTTTCCAACAAGATGTCCAGATCTAATAGGTTATTGCTGGACTTCTTATGATTCAACCAATTGTGAACTTTTCATTGAAAACGTGAAGGTTGTAATAGATTTGAAACGGAACCCAAAGCACAAGAATTTTCTGGCGGTTTTTCTCATGCTCATGGAAGCTCAAATGAAGAGAAGGAAATGATGGGAAAACTTGCAAGTTATTCACCGTCCTTCATGAAGATCTTCTGAGAAAACTGCAGTTCTAGAGAGGCTATCATTAAAAAAAGCACTGAAGCCGGAGCGAGGACCTGAGGAGAAAATCTAGGATGTTCCATCGGACTCGAATGTGGTGGATGACTGCCTCATATTTGGTCTTGTGTTGGTGGCTGGGTGTACCGTGGCATCCTAATACTCCATTACGTGCTGGACCATCTTGAGGGATTGAACCACTTTGCCCATTGTGGCCCTCTGGCTCGCTTCAGGAGACACACAGGCTACTGCGATTGTACAGACACGAACGAAGTCTTCCTTCAGGTAGTTCTCTTCGAACCTGGGATCGGCGAGCCCATCTAGTCGGTCCTTGTCTCTAAGGATCAGCCTTGCCTGTAAATGAGACCCATTTCACATTTCCTTCTATGTTCCTGTGCTATTATATGCACCTGAATTGCACAATTCTTCTTTCTACTCAAATTCAAATGAATGTTTAAGTGATCAAAGCATTGAAAATGTTGCAGATTTGATATTCCATACTCTCATTTGTGAAGAGGCGTAGCCTTATTTGGATACAGGCATTATGTCATAATCTATATCAGTATACCATGAACAAACAAATTCAAGAACAAACTAGGATTTTTAGCAAGAGCATATCTTAGAAAATTAGGGGAGTGATTGCCTCCCTCAGACCCCCTCTAGTTGCACAATGTTTATAGGCTACAAATTACAGAATCCTTTTTATTTTCAAGAAGCATTGATGTAAGGATCAATCAACATATATGCAATTTTGTTGGAAGTTTAATTGAAAAACAAGGCATATGAACTAACCCAAGTGACGAGGTTCTCCTGTCCCGAAGGCCATGACATGTCCACAGGCTTTTACCAGTTAGCAACTCCAAGAGCACAACTCCGTAGCTGTAAACGTCGCTCTTCACTAGCAGATGAGCTGTCATTGCATACTCGGGTGCAACATACCTGCAAAAATTATATGTCAAAACCTAGAATTCCCTTAAAAGGTGAATTAGTCGCACAGGTAAGATAAGTGAAAAAAGAATAATATCCTAACCGAAATGTACCCATATACCCATAACGCGAGTGGACAGGTAATTTGCCCTGCCTTCAGGTGCCTTCTTAGCAAGGCCAAAATCGGCAACTTTAGCATGGAAATTATTCTCGAGCAATATATTGGATGCTTTGAAGTCACGGTGAATAACACAAGGTTGTGAGTCCTCGTGTAAATAGGCAGGCCCTCTAGCAACATCAAGTGCAATCTTCATTCGAGTATCCTAGTCCAAGGGACGATTAACTCCCAGGTGACCTAACAGACAGATGGCCAGTTAGTTCTACTTTACATTATAACAATCCCGAATCTCTTTTAAATCAGACAGCCACCTTTGACATTTCCGAACATGATTCAATTCGAATAGGCCAATCAGTCCATCTTTATTCTTTACTGGATACCTCCAGATAGGCTAATAACTTATGTTACATAATATCAAGCTCGACATACATTGATGGTGGATCCACAAACAACGTCTGTTTTTTAGAAAATCTGTCAGCACACACAATAACAGAGCATAGGTTGCGGTTCCAAGCTATGGTAACCCTCTAAACTTGCTTTTTTATCATGCAAATTATCTTTCTAATCAGGATTAGAAGTGAGAGAGCATCAATCATTTCTGACACTTTGTTGGTGCACCATCTAACAAGTTTGAGCTATTTCAAAAATTAATCAGTTAATAATCCTAACACTGCCCATTCATTTCATCATCCAGCAAAATCAGCATTAAAAATGCGAACCAACTCAAAACAAGATCATAACAGGAAGTATGGAAAATTACCATGAAGCTAGGACTCTAAACATCCATTTGGGACGAGCTCATAGCATAGAAGGTTCTGTGAAGAGTCAGGACTGCTATAATAACCAACGAGTTTAACAAGATTATGGTGATGGAGTCTGCTCCGCATTTCAACCTCGACCAGGAATTCCTTATCACCTTGTTGGCTTCCACTAGTGAGTCTCTTGATTGCCACAGCTGTACCATCACTTAAGACGCCTTTGAAAACTCTACCAAACCCTCCCTCTCCAAGTATACTTGAAGATGAGAAGCTGTTAGTTGCTTCTTTAAGTTCCTCATAGGCAAGTATACGGATACTAGAAGGGTGGGGGTCAGGAAGAGAACCAGCTCGAGGAACTGCATCCACTGTCCTTGGCTTCACTGTAGAGAAAAGCTTAAGAAAAATCCACCACAAGGAAAGGGCAATCAAGAATCAAATTCAATCTATTTTGGAACAAGCAAGATTCTAATTGTACTTTTTCCTCCTAAAATGCATATGGACAGTATACCAACCACGGAAGCTCGATAGAATTCTAAGAGCAACTTTTCCAAGGATGCACACCCATTGTAATGTTCACTTGGAACTACCCAATATTGTAACTCCTACAACAAATCTAGTAAGACATGACTATTAATTTTATCCACTATATAGAATTATCTTGAAAGAGATTTACATATGAAAGATGTGGAATTTGTTTGGAATATGGTAAACAAATAGGAAGGTGTTAGTATTTATAGGATTAAAAATGTAAAATAAAAAAAATCATATAAATATAATGATTATATTGAGAAAATCTAGCCTTATTTTTTACACATCTTATCAAAAAACATGTAAACATCATTCATTTGACTGACTACACATATTTTACATATTTGCTACATATGTTTTTTGAGAGAAATCTGATGTATATCTCGCAAAAAGGAATCTAAAAAAATCTCCTGCCCTTATAATTTCATTTAGAAAATCATCATTTCATTCAAAGAATCTAGGATGAATTGCATCTTTGGAACATACCGGGAGATGGATAGTTTATGGATTTCTCTCAGACAATTCAAGAGAAATCCGATGAATATCTCTCGGACAAGGAATCTGAACAAATTTCCATTGGATGTTCAACGGATTTCTCTCGAATAGTCTGAGAGATATCCGATGTATGTCTCTTGAATGAGGAATCCGAATAAAATTTTCCATTTCGTGATTTCATACAGAAAATCTGATTCATTCATTTGATTGACGACACCAATCTACAGATAACATGTTTGATTATACATGTAAATATCTCTTGAATAAGGAATCCGAATAAAATCTCTTGGGTTTATAATTCTATGCAAAAAATGTAGGATAAATCGTATTAGATAATTAAATTCTGTCAAACAGTCCAAGATAAATTTGATGTATGTCTCTCATACAAGGAATCAAAATCTACTGCCTTCGTGATTTCATTCAGAAAATTCAAGACAAATTGCATTGCATATTTAGTGAATTTCTCTTAAATAGGTAGAGAGGTGGACAAGATAAATGTTTCGATAATATTACTGACTAAAAGATTACATATTACAATGGTTTACTTGACTGTTCAGAATTTTCTTCAATATTTTAATTATCATCACCATATTTCGTCTTCTTCTTCCTCTAATGCGCAATTGAGCAGTATATGCAAGAGTTCCAATGAGATGCACATCTTCACCAAATATATTATTATTAACCAAGGTTCAAGTATATCATCATGTACTACTACACGTACATGTGATGGCAAGTCATTTTAATATGCCACTTCGAGTGAATCTTCAATTTCAACATTTCCAGTTGACTTTGAGTGAATAACCGTCAACTAGTTTACTTTGCTCCTCATATTTCCCGGGTATGGAACGTAATAAACTTGTCGATACTTCTGTGTAACAATAAAAGGGTAATACTTTCTATACATGCAGGTTTGATGAACTTCAATAATCTTGTGCTTGAGATGAACAATACGTAAACCTTGAAGTGGTCGAACCAATCGTAGAGAAATAAACTATTTGCTTCTCAGATACTCCATTTATTGTAGTTTGAGAATCTCTTACAACATCCCATAAAAATTTTGTTCATCCTCCTCACCAAGATTTCCTTCACTCAAACACCACTATTCATCGTCTTTTTCTCGCAACCCCGTTCTTTGGTATGAAATTTGAAAACATTTATAAAATATGTTGACCATATCTTAACTTGTCTATTTAGATCGTAGGACAAGTTATACAACATGGGATCAATGATTCTATTGCCTACGTCATGAACCGAAGGCAAATAAAAAATTGTCAAAGTAAATGCAATAAGTAAATTTAACAAATTATTATAATAATATTTATATAATAATTTATACTTAAATATTCCTTGAATCATGTGATAAAATATTCATCAATTGCTTGACTAACATGAACAGTATCAATATTGTTACTCTGAAGGAATGTACTAACAAATAATACAAGTGATTAGAATGTATAACTAAAAATTGAAGAAAATTATTGAATATAAAATATTAAATTTTGAGATACTTAAATGAATGGTTTATCCTCCTTGCAATTCAATAAAACATGAAATGTTGCATATTTTAACTAATTATATGTTAACCACCTTTTTGTAAAAGCTCCAGATACCATACCAAGTTGATTGAAAATGGATAATGTTACCTGAATTAAAATATTTACACCACCATCATCATGATAAAAAAACCCTCCTTCGCGATGTGAGAACATTAGGATGGAATAAATGGAAAAGAAATTTATTGTCTCCCATCATAGATAAGCCTCACAAATCAATCCGTCCACTTGTGCTTTTAGTTTGACTGATCTCTTAATCTTGCCAAGGTTCCTATATAAAATGCAATTGAAATATTATTATTCTAGAATATTAATATATGTATATTTCTAATTCAATCAATATATATAATATATGAGTAGTACCCTGAATTTAACTTTACCTCTCAAACATGTACATCCATCAAAATTGTACGGGTCCACCATTGCGAGCTTCTTACACCAAATGGATTGCAAGATGCTCTATTGAATCGATGAAGCCTGGTGGGAAGATCCTTTCTAACTTGCACAAAATAGTCGGGATGTTTTTCTCTGTTCGTTCCAAATCTTCATGACAAAGCGTAGTTGAACAAAGATCCTTGAAAATTTTGCTAAGTTCTGCCAGTTGTTTTCAAATGTTAGCAGGAAGTTCTTTAAATGCAATTAGTTGTAGTTGTTCCATGAAAATATGACAATCGTGGCTCTTCCAACAGGAGAATTTACCGTGAACAACATCCACACAGCTTGCAATATTGGATGAATATCCATTTGGCATTCACAAAGCACTTACTCATTCACAAATTCTTTTTCTCTGATCGACTAAAAAAAAAACATACCTTCTGGTTTTAACTAGTGACCATTACCTCTATTGACAAGTTCAAGCTCTAGTCGCCTGCAAAACTCTTACAAATCTCTACAAACTTTAATATTGTCCTTAATCTTGTTATTGACATCCATAATTGTGTTGAATATGTTATCAAAGAAAATCTTTTCAATGTGCATGGCATCTAAATTGCGTCGCAACAAATTATCTTTCTAATAGGTCAACTTCCAAAAAATTGATTGCTTCATCTAATCGTGGTAGAAGCCATATCTTGGAATAATATTTAGTTGGCCATTTTCACGAACTTTCAACAAATTACTCACTATGTGAAACACTTCACAAGACTTGATTGATGGACTCCCTGAATGAAGTTATATGAGTTACTCTTATACGTGATAAGAACCTGAGCCCTAAGTCCACCCAAAAGCTAGCTCAGGAGTGTAGGGTGGCCCTAGCCTTATATTCCAACCCAGCAGACACTCCACAACCGATGTGAGATGCATCATCCCCACCCCCTTGAGACCCAACCACCTCAGTCGACAATCTATTGAACCCCAAGCAACACCGGTGGAAGAGTAGAGTGGTGGCTTTGATACCAGATGATAAGAACCCGAGCCCTAACTCCACCCAAAAGCTAGCTCGACAGCCTTATATTCCACCCCAGCAGACACTCCACAACCGATGTGGGACGCATCAATACGGATGCTCAAGATCTAAAAATTGATGATGACAATCAAACTAATTGCACTTTCCACCATATCTCAATTTAAAAGTTTTATTGTGTCCCATACAATATGGACACGCCAATTGTTTGGCAGTCATCCAACCTGACAACATGCCGTAATGTTGTAAAATCATTCACAGTCCACATTATAACTACTCTAATTTGAAAATTTTGTTTGGTCGTGACATCATACGCAGTCTCTCCAACTTACCACAATTACTTCAACTCATCGATCAACGGTTGCAGGTAAACATCTATGCCTTACTTTGGATTCTCTAGACCAAGAATGATGCATGTTAAGAATAGATAAGGTGATGTCATGTACATATGTGGTGGAAGGCTGTACGGAGTATCAATGATAAGCCAACATAAATATGGGATAGACCCACAATGAATAGGATTAAATCCATTAGCACACAATCGTAGTCTAACGTTTCTAGGCTCAGCTGCAAAATTAGGATGTGTGCAACCAAATTCCTTCCACCCATTTCCATCTAATGGATGACACATCACTCCATTCATTCTTTGATTTTTATGGTTCCATGTCATGTAAGGTGTGGAATATTGCATATAATCTTTTCAAACGATGAATGATGGGTAAATAGTGCATTCTCTTATTTGGTATTGGCTTACCATTATTCTTTCCATGATAATGTACCTTGTACCTTGGAGTACAACAAAACTTGTAATTATCTCTATCATAGTCATGCTTATAGTACGACATGCAACCATTCATACAACAGTCAATTTTCATCATAAAATGCATTGTCGCGACACTAACTTCCTAACTTCATAGTAGCTTGTTAGGACATATTTCTCTCAGGTGTGCATTCTGATATCAATTTGCATACCTTATCCATAGCATCATGAGGAAAATTTCAATTTGATTTAATGCTCATAAGCCTAATTGTTACGGATAATACAGAGCGTTTTGCAAAACCTTGCCATAACGGTTGGTTATGCTCCTCTAGCAAATCATAGAACTTTGCGCTTTTGCGTTTGGCATTTCTTCTTCATCACTAACATATTGCTCATTAGAAGACATCCAATTATATAGAATTGTATTATGATGATCTTCATATGCATCTTCAAACATATCAAAATCAGTACCCAACTCTTACCGGTCTCATCAATGATAACCTCTTGGTAATTATTCATATTGGGATGTGCACCATTCTCTGAAGGTGGAACCTCTCCATGATTAGTCCAATACCAATACTAAGGTTTGAATCCTGACTTATACAAATACATTCTAATATCATCCAATTCCAAGAGACTTCCTTTATGTCAAAACTTCACACAAGAACACCTAATCGTTCTCTCTTGCAAAAATTGTGTTAGAATACATGTATAATATATAAAACCTTCAACAACATCTGAGAACTCTTGTCTAATTTTAACTCTATTAGGAAATAGTCCATAACCTATGGGAAGGGATACTCATCTGTGATATGCAACATCAGAACCGCTATCAACAATCAATAGTTGAAAAAATATGACGCATATTCATTATTGTAAGTTTTTATAGTATTAGTTGAAAAACTTACCCTCTATAGTAAGTGTCAAACAACCGATCTGCATTAAGATAATTGCAATATCATCCAAATTAAGATGTGTCAGATATTTGAGTCAGGAGAATTATATCATCATTCTAAGGATAGTGTATAAAGATGAAAGATAGCCAAACATGTGCAATATAATAAAACGAAGAAAAAGATTGTGATAGTTGGAAAATAGATATGTGAGAATAAGAGGTGAAGCAATATGTTATATATATATTTATTTATTTATTTATTTATCATTAGCTATCAAATTTTTCAAAAAAATTTCAATTAATTTTTGTAAAAAAATCTTATGAAATCTTATTGAAAGGCCAATAGAAAAGCATATTTATCATGAAAAGCTGAAATAAGTTATCATTACAGTCTGTCATTTATAGCACGTGTTGATATTTTGCAAGAGTTTTCTCTTGAATTTCTCTTGGATTTATCTTGGAATATCTGAGAGAAAACTCTTAAAACTCATCAATAGACATGTTCCTCGATGTTCTCTTGGAGTTGCAAGAAAGTTCCCTCATACACAAGGTGAAATAACGTGACATGTATATATCGTCAAGAGTGAAAAGACATGCCTTTCGATTTATTTTTTACCGAGTTTTAGCCCCATTCTTCAAAAAAAAAAATCACTCAAATGCTATGAAATTTTCATTGAAAAATAATATAAAATTATTTTTATCATGAAAAATTGAAAAAAATTAAAAAAAATATAATACTACATTATTTTTATATATTTCGAAATTTTTTTTCGATGTCTCTCTGATATATTCGAGAAACATCCGAGAGGGCGCTCTCGAAAACTAATCGAGAGCCTCACATATAAAAGCTCTCGGATATCTGTTGAATTTATTCAAGACTTCATGAAAGCGTCTCGAATAAAGCGAGAGACTTGCGATAAAACTCTTGTATGCACCCTTCTCCCATTTCCCAGAGCTCTCCTCACGATAATTCGTTAGACTATTCTATTGACTTTTTACTAATGTCTCTTGAATTCCGACTAGACGAATTTTCCGTCAATCATCTCTCGCATCTCTCTTGAATTGTATTTTAACCGACCACATTCTCTCGAATTTCCATCATTGCTTGTTCGACCTCCTTGTCTCTAAAAGATTATCTCTCAGTAATTAAAGGAATTCTTGCAGTGGAATCCAGTGTTCACTAAGGCACAAGTTCAAGAGTCTTTTATGATGATATTGCTCTGAGCGATATTCGAACTTATGACGTCGATAGCACCAAATCACATGGGAGCGTGATTTAGACCAGTAGAATATTACCTCGGTGGTATTCAACTTTTAAGAGTTTGACAAATTAGATAGTGATGAAGTAGACAGGGAAAGTTTTGAAAGCTCATAAGATTTATCTGGGGGAAGATGACATGCATTTTTAGCTTAATTTTTTATGTTAAGATCCTCAGTTTCCATGAAAGGCTACAAGTTCCTAGTTCTATTTAATTTTGCAATTTTATTTTTAAATTTTATGATTTTTTTAATTTCATTTTGACATTTTATTAAATGAATTCTATTATTTGGAATTTTTATTTTTTTACCGAATATTTGGAATTTTATTTAAAAATGTTCGATATTATTTGTAATTTTATTTTTACTTTTCCTTTATTTGTTTAACATTATTTTATAAGCATTGCAAATTCAATTGTTTTAGTTTTTGAATTAAAATTTATTTTTCTACATTTTAATTGGTTACATTGAATTCCATATTTATTTTTTATTTCTAAATTTTAGTGTCATTTTAAAACTTTTTGCTTTGAATTGTTTAAATGGCAAACTACACTATTGTTACTTAACATTTTTTTTGTCATTTTGTCCTAAATCTTTTTTGGATAGGCTTTGGTCCAGACCCTTTTCATATGAGGACATTTTTAATTTTTTATTATTCTTATATTAAAAATGACTAAATGGTAAGAATAATAATAAAATAATATAAACATTAAAAAAAAGGAAAAAGAAAATGGAAGAAAATGGTAAGCTCATTAATTCAATCAGTTTCGGGTCCCATGTACTTTGATCGAGGCAGGAATTTTTAGTATTAATTTACAAGTCTTGAAAATTATTCAAAATTTTTATGGGATCTCATCAACCAATTTTTTCAAGTCATTTATTTTTTTTTAAGATTTATTAATTTTTTTATTATTTTTGCCTTACATTTTATTTTTATTTTTTCGGATTCTCTGCTGCAGCAATCCACGTGTGCTGCCACATGTCAACGCATGGTACTTAGGCATTTCAAGTAATCGTCTAATAAAAAAAAAAAGAAGATAAAATCAAGCAGGTGACAACTTATAAAATATATTTTTTAGTATTTGAAACATATGGTATTGTATAAATCGGATCTTATGCTATGTCTTTATTATCAAAATAGAGGGATTGGTGCAGTAAGATGTTATTCTTATATTTTGGACAATACAAAACAATATTTGATAGTTTAAAATTTAAACTACTTCCTGGAAAGAGGTATTGACATATTACTCTTGGTTTGAAACAATGAAAATTTTAAATTGACTCTCATTAGGGGTGATATGGTTAATCGGTGCAACCCGGGTGAATCCGACTCCCCTATGGTTAATCCGTGGACCCGGGGCGAACCCGACTCCCCTAGGGTAAACTCTTATGAGTCTAATCCTCGAAGCCACGAAGGCGACCGAGCCGACTCTTGTAAGTCAAACCCCCCTTAGTTACGAGGATAACTGAGGCTGACTCCCATGAGTCAAACCTTCCTGGCCACGACGCGATACTATAGTGCACGCTCTAGGCACGTGACGGGTAGTGCCACATCATCACTTCGTACAGGTAAGATTTATAAATACACCCCGACCCATAGCTCAAGTATGACATAATAATCGAACACATCTTCTCCCTCAGCCTTGATTATTGTTGTTCTCATCCCACAGTCTTGCCTCTAACTTAAGCATCGGAGGGTCAATCCGAGAGCCACCCCTAAACTTGGCTTCCTTGCAAGTCACCGGTGGAGATCCTCCTACTGTTGTTGGCCACCTAGCGCCTAGAGTCCATCTCGCACCTGCCTCAAGACCTGTCGACTCGGTAGGTGTACCCCAAGGACCTATCAAGTGGAACTAGTTGTGTAAATGAGATGGGATGATTCGAGAGTAGTTGAGATGCCATTTGATAAAAGCTTGAAGTTAACCTAATCTTAATGAGCCCAAACCAACCCAAGCTCAAACTCATAAGTTAAACGTGCCAGGTTGAGCCAAAAAAATTTGGTTTGAAAAGTCAAAACAAGCTTTTTTTTTATTTTTAATAATAGTAATTATTGTTGTTGTTGTTGCAGTCTCGTTGGAATAGATGTTATTTAAATTTGATGCCAAAATGTATGGGTCGACAGTGGACTACATTTTAATGACATTGTTTATTGTAATTTGAAAGTCAAAGTAGTTATAATGTCAAAATTTTATGATATTATTTTTTTGAGCCTGAACATGTTTGAGCTCACTCAAGCAAGTACAAGTTTCTAGCTTATTCGAGTTCAACTTTAACTGCCAGCCTTTAACAAGTTTATACGAGTAGAAAGCCTATACAAGCCGAGTCGGGCTTAGCTCGACTCAGCTAAGCCCACAATAGTCAAGTTTTGGCAGCCAACATTTGGTGAAAGTATTATAAGCCAAGTTGAACCTTTATTAATTATTTATTAGCGAGTCGGGTACGGGCTTGAAAATTAGGCCCACCGGAACTTCAGCTTGGACCCAACCTCACAAATCATTGACTGAGCCGATCTTGAATTTAGCATATTTAACTCAGCTCAATTTTTTTACCCCCTAAGTGTGACTTTCCGTTCCTTTTTGTCTATAAACAAGGTATCTGAGGACCTTCTAGGATCGACCAGAGGTGGTTGCGACATCTGCTCCTCGAGGCACACGCAATAGCTCACAAACCACATTCGCTAGGTAAGTTAAATGAACCTGACGAGCTCGAGGGCTATAAAGCCTCCATCCATGAAGAAAAATGCCCCTTCTATGATTCGAACCCAGGAGATCTAGGTAGATCTCTCAGCGTCTAACCAGTAGGGCTTAGTGTTGCTAGCCAGGCCGGGCCGGTTCGGTCCGATTTCAGTTCAGGGAGAGCCAAATTATGAACCGACTAGGCAGTCCCGAACCAGCTGAGGATACAAATGGTTTGGGTGGACGGTTCGGTTCCAAATGAACCGACCCAGAACCGGCGGACAGATGGACCGGACATGGGCCAGTTCAGTCCGGTCCTGAACAGGTCAAATTTTTTTTTTTTTGAATTTTTAGGTTTATATGTATGATTTTAAAATAAAAAGAAACGATTTCATTGTTAGGATTCGAACCTAGGTCTCCTACTTAAAATTCAAGTATTTTAACAAACTGAACTAATCATATTTTGCTTATATTTTTACATGCAATATTATATAACTAATTTCATTAAGATATGGTGGGTGGATGAATCGTTCTTTTAGTTGGAAACTCCGATCAAGAATCGTACTCGTTAATTGCGATAAAAAAACTGGAGAAACACTTGAGAGAGTAGAGTAGAGTAGAGTGAAGTAGAACTGAAAGAGGAAAGTAAAAGATTAAGATGAGTTAGATTGGTGGATATACGCAGTATTTATAGTATTTTAATAAGATATTAAAAACAACAAAAAAAAAAAAGAGAAGAAGAAAGAGCCGCTGGGTTCGGTGGTGATGTACATGACCGTTTGCCTCTGTTGATTGTAGTTTTTTGGAGGCCACGTTTGGGTGGTTGGTGTTTGGTGTTTGGTAGGGCCCACGTCAGAAATGCGGGTTGTGTTTGGTGGGGCCCACGTCAGGAAATGATCATTGCCTTTGGAGCAATGGTTTTTTTTTTTAACGAACCGGTCCAGCCCGGTCCGGTTCCGGGTTCAATCCGGGCCAGTCAGGTCCGGGTCAAAAACAGACCGGTCTGGGTCAAGGTTCAACGGGCCAATTTTGCCGAACCAACCCGTAACTAGGCCTCAAATTGTAAGGGGCGGACCGGTTACAATTCGTGACCAGTCCGGGCTTGTTCATAGTACACACAGGCCGGTTTTAGCCCGATTCCGGACCAAACCGGCCCCGAATAACAACACTAGTGAAGCTGCTCCCTGTGGGAATGACTTTTTGTTCTCATTTATTCACATTTTCCTCTCTTTTTTCCCCCTTTACATTCACAGGCTCCTCCTCTAAATAGAAAGAAAAACAGCCATTTTCTCTTAAGTTTAGGAATCTTAATATTTTTTTGTAAATATAGAGAGTGAAATCTACTAATTCCTAATGTGTTATCTTAGGATACGATGTGCATTTTCAATTTTACCCAAGATTTTTTACGAAATGTTACGTGAAGGAAATCGGTAAATTGATAGTTGTGATTCGATACGAGACTCCGTCTAGATTTATTAGAAAATTTTTCTAACTATTCACAATATTAAAAAAATTTGAATATTGAATTAGATTTTCTAAAAACAAATTTACATGTATTAGTCTAGTTGAGGTAGCAGAACGTCTCTTCCCCTAAGTAAGTTCTCGGTTTGAGTATTCTAAATGGAGAGAAATCACACTGAGGAAAGATTTGCCCCTGTAGCTAGCCCATCCAGATCGAACTAGATTTATTCGTGGCCGTTAAATATCTTTAATACCAACGGTGTAGACCGAAAAAAATTGACATAGAATAGTCTAATTTGAATTACCAATGCGTTCTAGAAAATACCTCATCTTGTGAAATATCTACTTACCATGTCTATCATTTAATTCTGTAAACTTGAGGAGGAAGAAACGTGCGCTTCAATCTCTTCGTACACAGACCACTACTTAATTCTAGACATGATTCAGAGAATCTATCAATCATACAATTACAGCCATCGTTGTCAAACACTTCCCCCACACACCATGCCGCCCGATCGATTCACCGACGACATGATCTTCGACATCTTGACTCATGCGTCGCTCGAGACCGTAGGGAGGTGTCGAGCGGTAAGCCGGAAATGGAACAAGGTCACGTACGAGCCAAGCTTCAAGGATCTCCATCCTCGTCGGGCTCGAACAATCGCCGGCTACTTCGTCCAAGGCCCGTGCGATGGCAGCTTCTCCATAAGGTTCATGTCGGCGACTGGCGAAATGCAGGATCTATCCCTCGGCTTCTTGCCGGCGCCCGTGAGAATCAAGGCCTGCGATCACGGGATAATGCTCTGCAGGAAGCTGGAGGGCGCTGCTACTGCACCAAGTATCCCTGAGTACTACGTGTGCAAGCCGAGCACGAAAGAGTGGGTAAGAATACCGAGGCCGAGGACAGGGTCATTCCCGGCGGTGACCGCTATGGTGCTGGTGAGGTCCAAACCCGATCCGCATTTCAAAGTGCTCCGAATCTCGGTGGGTCAAAAGCCGGGTACGCAACAGCAGCATTGCTGCGAGATCTTCGATTCGGAAGCCTGGAAGTGGAAGCGACTAGCAGACACGGCGGTTCCTTACGAGTACAAGTTCGTCTGTGAGAATCCAGTTGTGGTTGCAGGAAAAGCTTTCTGGTTCACAGTAAAGAGACATGTGCTCGTGTTCGACATGTACGAGGAGACGTGCTCTGTCTTTCCCGTGTCGATCCCGGACCTGGACACAGGCCACTACCTGACTCCGCGACTTGTGAAGCATGAAGGCAAGCTCGGCCTGCTGTTTCAATGTGGTAACGACGAGTTCGTTGACATCTTCGTTATGGAGAATCTCAGTAGCCGGGCATGGGGGAAAAGGAGGAGAATCTGCTTGCAAGGCATCGGGCGCCCACTTCGCAGGCTCCTGGCAATTTACAGTGACAATGTCTTTCTGATGCAGGGTTTCTATGAGGTCTTACTGTGCAGGTCTCATGGTGAGACAGCTAGTGCGATTAAGTCGAGTCGAATTGATGTGGACAATGTTTTCACATTCTATTCGGATTTCGAGCCGGGCAACTTGAAGGCTTCCCGCGAAAGTTTCAAGGAAATTATATCACTTCCGAGCGATTTGGCGAGTGGAATGGTTAAGCTAATCTGCAAGTGGATTTCGATGCCGTGCTGGATGAATGCGATTGTGCCAGCTGCTTTTCTAATTGTAGCAGCTGGATATGTAATGTTTTAATCACAAAATTTTATTTTTTATTTTATCCTTTTAATGTAGAGCAAAAAAAATAAATAATATTTTCCGTTTTCAATATCTCTTATTTTTACCATTTTTATAATAAAATTTTTTATCATACATATCTTCAACTTTTTGAATTTATATCGCTTTAATGTAGCTGTCACTTTTTTCATTCAAAAAAATGTTTTTCATACAAAATAATTAACTTTGTAATATAAATATTTTATGCAAAAAAAGGAAAAATTCAAATGGAAAGTAAAGAGTGCAGTGGAATTCTTCCTGATTAAGGATGTGATATTTACTAGCAAGTTTCCTCTCTAAAATTAACTTGTTCTAACTTAGAATGAGTTAAAATTTATGTTGGTGGTAGTCTAAATTAATTCTCAATTAGGAATGAGCCCCAATTTGAGAGGGGATGTACGTAGCGGTAACGCTCTACCCATATTCTTTCTTTTTTTATTTTCTTTTAAAAAAATTTGTTAAAAAAATTTATATGGAATATGCTTCGTCAGATGGAAAAGATAATGATGAGATAAAAGTCGTAAAAATTCAAAATCTTAGAATGTAAGCGGTGAAAAACAAAGGGTTATGATAAAAATCATAACAATATAAAAAATTAAGAATCAAGAGTGTCTGTTTTCCTTACATTAGTGTTGTTAGCCAGCCCAGTTCGGGCCGGTTCCGGCCCGGGTCGAGTTGGTTCATGAACTGGTTGGGCCAAGCCTGACCCGAACCAAGAAGGAAACGTTTTGGTCTTGTCCAAGTTAATAGTTCGGGCCCAAATAAACGGGCCCGGAACCGTGATATAGACGGGCCAGGCCCGTCTGAACTGACCAGATTTTTTTTGAATTTTTAGGGTATTATTTAGGATTTTATGTATAATATTAAAATAAAATTAAAAGATTTCATTGTTATGATTCGAACCAAGGTTTACTATTTGAAAGTCAAGAATATTAACCAACTAGACTAATCATATTTTGTTTATACTTTTTTGCGTTCAATATTATATAACTAATTTGATTAAGGTATGATTTTTATCATTTTCAAATAAACTTGAATTATTTATCTTTAAATAAAATTAAAAGATATAGAGATTTCTATTTAAAAAACTACTCGAGGATGAATCGATCTTTTAGTTGAAAACTCTAATAAAAAACTGTGCCCGTCAATCACAATCAGAAAATCTGAGAAAGACTTAAAATAGAGTAGAATTGAGAGATGAGAGTAGAAGATTGATGTGAGTTAGATTTGTGGATATATGGGGTATTTATAATATTTTAGATATGATATAAATTATATAATAATTAAAAAAACAGAGACTCAAAAGCCATATGACCGTTTGACTTTGGTGGGTGGAGGCGCCACGAGGCTCACATGGCAGGCAAATTGCCTCACTTTTGGGGAGGGGATTTTTCTTTTTTTTTTTTTTTTTTTACGTACTAGTCCGATTGCGATTCTAGTCCGGGCCGGTCATGGGTCTGGGTCGCAAACGGGCTGGCCCTGTTCCGGTTCAACGGGCCAATTTTGCCAACCCAATCTATAATCAAGCCTCAACCCGTAGGGGCCGGGCCAGTTCATGGTTCATCCGAGCTGGTTCACAGGCTGAACCGGCCTGATTAACAACGCTACCTTAGATAAATATATGTGGTATGATTATAACTTGTAGTCCACACATAAATTGAAAAATCTCAATCGAAAAAAGAGGAATTAATGTAGTAAATATGATAAGGAAGGACTAGGTTTGAATTCATTGGGGGAAGTTAGCTGGTAGCTGTAGTAATTAAAAATCGTAGTTAGACCTTGGGTTGGATCGTTGTCACCATTTCCCTATGTAGGATTAGGTAATTTGTGCGCTTATTACCTTCAATAGATGTGGCGTCCATTTCTCAAGCTCAAATCAAACCCTAATTCTTCATGACTTGCCACCATCATGGTAGGTACCATCAAAAGTTAATAGGGTAGAATTGAATATCGTATCACCAATCTGACGGTCATGGGATGACTAGGTCACAACTATTATTGCCCTCCTTTTACTCATAAAAAATGAATTACCGATGGGTACATGAAATTTCGAGACAAGGGTAAACAAATAACTAAAAAGTTAGTATCATAAGCATGCAAAGTTTAAATTCCATTAGAGTTAGTTCGTACCTTAAGATTTACTCTACCCTTTGCACTTACTGATGTGACCGTGGGATTAGTCGGACGCATTGGAATTTTCGTAGCACAAGCACATCACACATAAGAAGTTCATAGCCACACATAAAAATGAAATCAATTGAAACCCTGGATCAATGTGTGGGACAAAATCATGTATTGAATATCTATACAAATACGACGGACTGGCGTTAGATCCTTATTACAGAGTTGAGTAAGGACTAAATATAATTCATAGTACAAGAACCTTCTCACATGATCTCTAATAGGAGCAACTACACACCCGATCTTCTCTCCTCTCTCAATTTGTTACTTGCACGTGATCACTTTTGCCAGCCCTAATTTATGCGCTGCTTTACAAGCTGCACAATACCCTCCACGTGGAGTTAAAGGCCGTGCAATGAAAGGAAAATGATGGAGGAGTTATAAGTAATCAAGCCTTCTCTGTACCCTCCAAATGAATGCCATTCATTTCTCAAACATTAAAACTCATCATTATCTATCAACAGAGAGAATAATTTTAAATCGGATCCAGTTCAGGTTAAGTGAGTCGAGTGTTAATTACTTGGGTGGATTCATTTTCTTATAGGATGAATGCCAGACACTCTGTGATATTAAAATAAATCATTTAATTGATATTTGATCAGAAGTTGCACATGTTCTCTCAAACGCAGCACTGAGCTTTTTGTGGTTGTTTCCTTTGGAGACCAGCATTGACGAGCACGCTTTCTGATGTTTCAAGTGACATCAAGTGACCAGTGATTCATTGTTGAGACGAAGATTCAAATCCACATACTGAGATTTCCATAAGTACATGAGCAAGGACGGATATAGAAGATCCATTGAGGGAGAGAGTTTTCTGTATAACAGTGTCATTACATGGCGGTACTTATTCGATGACATCATGTCACAAGATATAGTCATTTTTAAGGCTGGTTTTTATACTAAAAATATTTAAAATAGTTGAATTTTGTGAGCTAGTATCACCACGTAAGCATTGTCATATAGTGACATCATTATACAGAATGCTTGCTCCGAATAAGAAGGGTGAACCTAGTGGAGAGTAAAAAATATAGTTTGAAGGGGACGAAATAGAATAATTTAATAAAATATACATAGTTTTTGTTAAATTTGTACAAAATTTTATAGGCTGTCCCCAATTTAAATTGATCTTGTCAAATCTTTTCTGCTAAGAAATCTAAATAAATCTTCTTTTATTATTTGCAATTTATTCATGCATATGGTACAACTTACAAGCGACTGCCAAACAGTGATGAAAATTTTTCACATCACATTATACATAACGAAACGAGTTTGAATTGAGTCTAATTGTTCTTCATGTTTAAATAGGACACAATTTGTATAACCCTTTTAAAAAAAAACTGGTTGAAACTATGTAATTTGACTAGACATGATTAAACTTGTTAAGTTATTTGTGTTCAGATTACAATCGGACCCTTATCCCTGACATCAACTCTGCCTTACCACCTACGAGGTCTTTAGTGCATTGGATATATCATATAATAATACATGATATATTTGTCCAATTAGGACCTATGCATTATAATTATTAAATTATGAAAGATCATTAAAAATATAGAAAATGATAATAAATAATGAACCATAATTAGACGTGTATACTATGTCAGTATAGTATTGTCATATGAAAATACTGACGTAGTATATCCGACACACTTGAGACTTTCTAGCAACTAATGTCCACGGCAACCTCCACCTCATTCAGTCATGGGTCCCGACCAGGTCGAGCCCCATGACTTTTCTTTGATCAGTCCCATTTTATAATATTATATTATATAGTTTAAAATAATTTTTATCTATATTAAAATATAGAAACCATTTTTTTAGTTTCACAAACTATCCATTAATGTATAAAATATAATCGTTAAGATCCATTAAATAAAAAAATAAGTGTAATAATAAATTCACCAATATTTAAACATCAAAATTTTCCTACTACCATTTTCGCTCTTATTTCTCATTCTACATATAACTATGTAATTAAAAATTAATTCTTCAAATCTTATTTTTTAAAATGCGCCTTTTTTAGTGAATTTTAAAATGCTCTCCATTTACTATTTTATTATTGTTAATTTTTATTTTCCATTTATGCAGGCCACAGGTACATGTCTAATTTATTATACGAGAACTATCATCTTAATAAATTAGATTATATTTGGTTTTTTACTTTTGCTGAAATTGTGAAAATTTTAGTATATTATAAGAATTTAGTTCATATCTAAATTATATTTAATATAATATTTATTAATTATTTTTATAAATCGAGTCCAAATGGGGTGTGCCATTATTTTAATTATTTATATAGTATATTTATATAATATAATATAGTATAATATTTATTAATTAATTTTGATAATTTTGTAATTTGACTAAAACTTTATCAGAATGAATAAAGGATAAAGGTGACAACACATAATATTAACTTCTTTCAAGATAAAGGAACAACCATTCCTTTCTTATAGAACAAAATTGAGTGCATAGACAATCCTTGAGAGATTCTTCGTGCAACAAGTTGTTTTTTCTAATTTTATATATCAATATTATCCTTCTAAATATTAATTATATTTTGTGAACATCAATAAGATCATCCTGAACTTTAACTAGGTATTTTGAACATCGAATAGGTTTTTGAAAATCAATTAAATCTTTTGAATATTAAATATGTTTTTTGAACATTAATTTGGTCCTCGTAACATTGGTTTTGGTCATGCATCGATGGAATTATAACAATGCTAAAATGATCGATGATGAAATTGTTACTCATTGACTTTTGTAAAGGATGAGGGACTAAATAATCGAATGTAGCAAACGTACATGGAAGGACCTAATTGATGCTCAATGAGTTTTTTGTTAAAAAAAAAGCTAGATTTATAAACGACAGGATGAATCTAATATATAAAAATAACTAAATTAATGTTAGAAAAAGTTAACGAACCTAATTGATGTTCAAGATGACCTAATAAATATTCAGAATGACTTAATTGATATTGAGGATAACCTAATTAACATTTAGGAAACTAGTTGATGTTCAGGAGGACCTCATTAATATTTAGAATGTCCAAGTGATGTTCAAGATGACCCAAGTGATGTTAAGAAAACTCAATTGATTTTCAGGATGGCCTAGTTGATGTTCAGAAGGGCGATATTGATGTACAAAATTAAAAAGAATGAACTTGATGTAAGATGCATTTTAGCGACGAGATTGCCTATTAACTCCGTAAAATTCGGAGAAATTGGTTTGCTTAACGAAATAGGAGGAATGGAGAGGGGGGCGGAAGGACGGCTCCAATCCGTTACAATCCGTCTCACCGAATTGAACCCAGCGCCTTGGATTTCTAGGGTTAACTCGTGTTGGTTCTTTAGCTTTGTCGGCTCTCTCTTCCACCTCAGCCACTCAATGGATCTATGAATCAATATAAGTTCTACGAGTAGAGAATCTTCTCATTTTGACAAACTGTCTCAATTTCCGGAAGGGCAGGAGAAAAATAATGTAGAGAACCTTCTCCTTTTGACAAAATCGGTAAGTTGAACCAACTCAGAGAATCAACAATGGATACATATATATATATATATATGTCCTTAATTTCTATATATATATGTCCTTAATTTCTATGGTTTTTACAGTTTAATGCCTAGGTCCGTTCCTTCTTTTTTATATCTGGTACGAGTGAATCTAAGCTAGAGTTTTCTCATTTTTCTTTCTGTTTCTGGCGTTAAATTTTCATACGAAAGTTTTCTATGCAAATTGAGAGAAAAGAAGTGTGCAATGAGAATTCATTCTCATATATTCGGACGATTTTGAATCTTTTAAAACTTATGTTGTTTGTGTATTAGCATGGCTAACAATCATAACATATGCAACCAAATACGTTACCCGCATACATCATCATGCATCACTATTTATGCTTTTATTGCATATGAGGAGAGACCATTATCTATTATGTAGCTACCTTATTTTAGTATGGAAAGTGTATGGATTTGGTCTCGCAAAAAAGTTGAGTTAGCACTTGTCCATACTTGATCTCATACTATATTTGAGAGTAAAATCGGAGATCTAATTAGATTCATCATAGAGTAAATTTAGAGTTACTGTAAAGAGTATCGAACTGGCTTCATTTCTAATATTCTGGACCTCGAGATTTGATCCAGAGAAGGAAATATGATTTTGAAGTAAAATTGGCAGAATCTATTAAATTTATTTATCTTGATCAGTTTTATTTAAAAAATTATAATTAATTATTAAAAAGGTTTAAAATAAGTTAGATTAGTGCCATTTGATCCCTGACCCATTAAAAATTAAAGAAAAAATAGAACATTGTATCAAAAAACTAAGAATAAACTTAGAGGGAATGAATTTTGAGCCCATGGAACTATGGGAGTTGGTAAAAATCAAATAAATTTTAAAAATTACATAGGACATATTTAAGAGTATTTATCCGAATTTCTTTTTTTAAGTATACGTTAACTGAGTAAATTTTAGTAAGAAATTATCAAAACTAAAAATCAAATAAATTGTATCTCTTGTAAGTTACAAAAGAGAATGGTTTTTTGGCGGCCACAATTCCTTTTCCGGGGTAGCTAAAAGAGGAAAAAACCCTAAGGAGGCAGGCCCAGAAACAGAGGCGGACTGAAAGGCAGCAGAGCAGAGAGGAGCTCTGAGCAGAGAACGAGATCAACCGAGAGCGGGGAGAAGGGGATCCCCTTAGCGACGCAAACCGGAGCCAGGACAGACCGCTGCCTCTGTCCGTTCTCCGCCACCGGCTCGAACGACAGAACCCGGCCACTACCGCTGCCTGCTTCATCCCCAATCCCGTCCACCGCTTCCTCGTGCAGAGCCTATTCCTCCTGACCCGAGCCGACCACCATCAGTCCGGCCTCCACCGAGCATCATTCCCTCACCGATACCACACCGGTCACTGGCTCGACCCACCTCCGATCAAGTCACCAAAGCCTCACCATCCAATAGCTATCCCTGTCTCACAGAGCTCCTCCGAACCAGGGTCAAGCCCAAGCCACCTACTCCATTTCCTAGCCCGCGCGACCTCCGATCAAGCTTTCGAGGCTCGCTGATCTTCATCTCCAGCAGCCTCCAACCGACACCTGAGTCCACCCGCACCTTGCCGGAGTTCCATCCCGGCGACTCGAGCCCATCCAAGCCCGACCGTCGTCATTCCGACCCCATCTCTGAGCTGTTTTCATTGCACTGGTATTTCTCCAAGCAGCTGCGCCACAGTGAGAGCTCCCGATCCTAGGCCACCGAGTGGTTGAGCCATCTTCCCGTTCTATTCCGAAGCCACCTGCTGCCCTTAGCTCCTGCGAATATCTCGTTGGTAAGTTATGGTAATTCCTCGGGCACTGTTGCTCTGCTGTGAAGATGGGGATAGTGTCCTACAGCTGATCTATTCATGTGATTTGCCTTGTCTGAATGCTTTTGCTACCTGGCATTGTGCATTCTAGAATGTAGGCATCGGGGCTGTTGCTAAGATATTTTGCGTTTCATGCTTAGGCCACTATTGCGATAGCTTAACTTTGCTTTGCTTTATGGGGCTGTTTGATCATCTTCTTACTAACAGCCCCGATTGTTTGCTGCCCATCATTATCACTGTTGCTCTCGATGTTTGCTGTTTCTGGTCTGGCTTCTATCCTTTTGGTGTCAAGTCATGTTGTTGAGTTGGATTACTTATCCCCTAACTATTGCTGCCCTCTTGAATTGATGGGCTTGTTCCCTGATATAAAGGTTCATTGGTTTTAATGGTTTGAATCAATGTTTTACTGCTGCTAAGATGTTATTACTTGCTGTGGTCAGTATTTATCTGCTCTTTGGTGCTGTTTCACTGTGATCTTTGCTGCTGTAACGAAGGTTTTGTTGTTGTTTGAGAGCTTTAGCATATTGTAATTTACAGTATTGAGTTGATAGAGGGCTGGAATGAGTTTTTGCTTGCTGTATTGGGCTGCTTGAAAGTAAGTAATAGGCTGTTTGCTAGTACTTTTCTGCTGTAATGGGCCGAGGCTGGCTTTACTAATCTGTTACAGAGTTGTAGACTGCATAATGTTGTTTCATTGGGTAGTTAAAAGGCTATAAAATGCTGTTATGTGCTGTTATAGGCTGATAGAAGTCAATCTAAGGTGTTTGCAGCTGTATTTGGACTGTGTCAGGTCATGGGAGAGCTGTAGTTCAATTCTTTAGTCTCCAGGAGCCGGAAGAAATTTTACGGAACTAAGAGAAATGCATTTAGATGTTTAGGTTCCAAGAATAGTGCGTTTGAAACCCCCAGAACTGAGTAGAAGATATGTGAGCTTGGGTAGAACTAAGGGGACCCCTAAGCAGAAACCTGAGATCAGAGACGAACATGTAGGCAGTTTGATAGGCTCGAGGTCCTTAGTAGGATCTAAATGAGTTGCAGGGAGCTAACAATAGTGGTCTTGGGAGTGTTAAAATGAGCTTAAAGAGTTAGTGGGGAGCGTAGGGGTTTAGATTCATCTCCACCCCCGACCACATATGGTACTTTGAACCTCTTGGGTGCCTGTATATTTGCTCATGTCATATGAAGTGGATTTACTTGGATCTTGTGGACACAGGATAGAGCATTTTTTTTAAAATCTATGGATTGCATCATTTGATCCCTTTAAGACTCGTGGCACCTGAGCTTACACATGTATTTTGGTCTGTTTTCTGTGACAAGGATTGTTGATGTTTTCTATGAGTATTAAATTGGGAAAGGAGAGGCTGTAATCCTTTTCAAAGGTATTTTATTTGACAACTGAGCCTTACTCTTGCATGTTTGATATGTGGACATGATTTCAGGTTTGTTATGTTCTGTTAATGCTTGTCCTTGTAGTCCTTAGACGTCAAATAGTGATGCTGTGATTTGGTGGCATAGTCGACGAATTTTGATGCTAGGATTAGTTGTTGTCAAACTCGAGTTAAGGAAGAATAAGGCTTAGTTTATAGGAGTCAATTCATCCTAAAAGTCTTAGACGGATTAGATAAGCTCGGTTAGGTTGGTTCTAAGATAGATTAGTTAACTAGACTTAGGTCGAGTTAAATAAGATGGAAGATTCACGAGACTAAATGGAAGTGAATGATTTCTTTAAACATAAAAGAGTCTATGGGAGGAATTTAAAGCTCCTATGGAGCCGGAGAGTCATTAGGATCAACTCTTTATTTCATTCGTGTATCGGTTGAGGTTAGTTCAGCTTTACTTCGAGAGATTCGTATGGACTTGTGCCCTATCTGTGTCTTGGTTGGGTCATTTATCCTTTTCTTGAGCTTGGACCTGATGGTGGTGGAATCATGTTATGCGCTTGCTCGACAAGTCGGGTCTTAAGTGTTTAGTTTTATGTGCTATGCATATTAGCCCTCATTTCAAAGATTTTGAACTTTTGGTCCTTCATCTCTTGCACTTTGCATTTTAGCCATTTACATAAAGACATTTTTCTTATTAATTACTTGTTTTAGGCACTTTTTATTTTAGTCCATTATATGGTGAGGTTGGGAATTTCATTGTATTTAGGCGAACAATTGTAATGGGCCAGTAGAGTGAGAGAGAAATGATGAATGCTTGTAATAATCATAGTAGAACCCTTTATTTTTCTGCACTTAGATTAGGGTGGGTAGTGACATGCTAGGGCATGTACCTTGATTATTGATTTTGATATTGGACTATTGATCCGAACTTCGATTAAGGTAACAATTGGGTGTACTAAAAGGTGCAAGCAAGCAAACAGCCTAGATTAGGGATGGGTATGGATTAACGTAACAAAACCTCCGAATCTAAAGTCTAATTCAAGACTGATAAATAAGAACCTAAGTGGTTAGTATATTGTTCCCTTAGGTAAATAATAGGTTTCTAATCTCCTTTAGGACTTGTCCTTAAACGGTTAGTGGCGACTCCGAATCCAAACATGATCAAAGTCCCAATGCCAACTAGGTCAGAAATTTCTAGGTCTGACATATTGCATCGGTTTGATGTTGTGAGAAGGCACCCTTCTTTGAGCTCTGATATTCAAATCTCAAATCTCTCGTACAGACGGACAGAGAGTGCTATAGAAATGGCAGGCGTTGATGACTTCGTCGAAGCTGACAATGCTGAGGCCATTGTCGCCCGAATTGAGCACAAATCTCGCAAAATCGAAAGCTTACTCAAACAGTTGGTTAACCCATCTATCTTGATTTGCTATGCTGCTGTAGATTGTGGCAATATGAGTGATGTATTTGCTGGAAACAATGGACCAGGGGTAAACCTGTTGAGGCTTTGAAGACTGCGCTTGAGGGATCACCTCCAAATACTCGAGACGAGCGGTGCAAGGTTCGTTTCTCTCTTTCTTGCTTTGTCCGGTGAAGGTTGCTTTAAAATTTCCTAATTTCATGAAAATGAAGAATTTTTGGAGTGACCGCAATGTCTTCTAAATTTCTCAGTCAGCGAACTGGATAGTGGTGCATAGGGCAATAATGGCGATAAGGGATTTGGACGCTCTATTCTCTTCTTTGGATCCAGAGTACTATGACATCCTCATGAAGTGAGTGCCTCTTGAATCTTGATTACACCATTGAAGTATTGCCTTATTTGTGATAATCTTGTAGTTCCACAATAAAAGTTTTAATTGTATGAACCCTTTAACTCCGAGCTTGAATAGATTACATTGGCTTGCTCAACTGTCAGAATGCAATATCAAGCCTTATTATAGAACAAGTGTAATTACTTTGAGGCATTGATTAGGCGGCTACTGTTATTATGACAATACGACATTCATAACTTATGAAGTATCATTGGTGAATTCGGTTGTCAATACAGTCTAAATATGTTGGGCAAACTCCTTCTGAATGATTGAATTGATCTGCGTTATAATATACTGTAAAACTAGAATAGCCTGTTGGCACTGTTTTGGATCACGCGTTATTGTTTGTGCACTGTGCAGGCTTTATCAGTGTGAATGTGTCTTTGCTATGAGAGTGTGGTTGGGTTGGCAAGTTAATAGTGGGATGACCACTTCTCGTTTTTCACTTCATTTGTGCCTAAACAATCACCACTTCAGTCATGTAATTGAAATACTCTTTACCATTGTTTACTTAGTGCTTAACATATGTAGATTCCGGTCATTCAGTAAAAGGTTTGACTATGCATTAAAAACACCTTATAGCAGCCTTTTTAACTGAGTTATTGCAAGGATTCTTTCTTGCATTTTTATGGTTTCTGAAACAAATGACCGGGTATTCTGCAACGTCTCTATATCACATCACATATGTGCATGATGAGAATTTGTTGCTGTAAATGCAATAGGATGCTTAACAGATTATGTACCTCTGACTTCTTGAAGTTAAGATGCAGATATGTTGCTGCAAGTGCTGTCAATTATACACAAGAAGTTGCTTAATTTTGATGGTACCATACCTGCCAAATAAAATCGCATACGGATAGTTATCTGTACAAACACTCTAATCTAAACAATTTAACCTATGATTGAAAGCTGTCATGGTCTGTATCTGTGGTAGGCTGTTGATTTCTTGCTCCTTTCTGAGACAATGTTGCGTATTTTCTAGCTATCAAAATATCTGGAATTAATATATACCGTCTGGTATAGTCTATATAGTGGCAAAAAATGTTGCGATATTTTACTATTTTGAGGAATCAGAGTGATGTCTGAACTTTAGACCAAGGTCTAAACATAAGAAAGAACAGTAGTTCCAGTGTTTAGGAACCTTGACTCGTCACCGCTATTGTCTACCGTGTTGGCTGCCCGACATATTGAAATCTGCTATTCGTTAGCTGTGTTTGTCAAACAGCAGATTCTCTTGATCTTTTTACCAGGTACCTGTACAGAGGCTTGTCGACTGGGGATCGCCCTACATGTGACCAGTGCCTCCGCATTCACGAGAGACTTACAGAGAGGGCCGGCCTTGGATGCATACTTCGCACCCTAGCGGACACTGTTAATACAGTTTGACGTGCGACACCATCTTACTTACGGAAAAAAGATGTCCTTCCCGGGGCAGTTCATCCTTCAGCCCGGTGCTTGTAAATTTACTTCCATCACGAGATTGTAGAACGTGTCATAGTTACCAACTCTGACTACGCTTTTTGAGGTTTTCTCTGTACTTCACCTTAACTTTGGCTTGGCTTGCATAACTTTGTCATCTGTGACATGGCAATTAACACTGTTTGGAATGAAGGATTAGGAGGGATTCGTAAAGGAGGGATTTGGCCGGATTGTCAAATCCCTTGTTTGGCAAATTATCTAGGAGGGATTTAGAGGTATTGTTTATCATTCCAATTCCTCTTAAAGTTCAATTTTATAGTTTCTCCAATTTGGAGAATTAACAGGGATAGAAAAATTTTATGACGAAAATATCCTCTATATTCTGATATGCGAAAAAGAAAATCTTACTATTCTATCTTAAATCTTTTCGAGCATTTGGTTATGAACATGACCTTACCCACCTTTCTTCGCCTAAAATGCTAAAAAAAAACAAAAACAAAAATAAATATTCATGAAACTCATAAATTTAGTTTTTGGTATAAACATTTTCTAGAACAAAATATTCGTATAAGAACCATAATGAATGTAAGTTAAAATTAACATCCTGATTCCAGGAAAAAGTTTAAGTAAAATTTGAAAAATTTTGATAATTTTTCTTTATACATCTCATAAAATATTTTTCTATATTGAGAAGGATAAAATGGTAAATTTAATTTCTTTTTTCTCTTCAAATTCTTCTTGCAGTAATGATTTCCAAACAAGAGATTTGAATGCATAGTTTATTTTCTTGATCCTTCCCCCTTTTCCCTTCAAATTCCTCAATCCAAACATAGTATAAGGCATTAATCAAAGTCCATTCCGTATTCAGTATTCCTGAATTCCCAAGCACAAAATCATTCCTAGTATGTGTAAGGGTTAATTACATTTTTTTTTAAAAAGGCATGTGGTTTGCTTTTCTTCCATCCAAAAAAGTCAAGTATTTAAAATTTTAAAAAATAATGTAATTTCATTTTATTACCAAATTAAGTCAAGTTTTTTAGGTTTGAAAAAATAAAATATGTAGTTTTATTTTATTTCTAAATAAAAGCAAACTCTTCAAATTTAAAAAATAAAAAATATATTTTTTATTCATTGACAAGGTAGATTAATGTATTAAAATATAAAAATGATGTGCTTGAACAACACATTCTACTTGATTTTTCTAATATTAGGTCAGATTAGTGTAATTTTTATTTAAAATTAACCTAGTAATTTTTGCTTAATTAATACTAATATTAGTTATGAGAAAATACTAAAAGAATTTTATATAAGAAACTAGATTAAATTTTAGAAAAAAATCTAAAATACTTTTATGCCACAGTAAAGGAAAAATTTATGAAGAAAATTAGTCACATAAACATTTAATTTTAGGTTAAATGAATTAGTCTAGAAGCTCTTTGTATATGATAGATTAAAGAAATGGAAATTCGATTACCAAAAAATAATAGTAAAACAAAAAAAATGATTTTAATTTTCAAATATTAAACATTTGGCTCAAATAAGAAAAAAAAGAAAATTACGTTTTTCAATTTTTAAAATTTAAAAAGTTTGGCTTAATTTAGAAATAAAATGAAATGATACGATCTTATTCTTCAAATTCAAATTGTTTGAATTTTTTTTTTTTTGAAAAATGAGCAAATCACATACTTCTTGTTTATGTAATTTACCCATGCATAATACGAAAAGCACTTCACAGTGTTTACTATCATATTTTTCAAGCCGTTACTAATGGTAAGACTATGAAACTACCGATGACTCGGTACTCGTCACCTCCCAGCTTTCCGGTGGCGGATGCCATCGGGATATACTCCCTAGTGTTTTTGCTGAAATTTATTTGAATACAAAAATTGTGCATTTGTCTGAACTACTTCATCCTAGTTGAGTGACTTTTACATGTGCCGCAGTGCTGGAATTCTAAATTTACTGAAGTACTTAGTAGTGGAGCATTATTATCGTCTTTTATTTGAGATAATTATAGTAAAAGTTCTCTCTGTACTTACTATTTTTTTTGTTATTTAGTCCTATATATTTGATAGAGACTAATTCTGTTATATAAAATAACTTTCGCTATACTTTAAGTCCGAATCATCACCGTTTTGCTCGTGTGGATTTTATGCCATTGACAACGAAATAGTAATGATTTGATCTGAAAGTACAATGATACCGATATAATATGACTGAACTACCATTTTCAAGTATATAGGACTTAATTTCTAAAAATTGTAAATATATAAGACTTCTAACATTTTTTTTCCTCTTTTTTTTTCATTTCATTTGACTATGAAACCTTTTAAAAGTGTTTCAAATTGACATAAAGTGTCAAATTCGAGCCTGTATCGTCATCGCTGGGAGAAAGTCTTCAGTAGAATGATTATACCACGTCAGCATGCTTATGTGGTATATCCGTTCAATAATAATTTACTATTTATATATTATTTTCAATTAGCATTTATCATTTCTGAGGCTTTTTTAATTATTTACTATTTATATATTATTTCTAATTAAAGTTCACTATTTATTTAAGATTTTTGTGTATTTTTATATTTTTTAAAGACTTTTTAAGATTTAATAATTACAATCGTATAATTATTAATTACATGTCAACTCGTGATTGGATAGATATATTACTATCAATTTAATACAGTATAACCGCTTCACCGAAATCTTACTCCGTTGGCGGAGGCTGCGGGATCTTATTGGCTTGATACTTTCTGTTTTTATTTGTCTGCGTACACTTGTGAGTTTCTTTGTGGCTGATCAAAAACAGACACATGCAAAGGGGAGAGAGATAGGGTGAGCTTTAGTTGGGTTTGGTAGCTGTCTGTAAAATTTCTTTATTTGAACCAGGAGTCTGAAATTATGTGATTTGCTCTTTTTTTTTAATATATAATCCTTCGTATTCAGACATTCAATTGTTCTTATTAATACCTGTACCAGGAGTCAGTCTATTAAGGAGATAGAACTCATCTAATATCAATTTTCTTGATTTATAAAATTTAAATCTAAAATCTTATTTACGAGAAAGAGATGCTTTACCATCTTAATCAATCACTGTAGATACATTGCTTCTTTGGTTTAGATTGGTTTTGCCTTTTCAGTATTAACCGGTGTGAACCCAAAAAGCAATCGCATCCTACTCGTTAGGGACATTATATATACATGGTGATCTGATATTCCATGGAGCGTGACCCCCTTTGGAAATCAATATTTGAGAGTATCTTTTAAGAAATAGGATGAAGTTCTTTCAGCTATATCAAATTTGGGAGTCATATATATATATATATATTACATTTCGCAGCTCAATGACTCACGCGAGCGAGAAAGTTTTCAGTGGAGCGGTCATATCACGTCAGTATCGCTTACGTGGTATACCCGTCCAATAAAAATTCACTATTTATATATTATTTTTAATTAGGGTTTACCATTTATTAGATTTTTTTAAATTTTTTACTATTTATATATTATTTCTAATTAGAATTCACCATTTATTTAAGATTTTTTAAATATATTTTTAAAAGATTTAATCATTACAATTGTATAATTATTTACTACATGTCAAGTCGCGATTGGACAGATATACCACGTAAGCGATGCTGACGTGTTATGACTGCTCCACTGAAGACTTTTTCCACACAAGCATGCTTAATTCCTCTAGCGCTTCCTAACCCGGTGCAGTCATGGTAACTTGTTCTAAGTCAAGCTGATCACCACAGGAGAGAAGGATGAATAGGCTCGATTACTTACGGTGTGTTTGGTAGCATATGATGGGATTCCAATTACGAATCAATTAAAGACCGAATCTCTATTGTGGTTTGGTTATTATTTGAATTTGTAATAAAAATTACTCATGGAGTCTCTATCACATATCTGCAAGTCATATGAATTACATATGATCGTACATTTTATTACAGTTCTTAATGGGACCGAGGGGTCGATTACAAAATAATTCACCTTCACTTTTTAAAATTCAAATTTGTCCAATAATTTTTTAATATCAATTTCGTGCTTAACATAGATTAAAATTTCTTTACTCCATTTACCATATATAAAATTTTCAATTTCCTTTTTATAAATTCTTAAAGTTTTATTACAAAAAAGTGTATAATTTTTTAATCAAATTTAAAGTAAATATTACAATTGTTTTGTCCCTTTTCATTCGTAATGGTAAAAGTAGGGTACGATTTTTTTTTAAAACGCTCAAATGCATTAGAAATAGCACTAAAAAATTTGAAATAGGTATTGAATATATTTTAAAAGGTCGATGAATGACCTGAATCGATCCGAAATGATCTGGAATTTTCAGGAACCGGCCCCTAAACTCTATCAAAACCTAAGACCATCCCAAAACACACAAAACACATCCAAAGCATAATTGAAAAATTCAAAATAAGGGCTAGATAGATTTTAGAAAGTTAATAAATGACTCCAAATCGATTTAAAACAATCTGGAATTTTTAAGAACCGACCTCTAGACTCTACCAATACCTAAGACCATCCCAAAACACACAAAATACATTGGAAATAAAGCTAAAAAATTCAAAATAGGGGCCGGACATATTTTAGAAAGTTAATCGAATCGATCCGAAACGATCAGGAATTTTTAAGAACCTATTTCTAGACTCTACCAACACCTAAGATCATTCTAAAGCACACAAAATACATAAAAAAGAATTAAAAAATGTGGAATAAAATAATTTTATATTTTTAATTTATATTTTTTATGTTATTTTATGTTTTACCGTTTAACTAAAAAACTAAATTAAAATTTTAAAAATTAGAAAGAGAGAGAGAGAATGAGAGAGAACAACGGGCACATTGTTCATCTTCTCTCCAAGCCCCCCATGATTTTACATCATGACTCGCTCTCTTTTGAACTTGTCTCCCTCTCCGATCCACTCTCTTTTGGTATCTATCTCTCTCTAATTTTTTAGTTCTGTTTCTAATGTATTTTGTGCATTTTAGATTGGTCTTAAGTTCTTGAAAATTCTGGACCGTTTGGGATTGATTCGGAGTCATTTATTGACTTTCTAAAATATATCCAATCTCTATTCCGAACTTTTCAGTTTTGTTTCCAATGTGTTGTTGTCTGTTTTAGGCTGGTCTTAAGTGTTGGAAGAGTCTAGAGGTTGGTTCTTGAAAATTCCGGATCGTTTTAGATCGATTTGAGGTCATTTATCGACTTTCTAAAATCTGTCCAACCCTTATTTTAAAATTTTTAGTTCTGTTTCTAAAGTGTTTTGTGTGTTTTAGGATGATCTTAGATTTTGGTAGAGTCGAGGGGTCAGTTCTTGAAAATTTCAAATCATTTCGGATCAATTCGGATCATTTATCGACTGTTTAAAATATGTCTAGCACTTATTTGAAATTTTTTTAGCTCTATTACTGTTGTATTTTGAGCTTTTTAAGATGGTCTGAGGTGTTAGTAGAGTCTAGGTGTTGGTCCTTAAAAATTTTTGATCGATTTGGGTCATTTTTTTGACCTTTTAAAATATGTCCACCCCATATTTGAAAAATTTCAATTCTGTTTCTGATATATTTTGTACTTTTTAGGATGTTCTTAAGTGTCGGTAAAATTTAGGTGTCAATCCTTGAAAATTTCATATTATTTCGGATCGATTTAGAATGTTTTGCAGATCTTTTTAAAATATATTCAGTCGTATTCCTAATTTTTCAGATCAATTCATTTTTTTTGTGTTTTAAAATGTATTTTTATTTTAAAAATTCTTATTTTATAATTTAAATTTATTTTGTGGTGTCACGTCAGTAAAATTATCACTTCAACGTTTACATTACATTACTACATTAGCTCAATTAACAGTGTTAGTAAAAATTTTATGATTTGTTGTACTAAAACATTACATTTTTTATCACGAAATTACAAAAAAAAATTTATATCTAAATATTATATTTATGAAAACTTTTGTACCTACGGTCTAATTTTTCCAATCTCGCAAGCGGTAACAAACCAAAATTGATAACAGAACAAAAAGACGGGGGCAAAACTGGTACAGCAGAAACAAACTATATCCCCAGAGGCCAAGAGACTTCCACTTCATCCTTTTCCCCTACATCAAAAAATTCTCTCCTCTTCTCCTCTTCTCCTCTCCTGCCCCGTCTTCTCCTCCTTGCTTGCCCCCATTTGAGAAACAGGGCTTCCTCTTTCCTTCACTCTCCTCAAATCTCTGCTCATCAATCTTCTTTATGTGAAAGGGGCGATCGGGGAGAAAGATCAGATAGCCCGCCATGGTCGATCGGTTCTGAATTGAGTGGACTGGACTGGAGAGACCCATCAGCCCCCCCATTACCGATGGTGTTCCCGACAACCTCAGAATCCGAGTCTCGTGCAACGTCCTGTCCCATGGCCTCAATCGCATCCGCCAAGTCTCAGCCCTTACACAACTTCTCCCTCACCGACCTCAAGTGGTCCCCCGCCCACCACCGTCTCCGCCGCCAGTCTGCCGATTCCGCTCAGCTGTCCCCCGCTGAGCATGACTCCGGTTCCTGCCGCCACCGGGCTCTCAACGATATGCCTCTAGTTTCAGCCGGAAATACTGTCGGGCCTTCCGACGAGAAGGAGAAGGGCGAGCTGGGGGTGGCGGTGAATGGAGGATCGTCGAAGATCCTGCTTCGGTTCCGCGCGAAGGAGAAGTCGGGCGACTCTCTCGCCGAGGCAGAGACTCCGCCGGCAGAAGGCAAAGCTCCAGCCACTACTGCAGAAACCAAGGAACTCACGTCGAAGGTGTGGAATCTGAGGCCAAGGAAGCCGATAAGTAATAAGTCAAGCCCAAGCCCGGTCATCGGGGGCGCGATGAGGAACGGTGGCGCCATGGGGCCGGAGATCAGGTCCTCGGAGGGTTCAGGCAGGGCTGAGGCAGCTTGGCTGAGGAGTGCGGCGCAGGCGGATGAGGGAGGCGCTGACGAGAGAGGCGTGAAGCTCTCCATCCCGCTGACGAAGGAGGAGATCGAGGCGGACTTCCTTGCCTTCACGGGGTCAAGGCCCGTGAGGAGGCCGAAGAAACGGCCGAGGATCGTCCAACGGGCGCTCGACTTCTGCTTCCCTGGGCTGTGGCTCGGCAACATCACGGCCGACACGTACAAGGTTGTCGAGAATCCTCCGAAGGTACGATCTTCGCCTGCTACAGTGACCAATTTCAGATTCTATTAACTGTTCGACGCCCAACCCCTCAGCAGGATTCTAAATTCTGCAGCAAGAACACCGGTTTCCTTGTCGAAAAGATTCCTCTGAAAAATGGATGATCGATACGATCCTTCGTCTTTCATGGGCTCTGTATACTTCCTTTAAACTACTCTGAATCGACGTTTGAGAGGAGCCAACCACCACCATAGAGATTGACCAAGTCAAGATTAAAGACATCGAAAGATTCTCCTCCTCCCGAGATTAAATAATCTTAAAATGTTCTTCCGCAAACGGACAGCAATAGTAGCGACAGAAAATCGTTGGGTGGGGGAAAACCTGGGATTTCTAGTTGGATTAAGCTCTGATGCTCGGAAGAAATCGTTCTTTTGGTGATTTTCTGGTGTTTTAATAAAAAGATTATCTTCCCCCACCATTTGCCCAGTTCTTTTCTGATGAAACAGGAGTAGAAACATTAGGTTGCCCCAGTGTTCCCTCGTTAGTTTCCCAAATGCATAATTTTAGGATCGATTTTGATCGGCGAAAATTTTTTTAGAGATTTCAGTCCGATTTTAAATTAGTCTTGAGGTATACTCCAGCTCATCTGGATACTACGTGGTGAAAAAGAGAGAGAGAGAAACAGCGGACTAGGATTCGAGATACACAGGCATAACCTGCACGGGTTTTTTCACTCGTGCGCTCGAAGATCTAATAAATGATCGATTCAAAGACAATGAAAACATTTGCTTGCTTGCAGGGTTAGATAGATCAAGCCTTTCCGGTGAATGAATTCCGTCTTAGGGATCTTCAAACCATATGCTGAACCCTTCATGGAGGATGAGAGGAGAGGAAGCCGAGGAATCTGCCTGCGAAATAGTGAAGAGGTATCGCGAATGTACAGAGATGAGAGATCTGATTAGACAGACGTCGATCGTTCTCTTATGGGGTTCTCAGAGCTCCTCCATTATTATGTTTCTCTTCTCATTTCCTTTTCTTTTATCATTTTCTGCCTAATTTCACAGGGTTGAGATCTGTAGCCATTAAAGTCGGGCTTATTTCTGCATTTAGTCGCTGTCTCGCTCCCTGTCTCTTTCTAATTTTCTTGAGAGTGACGGTGCATATGGCGATATAAATTAATCACATTAAATCATTTTAAATTTATTTATAAAATCTTAAAATAAAAAAAGTACCCTAAAAATAATTAAATTTTTTTATACTATTATATCTAAATATTTAAGAAGTTTGATATCTTTTTTTATTTTTCCTATTTCTACTTAATTTAATTTATATATATTAAAATTTATAACATATATTTGATTTCCATATTAAAGAAAAAATAATAATTTCAATCGTGTTTCTCACGCTCCCTATTCACGACCTTAAGAATAAAAATATTTTATTAACTATTTAAATTTTCTCACCTCACTCCATATCATTTATATCTACAATTTTAACCGTAAAATCTTTCACATAATTGTAAAATTGAAAAGATAAAATTGGCATAATATACTAATACAAACTGTGAATATTTTTGTAAGTTAACGAATTTTAAATAAATTAAATTTTAATAAATTATGAATAAATAATATAATTATACAGTCTCATTATAATATTTCACATTTATTTATTTTCATTTTCTTTCCGTACATAATCCGGATTCGTGTCTAACATTAATTTATAATATCACGATAATATTGGCATGTAATAATAATAATAATATACTTATTAAGTACAAGACTTTCTCCATTTTCTGGGAAAAAAATTGATGCCGCGACATTTATTTACCCTTTTGTTATACGATATTAATCGAGAAATTGATAAATAATTCATCCCAGCGTTTGGTTTGATTATAGCCAAATTGTAACGCGAAAAAGTTTTACGGGATATCCTGAATTTTCTAAGAATGTGTGCGATAATCTAGCGTTATTGTGTTTGGTTTGCGGTCGAGATTTTTGTTAATGCTAACAATAGTGCTCATTATTTTGTTTTGTTGCATAAAGAAAAATTTGATTAGAAAAAGATGTAATTTAACGAAGGAAAAATGTCGCAGAAATACACCAACTTTACCTGTTTTGTCAACTTTACCATGAATTTTTTCTTTTGATCTCGAAGGACATGAACTTTTGATTTTTTTTGCCACATCTACCGTATCGTCAAATTTCCATTAGTATTGATGACGGAAGTTATAAACGGCCGTTGAAATTGGTGAATTGACAAATTTGCCCCTCTCAAAACTAAAGATATATGAGCATTTAGTAGAAGTACTTTTCATGATTTTTGACTTTTACCACGAACTTTCGCTTTTGGTTACAATTGTTAGAAATTGGCAAATTTGTCCCTTAACTGCAAATAATATTCCTTCATCATGTTATAGTGTAAAAATTCTTAATGAAATCGGAATTTATAAAAAAAAAATTCCTTGTATGCAAGTTTAAAGAGTTGCTTCAATGATTGGTAGAGATAGGAAATTCTTGGTGACAATAATAAGATTTTACGAATCAATATGTTCTGTGCATTATGATTTTGAAATTAGTGTTTCAATTTGAAACTCTTTCTAATTTGCAAATGAAAATTGAAAATCTAACAAATAATCCAACTTGCCCCAAGAAATGAAATTTTTGAGCCATAAAAATTTTGAAAGATTTTTAAGATGTTAAAAATTTTGCATACAATATGATAATTTTTTTACATAATCCCGATCGTTCTCAAGCTCTACTGGTTTTTCGGGTCCATGTCTGAGTTTATTGATCAAATTTTTTCAACACCTTAAAAATCGTCCAAATTTATATAGGCTCCAATAGTCACGTTTTTCGAGCTAGGTGGGATTGATTATTCAAGTTTTTGAATTTTTATTTACACATCTGTAAGGGCATTAAGATATTTCACTTGAGGGTAATGAATGAATAATAGTTCACATGAGGGGTAAATTTATCAATTTTAACCATTCTTATCAAATGTGAAAATTTATGGTAGAATTGGGAAATCGCAATAAATTTGTGTATTAAATGAACATATATCTTCAATTTCGAGAGGGGCAAATTTATCAATTCACAAATTTTAAAAGCCGATTGTAACTTCCATCAACAATATTAATGAAAATTCGACGATATGGTAGATGTGGTAAAAAAAATCAAAAGTTCATGCCATTCGAGATCAAAAGTAAGAGTTTGTGGTAAAATTGGCAAAATAGGTAGAGTTCGTGTATTTCTCAGTCATTTGCCCTTTAATAAATTACTTAAGATTTTTAATCATAAGTAAGAAAAAATTAACGTTTTACGTCAGTGAAAACCATTACTTTTGACGAAATTTGTAACACAATGCCAAAGGAGACAATATCCCATATCCCATAGTTTGTGATTTCCTAATTCACGCGAAAAAGTATACATTAAAAGCGAAATTCAGATAATGTACAGGTTGAATTAGATTATTTATTCGTTTTTATATATACAACCTAGGAGGATAGAGGAGTGGTAATCTTTTCGGTTATGATGGCTGATCCGGTGCCCGAGCTTTGAAGAAAAGGATAAAGTTTTCAGAGCATCATCCAACATATCGCGCGATGATACTGATGTGATATATCATATCAATTAGGATTCACCTTTTATTAAGATTTTTTAATATTTAATAGGGTGTTTTTAAACTTTGATAATTATAACTTTAATTTTATGTGAAATCTAATTGGTCAAATATACGATGTTATTATTGCCACGTGATATATCCGATGAACAAACAGATTTCCTCAAGAAAAGCGTCTTGGATGGATGCATGGATTTAGGAGGAGGGTTTGAAAAAGAGGAGAAAGTCTTGTATATGATGAAAATACAACATCGACCTTTATTTGGTGGTGTTGTAAGTAAATAGGAGTTAATTATATTAGTAAATTCATGAGAGCAAATTTAGGTAAGAAGATATAAATTTAAACCTTTTTCAAAAATAATAATTCTTAAAAACCTAAATAAAACCCTAGAAAAATTCTAGGAAACATGAGTTTTTTTTTAATGGTTTTTAAGTGTTTCTTAGGCCTTTTAAAGTTTTATTAGGGTTTTTAGAATTCTTACTTATGAAATAAATGAATATTTCGTTACTTAAATTCTCTCTCTTAAATATGAGGATGAGGTTAATCCATATTAGCAGTTGTGACATGATATCTCTTGACGGATAAACCCTCTTCAAACAAAGAGAATTTGAATCCGAGGTGTTATTATATCAAGCACTTCCATTTTTGAGTTAGAAGAATCTAGGATCTGATATTTTAATTTAATGATTTATAATTAATGATCTGAATGAAAAAGCAATTTAATAACTTATTATCATTTTCCCATTTAATTATTCAACCGGTGAATCATAGAACATTTCTCTTAGTTGAGAAACCTTTCACTTGTAGTTAAAAAGGAAAACGTTTTTTATAGCGAAAAGATTTTTCTTCCCAGATTCATGGCATCTCATAAACTCATGAATTCAGGTTAGTTTGTAAGAAAAACATAACTTCAATTTTGTGAATTTTTTGCATAAGTCATATGCATGTCCTGTCCACTCGAACTAATATCTAAAGGTTCAGAATAGAGAGAGAAAAAGTCGCTTTTACCAATATGAGACACAACTATTAACTGATTTCACAAATATTTTGACATCCTCCATCCACTGATTTTTTTTTCCGTGTCTTGACTAAGCTGCATTCTCGAAAATATTACGAGACCCTTCCATGAGTTGGCGGCTGCAAATATGTTTTTTTTTTTTTTTATTCCGCGTGTCGGTATCAACAGACCTTTGTGTCATCCGATTTTCTTTTCCGTGACGTGCGACCTCTAAGTCCACAGATAAATACTGATGGTCGGCCTTCTCTAGGAAATTAAGGAAACACAAGTTTTGAAAAATTAATATCCACGAACCTCGCTGTACTTTGAATTTTCCCCCTCGTTCAAGTTTGGTTGAAAACATGTCAGATAAAAAAAAAGGTTCCGTGTAGTAATTTTGTCAATCTTAAATTGAAATTAAGAAATTCTAAATTCAAATCTCATCGGTATGACTTTTTACACTATTTTGTACCCCTCCTCCTTGTACTTTTAACGATGATCACAGGGGCATAACTTAGTATCTTGAGCAGTTAATGGTCAGAACATGGGCATTAGCTATTTTATTTTATTTAACTGGGGTGCAAAATGTACATGCATATTGTTTTACCTAAAATATGCATATTAAAAAAGAAAAAAATATCAATTCATAACTTATAAAGAGCTGGTCCCCTAAAATTTTTAAACGATAATTTCTTAAATCGAAAAGATTTTTTTTACCATTGATTTCTAAAAATTTCATGAAATTTGCCTAATCCAATTCAAGTGGAATAAACTTATTAAAGGGTAAAATTTTCACAATTTTAATTTTTCTTCACACTTTGATTGAACCTCATACCTTACATGCCAAAGGGGATTATTTCTTACACAAATTTCCTTTCAGTCTATTCAAGCATGGATGTATGGAGGGTGCATGATCGTCTCTCGAACTTAGAAAAACTTCTGAACTCTTCAATAAAATTTACTGATTAAGCACGTATACATGGACTAAGTTGAATTTATGGCTTATAGGTTTTTATAGGTTCGAGAAAAATAAAACTCATTGATGCAAACATAAATTACTAATTATTTTTACTGAATTAACTTATATTATCTCCTAAAATCCGTTCTCTCAACTCTTTTTTTTAATTAAGCCCCTTAATTGAGTCTTCCATATTCATACTTGGTTGTGTTAGCTACTCGTGTTCCATGTTCATTGCCTCGGGGTTTTAGCTTATCTATTGCTTCATGAATCTCATCTCTAATTTGAATTAGGGCTCTTTACATTCAAGTGCATTGATCATGTGCTGTTTCTTCAGTCTTCACTCTGGCAAGTTATGGCTTTGAGGTGAATGACAGAGAGGGAGACTCTTGCGGGCTCAATATATGTTTGTCTAGCTAGAGCTGCTGGACCTTTGCTTAGCAGGTGATGCCGTTTAGCGACCTTTCATGTTTTTACCATTTTTATTTCAAACTTTTGTTTTTCGTCATTCATATTGTCAATCTTTTCAAGTTTTTACTATTATAGTCCTACTGCTAGTTTTTCCATAAAAAGTATTTTAATCAAAATTAATTTGCTAATATAAACATTTTGTAAAAAATTAAAAATATCAGAAAAATCAAAGGAAATTAGGAGCATGGTATATTAAGAAAGTGTTCATTAACAATAATTGTTCCCTTTAAAATTAGGACTTAATTTTCTTTAGAATGATTAAGAATCTTATAGTGATAGTAAACATCAATCAATTCTCATTCAAGAATGAGTCCCAATTTTGGAGGGAGATGTAGCCATCAACGATATTCTACCAATCTTTTACTTTTTCATTTGCTCTTTCCTTATTTTCATTAAATTTTGAAAATATTTTTTTAAATTATTTTTGTATATAATATACTTATTTATGGAAAAAGTAACGATAAGATTAAAGTAATAACAACTCAAAAAATTGATGATATAAATGATAAAAATAAAATTTTGAATGAAAATAATAAAAGTGCCAATAGTTAAGGACCAAAGGAGCGTAAATATTTGTTGAACAGTTTCCTACAACGAGGATCGAACTCGGAACCTGTAGGTTATGAATCGGGGTCAGAGTCAGTGTCACTGTGGATTTAAACTGTGGAAAAGTAATCCACAAACATATCATTCAACATTGATCTATTCCGACTGGTCGTTCCTTTTTTTTGGCCCGTCCTGCAGAGTCTTCTTGCTACTCTTTTCTATTCAATTGAATTTTGGCACTCATTTCTCATTCTTTAAATGGAATAACATTTATTATTGGTACTTTAGATTTTGGGGTCTGTTACAAAATTTCGAAATGGTTCCCCTTGATGCTGGGGTGATTACCCCTATATATACATATTATAGATCTATAACTATCATAGTAACTGCTTCGACTTTAGTAACCTCCTGTAGCTTGGTAACCACCTTAGCAACTATTCTCGCCTACGACGATTTTGAACTTTAAAGGCCAGCAAGCCTTCCATGGCCTGTTGACACCACCTCGTTTGCTTCTAGGCTTCATGGCTTTGGGCTGCCTCATATTGCTTCTGTAATATTGCAACTTCTCAAAAGCCATCGCGATCTTCCTTCTTCTCGGGTGTGCACTAAGGAGTGCTAGATGAGGAGTCACATTGTTGCATTTGGGACTTAGATTTTAACTCACTTTGCAGCCTTTGATTGACTTTTGTGACCTTATTTGCTTCATAACCTTTAGTTGGCAACATTGTAGTGGTAGTTGCAAGTTGCAAAGTTGATGTCATTACTTGAAAATGTATTTCGTTGATATATGAAACTCTTACCCCCATTCTCATAATCTTAGAGATCGTAGGAGTTTGCCTGAATTTTTAGGAAACTGCAAACTGCTTATTGTATTATTGCTACCCAATGAATGATCACATTTCTGTTTGTGTCTTAGTGCACATGGAAATGCTACTAGTTGAAGATCCGCCCTTAACCTTTGCCAAAGACTTTATTACGATGTAATGGCCTTTAAGTCCAATTTTTAACTCACTTTACATTCGGTAAGCTTGCTTAGCTGACTTCAGTAATTTATATCTTTGTTTATAGATGTCCCATCAACGTAGGGTCCTTTACCCTTTTGTAAAGTCTTGGCTTTTAATTAACACTCGTATATTTCAATTGGCTTTCACAACTCATAACTTTTAACAGGTCTTTGGGGCTTGTACCTGTCAATTGACTTTCATAGCATACAATCTTAGCCTTTAGCGGCATTCGTGGCTTGCATCCTTCAACTGGCCTTTGTGGCTTCTAACCTTTAGCTGCTTTCAATAGCCATTGTGACCTTAGTTAATTAGCCTTTAATTGGCTTTGAACCTCTATAATTTTTAATCAATACTTTGTTGCATAGATCTTTGCAAATGACTTCACAATACATGAGAGTTGACTTTACCATCTACGAGAGTTTTCTTTCTTGAGTTTTTCCTCCTATCTTTTGAAGGTCAAGTGTGGTTGTAGAACACTTGCCCTCCACTATTAGAGTGCGTATGGACTGTGAGAGTATATCGTTGTATGTAGCGTCTTTGAAGGTGAAGAGATTACAACGCTGAGGACTCAACTGTCAGAGGTTAAAGAGAAGAAGAAGTCCTAGAAGCAGAAGTGGAGCTCATGCATGGAATGTAGCAAAGTCCTGGATTTGTAGCTGCAAGCTGAGAAGATAGAAGTCAAAGACTTGAAGACTCGCCTAAAGGTTGCTGAGAGGGACCTGTTGAAGGTGAAGACTAGCTGGGAGCGACAGCTAAAAGAGGTGCTCATCTGGGATAAGGAGGATCTGTGCTAGAAAGAGCGAGAGGCTAATGCCGTCCTCTCAAACGCAAGAACAAAAGTGGTGGTTGAGTTCTAGTTTTCGGAGGAGTTTCATCAGTGTCTCACCACTCAGAGTCAGGACGCAATGATAACCATGTTGTCCAAGATTCGAGCTGAGATTCAAAACTTGTCCCTTAGCTTTCCCATATATCAACTTGAAGGTCTTGAGCTGCTACACCTCTAGGAGGCTGTGGAGTTGATGACTGCTCTTGCCGATGCTCCAATTCTTCCTCCCACTCCTAGTGATGCTATTGCAAAGCCTGCAATGGAAGAGGCAAATTCCTAGCCGGTTGTGGCGTCGTCCTTGTTATGCTCTCCATCAGATTATGACAAAGAGGTATCATCATCCCGATTATCTTACTATCATGGTGCTGGACTTTTAGTGGTTTCGTAGTTGTCTTTATCGTTTTGCTATTTTTGTCCGTTGATGTTGTCGTGTTGTTGACTGTGCTGTGTAACCTTGAAGTCTAGGCTTTATGTAAAATGGCTTGGGTCAGTATGATTAGATAGTGAATTTTTGTTTTAAAAAAAAAGGCTTTGGTATGTGTAACTCCAAGATAGCTGATTTTTGAAATGACCGACTTGGCTACGATGTGCCCCTCCACTCTCGTGGATCTGGGGTTTATGGGAGCAGCCAGGAGAGTATGTGTGCTAGCAGTGTAGTAGTGGCTAGTGATGTCCTGGAGAGTATGTATTGTAGGGAACAAGTCGATGAGGAGTGTGGCATGACTATGAGCTCGAGCGGGTGTGACCGTTGTAAAGTAGCCCTATCGATGTTGTGTGCGGCATAGCTACGGGAGCATGGCTCGCTTGTGGAGTGTGTGACTGTGCTTATGGAAGCGTCCTTATATGGAAATAACCTCGTGGAGATGCATCTTTGTTGTGGGTGCTTGCTACCGTCGGGCTGGTGATTGGGGGTGGCTAGGTGGGAATGCATCTTTCTAGTATGTGTGGGATACCGCCACCAAGCTGATGGGCATTTAACACTCCATAATCAAGGAATACAGTCGTGGAAAATGCCTACAGGGATGTGTCTCAGTATGGTGAGGGGTGCCATCGTCAAGCTTGGGTCAGATTTCTGTGGAGTGCTGATATAAAAACCACTGACAAAAAGATTCATATCAGACATCATCCTATAAGTCATAAGGTAACGATATTATAGAAAGCAAGAGCATGACATTAGTGGTAGATAGACATGTACCATGAGCAGAACAGAAATTCTAAGGTAGTAACACTGAGCAACTGGTGGAGAACGGCTAGGCGGGCCGTATATCATAATAACAATGAACACATTAATAATAAAAATTTTTTGCACCTTGGTGTTAATGGTACCTACCAGCACCTTGCCCTCTGTGCCTTGGAGGACATATGCGTTGGGATGCAACTCTTGCAACAATCTTTTATGGTCACACTCTTTAAATCGATGGCGTCGCAAAACATAGTCTCCGATTGTGAAATGCCTATGTTTGATCCTCTTTTGCAAACTCTGTGACTAATTCAATGGTTTCGTCATTTGTGACTGTGTTACCACTTTGGAGCAAGGTGTTTGTACTGCTTCTTGACAATCCTTGTACCTTGCTTAGTAGCAAAGGTGTAGTAAAGGCGTTAGTACGACTTTGTGATTGTCTTTGTGCCTTGCCTCATAACAAAGTACTTAGCGTAGTGAAGGTGTTAGTAGTGATTTATGGCGGTCTTTGTGTCTTGTCTCGTAGCAAAGGTCTTAGTACAACTTCATGGCAGTTTTTATGCCTCGCATCTTAGCAAAGGTCTTAGCGCTACTTCGTGGCGGTTTTTATGCCTTGCATCATAGCAGTGGTCTCAGCGCTGCTTTGTGGCGTTTGTTGTTCCTTGTATCATAGCCAAGAGTATAGTTTGCTCTAGACGGCTTAGAGAAGCAGTTGTACTTGACTTGTTTTGCCAGTACTAACTTTAGCTGATTGGCTGTTATTGTGCGCTCATGATTTGCCACTTCGCAGAAGTTTTCTTATGGAGTAGATCCTTGGTGGTGTTTTGCCCCTCTTATTTTATTTTTTAAAGATGATACCCTGCACTAAAGGTTTCACTTCTTGGCCCATAGGCTGACTTTTTTCTTCACGACTTGATGGCCACGCTTCATGGCATGTAAGCTGATTTGTCTCTTTGAGACCTTGAAAGTTGAACTTTGTGGTGTTTAGGCTAAATTTCCCTTGAGAAACCTTGAAGGTGTGCTTCATGGCGTGTAAATTGATTTTCCCCTCTGTGACTATGAAGGTTGCGCTTTATGGTGGCCAGCTGATTTTTTACTTTGCGACCCTGAAGCTTTGAGGTTCATGGCGGTTGATGGAAGAAGTTGATAAGTGTCTTCTTTGACATTTTTCTCTTTGTTTGACATGAAAGCTTAAGAATAGATATAAAGATATAAAATATTGAATTGTAACAATAGTGAAGATAATTCAAATAAGGAATTCTAGTATTTACTTTCTATAATTATATAAAAGATCATAATGGAAATTTTATAGCAAAAGATATTTTCCATGCATGGATTGAAATAAAGAGATGATCTAAATTAAAGCAAACCGTGAGTTTGAGGTGACTTTGATCAGTTCAGTAAACTTCAACCTTCGTCTTTCCCCACTTTGATTCTTCTACGGTAAGGAAGCATTACACCTTGCATTTTCTCTGTTTTAGTCAGTCTTTGACTTGAACGACTGTGATGAGGAATTGGTTGTACCATTGCCTCAAGGATTCATTTTCTCGGTATTCCATGACGAATGTCTTAACAGAGCCTTCTTCACTTGCCCAATAGATTTTGTTGTAGGATTATATGTGAAGAGGCTGGTCACGAAGCTTTTCTTAGTCAAAGTCTCGCCTGTGCTAGTTTGTGTTTTCTACACTTTGCTTGCTTGAGGTGTCACTTTCTCATCATGATTTTTGGCTTTATCAACCATTCCTTTATCTCTATGCTTCATTATCCTCTCGTACATATAATGAGCTCGCCAATTTATCAAATATTCTGTCGTCTTCTTACATCTTTTGAAAGTATTGCCAGAACCTCTATAGGTTGAGAATTGTCTGCATGAAAAAGTGTATCATTTGCACAAAAAACTATAACTTTTGCAAGAAAAAACTATAATTGTTACAAGAAAAACTACAGCATTTCCACAAAATATTACAACTTTGGCACGATCGTGCATCATTTACAGAAAAGTCTTGTCGAGATTGCTCCTCGTGGGCTACAATTGCCCTCTACGAGACGTTGTCGATCGTCCACTCCTTGTTCAAACCATCACACAACCCTTTTTCTGATTTCCCATAGACGGCGCCAAATGTTACAAAATTTCAGAATGGGGTCCCCCTGATGCTAGGGTGATTACCCCTTATATATAAATATTATAGTTTGGTAACCACTTGTAACCACCTCGCAATTGTTCTTGCCTATGACGATTTTGAACTTTAGAGACTAGCATACCTTCCTGGGCCTGTTGAGGCCTCCTCATATTGGTTCTAGGCTCTGGGGCTTTGAGTTGCCTCTAGGCTCCGGGCCTTTGGCCCATGGCCTAAATAGGGTCTTTCCTTATAATTATACTAGACACGGACTCCTACTTTGCATGGAAAGAAAATAAAAAAATAAATGTGAAATATCTAAATAAATTTATATAATTAGATCGTTTATTTATAACTTATTATAATTTAGTTCATTTAAAATTTATTAACTTACAGTAGTATTAACTGTGGAATTCTCAATTATCATTAATATACTAAGTCAATTTTACAATTTCAAATCATTTATTAAAAAAAGACAGATTTTTCTTGCTAAGATTCTAGATATGGAGTGAGATGGAAAAATCTGAACAGTTAACGAAATATTTTTACTATAAAGATCGTAGATATAGAGTAAGAGGAAAATGATTAAAATTATTTTTTCCCTTAATCTAGAAATCATTTGCATGTCATAAATTTTAAAATGCAAATTAGATGGAGGGCAATTATGAAAATGAAAAAAGAAACTAAATTTCACAAATTTTTATATATAATAGTACAGATACAGGCCCTTGCCGGGCTCCATGATAGTAGTTCATGCAATTTTTTAAATATAGTTGAAAATGAAAAATAGAAACTCATAAAATAAATAATTACAACCTCAATAGTTAACTCAAGTGAATAGAAAGCGCATACGATTCGTATGGAAATTCACGAAGTCAAATATTCGACTCCCCCTTGAGCATACAGCCGTTGGTGAGGCTGGCCATATGTATTTTGCATACGAACTTATATGAATTTATAAGTTTGTGAGGTATTCATAGGTTTGGAGAGAATAAATTTTCTTTATAAAAAAATTGAATAAGGAGAGCGATAGAACAGATGGAGCATGAGAAAAAGAATGTAACCTTGAATAGAAACAGAGCACAAGAAAAACTTGGGCAAGCAAGAAACATTCATAGAAAACCCTAGCAAAGTCATGAACCGTCAAGAATCCATCGTCTACTAAAAGGGGGATAATAAAGGGGCACTGAAATCACGTGATTTGTGAAAACCATTTTAGTTTTGACAATGACACATTTACATTAGAAATTCTTAGGTGAGCCTAACTTACTACATTATCTGTAAACTCCACCAATAAATATTTAACACGTTATTATTAAAAATCATATCACATTTTTATATTTATTAATAATATTTATATTTTAAACATGATTTAAAATATTTACTTACGTATTAAACATTTACCGTCTATGTTCACGTTATCAATTTATTAACTCGGTTCACGTAAGAATTTTGGCCCGTTACACACAAGAGTTCATTCCTGCCGCCGCCGCCGTGACTGGAGCTCCATTTGATCCTCTTGCAGCGCACCGGGAAGTAGTGCCGTCTCCGCTGGGTCAACAAGCTCCGCCCAAAACTGAAAAGGTAATCCATTTCCGCCGCCACTGCTTCCGCTTGGATCGATTCGATGTCGGTGAATTTTGGTTTATTTTATTTGTTTGTTTTTCCTTCGTGCGCAAGTGGGTGAAAGTTTGCTGAGGAGGAACAGAGGATAGTGATAGAGCTGCAGGCGCAGTTCGGGAACAAATGGGCGCGGATCGCGACTTACTTGCCTGGAAGGACCGACAACGTTGTGAAGAACTTCTGGAGCAACCGCCGGAAACAGCTTGCTCGGATTTTGCAGACATCGGCTGCTTCTTCTTCTTCTTCTTCTTCGCCGTCCTCTTCCCCCGAGACCTTCATCGTCCCTTTCCTGAACCCGGAATGCTTTATCTAAGGCGGTAAGAAATTAATTACTTCATCGAGTAAATGACAAGGATTTAGATTGCGGTCCTGGGTCGCGTAATAGTCACCTTATGATTATATTTAGTTTCGAGTCGTCGCGGCGTCATATGAGTTTTCGCGGGTGTCCAGCTGCCAATTTTTTCAAAACTTAGAAACCAATTAAATATAAATATATGATAATCATATGTAACGTCAATATTATTAGCACATCCAATACAAATGAATCTATAGTTTTATTCAATCATGATGCATTTAAATGCAACAAAAATATGAATACCAACGTAAATGAACGCTCGATTGAGTGACTAGAGCTTAATTTGCTTTCCTGAGTTGTATTGCAGATTGCAAAGCTAAGCTCTCCTAGGAAACAGCAATCATATACAAATCCTCAGCATCGCTTTGTAGCCAGCTCCGCGTTCCTCAAAACCGAACACTCGCTGGGATCGCAGATCGTGGACTCGCTCGAGGACGACCTGATCCGTGCTGGCACACGAGAATCCTTTCCTCCAATCTCCCTAGCACCCCAATCGGAAGCGACTTTCCCTCCCGGAGGCCATGGTTTTCTCGGATTACTCGAGGACTGCAACTTCTTTAATGCTTTCGAGCCCATTGACCGTCACCGGGACGGGAGAGGCTGATCGATTTCCGAAGGAACTTCCGTTCTCTGAGCTGCCGGGATATCTTAGGATCCGTAACTTGGACACATTCTTCGATGACTTTCCGATGCGCGTGCTCGACAATGCGGGGTCGCCTGCCAGCTCACCAATTGCCTTCCTTTTGTTTCACCTAATTAACTTCAAGATTCAGCGACTCGGAGAACTCTTGTTCGGGTTATATCTTAAATTCAATCCTAATGTATGTAATGATCATTTGGGTGTTTTCCTTTACCAAAGAGTTTTCGACCTCCACAACCTTGAATTAGTGTCCTAGACTCCTAGCACCTTTGATTCAACCTGCTCACGAGTATGCTAAACTGTCTCCGACAGAACTGATGGGTTCAAGCCCATAACGTGCCATACAACAAGTGGCCCAAAACGGGAGAAGGCCCGACCCAATCTCTCAATCCTAAAAATTATACTTGTATTATAAAAAAAGAAAGAAACGGTTTTTAGTGGGATCCCTATTCCATAACTAGCCTAACATTATCGTTGTCCGTGGGAACGAGCAACAAGCCATGTCTCTCGTCTTCCTCAAATTGAATGAGTGATGGAAAATAAATTTAATTTTTCAATAATACCCTTGCTAACTATTCCTCTATCTTCACTCTCACCTCATTTTTTTTTCTTTCTTTATTTGTGGGTCCCGCATATTTGATAGCGAAAGAAAAAAAAGAGTGCAAAATGGGTTTTTACGTGTCACCCCACATGCAATCTAACTTTCTATCCCCTTTTCTCCGCATTCTCTTTACCGAGAAAATACAGAGGCTGGGGAAAATTCTAAGGCACCGAAAAGTTTACAATACATTGGATTTTAAAACCTAAATGTTGTAAAGAGAAATGTAAAACGGTCATTTTACATGTAATCTTAAAAGATTACATTGAATGACGAGATTATGAATTAACCTCGTCGTCCACATAAAACGTCAATGAGAACTTAAGGTGACGGTGAAAAGGGAAATAAAATACAGAGTTCGGACCGGATGTGGAAAATTCAATTAAACGAAGGAAAAACTGAAAAAAGAGTTAAATGACAGATTTTGGGGAGTTATAAGATAATTCGATAAAAATGTAGATATAATTAACAAATTTTATTAAAGACTTCAGTGATTTCTCCGAGGTTTAGGGATGTGACCGACACCCCTCGCACCTCCTAAATCCACGCGCGGGCAGAATGAAACGCATCAATGAAAATATAAGCAGATACGTAGCGAGTTTCATAGATGAACATTTGCTCACATCAAACCCAACCAAATGTTCCAGCCTTCTATCCAAAAAGAATATGTGCTAGAATGATTGATTGTCGGGGAAGTTCTATTGTCCAATTAAAGAATCGGATCCTACCTCCTGTGGCCACCATCTCATCCTTCTTTTCTTCTCTTTCGGTTTTTCTCGGTCTGAATCACCGGTATCTAGAAGTCCAATGGATCTTGACTAATCCAGTTCGAACCGGAAAAATCCAGTACAAAATAAAATCTCTCTCGAGGTCAATTTTCTCCATTCACAAAACTCGAACCCGAGACATTATTTAAGGAGAATAGACGCCCGACCGCCTCAATTAACCTACTTTAGTTATTCTCTTTCAATTTTCATAGGACATATATATATATATATATATATTATTGCCAAGCACCACGTCAGCTCATTATAAGAGTGTAAACCATACATATCTACTGCATATGGTCGATTAGAAAGTCAAATAACTTTAAAAGTCACAATAGCGTGTACTATTCAGTTGATGCTATTTTGTAATTAATATTTTGAAATTGAGTGTGTACGATTGATCAATACATACACATATATACACACACATTTTGATATATATAGTTTCTTTCCGTCTCCATAGACCCCACAATTGAACATTCAAACAATAAAGTCTGGTCTAGAAGATTAAACACTCACGCTCCTTCTCCTTCAGCAAGTAACCATGGTGCGAGGCCACCGCGAACTCCCCGGCACTGAAGGAATCTTCATCGTTCGGGAGGATTTGTCGTCGAAGCTTGACGTATGCGCAATACTGTACTTTGCTTATTTTTGTTCCGTTCAAGAATGTCGAAACCGTAGCTCTCAGCCCTTCTCCTGTATCAGAGTAAAACAGTTGAAATCGATACATTTCTTATGTTCGGGGCATATACTTTTAAAAAACTTTTGAGATACTAAACTTGCTCGACCAAACATTGAAGATGAAGGTTCAATGCATAAAACCTCGAGATGAAAACGAATCGTAAACAAGCTTGAGATTCTATTAATTACCATGCGTGATGAGTAACAAATTCTCGAAAGGGTGCTTATCGGCGAGGGCACGAAGAACCCGTTCAAATCGAGCTCTTGCATCCTCATTCGTTTCTCCCCAGTTTGGCAACTGATTTCCAACATGAGCAAAGCGGCATCGACCATTTGTTAGGTAGTGCGGTCGCATCAATAACGAAGCACTGTAGTACTAAAGAAAATGGAAACGGTGCCGTTGCTACCTCACGATCCACTGGTTCATAGTCAGGATCCACGGTGCCGTTCGGTAATTTCAGCTTAATCTCCGAGAGGTTGAATCCCCAGTTCCCATCCTCTGATGGCGTTCTGATGGCCACACGGTTGAACATCTCACACAATCCAAACTCGACACAAGTCTACAAAAATTTCATATATAATATATATAAGATATGAGACAATTTTGCCCTTCAAAAAGATAATTTTGCAATGTGAGTTGGAAATTCACGGGATGGACTTATTCAATAACCACATGGAACCCAAGAAAGATCAACATAAATTATTTGTAGAAATTAAGATTGTCGAGATTGTTTACTCTATAAGTTAAACTTTATTATATAACGGTTTAATTTATTATATATTAATTATAGAATAATATTGACCGATACAATTATCATTGCCCTTAATTTGAGACTAGGAGGTCTGAGATTAAAATTTCACTTTTCTCGTATCCCTTTCTAAACTCATGTGTCTCATTTGTAACAAAAAATCATAATACTGACCTTGATCGGTGGTGGATTAATCGGTGTAACTGCCCCTGGGAGAGCATTGGCTTTCTCACCAACGGTAGAGAGAGCCGAGACAAGTTCAAAACCGGTCTCGACGCATCGCATGAATGGAGAGACAACGACCCGGTGGATCGGGAACCCGAGCTTGGTCCGGAGCTCCACGCCCATCTGGAAGGCCCGCTCACGCCCCGCTTTGAACAAGGGCGGGTCCCACGGCCTGGCGGCCTCGGAGAGCCAGGACTCGACGAAGTTGTCCATCCGCTCCCCATGCCGCATCACGATGACGTTCTGGCAGGCCATTGGATTGGGATTGGAAGTTCTGGTGAATTTGGTGGGGGATGGGGAAGAAGTTGGAAGGCTGTGTTTGGAAGCAGCAGAGGAACCCGGCAGGAAATGAGAAGGGATTCGCGAGAATGGGGAACGTGATACTTGCACACACTTATACACGCCCATACATGTATAGAGATCTTCCGTTTGCTTAACGAGAAAGGAAGGAATTGTCACCTTTATTTATAAGGCCATGCACGAATGTCTTCCTTTCTGCCCTTCTGACTCTTCTCCGGTGGCGTAGACGGTCGTCTTTTTAATTATCTTTTTTCCCGGTTGAAGTCGTTTTTTTTAAAATTATTTTAATAATATAGAAATTAATTGATGTGATTCATTACATTGTTCTTTTTAACTAAGATCTAGACTTTGAATATTGTAAATTAAGAAATTTTATAATTGAAAAAGTTTATCTATTAATAAGTTATTTGAAAATATATGTATTGAAAGATCCCAACCAAGAGGAGAAGACGTGTAGACGACCTCCAAGATGGGTCGTTTGGTCGGACTTTCCAAGCAAGTTCTCCCGCGATGGATGCACAATTTCCTGTTGGGTTCCTAACAATGTTCTGATAGGGATCAGTAAATGAGATTTATCTATATTGGGGAAATGAAGAATTCTCAATTCTGAGAAACGACAAACTCTTGTAATGGACACGGCACATGTTAGCGTTTGTTGAGAATTAAATTTCACATTGATCAGATTGAAGAGTAAATTTGGGTTTATAAGAGAATTATATGCCATCACCTATCGGTTTAAACTTTCGGGTGGAAATGGGCTTGTAACTCTTGTAGTAGGCTCGGGTAGAAATTTAATATGGTATCAGAGCGGATTGCTCCCAAAGCGGGTCTATCTTAAACTCACACCACGTTGGGCTCGAGTATGGAACTCTCAGTCGGTAGTTGAAAACGGGTGTTTAATGACATGTGTCAAATGTGAACACTTTGCCAAGTGATTCTGAGTAGAAATGGGTTCGAGACTATTGTAAACTCAGGTAAAAATTTAATAATGTTTAATTACGTGATGTTAAAATCCAATAAGATTTGCTTATTTTAAGTATTGATATGCATTATACCGGTTATACCGAGTTAGCTCTCCTGAGAAACATGTATATCTTAGGTGAGAGTGCTGACGTGACGTTATTAACCAATAAATTCAGTCATTTTAAAAATTTTTAATAAAATTCAAAAAATAAAAAAGCCGATAAAAATAATTGATGAATCCTATTAATTTGTACCACTATATCATCATTATTATGTGATTTTTTTTTTTTGGTTTCCCATCCGGTGTCCGGTACCCGAAGGCTGGCCGACTAATTCGGATTCGGGGTATTGTCGGGCGGTTTCCCGGGGACCCCTCCCAAGAAGGTCTGCTGCGTTCACAGGGGCTCGAACCCGACACCTCTGCTTAAGCGACACAAGCCCCTTCCACTTGCGTCAACCTTCGTTGGTCATTATTATGTGATAACTCTTTACATTCAAGACTTTGTCGTATTGACCACGTCGCGCGTAAACGGGGGAAGATTCCGAAGTCGCTCAGCAATTTTTCTTTCAAGAAATACCGTCTTATCTTCATACGAGGCTCCGGTCATGCTTTTTTATTGGTCTTTCTGCGAGTGGATGGTCCCCCCTCCCTTTCCTTTTCTTTACTCGTTTGTGTAAAATTTTCACTTGATGTTGCTTCCATTTTCTATCTAAAATTATAAGTTATTATATAGTAATAATTAATTTTCTTATAAATCATATTTTAACCTCTTAATTTTTCGATATGAGATTGTTCATCAGCACCATCTCTCATGTGACAAAGTGTTTACGCTTAACATGTGTCATGCTCTCAACAATTGATCTGGAACCAGACCTTTTTCCTCTGTACTAGGGCAATGCCAGAGGGAGACAACTAACCACAAAGTGGACCTTTTCTTCCATTCTTGAACTTACTGGTCACGAGTTCAACACGCGGACCTAACGAAGTATAAGCTCATATAATACCAAGTGATAAAGTGTTTACATTTAACATCTGCCTTAAAAATCCACCTCTCTTTATTATATAATTTTATTATATATTTTAAAAATAAATTTTATTTAATTTATGAGCACTTTTATCTTAATAAATTGAATAACAATAATTTTATTTTATTAAAATCAGATAAATATTAATTATTTTTACGTTTATTTAATCATATTATTAGAATATTTTATAATATTAAATATTTTCTATAAATTGGACTGACTTGCAGCTCGTTTACGGGGTCGTGGGACAGGTCAACCCATTCTAAGTGTAGGGGCGGTCAGAGTCTTCAAAAACTTGCCCCACCTTGACCCATTGCCATACGCATATATACTTGCCAGGATTGATCTGGACTAGGTCCTAGGAAATCATCACTTACGGCTCATGCACCCTTTTCATTCCGCACTTCCATATTTTATATAGTAGGTCCATCGACCCGCCCTATAACAAATGAAAGCGACCCATAATGAACGAAACTGGAGTGCATATTCCTTGCACTTGAATTGCTCCATCCTCGGATCCTGCCAAGCAAGCTGAATTCCTTTCTTGCGAAAAGTCAAGTCAGCCCCTATTGTTCTACCTGCAAACGCCTCTCAGAAGAAGGAAGGTCGAGTCTGTTAACACAAACCTAGGTTCCAGTTGGATCCGCTCTACTAAGATGCATTAATCTTCGAAGTGTGGATTTTCTCCGGACGTCCATATATCTATCGTGGACCGTATTAGTTGAATTAAATTTATCAGCAACTTTCTCGAGTAGCCCAGAGGTGGTCTGGTCCAGGTATAGAGGGACAATAATCGTCCGGTAACTACCCATTAAACCCGAGTTTCTATACAATGCGTATTCCCTATCCTTGGATAAAGCATTAATTGTATCGGATATATCACGTGGTGTATTGATATGACATTTCGTCTAGTTAGAGTTCGACATTTATTAAGGTTTTACTCTTTTTTTATATATATATTTTTATGGTTTTTTTGGATTTAAAAATTATAACCGTTTAAGCATTTATTTTATTTTAAATTCTGATTGGACGAATATATCACGTAACTATTATCACTTGATACATCCGATGGCATTGCTGCAGACCTTCTCCTGTCCTTGAGATTCTAAGTTCAAAATTCGCTTTTTCTAATTTTGTTCGTTACCTGCTCGATATCATCACGCCTAAGTTGGAATCAGTGCTATGCCTTTGCTTGGACAGGGCGCTCTATCCGTAAATCTCGTCCAATAATACGTTACTTGTTGGATTTAATTTGACAAATATAGTTGAACAGTGTATCAATTGACCAAGTATTAGAGATGGTAGTTTCGCCCCGACCTGAAAGACCTGACCCGTCTCAACCCGGTATAGTGCTGGTTCGACCCGCCTCGTGCGTGGGTTGGGTGGGTCCGGGTCTCTCTCTTAACCTACCCGTCCCGACCCACTTTGCAACCTAATGCTTATTATATTTTTATATATTTTAAAATTATCTATATATACTTATATCTTAATAAAGTGAAAAATAATCATTATATTTTCTTAAAATTATGCAACTTTCGTTATGTTAAATTTATTAATTATAATATTCTAAATATGTGAATTTACATCGTATTTTGAATTACACTTCTCATAATATTTATAAATGTTTTGTAATTCGGGAAGACCCAAATCGCCCCGTACGGGTTGGGGTATGGGTCGAGCCGTGAGTGGTGCGGGCGGATCCAACTCTTCAAATGCCCATCCCACCCGGGTAAGTCATCTAATTAAAATTAATAATTAGATTCAATAATAACTAATATGCAGAAATGAAAAGGTAGTTTCCAATTACATTATAGACGAAGATAAAAATTAATAAAATATCGGACATTGCATGCAATTCAGTGAATTATGATCCCTGAATTACACAATATCATACACGAAAGAAAGCAGCTTATCTTTGTACAAGAGTGTAAACCATACATATCAAGCCTCAACCGTTTCCAACTGTTTTAATCAAACAACCCAAACAATCAAACCAGGTCTTGAACACGGAGCACTCACGCGCCATCGTTTCCCAGCAAGTAACCATGGTGCGAGACCACACCGAATTCCCCGGCATTGTAGGAATTCTCGTCGTTCGGGGCCATTTGTCGTTGAAGCCTGACGTAGGCACAGTACTCTACTTTGCGTATTCTCGTACCGCTCAAGAATGTCGAGACTGTGGCTTTCAGTCCTTCTCCTGTATCAGAGTACACAACAATTTTAGAAATCGATACATTAATTTCTCATATTCGAGGCATATGCTTGTCATTTTTCGGTATTAAACTTATTTGAGTGAGCATTAATAAAGATGAAGGTTTATAACTTCCAACTAAGACCATGAAATTTAGACCACAAAATTTAGACGACCTGCCCGGTAGAAACATAAGCCCTATTTTCTGGTATGTCACAGTATGCCAGTACTGTTTGGTGGCACCATAAATTAATAGTTAATAGCTACATTAGTATATTTATACGAGAGAATTTAAAATTTAAAACATACATTCAAATTCTAATTTAAAGTTCTAAAAAAATCTTATAATTATTAAAATTAAAACTCAAAAAAAAAATCATGTGTTATGTAATGCTAGACATCCTTTTCCACTTCTTGCTAATTGATGTTAGATTTTTTTTCTTATAATTGCTTAGGTTTTTAAGGTTTTATTTATGTTTTTAATGGGCTTTTAACAGAGATCAAATTTTTATTTTATTTATCTGATTTCTCCCTCCTAAATTTACTTACAAGAAAAAATTATATTGGTTAACGACACCACTAATCGGTGCTGATGGGGTAGACCCGTGATATACTAAGACTTTCTCATATTCTTGACTCAAGTGATGCATAAATCAAGAATGGACCTTTATTTCCACTGGACCGAATGTCTAATTAAAATCGAGAGATGAAAGACTAATAGTAAGCAAGACTGGGATTTTACTAATTACCATGGGTGATGAGTAGCAAATTCTCGTGAGGGTACTTATCAGCGACGGCATGAATAACCCGCTCGAACCGAGCTCTTGCATCCTCAGGCGTCTCTCCCCACTTCGGTAACTGAAATTTCATCATCAACACGATGAATGAATAGTACATATCGAATAATTAATTTAAATATTATTTTTTTCTTTTTTTCTTTTTTTTTTCCAGAGTGGAAGCACAGTAGTACTAAAGAAATTCGAAATGGCGTCGTCTCTACCTCATGAGCCACTGGTTCATAATCAGGATCCACGGTGCCTTCTGGTAATTTCAGCTTAATCTCCGTGAGGTCGAATCCCCACTTCCCATCCTCTGGTGGCGTCCTGATCGCCACGCCGTTGAACATCTCACACAATCCAAACTCAACACAAGTCTACAAGAATATTTACACACACATATATATAATATGAGTCACGTTTGCCCCTAAGAAAATAATTTCATAGCATTAGTGGAGATTCAGGGGGTGACTTATTAAACAAACCACATGGAGCTCGATTTGGACCGACCTTGATTGTTGGAGGGTCAATCGGTACGACGGCCCGTGGTGCAGCATTGGCTCTCTCACCGACGGTGGAGAGGGCTGAGGCCACCTCGAAGCCGGTCTCGACGCATCGCATGAACGGAGAGACGATGACTCGGTGGATCGGGAATCCGAGCCGGGTCCGGAGCTCCACGCCCGTCTGGAAGGCCTGCCTCCATCCCTCTTCGAACAGGGGCGGGTCCCACGGCCTGGCAGCCTCGGATAGCCAAGATTCGACAAAGTTGTCCATCCGATGCCCGTGCCGCATCACGATAACGTTTTGGCAGGCCATTGGATTGGATGTTCTGGTGAATCTGGAAGTAGCGGAGGAACTGGAAAGGAAAGGAGAAACGATTCGTAGGCTGCGTTTGGGAGGTGTTCGTTTTACTTGTAAGGGAAGGAATGGCCACATTAATTTATATGCCATGCAGGAATCTCCTTCCGTCATTCTGACTTTTCTTTTGCGCGTAAGTGGTCATTTTTTTAACTATTGTAACGATATAAATAGTGAATTACTGTAAAATAGTTAATGTGATCGGAAACCTTTTTATCTTAATTGAGATATTATATTGAAATATTGTAAATTTAATGAATTTATAATTAGGGTATTTTACTTTTCAATAGACCATTTTGACTCGAACTTTAACGGGTCAAGTCGTACTGGATTTGTGAATATAAGGTGAAGTGTCTTGAAAATAGAAATTTATCTAACGGACGATTCGAACCAAAAAGAAAAGACGACCTCTAATGTGGTTGTTTCGTCGGACTTTCCGTGCAAGTTCACCGGCGATTCATGCACAATTTCTTGTCGGGTTCCTAACAATGTTCTGAAAAGCATCCGTAAATGAGACTTATCGATATTTGGAAAATTAAGAATTGCTTTTGGTGTGTAGAAGAGGCGTATAAACGTTGAAGATGATTGAAAGAAAAGATACATGCATATAATGCATTCTCAAGTTGATCCTGACGGATTGACAAAATTTGACCGAGAGGGTGACACTTAATAGAAAACCAATATAACATATCTAGAGGAGTAAAATATTATAATTTAATTAAAAGAATATAAAATCAAGTAAAATAATACTTTTATAAATTCCTCCGTGTTCAGATTGCCTGTCTCTGCGCACACGTCCTGCTCCCAAGAAGTTTCTTGTCATTTTTCTCTTTTGTTTCATTGCCAGAGTATATTTTTCTCAGAGGTAAGGGGACTTAAAAATGGTAAAAGAAAGAGGGGATAAGAGAGGACGAGAAGTTTCACCGGTGAGATCGAGTGACCTTGTCAATAACTTTGTGCTCAAAGGGAGAATTGAACTTCCGATCTCATGTACTTTTACGCGAGCCAGACATATATTCTATATATTTGAGTTAAGATACGATGTTATACAATATATTTATTATTAAAAGAATGTTGCATCGATATCCGCTTTTAGATACCTGTGACATACCACCGAAAAAAAAAACATATACCATTAGTTAATCTAAAATTAGGAGAACATAAGACAATGAATTAATTAAGGTTGTATTTCTAGGTAATAGTAATGCTGACCTTTCCCAGAGCCATGCCTCTGGTTTGATGTACTGTCCACTTTGTTGGGACGCGTTCGACCAGAGCAGCCACGCGTATTGAACCCCGCACCCGCTGCGCGTAAACGTGGGAAGATTCCTTTGAAGTTGCATGGTGCCAGTATTTTGTCAGTTACCTACTAATTTAATATATTAGTGTAAAACCTATACTTGGCGGTGGAATGTAGATTAGCAATAATACTGATATTTATAATTTATTAAAATAAAACGATAGTAAAGAGAATATATGACGATTTGAAGAACAAAGATACTTTTAGCATAGTTACATGTTACGTCTTTGATATAAAAATGACAACATCAGCTAAAGCGATGCTAGATTTATTGTACGACTAAGGAAAAATCTGTAGGAAATAAAAATGAAAGGCAAAATAAAGAAAATGGAAGACATATAAAGGATGATGAAGTGCAAAGTTGTGTGGGCTCTGCTAGAAGTTTTTTTAAAGATGACAGAAAATTTCACAGAAAATTGCCACGTAAAGAGCTGATAATGGTTACAATCTTATTTTATTAAGAATATAGATAGACATCACCTTCTTTGTGATAAAAAAATATTCGGTGGACGTGGTAAATGGCGATTTTATTGTATAAATTAATATTCAGGTCTTATCATGTGTAAAGTTGACTATAAGAAAATATGAAATATTTATACATTCAGGAATTTGATTGAGATCTACATAATAAAATTGTTAAGTATTATTATACATTGAATATTCATTCGCATCTAGCGGCAGTTTTGACCTTTTAAGAAACGCCATGTCATCTTCGTACGAACACGGGACGGTGCTTTCTTCTTGGTCTTTTTGCATGTCTGGATTGGCGAATTCCTTGCCTTTCTTTGCTCGTCGTACTGTTTCTTTCCTTAGCGGTCTCTTTTGTTTATTTCGTTATATGAGGCCCATATCTGCATGGTACCTGATAAATGCGAAGAATTAGATTTAAATGAGAATTAAGTACAATCTCGCAAAAATTAGACTTTTAAATAGAAACGATCTCAGACACTTGTAGGCTACGTGAAAAATTTTACAAAGTCTGCAAGTAACGAAAATCGGAGGAGAAAATTTTTACGGTCTTAGTCTCTTATGAGAACTAATCATTTACGGCTAGAACTAAAAGGCTTTAATTCAATTGTTTTTGTTGGATGTCTAGTGTCGTTTTCATTTCCTTCTTCCTCGGTCCCCTACTTCGTCCTTCGACCGGTATTGAAATAAATAAAATGGACTTGAATCTTCTCCTTTTAGACTTAACTTGAGCCTTTTTTTTTTCTTTTTGCTTTGAACGTCTTTTCTTACCGTCTTTGCCATTATTACATCAGTGTCTCGATGATCTTGCCCTATTCGAGCAAATACTCCAATTACGTGGTTGATGCACAGAGGACTTGTCAAGATCAACCAGGGCCCGGTAACATGTAGAAAATTTAAATTTCGAGGAGAATAAAAATATTGATGAAGGCTCAAAAGTAAATTAAGAAAGAAATAAATAATTTTGAAACATCATGATAATATGTCTAGAATATTCAGAGAATATAAAATTATTTAACTGATTGATATGATTGGCAGTGAACGGATAAAAAGAGTTCTCATAATTTAGGTCTTCTCTATCGGATCATGAAGAAATATAAATTAGAAGAATCAAACAAAATCTGAAGGAATCGTAGTGAATGACCGCAAAAACTTCTGAAGAAATTGATTGTGAAGAAGTTTAAGAGTAAACAACGAAGAAGAATACAAAGTGCATAGAAGAAAAGAAATTAATGGGAGGGAAGAAAAGAAATTAAAATTTTATAAAAAAAAATTAAAATAAATGAATTTTATTAATTTGATGCTATAAAAAAATTGGCATATGATATACACTCTGCACAGAAGACTTTTCAAAGGCAAAGCCACTCAATTCAATTTTCGTTATTTGCGAGACGAAGGTTACAGCGAAGGTTGCTGGAGTAATCCTTTCATAAATTTTTCTCCGAAGGAGAAGCATATAGGTCTAATTGCAAAAGGATGATCTCAAACAGATCAGTACGAAAATCCCATCGTTTGAATGAAATCTAGAATATTAGGTTGAGTATGATTCCGCATCCAGAACTATTTGAATTCTCATCATTTTATTTAGTTGGAGATTTGAGAATATTTTCTGACCATATTCTCATCCATAACCATCTATGGAATCACTGTGTAATATAGTGCATGTATGACTAGTTAACTCCATCACTTTTTTTTACCTAAATCACTGGTATCTAGAAACACTACGGGTTCTGACTAATCAATCCAGTTTCAGTTGGGATGGCCCAGTCGGAAAAAAACTCTTACAAGGTGAATTATCTCTATTTATAAGACTCAAGCTGAAGATCTTACTCGGGGAAAAGGCGTCATATCATCTCAACCAATTCATTTTGGTTCCATATCATTTATTTTATTCCTAGATAAAATGTTACATTCCATATTTCATTAAATACATAATTGTGTCACAACCCATATTGCATATTATTTTGACATTATGTATATTTTTTTACACAGGAGGCACGTGGTATAAAATATTCACTTGAACCTATAAGAGACTGAGCCCATTTCCACCTAAAAATTCAAGTTATTAGATTGTGATATCAAATTCTCTTATAATCCAGGTTTCAATCTATTCTTCTCAACACCTACCATCATGTAATAGCGTGGCGTACCGTTGCCACCTGTCCTCAAGTACTTGCTATTAACAATGGACATCTAACCAAACATTTTTCTTCCATACTCGGATGAGGGACAAATGACCACAAGGTGGACATTCTATTTCATCCTCGGACTAAACAATTTACCACGAGTCGGACATTTTTCTTTTGATCTCAGGGACAATAGATCGTATAGTATGAGAAGGGAAATTACTTTTTCGGTTTGTGCAGAAAGTAAAAGATCTCATTTGATCTCCTCCTGTAGAGAATAAAAATGAAATGAAAAACAAAGAAAAGGAACGACAGATAAAAAGTGAAGGACGATGGAGTCAAGAATTGTGTGGGCCTCATCGCACAGAAAAATTTTAAAAATGAAAAAAGAAAATTTCATAGAAAGGAAGAGGGCCTGGGGGATTTGTGGAGGTCCCACCTCATAGAAAAAGATGAAAAAGATGAAAAATAATAAAATAAAATTTTAGGAAGTCGTCACGTGGCGACATAAGAGGGTTGTAACCGTCTTTTACTACATTAAGAATATCAATATTATTATATATTTAAAATTAAATTTTTATTTAATTTATGAGTATTTTTATCTTAATAAATTGAATAATAATAGTTTTATTTTATTAAAATTACATAAAATTTAATTATTTTTACATTTATTTAATTATATTATTATAATTATTTTATGTAATATTAAATATTGTCTATAAATCAGACCGACCCGCACCTCATCCCTTCCCATACGTGTCGCGAGATAGGTCAGCCCATTCTGAGTGCGAGCGCGGGTAAGAGTTTTCAAAAACTCGCCCCACCCTGACCTAGTGCCATTCATATATGTGCCAAGATTGATCCAGGCAAGGTCCTAGGAACTAATCATTCACGGCTCAAGCATCGTTTCATTTCCCACTTCGTTATTTCAAATAGTAGGTCCATTGTCCCGTCCTGTAACAAATGAAAGTGACCCATCATGAACATGATATGAGTGAAACTGGAGTGCATATTCCTTGCACTTGAATTGCTGCATCCTCGCTCTTTCCAAGCAAGCCGAATTCCTTTCTTGCGAAAAGTCAAGTCAGTCCCCGTTGTTCTACTTGCAAACGCACTTCTCAGAAGAAGGAAGGTCGAGTTTGTTAACACAAACCTAGGTTCTGGTTGGATCGGCCCTGCTAAGATGCATAAATCTTCAAGTTGTGGATTTTCTCCGAACGCCCATTGATCTATTGTTGGACCATATTAGTTGAATTAAATTGAATAATCAACTTTCTAGAGTAGCCCAAAGATGGTCTGGTCCATGTACAGAGGCATAATAACCGTCGGTAACTAACCATTAAACAAGAGTTTCCACGCAATGCGTATTCTCTATCCTTGGATAAAGCGTTAATTAATTGCATATGATATATCACGTGGTATACTGACATGGTATACATGTCCAATTGGAGTTCACTATTTATTAAGATTTTATTTATTTTTTTAAATATATTTTAGGGGTTTTTTAGGATTTGAAAATCACCCCGAAATTGAGAAGTTTCGCAGGCTGTATCGCGACGTCATGGTCATCAATAAATATGTAAAAGGAGTTGCCACTAACCATTTAAGAAACTAGTCCTAAGTCGATCAAAAACTCATTATTCACCTAAGGGAGCATGACACCTAACCACATGGGTTTTTATTAGTCGATCTCGAACCAAAGTTTAGATTCAGGGGTTTTGTTATGTTCTAAAAGCTCGCAAGTCAGTCGACATGCCCTAAATCGGTACTCTAATATTTCTAAACTTGCCTCATTTATTAAATTCAGTTCTTGCCCTATTCGAAGCATGGATTAGTGGATTGACACAATCTAATAACCAAAATCATGACCCTATCTACATACACCAAATATCAATTGATTCATGAAAAGACAATTATTTGGCTTAAGGAACAACTTGGATAATGTCACAGTTCCATACGCCACGAGTCAAGCATGTAAGACACAATCAAATACAACTCGAGGTGGATTCACTTTGTAAGCCTAGACCCAAGACTTATAGTTAAAGAATAGTTTGAAGCAAGCCTCAAACAATCACAAAATGAGGCTGCGAGTGATAGCTCCAAAACCCGATGTTAGAAGCCTCTGAATGATATGAAATAAGCACTAGGTAATTAACAAATTACAGCAGCTTTTCACAGCCATATAACCCAAAGTTTGGAGGCTAAAACACACTAGAAATCAACGCTAAATGACCACAAGTGCTATGGCATTTAACAAAGAGTCATCAGCCCCTTTCTTGATGAAAAACAGTGGCAAAATATACAAGAAAAACAAGTGAAGTTCAGCCATGATACTAGTCATTAAACAGCCTTTTTCTTAGTAAAAAATGATATGGAAATCAAGAGAAAATGTTGAATATGTGGTTGCTACGATGACAGATAACAATTCTATTCTCATCGAGGAGCGAGATCGAAACCATGAGAAATCCTCAAACAATGACCAGTGGCAACCATGAACACTAAACATCACTATTTTCAATGAAAATGGCATTGGAATCATGACATATAATCGCATAAGCATCGGCTGCAACCACATAAACAAAACAGCCCCATTTTCTATCGAAAATGCCATGAAAACAAAGGAAAACTCCCAGCAAATGGTTGCTGCAATGACCAGCAAATTAGGGCTCTAATCTCCTTAAAAAAATGATATCTTAAGTGGGAGAAATCATGGAGCCCAACAGCAACTATAGACACTGATCAGCCATATTTCCATTGAAAATGCCATGAAGGTCTGGGGAAAACAACCGGCAAAGAGTTGCTGCAAAATCTAATAAGCATGGGCTCTATTCCCTTCAAAATGCATAGAAAACAAGGGAAAACGTTGAGTAAGGAAGCAGCAACTACCATGGAAACTAATTATCCCTTCTCCATACCATAAAATTCATTGAAAAGAGGAGAAAACAAAAACACAAGGCAAGGTGCTGCTACAATGACAAACAGGAGGCATCCAAACTGCAAGAAAAGAGCAACACCAGTGACTGACAGCAATTACAGCAACAAAGATAGCATGTAACGCCAACAAGACAGCAAAGTATTACTGCAAAATAGCACACAACAGCGACGGTACATCAATTAAATAGTGTTTAACAGTAATTACGACCCATAAGCAATGACTAACAGCCTCTAAACTATTATAAAAAGAGCTCACCAGTAAATAAGCAATAGAAAACTAAATGCTGTAGCAAACAGCAGCAGCATGCACTGAACAGAAAAACTAAGGGCAAATTGCAAGGGCTAACAGCAGTTGACAGCAAGGAAACTTCACAGACCATGACATCTTTCAATGGGGGAAGTCGAGGAGCTAAAGATGGCCTTACCTGACATACTGGGAAGCAAGACGGAGGAGAACAAGTCCGGGCTTGGACAGGGAAGGCTTTGGTGGCCCAATGGTGGAAGGGCTGCTTGTAACGGAGGTGATTAGTCGAGGTCTTGGGAAAAATTGGCGAGTCTTAGCTGTGCGTCATCGAGGCCAGGGGTGTGCACCCGAACCAGTTCAGGGATGGGGTCGGTAGAAGCAAAAAGGATTACGAGTTTGTGCTCTGTGATTCTTGAACTCATCGGTTGCTCAGGAGCGATCTGGGGATGAAGACTGGAGCCCTTGACCTCCTCAATGAAGGATCGATCCCTGCCTTTATAGAAGGGTATGGATGGACAGGAGGTTGTGAAGAGACTGACGGGAAACGCTACTGCTAGTGGCTGAGCGCGAAGCCATTGGCATGCGGGAGTTGGAGCAAAAGCTATCGAGGTTGGCGGGTGCAACTGGGCACAGAGATGGTGTGTCGCAGGAGGAGAAGAGGAAGCAGGAGGACATGAAGGCCTTTCCCTGATTTTCTGATTTTTTTTTGTCTTTTTTTGAATAAAAACATAATAAAATAAGAAATAAGAAATAAATATGAGTGGTCAGGTCAAAATCGGGTGGCACTTCATCTTGAATTTCGAGGCCTAATATATGTCATATTTGAGAAGTTAAATTCGACCTTGATTATCACTAATTACCTATCTGCGCAGTCCTATCAATTTTCTCGACATTGAACTCCGAGCTATTTCCGGGCCAAAATTAGGTGCCTACAATAATTATGTAGGCAATTATTTTATTTCAAATTCTGATTAAACCTTCCCTGTCCCTGAGATTCTAAGTTCAAAATTTGCTTTTTCTAATTTTATTCCATGTCATCAGGTCTAAGTTGGAATCAGTGCTACGCCTTTGCTTGGACGAGGCACTTGAAGGTGAGCTCCTGTTTTGTGCACAGTTTACGTGAAGTAATTTCAAAAGAGAATTTCATAGTAGGAAACTCCGTAAATCTGGGACAATAATACATTGATTCTTGGATTTAATTTGACAAATATAGTTCAATAATATATCATTTGACCGAGTATTAGAGATGGCAATTTCGCACCGACCCGAAAGACATGACCCATCTCAACCCAGTGTGGTGCTGGTTCGACCCGCCTCATGCATGGGTCAGGATGGGTCTGGATCTCTCTCTTAGCTTGCCCCGCCCTAACCCGCTCTGCAATCTAACACTATATTATATTTTCATATATTTTAAAATTACCTATATATACTTATATCTTAACAAAGTAAAAAATAATCATTATATTTTATTAAAATTGTGTAAATTTTGATTATTTTAAATTTATTAACTATAACATTCTAAATATGTGAATTTATATTTTATTTTGGATTGTATTTCTCATAATTTTTTCTTGTAGTTCGGACCGACCAATGCCCCGACCTGCCTCATACTAGTTGGGGTATGGGTTGAGCCGTGAGTGGTGCGGGCAGATCCTACTGCCATTCTTACCGAGCATGTGCTATCCAATTAGTAACTGGCTAAGTCATCTAATTAAATTTAATAATTATGAGAAAAAGATAGTTTCTAATTATATTATATATGGACAAAATAGAAATTAATAAAACAGCGGATATTATATGTAATTAAGGGAATTACGATATCTGAAATACATGTTATCAAGCACGAAAGTAGCTTATATTACAAAAGCGTAAACCATACATATCAAGCCTCAACTGTTTCCATCTGTTTTAATCAAACAACCGCACAATCAAATTAGGTCTACAACGTGCATTAAGCACTCATGCACCATCGTTTGTCAGCAAGCAACCATGGTGCGAGACCATATCGAATTCCCCGGCATTGAAGGAAATTTCATCTTCCCGGGCAATTTGTCTTTGAAGCTTGACGTAGGCACAATAACCTACCTTGCTTTTTCTCGTACCGCTCAAGAATGTCGAGACCATAGCTCGCAGTCCTGCTCCTATATTAGAGTGCAATAATTTTAGAAATCGATAAATTTCACGTACTCAGGGGGTACATTTGACATTTTTTGGTGTTAAACTTATTCGTGTAAGGATTAAAGATGAAGGTTTACAGGTTTACAACAGCCAGCTAAGATCACAAAATTTAGATGATCTGCTCGATAGAAACATAAGCCCTATTCTTGGAGAAAGTCAGGCGTGTTAGGAGTACACCATGACTTCACCACTTGATGGTGTCACAAGTCAAGTGAATAGGAATTAGCCGCATTAAAATTTTGATAAGAGAGAATTTAGAATATAAAATATAAATTCAAATTCTAAATGGAAATTTAAAAAAAAATCCTAAAAATATTATAAAAATTCTTAGAACTCGAAAAAGCTTGTGTTATATAATACTCGATCTCATATCCTTTTCCACTTCTTACTAAATGATATAGATTATTTTATGATTGATTAGGTTTTTAGTTTTATTTAGGTCTTCAAAGGATTTTTTTTTAATTTTACAAAATATTATTTTTCATTTTGTCGTATAATTTAGGGAAAAATACACTTTTGGTCCTTAATTTTTCACGTTTTTACTATTTTAGTCCTAAACCTTTATTTTTTGTCATTCACATCCTCAACCTTTTGAGTTTTTACCACTTTGGTCCTATCGTTACTTTTTCCATCCAAAAAAACATTTTCTATCCAAAAAAAGAACATTCCATCCAAAAATTATTTTTCAGCAAAAATATTTTTTAAAAAAGCATATTCAGTACCTGATTAAGTAAATGTTGATTAATAACATGTATCTCTTAGAACTCACTTTTATCATAACGAGTCACGATTTTATAATGATAACAGCCATCAATCAATCTTCAATCAGGAATGTGCCTCAATTTTGAAGGGGATGTGCTGTCCTGTCCTGTAAAACTCTAAAGATATTTTTCACTTTTCTTTGCTTTTTTTTCTTTTTTATTTATTTTTAAAAAATATTTTTTGTTAAAAAATAATTATTAGATGAAATATTCTTTTTAGATGGAATATACTTTTTTTGGATGGAAAAGGTAACGTAGGACTAAAGTGACAAATACTCAAAAGGTTGAGGACATAAATGATAAAAAAATAAAGGTTTAGGACCAAAATGGCCAAAATAGGAAATGTTAAGGACCAAAAGTATCATTTACCCTATAATTTATCTCTAAAAAAATCTGTTTACGTGACTGTTTATCATTAATTTATGATACCACTAACGAGTGCTAACAGTTATACTCGTGATATACAAGGCTTTCTCCTATTCTTGACTCAAGTGATGCATAAAATCAGGAATGGACCTCTATTCCTACTGGACCGACTGTCTAATTAAAATCTTGAGAAAAATGCTAATCGTAAGCAGCACTGGGATTTTACTAATTACCATGGGTGATGAGTAACAAATTCTCGCGAGGGTACTTATCGGCCAGGGCACGAATAACCCTCTCGAACCGAGCTCTTGCATCCTCTTTCGTCTCCCCCCAGTTCGGCAACTGAATTTCATCATCAGTGCAGTCAATGAGTAATATACATCGAATATTTAATCTGAGCATTATTTTTTTCTTCCTTTTTCCAGTGCAGAAGTACAATAGTGGTAAAGAAATTAGAAATGGTGTCGTTTCTACCTCATGAGCCACTGGTTCATAATCAGGATCTACGGTCCCTTCTGGTAATTTCAGCTTGATCTCCGTGAGGTTAAATCCCCACATCCCATCCTCTGGTGGCGTCCTGATCGCCACATTGTTGAACAGCTCACACAATCCATATTCAACACAAGTCTACAAGAATATTTACATACATATGTTATAAAGATATTAGTCAATTTTGCCCTTTAAAAAGATAATTTCATAACATTAGTTGGAATTTAATATACATATGTGATCAGTAATCTCGACCGACCTTGATCGTTGGAGGGTCAATCGGCATGACGGCTGCCGGTGCAGCATTGGCTCTCTCACTGACGGCGGACAGAGCCGAGGCCACCTCGAAGCCGGTCTCGACGCATCGCATGAACGGAAAGACGATGACTCGGTGGATCGGGAACCCCGGCTGGGTCCGGAGCTCCACACCTGTCTGGAAGGCTCGCTCACGTCCCACTTCGAACAAGGGCGGGTCCCATGGCCTGGCGGCCTCGGAGAGCCACGATTCGACGAAGTTGTCCATCCGATCCCCATGCCGCATCACAATAACGTTTTGGCAAGCCATTGGATTGGATGCTCTGGTGAATCTGGAAGCAGCGGAGGAGCTCGACAGGAAATGAGAAAGGACTCGTAAGCTGCGTTTGGGAGGCATTCGGTTTACTTGTGGAGAAAGGGAAGGAATAGTCACATGGATTTATATGCCATGCAGGAATCTCCTCCTGCCACTGTGACTTTTCTTTTGCGCATAAGTGGTCATTTTTTTTTTTACTATTGTAATGATATAAATAATGAATTACTGTAGAATAGTTAATGTGACCGAAAACCTTTTTATATTAGCTGAGAGCTCATATTTGAATATCATAAATTAAGTGAATTTATGATTAGAGTATTTTACTTTTTAATGAACCGATCTGACTCGAACTTTAACTGATCAAGTCATATTGGATTTGTGAATATGCAGTGAAGCATCTTGAAAATAAAAATTTATCTAATGGACGATTCCCGACCAAAAAGAGAAGCCGACCTCCAATACGAGTTGTTTCGTCGGACTTTCCGTGCAAGTTCACCCGCGATTCATGCACAATTTCTTGTCGGGTTCCGAGCACTGTTCTGAAAAGCATCAGTATATAAATGAGACTTATCGATATTTGGGAAAATGAGAATTGCTTTTGATATTCAGAAGCAGCGTATAAATGTAGAAGATCATTGAACGAAAAGAAACATGCATACCTGCGTTCTCAAGTTGATCCTTGGGAGGGACAGATTGACAAAATTTTGTCGAGCCGGTGACACTCAATAGAAGAGCAACATGGCAGATTTAGAGAGGTGAGATGTTATAATTTAGTTAAAAGAATATAAAGTCAAGTAAAATAATACTTTATAAGTTTCTCTGAGTTCAGATCGCCTGCCTCTGCGCACCCGTTAATACGTCACTGCTCCCTGGAAGTTTCTTCACATTTTTCTTCACATCACAGTCATATTCTGTATCGAAAGGAGGGTATGGCATGATGTACACCATGATTTCGTAAATTGACATAAGTTGACCTATAAGATACATGTAAGAGTGACTTTGTCAATAACTATGTGCTCAAAGGGAGAATCGAATTTTTGATCTCATGCACTTTTCCACGAACCAAACATATATTCTATATATTTGAGTTAAGATACGAGGTTATACAATATATTTATTATTAAAAGAATGCTGCATCGTTATCTGCTTTTAGAAACCTACCAGCTTAGAAATATGCGTTACGCTGCAAATTAATGTAATAAATACAATAGTATCTTTTTATAACAAAGTGAATGAATTTTATATTAAAGTATAAAAATGTTTAAAAATAGGATTGTGTTCAACTTACGATCAAACCTCTTCTTCGCAAAAATATAATTTATAATCTAAAAAGATATATTATTATTTGTATGTTTATAGAATAAATATTTTAATAAATTTTATTTGTTTTTTTTTGCTAGATAATAAATTTTTATTTGTCAATATAGAAATAATACACATTAAAAATTAGACAAATATAATATTTACCTCTTTCCCATAAACAATATATTAATAGTCCATTGTATTCATGCCTGGTCGATTGTGCTAAGATGTCGTTTGTTTTGCACAGAGATCACACAGAAAAGAGAATTGGAACTGCTAATTTTCTTTGTAAATATTTATTAACAAATAATTTCATTCTATTTCCCTTAAATGGGGGATTCGATTCTCCTAAATGAGGGGAGCTTATTCACTTGGTATACCTGTAGAATCAAATCCGAAAGAAAAATAAAATCTGGTAAGCTCTATTCTTATAATTAAAATAAAAATTTAAATAATAAATTACATATTAATGTCTTTTATATATTTTTAGATCAATAGTAATATTTGTTTATTTATTTTTAATAATATAATCTATCATTTATTAATATTATTAAACTCATATTACATATGAATGAACGTAATTATAAAAAAATATATAGTGTGGAAATTGTGACACAATAATACAAGGGATCATGGTCGAACTGCTTTCTTTTCTACTGGAAATGATGACTTCATCCGACTTAGTCAATCAAAGCTAGATTTCATAAGATTTCTTGACACATTAAAATGATAAAGAAAGACTCTGAAGTTTGCAGAAGATTTATCAAATGTCTTTGCACGACAGAAATAATAAAGGAGGAGGAAAGGAGAGAGGGGGCTCGGCTAGATTTCACTAGTGTAAAGCCCACATTTCACAGCAGGATACCGATACTTTGTTAAAATAAAATGATAGTGAAGTGAATATATAACGATGTGAAGAGCGGAGATACTTTTAGAATAACTGCACGTTATGTCTTTGATACAAAAACAATAACACCGGCTAAAGCGATGCTAGATTTACTGTACAATGAATGAAAAAACCGTAGAAAATAAAAACGAAAGGCAAAATAAAGAAAATGAAAGGCACATAAAGGATGATGGAGCGCAGAGTTGTGTGGGCCCCACTGCACACAAAATTTTTTTGAAGATGACGGAAAATTTCACAGGAAGTTGCCACGTGGAGAGCTGATAATGGTTGTAACCCTATTTTAATATATTAAGAATACAGATATCACCTACTCTTTGATAAAAAAAAAAAGATATTCGGTGGACGTGGCAAATAACGAGTTTATTGTACAAGTTAACATTCAGGTTTTATTATGTATAAATTTGACTCTCGTAAAATATAAAATATTAGGATTTGATTGAGATCTACGTAATAAAATTGTTATATATTATTTACTGAATATTCAATTGCATCTATCGGGAGGTTTTCTCTTTTAAGAAACACCGTGTCATCTTCGTTCGTGCGAGACTGGGATGGTGCTTTCTCCTTGGTCTTTTTACAAGTGTGGATTGGGTGGCCCTTGGCCGCCCGCCCCCACCCCGGCGAATTCCTTCCCTTTCTTTACTTGTTTACCCTTTTTTTTTTTTTCACCAAGCAGTGTCCTTAAATCAGCCGAAATGCACATCGAGACTAATCTGCGGTCGAGGTGGGATCTTAGGAAAATTCCGGTCGACCCTCTCAATCTGGAATTCGATCTTAGGATCGTCCATTTAGAGGTCTACTAGGGGAACCACTAGATCAACTCCAAGTTGGTTTTTTTTGCTTGTTTTACTGTTACTTAGCGAGCTCTTTTATTTATTTTGTTATATGAGGCTTATATCTATATAGTACCTCATAAAGGAGAAGATTTAGATTTAAAAGAAAGAGAATTAAGTACAATTCCCTAAAAATTTAGGTTTTTAGATAGAAATTGTGCCGAACACTTGTAGGGGAAGCGAAAAATTTTACAAGGTTTGCAACTAACGAAAATTGAAGGAGAAAATTTTTACAGTCTTAGTCTCTTATAGGAACTAATCATTTACGGCTAAAACTAAAAGGTTTCAATTCAATTATTTTTGTTGGATGTATAGTGTCGTTTTCATTTCCTTCTTCCTCGGTCCCCAACTTCGTCCATCGATCGGTTTTTTTAATATCAATTGTATCCATTGACCGGTATTGAATAAAATTGACTTGAACCTTCTCTTTTTAGACTTAACTTGAGCCTTCTTTTTCTTTTTTGCTTTGAGCATCTTTTCTTACCGTCTTTATCATTATTACATCAGCGTCTCGATAATCTTGCCCTATTCGAGCAAATACTCCAATTACGTGGTTGATGCACAGAGGACTTGTCAAGATCAACCAGAGCCCGGTAACATGTAGAAAAATTAAAACTCGAGGAGAATAAAAATATTCATGAGGGCTCAAAAGTAAATTAACAAGTTAATAAATAATTTTGAAATGTCATGATAATATGTCTAGAATATTTAGAGAATATAAAAGTATTTAACTGATTGATATAATTTTATTTCAGGTATTTTATTTCTTAAATAATAAAAGATGACCTGTCTGACAATTCCATATCTTCATGTCCTAAGTTGGAGCGACTGGTGTCATAAAGGTGCCATGGTTGGTGAATGTAACGTTATTAATACGTGATAGTATTTATTTAGCAATATTAACTAATTAAAATAAATTATTCTTAAACTTATTTTTGGTTTTTAAATTTAATAAAAAAATCTAGAAATATTTAAATCTAATTAGTTAATATTATCATAAAAGTACTTCGATCTTTGTGACATTATAGCAAAGAAAACTGTCTCCCCTGCCAAGGTTCTCAGAAGAGACTCGCGTCTACTAGGAAACTTAAGCCTTTTTTTACTTTTACTAGTTACAGGACCGTGGTAGGCATAATGAGTATCGCAAACACGTGCCAACGGGGCGGTAGCCCCACTGGTGGGGAACTGGGGAGCTCACCTAGAGCTCCCAAGTTCAAACCCCAGGAGGGGCACTTCTCCGTTGGTGGGGGCTTTCAGCCCTCTTGAGCCCGTCAGGTTCGCCTGGCTTACCCGACACACGTGGTTTGCGGGCTATTGCGTGTGCCCCGAGGAGGAGGTGTCGCAACCACCGCTAGTCGGGCCCGGAAGGCGCTCGGATACCTCGGTCATCAAAAAAAAAAAAAGTATCGCAAACACGTATTGAATAATAGACTTGATAATATGCATAAATTTAATAAAAAAACCTAAATATATGTTGGTTATAGAAGGAAATTTTTCGGACGGAGAAAATCTTGTATGTAACAGATAAATAGGTAACAGTGCTTGTGTGGCAGTACAAATAAAAAATTATTATTATTTTAAGAATTATTTTTAATTTTTAAGAATTTATAAAAAATTAAAATAACTTAATTTTATTAATTTGATACTATAAAAAAATTGGCATATGATATGCACTTTGCACAGAAGAGTTTTCAAAGGCAAAGCCGCTCAATTCAGTTTTCGTTACTTGGGAGACAAAAGTTACTGCGAAAGTTGCTGGAGTAATCCTTTCATTAATTTTCCTCCGAAGGAGAAGCATATAGGTCTAATTGCAAAAGGATGATCTCAAACAGATCAGTATGAAAATCCCATCGTTTGAATGAAATCTAGAATATTAGGCCGAGTATGGTTTCGCGTTCAGAACTGTTTGAATTCTCATCATTTTATTTAGTTGTATGAGATTTGAGAATATTTTCTGACCATATTCTCATCTATCTATAACTATTTTATGGAATCAATTTGTAACATAGTGCATGCATGACTAGTTAACTCCCTCACTTTTTTTCTTTGCCTAAATAACTTGTATCTAGAAATATAACGAGTCTTGACTAATCAATCTAGTTTGAGCTACGAGAGCTCAGTAGGAAAAAAAAGCTTTTACAATGTGAATTATCTCTATTCACAAAATTTAAGTTGAAGATCTTACTTAGGGGAAAAAGCGTCGTACCATCTCAACTAATTCACTTTTATGAAACTTCCACCTGACTCACAAGAGGTTGAACTCATATCTATCCGACGGTGGTACCGCTCTCTTATAAACCACATTTCAATTGTCTATTTGTCCGATGTGGGATTGACTCTTCAATACCTGCTCTCACGTGCCAACGTGTTCACAATTGACACGTACCTTGAAACACCCGCAATCAACAACTGACCTCGAGCCGAATGCTCTTCTTCCGTACTTCGGCAAGGGGGGGACAATTAACCACGAGTCTGGCATTTTTTCTTCCAGTCTCGGGCTTAATGGGCCGCAAGTTCTGCACTCAGGCCTATCGGTGTGATGTGAGCCCACACGGTTGACTCTGATATCATGTTAAATTTCCACCCGGTCCATAAGAGGTTGGGTTCTTGTCCATCCCAAAAGCTCAAATTGATAGGATGACGGTACCCACTCTCGTATAAATCAGACTTTTTTTCATTATTTGTTTGATGTGGGATTTATTTCTCAACAACTTTGGTTCCATATCATTTATTTTATTCTTAGATAAAATGTCACATTCCATATGTCATGACATATATAATTGTGTCACAACCCACATTTAGGGGTGGCAAATCGGGCTGGCCCGGTCTTATCGGGCCGGGCCGGCACGGCCCAATAAGACCAGGACACGTTCAGGGTCAGCCCGAGCAAGGCCCAAAAAATTTATCGGGCCACTTAGCACGGCCCGGTTAGCACGGTTATTACTAATTAACTGCCTCTTGATGATTTCGGTGTCTATTATCGTGTGTGATTGTGTGTTAGGATTCGTGGGTGTGTTAGTGTTTTCGGGCTATCGGGCCGGCCCGGCCCGATATTAATGTGGCCCAGCACGGCCCGATAACTACTTGGCCCGATAAGCTATGGCCCAGGCACAATGTTTTTGTGCCGGGCCCGTGCCGGGCTATCGGGCCGGGCTGAATTCTGCCACCCCTACCCACATTGTATATTATTTTGGCATTATGTATATTTTTTTCCACAGGAGGCACATAGTATAAAATATCCACTTGAACCTATAAGAGATTGAGTCTATTTCCACTTAAAAGTCCAAGTTATTAGATTGTGATATTAAATTATCTTACAATCCAGGTTTCAATCTATTCTTCTCAGCACCTACCATCAGGTAATAACGTGGCGTGCAGTTGCCACGTGTCCTTAAGCATTTGCTATTAACAACTGACATTGAACCACACATTTTTCTTCCATATTCAGATGAGGGACAATTGACCACAAGGTAGATATTCTCTTTCATCCTCGGACTAAACAATTTACCATGAGTCAGATATTTTTCTTTTAGTCTCAAATTTAATCCTATGAGTTTTACACTCGGGTTTAACAATTAACCACAATAGGGTATTTGTCTTTCGTTAGGCTTACTAGCTCCAGGCTCTACACTCGAGCCTAATGTACATAGTGTGAGTCCACACAGTATCCTTATTACAGAGGTGATGGATTAGTATTTTATATTTTAATATTCTTTAATATTTTTTTTACATTTTTTAAATTTATTTAAAAACCTTTGGAAATTTTAAAATTCGTTAAAAATTCTAATATTTTCAAGTATCTAATGAATTTTTCTAAATCTTTTGAATTTTTTTATTTTTTAAATTTCTTTCTTGAATTTTTTGGAATTTGTGAAATTTTTCCTTTTTTGAATTTTTCTAATTTACAAAATTATGTTTTCAAAATTTTTAATTTTTAAATAAATTTCTAGTTTCTTTCATTTTTTAGCATATCTTAAAAATTTCTAGATTTTATAGAAATTACTTGAATTTTCTTATAAGTTTTTCCTTTTTGTCTTTTTGAATGTTAATTTTTTTCTCTAAATCATTATTATTTTAATAATTTTCAAATTTTCTTCATTTTTGAAAATTCTTTCTATTTTATGAAATTTTAACAATCCTTTTTCTATTTATAAATTTTTATTTAAAAGAACATGCAAAAGTGCTACATTAACCTTCGTAATCGTGTGGCAACAAATTGTTTAGGGATCTAAATGATGCAAAACCTATATCTCAGAGATGAAATTGCTAATATTTTTGTTAAAATTAATAAAAAAAGCTAACATTTGTCATTTTTTTGAATTTTTCTAATTTACAAAATTATGTTTTCAAAATTTTTAATGTTTAAATAAATTTCTAGTTTCTTTCATATTTTTAGCATTCTTCAAATTTTCTAGATTTTCTAGAAATTACTTGAATTTTCTTATAAGTTTTCCCTTTTTATTTTTTTGGATTTTAGTTTTTTCTCTAAACCATTATTATTTTAATAATTTCCAAAATTTTTTCTCTATTTTTTGAAATTTCTTTATGAAATTTTAACAATCTTTTTCCTATATATAAATTTTTCTTTAAAAGAAAATACAAAAGTGTTACATTAACCCTCGTAGTCGTTTGGTAAGAAATTGTTTAGGGTTCTAAATGATGCAAAACCTATATCTCAGAGACGAAATTGCTGATATTTTCGTTAAAATTAATAAAAAAAAGCTAACAAGAATCTCTGAATGACCTAATTGATACTATGAGAGACCCAATTGATACCACAAGTGAACCTACTTGATACCATCAACGATCTAATTAATAGAGACCTAATTGATACCATCAGGAATTCATCTATTGTAAAATGCATCTTGAATGAGGTAAAATAAATCGCTTAGGGACTGAACTGACATAGAACTATTCTCGAGGACTAAATTATTAATTTACTTATTACTAAATCCTATTATCTTGAATTTCAGGAATATGATTTGGGAATTCCGAAACAGTAGAATGGAGTAAACCTTCAGCAGGTGCGTGGATCACCTAATTTTATAGCACGCCATTCAACAGAGAACGGAGAGCTAGCTTGTGGTTGTGGTGCACCGGCATCTGGTTATATGATTACACTTTGCATTTATTCTAGTATACTCTTTTTTTTTTTTTGGCTAAAAAGAGATTTCGAGACATTTATAAATACTCTTAATAAATATAAAATAAACCTAATAAAAATAATAAATGAGGGTTCGGTGGAAAAATCATTCTTAAAATCATAACTGTCACATAAATTCTCTCTAACAACTTATTAAATTTTCTAATTATATATTTACTTTTATTTAATTATTATTGCACTTTTAAAAATCAAGAATACTATTGAAAAATTAATACTTAAATATGAGAATTTTTTTTTTTATAATTGACTGTACAATTCACAATATTTTGGTATTTAAGGTTTTTTGATAATGAGGAATTTAATCTCCTAGGATACCACAACCACCTCACCATAGGGGAGAAATTTTGATATTTAATTTTTTAATTTTTTATTGGTATATCTAATTTTTTCTGTAATAAACTATTCTATTAACAATTCTGTCTGTAATACATATCAATATTTAATATTAATGTAATTGAACGGCATTCCATTTCGGCCATAAAATATAAGCATTTGATCATCTATCATGAAAAATGAAGCTAGAGTCGAAGTTGAGATTTTTTTTGGGGTAAAATTTAGGGTTTTTGATTTAGAAAAGAGAAAAGGAAACGGGTAGACTAGCAGATAAATGATCCGACCCGAAAGGAGCAAGGTCGGCTGGCATTCTTGATCTGCCCTTTCGTCTCTTTCCCTTCATAATTTGTACTGAACCGATTCTCTTTTCCCTTCATCAGGTCAGGAGCGCGCCCTCTACCCCCTCGATCTTCTTCCTTCAATCACCTCTATTTTCAGGCGAGTCCTTCAATCGCCTCTTCAATTACTCATTCATCGGACTTTTCAAAGCCGACGGGCGACTGTAACGGGCAAAATCATCACTCGATTTCAATTGCCAACCCAGGTGGCTGCCTCGTTTTACGGAATTCTCTTTAAATTGCCTTCGATCCTTGGTTAACATAAAATCGTGTCGTCCCCCATCCGTTTCTTTTTTTCACGAAATTCTGAAAGGCTGATTGTTTTCAGGTGAAGAAAGATGTCTTTCGACCTCATGCTGAAGCCATCATGCGGTGGGTGCGGTTCCACCACCGATCTGTATGGTAGCAACTGCAAGCACATGACTCTGTGTTCCTCCTGCGGCAAAACCATGGCCGAGAATCGGGCAAAGTGTTATGACTGTGGCACGACCCTCACTCGCCTGATTCGGGTTCGTTTAATGCCCTTGCTTCTCTTTATATCTGTTCAGCTCAGAGTGTTGGTCCTGTGGTCGTGGGTTGAGATCAGAGTAGGTTAGGTCGATAGAGCTGTTAATTGCTAAACTGTATTCGAATGTCAATAGTTGCTCTAGATGGTGATTTCATTGCGTTACCTCTGAAACTGGCGATGGCAAGGCTTAGCTCTATGTAGACGTAGGCTCTGGAAATTATTATTTATATGAATGTCGTGATTGGGCTAGCTTTGTGGAGACATGTACTTTCATCAGCAGATTCATGGCTGAGCTAACTTTTGAGTTTTTATTTGGGAAGCTTATGTCACGGACCTTACTGTATTTCTATTTCATTCTAACTGCAAATATTAATAATGTTGGAAACACAGCTTTTATGTGTATTTTTGTTCCCTTATTATAGGAGTACACTGTTCGTGCCAGTCCTGGCAGTGATAAGAACTACTTCATCGGCAGATTTGTCACAGGGCTGCCAAATTTTTCAAAGAAGAAAAGCGCTGAAAATAAATGGTCTGCCCACAAGGAAGGTCTCCAAGGTCGTCAAGTTACTGATGCATTGCGGGTATTGATTCCCTGACTTGCTTCTGCCCATTTGGCTTTTCTTGCTTTAGATTTACTGCTGCTTAAATTTAGTGGCCCCTTAAATTCCTAAAAAAGCTTGTGGTTACGGTGCTCCGGTATCTGGTTATATGTTGGAACTTCATGAAGACTTTAGATATCTTTATCACTGACATGGTAAGGGAGTGGATATCAGGGTTTACTAAAATGTGGTCTTTTAGATTGGTAGAATTTTTTGGCATACTGTATTCTTTCTGTGTGAGTAACTGCAGTGATCTGTCTTTTTCAGGCGTAGTTTCTTTGATCTTTTATCAAAACTTTTTTTCCCTGTACTCGCAATCTGAACATTAATCTTGATTAATGGTTTTTCCCCTTAATGGTGGACTGTTTATCGTCAAGTTCTTTCAAGGATTTGATTTGCTAGTTGTAGTTGTTTATGTTGATGGATTTGCATAAACTGCTGGTTTTTCTCTGCCTATTCTTCTCATTATTTGTCTTGCTTATCCGATTATTGTTTTTGTGATTCATTTCTTTTAATAAATTTTGGCCTCGCTTTAAACTTTTGGCTTCTGAAAATTGTTTTGTAGGAGAAGTATAAGAATAAACCTTGGCTCCTAGAGGATGAGACAGGGCAGTTTCAATACCAGGGACATCTTGAAGGTTCTCAGTCAGCAACTTATTACCTTCTGATGCTGCAAGGAAAGGAGTTTGTCGCTATTCCTGCTGGCTCTTGGTACATATGATGCATAAACACCATACTCTATGATTTTTTGCCTTTTATTTTCTTCTCCTTTTATCTGTTTAAGACTATGGATATATCGGAGACACAAATGCACTTTCAACTCCCAACTTCTTTGCTGTGTTGGGTTTGAGATAGGTGTTCTGCAATTATTATTTTGCTGGCCTGTAGTTTGTGGTCCCTTTTTGGTCTTAGCAGGGAACTGATCTAAGCATCAGTCAAGACCTGACCACAAGCAGATTCGATGCAGAATATTGGTCACGGAAATTTTTCTGCTCACAGTTGGATGATGAATCTTACGAACCCACTGGAAATAGATAATTTGCAATTTTGTGGAGGAATGTTACACTTTGTGTAGGCAAAGTGGGGGTAGACTTTTGCTCTCCTTGTTTCTACACATTAATATGCTGTACAACCCTTTGCATATTCAAGTCTTTTGGATAGTTGATGTTATGTCATTTTGTTGAAACAGTTATGGTATATTTGACATGCTTGACAGGTACAACTTTAACAAGGTAGCACAATATAAGCAGCTGACATTGGAGGAAGCAGAAGAGAAGATGAGGAACAGGAAAAAAACCGCAGATGGTTATCAGAGATGGATGATGAAAGCTGCAAATAATGGAGCTGCTGCATTTGGCGAGGTTGAGAAGTTTGATGACAAAGAAAGTGGTGGTGGTGGTGGTGGTAGTAGTAGTGGAAGGGGACGTAAAAAAGCAAGTGGTGATGATGATGATGAAGGTCAAGCTTCAGATAAGGGAGACGAAGATGAAGAAGAAGAAGCTGCAAGAAAGAGTAGACTTGGTCTTAATAAAAGAGATGATGATGATGATGATGAAGGTCCCCGAGGAGGTGACCTAGACATGGATGATGATGATATTGAGAAGGGTGAGTGCTTTGGGGGAATGAAGATTGAATCCAAGAACAAGGAAAAGTTTAACTTATTTATTTCTGGATCCCAGTAAAAAGGCATTGATTCTGGATGGTTCATTTATTTCCTTGATGGTTTGCTTCATCTTTAAATTTACTTCTTGTTTTCTCTCTTGTACGCTGGTTAATGTTACAGTTATGTCCGTTTATGAGTCTTATTCCTATAAGAAGACAAGGTGCTGTTGCTTGCCTTGCATATTGGTTTCTTAAAAATTTTATGATTGCTTGGGAACTACTTTTATACTTTCATAAGCGTTGCTCTTAAAATTTGAATTTTTGGACTATATTAGTATAATTGGTAAAATGAATGTACAGCATATGATAAACATGCATAGATTCCCTTTACTTCTTGTGCATTTTGTGAGTTCATTTAATGATGTTTCTTGGTTCATTCTAGGTGATGACTGGGAGCATGAAGAAATTTTCACTGATGATGATGAGGCTGTTGGAAATGATCCTGAGGAACGAGAAGATCTGGCACCTGAGGCAGCTCCTCCTGAAATCAAGGTCTGTACACATTTCACTTTACTATAGTTCAAGGATGTTTTTGTTGTATATGAAGTACATTGATCCAGCTAGTGAATTATCAAAGCTGTGATCATGGTGCTTATACCTTAGTGCGGAAAGTGTAGATTGACTAAACTTTATGTCAATTTGGTTGAAATTTTATCTGATGCAGAATCTACTAGAAGTGATACATGTGGTGTATGGCTTTTTCTTGCTCTTGTTGTGGCAATCAAGGTTGTTGAATTGACGGTGTTTTAGGTCATGTCAATTGAGGAAGTAGAATTCTTTACCTTCTGATGAGTCGTCATGCAGAAGCTATTTAAATTGTTATGTTTTCATTGACAATAATTATTAATGTTTTCTTTGGCACTTAATTGTTGCACATTAATATTTTCGATGTTCATTTTGTCATCAACTTAGTGACTGCTCCCTTTGTCGGATAGTTCTTTTCCACATTGCTCAATTTTGATTGAGTAATTTTTCTGCAGATTGTTTCATCAGTCTAGAGATAGTATAGTATAAGCCATTTAACAAGATACCTTTTGTTCTTAGAAAAGTGAGAACATAATGTTTGTAGGATATCTGCTCCCCGTCCACACCCTCTGTCGTCTGCTTTCCAACATTTTCCATTGTACTTGTGCAACAGCACCATTACTATCATAATTGCTCTCTGTCTTCTAGTTTTTTGAAGCGCCTCATCTCTAAAAGCAGAGGTTCCTCTTATAAAGAGATCCTACTTAGAGACTATTAGTTGATAAATAATTTTGGCATCCTAGGGTATCTGGATTTGATGTAATTGTACTTCTGAATGAACTTGTGGTCTTGTAATGCACAAAGTTGTATTCGGTTATTCGTGCTTCGTATGTTGTTTTTCCTACCAGTTAAAATTGCCTCTAAATATAAGACAATTTTCACTTCATACTCATCTTTTAATACTTAACCTTGTATTGAAATTACATGGAATTCTTCTGTGGTAATTAGTGTTTCTTTTTCATCCATATGTATAGTTCTCCGAATATCTGTTAAAATGCTGAGATCAAGCACATGTGAAGTGTGATTGTAATAGCCTGTATACACGAACTTTTGTAGGATGATGATGATGAAGAGGATGAAGCTAATGAAGAGGAAGGAGGGCTGAGTAAATCTGGGAAGGAGTTGAAGAAGCTGCTCGGAAAAGCAGCTGGACTTAATGAATCAGACCAGGATGATGACGATGACGATGATGATGTATAATATCTAAATATATAAATTTTTTTGCAAGCAGAAAAATCTTTTTTGCTATCCTAAAATACTTGTCATCTACTTGTCTCGATTCACAATAGTTCTTTTCTTTCCCAGATGGAAGATGAGGCTGGGATGTCTCCTGTTCTGGCACCAAAGAAGCAGGACATACCCAAAGAGGAACAAGTAGAAGATAGCCCTGTAAAGCCCACGCCTACAGGTACTGCTAAGGGAGTCTCGCCAGCTTCAAAGGCATCCAAGGGGAAGAGGAAATTGAATGGTGATGATACTAAGGGGCCAAACTCTGCCCCTTCAAAGAAGGCGAAGGCCGAAGTTGTACGTCATTTCCTTCATCCTTGCTGAATCTTTATTTTAGACCCTGTTAAGATTGTATGCTGCATAGATAACTAAGTTAGTGGCAGTTCATTGACTGATTGAGCTTTAGGTTCATGTTTTCAACTAGATATCAAATAGGATCTGTAGGATTTTTCTATTATTACTTTAAGGGAAGACCTCCTTTTTGGTGCCACATTTTCTTTTCCACTTTTGCCCGTTATGCATAAAAATTAAAAATCTTCTTGACCCTTAGATTGGAATGAAATGAAGGCATGATTGTAAATTTAGCATGCATAACTACCCACCCACTCTTTTTTTCTCCCATATAAAACTCTCAGTCTCCTCTCTTTCCACATTTTTTCTCTTGGATAGATTTTTTAATTCTCACATTTCGTTTCTCACCATCCTTATATATAAATTATGAATTCTAATTTTATTTATAAAATTCACTTTTTTAACTATCTAATTTAAAAGTTACACACACATATATATATATGTACACACTTAAAAATTAATTATGGATAATTACTCTCTTTGATCCTATGTACATATATATTTCTAATAATTTTTATTGAGATAGTACAAACCGTGCATCACCACAGCCTTGCCCCTTTTTTCTCCCATTTAAACCTCTCAATTTCGTCAATTGTCACATTTGTTTTTCTTTCTGATAGATTTTTTTAATTATCACATTTTACCTCTTTTCAGTCGTATATGAATAGATATTTATAATAACTTGTATTTAGATAAAACACACCGTGCGTAGCACAGATAAGGTTCTAGTAAAATGAAATACAACTAACCAAATCTAAAATTGAAGGAAAAGGGATTAGCATAAAGCAAGAACATGCTGTTCATCCTGCCTTCAAAATGGTCCTTTTGTTGATCCTGTTGTTCAGAGAACTATAGCAGCAAAGGAGGTGATTCCTGAGCAGTCCTTTGAGGCCTGTTGGTCCGCTCCAGGCTTTTAGGAATATAGTATGTTATCTCGCAGAATCCTCATTTCAAATCTGCTTATTCTTCTCGGATGATCAGGAGCAGAGATCATCTGTGAAAGAGGAAAACACGACTCCATCAAAAAGCAGTGGATCTTCCAAGAATGTGCCTGCGGACTCGAGGACAGTATCAGCAGCACCTGCTGGGCCCATTGCTGAGGCAGAGTTGAGGGCTTTTTTACTGCAAAAATCACCTATTACTACCCAAGATCTTGTTGCTAAATTCAGATACAAGCTCAAAAATCGTGAGGTATGTATTGTTAAGTCAATTTCTTATTTGTGTTATGTGATATTTTTCTGTTTTCAAGTAGTGAACTGCTGCTTGTTTTTAATTGGACAATCATAATGGAGAAGATTATTGTTGATTCCTCTCGCTGCATGCATGTGCATTGGGTGTTTCATTTGAGTACAATGAAAAAAGCCCATATTGCCGTGAACTATGATAAACCAATGCAAATATTTATTAATGTAAAAGAATTTTGTCTAGCATGAAAACCCTGATCTTTGAAATGTTAAAAGCGATGTTCCTATCAGTCAAATATTGATTGCTTGGCTAACGGAAGAAGCAGCAAGCAATTCTAAATTGATAAATTACGTTTAGAAAAAATGTCCACAACTAAAAGATTGGAAGTTTTAATCTATTGGAAGGTCAGTTCTTTTCTTCTCAACTAAAGAAGCTTTTATTGACCATAAAGATTTAAGTTGTTATGATAACAACTACCTGTGTATCTGGTGGTTGGCAAGAAGCAGTATGCTCTATCCAATCTATGCATAATTGACAAATGCCTTGCTCTCACACAATGACCTGAGATTCCAGCCATAATTGGTCCAAAACTAATGCAAACTGTTGTGAACCAAAGACATTTAACGAGTGAATGAAATCACTTTTCATTCTCATTTAGCCATGTCAGATGATTTCCTTAATGCATTTCCTTTCCTACATCAGTTAATACTTTTCTGATAAGCTTTTTTTGTTAGCTCATGCTTGAACAATAATATAATGTACGCTAAACCGATATGGAAATGCTGCACTTTATTGCCTGGCATGTTGACCATGAGAAATAGGCATTAAACTGATGGCTATGGGCAAAAATGGTGCAATCTAGAATAATTCGATGATTTTCTTTTTTTTCTTCTTCTTTTTTCTTTTTTTTTGGTGGTGCAGGATAAGGATGCATTTGCAGAGATTCTGAGGAGAATCTCAAAGATTCAGAAGACAGCAAATGGATCAAGCTATGTGGTGTTGAGAGAAAAATGAGGATAGCGTATGATATGGTTGAGACCCTTGATGTGCTTTTGCCTGGGACAACATCATGATCAGGAAATTGTCTAACCATGTTTAGGACCGGGAAATGGTAAATGTTCTGTAGCATAGATGAGCGCTGTTACAATTTACCAAAAATCTTTCGATGACGATATTAAAGCAGGGAAGCTCGGATTCACTTTTGTCCTTCGTGATCAATATCGAAATCGTGACTATTCACAAATATTACTTGCAAGTTGACGTTTCCGTGAACTTCCCACTTTTCTGCGTTTGCTGGTATTGCAGACTGATGTTAGATGATAACGTTATCATTCTGATTGTACTCAAGTATGTTGAAATTATAAGAATCTGGTGAGTACAAAAGTTGGTTCCATTAGTAATTCCAACAACAAGAGATAAAAATTGTTTATAACCCTTTCGGGGCATGGCTTCCATGACGGAGAGTAAACTCGATGATGTCAGATTCCTCAGGTATCCTCCCCAATCTTCATCCTGGGGGCCCATCACAGGCTTCTTTTCTTGAGAAAGATGGGTGTACCTTCCTGGAGGATTTGAAAACACAGAGCTCACCGTTGCTGGTGAGGGGCTCTAACTTGGGGCTGGGGGTAGCTCGAGCCTCGAATCCAATCTTCAAGAGTCATCTTCTTGACAGTTACGGTTCTCTTGTCTGGCACTTCTGCCCCAGAAGGATAAACTTCTGCAACACCGTTAGCTTCTTGTCAGTTGGATAGAGATCCATCATCCAATGCATCTCTTCCTGATGCTGCTCCTCTATGATCATCTTTTTCACCGTTGTCATGACTTTCTCTGAGTTTCAATACATACGATTTTTCTGCCTTTTCTTCTCCACCTTCAAGCAGTCTGGCTTGATGAGACTGATGACAGTTGATCCCCTCGAAGGCCTGCTATAATTATGGCGTCCTCTTTTGGGTTTGGGCATCTTCTGCGTCGAATTGAACTGAAGCACCGGAAAGTGCTTAGCTTTCCGCCCATCAGAGAACAGCTATATAATTTGACAAAATGAATCCACGAACAATGTTAATCAGTTTCTTTGAGGGAATTTATTGGAATGATGTGGCGGGAAAGCCTATGGGATGCTTTATGATTCTGGCAAATCCCGCCCAAAAAAAGGGTAAGCAGCATAGTATACTGGCTTATGTCACCTGTTATGCTCTGAAAGCATAATGTCAAGCAAACATATTAAATTTTTAGTTGAGAAAATTATCTAAATGGTATATTTCTTTTAAGAATTATTTTATAATGATACATTTTCTTTTTTATTACACTTAGGCATATTTTCTTTCAAAATTATTACAGCTTGCTGCAAACTGTCAAATTAACTTTAATACTGTCAATTCATGATAACGTGGGTATTTCATCTAGAATCCATGTGTTCAAAGAAGTTGACGTGACGTATCCATATAATATTTTAAATGAAAATAATAATAATATTATTAATAATATACAGAATTTTTTAAAAAAGGAATTTATATAATACCTAAATTATTTTAAATATTATAAAATTTGCTTTGCAAAATTACTAAAAATGATTTTAAATTATTTTTTCAAATTACCTAAATTATTGGAAATAAATTAGAATTATAAAGTCTTTAAAAGTATCATAAAATTTATTAATTTATACAAAGATATTATAAAACTTTTAAAATTACGTTGCCTCTTTCTTTCTCGATCTCTCTCTCACTGCCCCTGCTTCACATCGTTCGGCCCTGCCCTGCCCTGCCCTGCCCAGCCACGCTTCAAATCTCCCACCAATTTGCCTTGACCTCTCCCACAGAGGGCATCATTTGGTCAACTGCATGGCAGTTGCTGCTCCAGCTGGTCAACCCTACTCTAATTTTGTGTTTATTTTTACTGCCGAAGTGCCCCGCTCTTCATACCCTGCTCCTTTTTGATTTTGTTTGTCTTGTTTCCCTTTTTACTTTTTTGATTTAATTTTCATGCAGCCCCTTAACTTTTAGTTTTTATAATTTGGCCCGATTGATTTTCGAAATATTTTTTTAATTTTATAATATTTTAAAAATATTTATGCGACTCTTATAGATTATTAAAATACTTTTATAATATTTTATGTAATTTTTAAAATACTTTTAATTAATTTCTAAAAATAATTTATAAAATAATTTATGTACTTTTCTATAATTTATATATTTTATAAAGAACTGTATATGAAACTGAATTAAGACTAGATTCCAAGTTCTCCTCTTTGCAGGTATGTGTGCGTGTATGTATATGCAATTAATAGTCAAATAAAAATGAATGTCATGCTGCATATTGACGAAAAAAAGACATGAGATGCATAGGACACTATTCATGTGCCTTTTCCCCCATATTTTCCACTTGCAAAATAGTTTTTACCAGGAAATGAAACATGGGGAAGATTCATCCACATAGGATCGATCAAATGATTTAACGTCTTTTTCTCTTAATATGTGATTTTCTCTAAATCGTAAGAGCTTTATCCTCAGTGAATAGACCTCGACCCGAATTTGAATTAATTAAGGTCAATTTTACTTCTGTGACTTTTGGATACCGAGTGGTTTAAATGAGAAAAATACTAAAAAGACACGAGAATTCCTACTGGTGGAATTGAAATTGAAACTCTTAAGTTATACTTGATACACTTGGATCAAAAGAAATGGAATGAAATGAGTAATTTAACGATCGAATTCTTGTTTTTCAGTTGATTACTCTCTTACGAGTTTCATGTTGATGGAGTAAAGTTTTCTTTTAAAAAAAATTGGGGAAGTTCATTCTATCACTTCATGATTGCATTCCTTCGCATTTACAAAATAAATTGTAATATTACTAATTTTATACATAACTTATTTATTTTTATTTCACAAAACTTATTTCATTCCATTTTTCTTTTCAAACATAATCTTATGATATTTTTGTTGATATGAATGAGATGGAATGAAATACGAGGAAATAGAAATTTAACCTTTCATTCTATATTTTTATGTAATTAATATGTACCATTCCTTTTAATGAAGGTTTTTTTTTGGTTATTTGCCCGGGAAATCATGAACTATCCAACAATTTTCTAATTTATCACGAACTATTTTTTTGCCCAAAAAATCATGAACTATTAAAAAATTCCCTAATTTACCATGTTTTTAATTTTGTTTGTTAATTGCTGATATGAACCATTAATTTTATTAATTATGCAAATGGAGTTTAACATGACATCACACGTGACATCCATCTAGTCGTAAAAAGTCATGAACTACTGTCAAATTGTCTATTTTATTATGATGATGAAGGTGCAAATAGGTGTTCCTGTTTTTATGATAAGATGGACATTACATGTGATGCCACATTAGACTTCGCTTGCACAATCAACAAAATTAATAGTACACGTTAGCAATTGACGGTCAAAATTAATAATGTGGTGGATTTAGAAAAACGAAGTATAGTTTGCTCTTTTCTAGGCAAAAAATAGTTTGTGGTAAATTAGAAAATTTTTGAATAGTTTATAATTTTCTGGGAAAAAAATTCATGGTAGATTGGAGAATTACTTGATAGTTTATAATTTTTTGGGCAAATAACCATTTTTTAACTAAAATTCATCAAGGTTCATTCCATTACTTTTATCAAATTTAAGTTAAATCCTTTTCTTCTCATTTTCAAAATTAACAAAAATATTTTCTAAGTTATCTCTATTAAATTGATTCCATTTCATTTTTTTCAAATTTTTTATATCAAATATAACCTTAATTCCAAATCAAGTATGATTATGAAGCATCTCCGTAAAAGCCCCTAAACTAGAAAATCCTACTTAATTCAAGGAATCATGGATTACTAAAGTAAATAATATCGTCTATTGGAAAAAAATATGGGATGATTGTACTTCATAGTGATGCGGTAAGAAAAAATTAATTAAATTGCTCTAGCTAATAATAATTAAAACAAGTACTCGGATGATTAACAACAGTTTACTCATTTATCACAATCCGATTAATATTTTCTTATGTCATCATCTGAAAATTTCTCGATCTCTTGGCTCCATCCTTATCTCCTAAGAGAAAGATGATTGAAGAAAATTTGGACAAAAGTGGTGATTAACACAAGGTGCTTCTCTTCTAAAACAAGAATTGCATAAAACAAAGTTTAAGAGCGCCTCTTTGCATAGTACATGGGACTGCAAGATGTTAGAATGTCCCCACTTGTCCGTTCTGAACACGAGTTGGAGTATCTTGTGGACTGCTAGTGGCTCGTAGGAGAAAGTCTTCGATAAAGCGATCGTACCATGTAGGCGATACTGACGTGGTATATCTGTCTAATTAGAATTTACTGTTTATATATTTGTCCAATCAGGATTCACTATTTACTGAACTTTTAAATATTTTGTTACAGTTTATATATTTTTTCAATTAGAGTTCACAATTTATTTATGATTTTTTATATTTTTAAAGATTTTTAGGATTTAATAACCATCACTGTATACTTATTAATTACACGTCAAGTTCTGATTAGACGGATACACTACATCAGTATCGCTTACTTGAGATGACCGCTCAAACGAAGACTTTCTCGGCTCAAGAATAGAAATCATTTCCTTGAGAATAAGTAGACTAACTGTTATGGCTGCCAGTATAGGAATTCACATCTAATGCAATGAAGCTCTTGTTTACGTGAATGACAGAGCTATGTTTCGAATCTAGAAATTGTACGATGATTGCAATGGAAAAACAACTATCATAGTCGATACATTGAAGATTGTTGGATTTTTTCGAGCAACGTTATCCATACACGTTCTGCCAATTATGATACTATCATTCCCCTACATTTTTTTTTTAAAAATTCACCATAAATGTTTGTTGCATCCAAGTATGGGATCAAACTTTTATGGACAATGAATAATAAATCAAAAGAGAAAGCGAGAGAAGTCACATGCACTGTAATTCAAGAAAACTATGGTCCATGCATCCCGGACTAAGGAGGCTCAATGAAAATCACTCTCGAGGTAGAGTTTGAAATAACCCTCTCTCCCAGTTGCAGCAACAGACCAAACTGACAGTGGACCGATTTAATAAAATTATAATTAGAGAACGTATCTCACATGATAGGATATCACATGTAATTGTTAACCCTGATAAAAAAAAGTAATTAGTTTAGAAAATCAAGCGATTCCCCGAAATTTTCTATATTACCGTTTACTTTATTGATGACCTAGAAAATTACCTTTACTGTATTTTCCTCTTTTTTACCCATCGATTTTCCCGTTATAACATTGTCAATATTGCCTATGTGACATCATTCGTGGCACTATAGGACACGTTGGCCGGTTACAGGCCGACCCACACTTTGCAGTGGGACATTATGGAACTTTTTGCATGTAGTCGAAGCTAGAAGCTGATACAATGAATGAGGTGCTCATATACATAGAGTTGAACTTGTTCTCTTTCATAACTTGACCGTAGTTGTCGAAAAAGAGATACCCACTCACGGCTCAAGGTGTGGCATATCAAAATGAGAACCATTGATGCCTCAAGATGGGGAATTTCAAACAGATTCAGAGATGAGACTAAATCCAACTAATGGCTCAAATGACACTCATCAACCAAATAACCATGTACTTAGTCAATCCCTCACTTTCCAGGCATTGGACCATCCTTATAGAGACATTTAAATCTTCATAATACACTGTGATGAAGGCTAAGAACCAACTACAAAAATCTTCCTCTTCAGATCGCAATCTTAATTTAACTCATGCACATTCATGGAAAAGATCGAGCTTGGATAGTCTAGAACTTTCCTGAAAAATGATTATTGTCATACTAGTCAGTGAGATAGTCTCTTAAATTTGGCCATAGAGTACTGGCGAAGATTTTTAACTTCGTGCGAGGAATTGGAAAGATGCTTCTGTGCTTGAAAAGCCAATTGCATGCCAAGGCTGCAGTCTACAGAGCCCTTGTGGTTCTTACGGTCTGGAAGTCTTGATTGCAGAATCCTATTTATCGAGGCAGAAAATTTTTGAGCTTCCTTGAACGTGAAGCACAACCATTCTTTTCCAGTATAGATTTTGTGGGCTTCTCTTCTTAAATTCCAGGACCTAAATATATTCATCCGTCGATAGGTCATTCATGGGCAAGATAAAATAATAGAAAGATGAGATGACGGTGAATTGTCCAGTTACAAAAACAAACCTGGTCACAGTATATGTGTTTTGGCAATGAAAGTAGGAACGGGCGTTGAAGCATATTTTCAACCTGCAGACGCAACCCATGCAGCCACTATAATTCTCCTGTAAATGATCTTATCAGGTCAGATCCTGGAACTAACGAAGAAGCAAAGGGAGTTAATTACTCATATAGATCTTGAGGAGGCAGTTTCATGAAAGTTCCCTGCACTGATCAACTTATCCTTCTATAGTGAAATATAGAGAGAGGGAGAGAGGAAAGAAATTCTTTTCATTCATCTGAAATGTACTGAATACATCACTTTAAATAAGAAAGGATAGGAAAATAAAAGAGGCTAAACCGTAGAATTTCTCTCAAATTAATGATCGAATCTTTAATAACTAGGAATTGATTTATTCTTAAGGGCTGAATAATTATTTCCCTTAATCCTAGGATATGAATTCCAAATCTGTCGACACTCCCGCTCAAGTTGGTGCAAAGATATCTATCGTGCCCAACTTGTTGACTTGAAGTTAGAATAGCTATCTCAACAAGCCCTTAGTTAGAATATCTGCAACTTGTTGTATGGTGGGTACAAACAGAGTGCAAATTATTCCCTCTTCAAACTTCGCCTTTGTAAAATGTCTGTCGATCTCAACACGTCTCGTCCTATTGTGTAGAACTAGATTATGAGCAATGTTGATGGCTGCCTTGTTGTCGTAGTACAACTTCATAGAACAAGTTATCGGTTTCTTTAGGTCTTCTAAAACCCTCTTTAGCCATAGAACTTCACATACTGCTTGAGCCATTGATCTAAGTTCAGCCTTGGCACTACTTCTAAAACAACACTACATTTTTTGCTTCTCCAAGTAACTAAAAATTGCTCCAAAGAAACGTGCATTATCCCGAAGTTGATCTTCTATTAGTAATTGAACCTACCCAATTAGCATCTGTATACATCTCAACTTCTCACTTCTCATTTTTCCAGAAGAAGAGTGCTTTTCTTGATTTGCCTTTTAGATATCGAAGAATTTGGTACACAGCATCAAGATGTTCTTTATATAGTGAGTGCATAAATTGATTCACCATGCTCACAGCGAAGGCAATATTAGGATGTGTATGTGATAGGTAGATCAATCTTCCAACCAATCTTTGATGCTTGGACTTATCAATTGGAGCCCCATCTTTAACTTCGCCAAGCTTGGTACCAACTTCTATCGGAGTGTCTGAAGGTTTGCAACCACTCATTTTACTTTCTTTCAAGAGATCTAAAATATACTTTCGTTGTGAGACCACGATACCTTTCTTTGATCTTGCCACTTCCATTCCGAGAAAGTATCATAGTTGGCCCGAATCTTTAATTTCAAACTCCTTGGCTAGGTTCTCCTTTAATCTGCTCATCTCCTCTACATCTTCTCCAGTTAGGATTATGTCAGCTACATGAACAATCAAAACTAAGATCTTGTCTTCAATGGATATCTCTTAACCTACTTGTCCCGACATGCTCTGCAACCTAATACTATGTTATATTTTTATATATTCTAAAATTACCTATATATACTTATATCTTAATAAAGTGAGAAATAATCATTATATTTTATTAAAATGGTGTAAATTTTAATTATTTTAAATTTATTAACTATAATCTTCTAAATATGCGAATTTACATTGTTATATTTCTTATAATATTTATACAATTTTATGATTTGGGCTAACCTATGCCTCCATCCGCCCCGCACGGATAGGGTGTGGCCGAGCTATGAATGGTGCGGGCGGATCCAACTCTTCAGATGTCCATCCCGCCCTACCCCATTGTTATTCTTATCGAGTATGTGCTATCCAATTATTAACCTAGTTAGGTCATCAAAATAAATTTAATAATTAGATTCAATAATAACTAATATGCATAATTAAAAAGGTAGTTTCTAATTTTATTATGGATAAAAATAGAAATTAATAAAGTATCGGACATTATATGCAACTCAATGAGTTACGATCTCTCAATTACATAATATCAAGCACGAAAACAGCTTATCTTATTACAGGAGTGTAAACCATAGATACCAAGCCTCAGCTTTCAATCTGTCTTAACCAAACAACGAAACAATCAAATCAGGTCTGGAGCACTGAGCACTCATGCTCCATCGTTTTTCAGCAGGTACCCATGGTGCGAGACCACACTGAACTCCCCGGCATTGAAGGAATTCTCATTGCTCGGAGCAACTCGTCGTTGAAGCTTGACATAGGCACAGTACTCAATTTTGTGTATTCTCGTACCATTCAAGAATGTCGAGATCGTGGCTTCCAGTCCTTCTCCTGTGATAGAGTATAATAGCTTTAGAAATCGATAAATTTCTTGTATTGGTGGTATATTTGTCATTTTTTGGTATTAATCTTACTTGAGTAAGCATTAATAAAGATGGAGGTTTACAACTGCCGACCAAGATCATAAAATTTAGACCACAAAATTTAGACGACCTGCCTAATAGAAACATAAGCCCTATTTATGCCACGGGTACACTACGCCAGTACTTCTTGCTGATGTCACAAGTCAATAGTTAATGATCACATCAACATATTTATGAGAGAGAATTTAGAATTTAAAATATAAATTCAGATTTTAAATAAAAATTCTAAAAAAATCTTATAAATATTAAAAACTGTTAAAACTAAATAAATGATATGTTATATAATACTCGACATCATTTTCCATTTCTTGCTAATTGATGTCTGATTTTTTTTATAATTGCTTAGATTTTTAAGATTTTATTTAAATTTTTAATTAATTTTTTATTTTAAGAAAAGATCAAAATTTTATTTTACTATCTGATTTGTCTCGTAAATTTACTTACGTGATAAATTTCTATTGGTTTGGAACACCACTAACTGGCTGGTGCTGAGGGGATAGACTCGTGGTATGCAAGACTTTCTCCTATTCTTGACTCAAGTGATGCATAAAATCAAGAATCGACCTCTATAATTTCTACTGGACCCAACTGTCCAAATTTTTTTTTTCTTTGACCAGATACCAACTGTCTAATTAAAATCTAGAGATGAAAGACTAATAGTAAGCAAGACTGGGATTTAACTAATTACCATGGGTGATGAGTAACAAATTCTCGTGAGGGTACTTATCAGCGACAGCACGAATAACCCGCTCGAACCGAGCTCTTGCATCCTCATTTGTCTCCCCCCAGTTCGGCAACTGAATTTCATCATCAACGCAATGAATAAGTAATACACATCTAATATTTGATTTGAATATTATTTTTTTCTGTTTTTTTTTAAGAGTAGAAGCACAGTAGTACTAAAGAAATTGGAAATGGTGTCGTCCCTACCTCATGAGCCACTGGCTCATAATCAGGATCCACGGTGCCTTCTGGTAATTTCAGCTTAATCTCCGTGAGGTCGAATCCCCACTTCCCATCCTTTGGTGGCGTCCTGATCGCCACACCGTTGAACATCTCAGACAATCCAAACTCAACACAAGTCTACAAGAATATATATAAAATATATGAGTCAAGTTTGCCCTTAAGAAAATAATTTCATAGCATTAATGGACATTCAGGTGGTGACTTATTAAACAAACCACATGGAGCCCAACAAAATTAGTACAATTAAAATATTCTTTTACGTGTATACTACCGATATTCATAATTTATTTGGACTGACCTTGATTGTCGGAGGGTCAATCGGTACGACGGCCGCTCGCACAGCATTGGCTGTCTCACCGGCGGTGGAGAGAGCCGAGGCAACCTCAAAACCGGTCTCGACGCATCGCATGAACGGAGAGACGATGACCCGGTGGATTGGGAACCCGAGCTGGGTCCGGAGCTCGACGCCCGTCCGGAAGGCTCGCTCACGTCCCGCTTCAAACAAGGGCGGGTCCCACGGCCTGGCGGCCTCGGAGAGCCAGGATTTGACGAAGTTGTCCATCCGATCCCCGTGCCGCATCACGATAATGTTTTGGCAGGCCATTGGATTGGAAGTTCTGGTGAATCTGGTGGACGGAGCAGATGTTGGAAGGCTGCGTTTGGGAGCAGCGGAGGAACTCGACAGGAAATGAGAAGCGATTCGTAAGCTGCGTTTGGGAGGTCTTCGGCTTACTTGTGGAGAAAGGAAGGAATGGTACATGAATTTATATGCCATGCAAGGGGCTCTTTCTGCAATTGTGACTTTTCTTTTGCGCGTAAGTGGTCTTTTTTTTTTTTCTTCTATTTTAATGATACAACTACTGAATTACCTTAGATAGTTAATGTGATCCGATACTTTTTTATCTTAAATAAGATCCATATTTGAATATTGTAAATTTTGTAAATTTATAATTAAGATAATTTTATTTTTAGTGAACCACCTTGACTCGAACTTAAATTAATTAAGTTATATTAGATTTGTGAATATAAGGTGAAGCATATTGAAAACAAAGATCAAGGAAAGGAAGGACTCTCAACTCTGAGAAAGTTCACCCGCGATTCATGCACAATTTCTTGTAGGGTTCCTAACAATGTTCTGGCAAGCATCGGTAAATGAGACTTGTCTATATCAAGGAAAGGAAGGACACTCAACTCTGAGAAAAGCGTGTATGTCGGCAGCCTGCTCGGGAAGGTTCATTATGTCTTGCTCGTTTTTGGCTCGGGCAGCATTTTTTTTTTTAAGTATGTTTTACCGATCGTGCGCTACTATAGAATCCGGATGAAACGATTCCTTTTTTGGTCATACAGAATAAAATGAGAAAAGAAGCATTTGATTTAATTCTTACCAGTGCTAGTGCCATTGACTTTCCTAGTCGGACTTGTAAAACAAATGAGGCCATGCCGCATCAACACTGATCTCGTAAAATCTATAGAGACCATCAACTTCGCGAAGGATGAGTGTCATAACCCATAAGACACTTTCCTGTTACATCTTACATCGGTTATATAAGAACTTTTGAGTTGTAATGGGATCAGCATCTTATAAGACTACTAATAATAATATAATATATAAATATCTGATCGCGATGGTCTCTAACGTATGTTCGGACATGTCTCCAAAAGTTTCCTCACTGATCTGTCTCCAACGGTTCGTTCACAACATGTAATTCAATATTTCTCATCCTCATTCCCATTCCTTAGTCTATTATATATTGGATTCAAGTCTCCAACTCACTCGTGCGTAAATTCAGGCTACAAATTCTGGTTTAAAATAAAAACTCACCGTGACCAATCACTTTCACCCGCACCTCTGGGTTGGTATACTTTCCGAGGGATTATTACTAGATCTCATCTCGTACGTTATCCGTAAACTTTATCAATGAGTATTCAATACGTCATCATAAACTATCACATCACTTTTTTTATTAATTAATAATATTCATTTTTTAAGCGTACTTGTTAACATGTTAAACATTTATTGGTTAAATCCATCGCATCATTTATGAGATCAGCTCGCCTAAGAATTGGTCATATCTTCTGCGCTCTAGATTTGTTTGGCGTGTTTGACTCAAGCAACCACACGTATTGACAAAGTTGCGGGTAAGGGTGGGAACATCTCCTTTGGCATTTTGTTTTTCTAAAGAAATATCGTCTCATCTTCGTAGGAGACTTGAGGTCGTATCTCTCTGTCTTGGTCCTTTTACAGGTGCACGGTTTTTTCCCATTTCCTCCCCTCACTTTACTCTTTTTCCTTCTTCTTCTTCTTCTTCTTTTCTTCCATTGGCGAGCCCTTTAATTTAATTTGCTATATGATGCATGTACATGAACAAATTTAGAAAACTGAGTAAAGGGGTCAGAGCTAAAGAAAGAGCTAAAAGGGTGAATTTTCAAGGAGGTGAAATAACATAATCTTCTAAAAATTTAGAAAAAAAAAATCAGTAAATTTTAAATAAGACCTTATGAGTTTTTTGAGTTCGAAGGCGACCGCCTCTGCTCACCCGTAAATCCATCCCGGCCTATATGTACCCAGTTAGTGTCCTATATGAAAGGGAGAAGAAACAAAAAGTTACTTGAGATAGAAGAAACAAAAGGTTACTTGAGCTAGCTAGTTTTTATCTTTTCCTTCATTGATATTTGCCCGTCAAATAAGCAGCTGACTTCTTGTATCACGTGCCAGGACTAGTTCGGACAAGGTCATAGATAATAACTAATCAATGATTCTAATAGGTTTTAGTTCAATAATTATAAAATATTCACTTAACTCAAAAGAGATTGAAATCATATCTAACCCATATCCAACTTAAAAGTTTAAGTTGATAGGCGGCGGTACCCAATTCTTTTATAAACGTGGATCGCTTCTATCCATCATTCGATCTCCATAGTCGGACCTGATATGGTGTGAGCTCTTACAATAACCTGCTCTGATACCTTATTAAATATCCACCTAGACTCACGAAAGGTTAGAACATCTCAACAATAATTATATGTTGGATATCTGGCATCATTTTTATTCCCTCCTCCTGTTGCTCAGCCTCAGGTTGCTCTCCTGGCAAACACTTCTTAGAAGTTTGAGGCTCTAACGCAAGTGTAGCTTCGAGTTTCGTCCTTCTATTGACTCTTCGAAGAGGGGATTTCTCCCTCGTAACAAAATTTGAACAAAGGTGTTTACATCCATCAAATCAATCTATTTTTTTCTTGTATGACCGGTATCTAGAAATTTAACGGTTCTGATTAATCCAATTTGAGCATGTAGATCCACTGGATTATAAAACTCTCCTCGCAATGCCGTGGACATCCATCAATCTATTTTTTCTTGTATGGTCGGTATCCAAAAATTTAATGGATTCTGATTAATTCAATTTAAAAATGGTAGACCCACCGGATGGTAAAACTCTCCTCGCAATGCCGTGGACATCCATAAATCTATTTCACTTACCATTCTTTTAGTTGAAATTTTTCTCGAGCAGCCCAAAATTATTGGCCAAGGGAACAAAGTCCTTGTGAGCCCCTTTACAGCACGATGCGCGGCCCAAAGATGGCAGCGTCCAAATATGAAGCCATAAACAGTATGTTCTATATCATGCGTTTTCTCCATCCTTAAGGTTCCAAGTTCAGAATTTCCCTTTCTCTAATTTTGTTTCATATCTATTCTATATCTGTTGTGGGTTAAGTCCCACGCCGATTGGATATTAGAGAGTGAACTTAAGTGTATAAGAAAATTTGATAACACCACATAATAGGTTTAGGTGGAAAAGGATCTGCCCTCGTGTAAGTTCAAGTGAAAATTTTACATGTTATTGTAACAGATTCCTAAGGGCTCACACTTGACCGGGTCCAATTGTGAAATTTGTGGCTCCTAAGTCTGAGACTAGAAGAATAAACCTGAATCATGGTTAGTTGCTGAGTTTGAGTGTGGAACTTGTGGTAAGTGAATCGAATACAAAATAAAAAGTCCAATTCAAATAAAGTTATTAACCTAATGACGTAAGAGAAAGTTCACACTGTGGTCAGTTGTCTTCCCTCGCTCAAATGTAGAAGATAAATGCCTGATTCGAGGACAATTATTGATGGTGGGTGTTTAAGGCCACGTGTCCCATGTTGAGTAAATTATATAGTAAACTTGAGTTTATAAGAGAATTGTGTATTATCATCTCATAATTTAAACTTTCTCAAATGGAAATAGGCTCACTCTCTAATATCTCTACTTCACACCATCACGTCCAACTTGGAATGAGCTTTGTCAAAATGGTCTGTCCGTTGGTGCCTGGGCGCTACCTCTTTGCTTGGACAATGGCCCTGTAGGGTTCAACTAGTTCGGATATCTTTCTTTTTCATGGTACTCAAATACTGCCGTATTCTAAATTTTAGATCTGAACCCTACTCTGTTGAATTTTGAAATCAAATCCTACCTGAAACCTATAAACCACACTTTCTAAAAACCATGTTAGAATCCGTTTATTATTTATTTATTTTATCTCCATAATATGTGTTATTTTGATATTTTTCGCGATTATGATTTCATGTAGTTTTATTATCATAATCAAATATGTGTAATTTTAGTTATATTTGCATTTGATTTAAATATAATTTGCTACTAATTTTAAGCTATAATAATATCTTAGACATGAAAAATTCATCAACTATGCATAATTATTAAGTCGAATGAAAGTCCATTAAGTTAGGAATATAAAGGTTTAAACAGTTCATGAATTGGAGTTGAAAATTAACTGTGCAAATCAGTTAACATGCTCCGGTTCCGATTTCGAATATCTTATGTGCCAAAACCAGAATTGAAAATCAAAACCGACCGATTTCTTAATTTGTTACTCAGAACCTATCTTAATTTTATTAAAATTTACTCCAAACTTAACTAAAAGCTTAGGTTTCTGCAGATTTCGCCCTGCTCCAAAGCATCTATGAACCTTCTTGGGTGAGCAGGGCCTCCCGTTCCTTTCGTGCTTGACATATATTTTGTTCGGTCCACACTCTTGGACATTTTTCCTTTGTGAATGGTGCAAGGACGATGATCCACGTAATGGTTGGTTACTGTTTGAAACACTTTTATACATGTTTGCTTGTGGTAATAAATGTGCAATCACAAACATTATTACCATGTCAGCATGAGCAGGCACAAAGAAAGGCTCACAGTTTGGTGAGGTTGATTATTGGTATTTGATTATTGCATCGAGAATACCACTTATAAGTAGATTTTTCTTCTCGAGTTGAAATGTCAATGCTATGTTAGGTGTCTCGTAATAGTATCTAGTCAAATTTATTCCTCTTAGTTAAAGTGATGAGCCAGATGAATTTCTCATTATTTCAATAATTTTTTTGGGTGAAGTCATTATTTCTATGATTTATATACTCTATTCAATTAATAACTCTTTCACTTCAACTTCTGATACACTCTTCGTATCGTTCGAAATAAACGGCGGCTTGACTGATTTTGTCATTTGGAGATACTGACTCAAGTACCTATTCCAGATGTACAGGCACCAAGCCTTGGTTGTCGGCCTCCCCGGATATTGATTCAAATGTCTATCTAGGAACATATCGAACACCTAACCTGAAATACCAAAGGAAGTCAAATTAAAGTGATAGTTGGTTTGGCGCTTTAATTGTCAAGTCAATATACCAGCTAAGGAAAAATAAGTGGAGGTAGTCATCCAGTGAATGTTCGACACATGGTTCACTAAGATCAAAGGGTGAAAGGACAAATTTGCCCTTCGTAGACGAAATAGAAAGCTTGCCCTCGAGGGTATTTTAGTCCTCGATTAATAAGGTCCAAATTATTTGATACCAAATCCTCTTACAAATTTATGAGATAATTTAATATTATGAAATCTGTCTTGCAACTGGAAAAAGAAAATCAAATCTTGAAATCCTCTAAAATTTTCTTTTAAGTATGTTCATATAAATGAGAGACGCCTTTTTGACTTTAGGTTGTTTTCCTTCACGTCTTCTAGAGATATACTCGAATTGAGCAAATATTTCGTGCATAATATTCAACGAGTTAATTGTATAAATCTTTATCATATCTTAAAAGTATAAAATTTTTACAATCTTAAATGGTCAACTTTACACATGTCAAGATCTGAACGGTAGTATATCCAATGAATTTGTTACGTATCTCACATTGGATATTTACTCTAATTCAAAATAATTGCCATTTACTGACGGTCAATTTTTGTGAGTAAAAGTACCAAAAATGTGTCAGTATAGTACTTTTGGGTCAATACTGACAAAAAAAACTAGTTATACCGACGGTCATAATTACTGTCAGTATAGGTCTCGTGGCTAAAACTTTCTACTGACGGTGACATCGTCGGTATATCTCTTGATTTTTGTTGGGTACAAATTCCATTGCTATAATCCATTCCGTCGGTATATATTCTTTTTTCTAACGGATATATCTGTCAGTGTAAAGCATTTCAATTTGTCACTATAACATATCCTAATCCATTAGTATAACCTTTACCGTCGCTATAGCTTAGTTTTTTCATTACCTTTTGCCGACAGATATTCATAAATCTATATTTATCTTTACCGACGGAGTATCTATCGCTAAATGAGCTAACTTTTTTGTTCTTAGCCGACAAAAATGGCGTCAATAAAGTCCATAGGTTTAGTGACAAAAATTTATGCCACTATAGATTTTATTCATCATTAATTATTAAATAATTTTTCACAAATAAATCTCAAGTTTCCAAAGAAATCTTGCAGTTTCATGTTATTTAACTTATTGAATTGGCATTATTAGTAGAATACGTAATAATAATATGCAATTTTTGATTCCATAATGCAAATTGTTCTTACTACTAAAGTAATTGCAACTGTCCTTTTAAGAAATATAGGGTGTTCGTACTATATACAAAAAGAGGCATCAAAATCATAACTACTAATTAAAAAGAGACATCCTCTAAATCTTGATGTTCTTCCTTTTGCAATATGTCCAAAAAGACCCGTTTCCTAGCATCGAAATCTCCTAATGTAGTCCTGAAACCAAAAGATGATAAGAGAATAAAAATTAATATGTTTTATAGTTCTTTGAAACAATTGAGATAGTAATTCAACATACATAAACAAAAACTTGAACCTAGAGCTTGTTTAATGTTGCTTAAGTTTCTAGTCTGATCCTGCATAAAAAAAAATGCATATTGAAAATTGAACAGGTAAACTCATTTTGCTATATAGGTGTTTGAACTATTACAAAAGTCAACATCATTAACCCAAACAAGAGTGAATAGTATGAAGTGCTAAAATAATAAACTAGATTTATACCATCACTTTGATAAGTATTGGACCGGTTTGGTCGACTTGTAGATGGACTACGGGGTTGAGCATTTCCAATATTCTGTTGACAATTAGAGAAATCAAGACAATAAATTAGTCCACTAATTTAAATAAAAGTCATAAGAGAATATATAAGGATGAATTACCATCAATAAAATATCATACCATCTCCTCACCAGCAACAGTGGCAATGATATCGGCAATATTTTGCTCAGGATATTGATTTTGGGTAAATGCAACCAAATTGAAAACCACTCCTTTCAAATTTTTCAGCTCGCTCTCTCGATTATCATGCATCATAGATGACGATGTACTTGTAGCTCTGTTAGATGAAGTCAATTGTTTTCCTACACAGCGAACTCATCCTTTCTTCTTCGGGCCTTTTACTTGGAAATACACATCACCTTCCCAAGAATTACAGCGCTGTGGATCATGTGAGTTCTCACATTCACTCAAGCTTGTTTTTAATTTCTCCTACAATTAAATCAAGAATACATAACTATAGCCATTTATCAAACTGTATGTTTAACTCCTTACATGTATAAAGTCTTTCATAGAGAATTTCACATATACAAGGAGGTAAAATTAATATACCACGTACCACTACTTCAGCAGCTTTTGCATTGACAATAGTACCATTGCTTCTTGTGCGACTATCAATGTGTATTTCTGCACGAGTAGGAATAATTCCACCATTCTCTTCGGTCTACACATATATATGTCATTAGCTCATTAGATGGAAAGAGAAAACACTAACAAAAGAAAGTTAACTTCTCAGCAATGAGTGTAGCAAATGATTTTGTTCCGGTACAATGAGGCTCATCAATTTTGTCCCGATTTTGCGTATTAATTTCTGCAATTTTCTAGTAGGGAAAAACAATGAGTAAGTACATTTGCTTATGGAAGTTAGCGATGAAGACTTACTTGAGTAACCATATGATATTGATCATATGAGTAAGTACCTTTGATTTCTTAGAGCACCAATACTTAACAAGATCTCGATATTGATCACGATCAACTCGATCATCAGATAGTCACTTAACCATTTCATCAATTGACAAGTTCTCATCAAATCCTTTCGCTTTTAGCTCATACTTCCATTGACGCCACTTTTGGTTCATATTATCCACTACCCAGTGTTTGATTTCCTTTGTTAATTGTGGGAGAAACTTGAATTTTGACTGTAATAATTAAATAAAAAGATCAAACATTTGTTTATTTGGTCTATCGAAAATTAAAAAAAAAAAAAAAAAATATATATATATATATATATATATATAAAACTTATGATTCCTCTATTGTGCTCCACATCTCATCTATCTTCACTTTAGGCATGTAATGCCAACTTACATAATTTATAGGAGCAAATTGTGGACGTCGAACCATGCTTCCGATAAAGCGAGTAAGAGCAACTGCTTCATTTTTAATTGGCTGACCATTAAAGAACTTAACATTGACATGATTTCCTGGCGATAAATCGCAAATATGCAACATTTTTGTTGGACCACGCGAGGTCGATCATGACTTTCTATTCAAATTAAAGGACCATTACCATGAGTTGAGATAGATTATATAATATAGATAAATGCAAAAATATGTCAAATTTAATCTATACCTGATGATTGGTCTGACTCTTCTATTTCAGAGGATTGTTCATGTTGAGGCTCATTAGCTCCATGAGTGCCGTGGTTCTCTTCCTACTCAGATTGGTGCCGAGACGCCGAATTATGCTGCACAAAAGTAATAGCAAGACGTCTACGCTTTCGCATTTCTCTAAATTTTCATGGAAAGCATTAGTAAGAGTTGACTAAGTTTAAATTAGAATTATTAAACCCAATATGTCAATGATTAAAACCTCAATTTACTTACTATTAAAATTTTGGAGAGATCCCATTCTCATTAAAACTTGAAAGAATCTATGTTTGATTAGGTAATGATGAGCCTCGATAAAGCTTTCTTAATTTCTTTTTACATTGATTCAATATGTCAAATGATCAAAGTCAACCTGACAATGAATTATGGTGTACAATCTAGATCCACTTTATCGTCTCTTAGTGCATCATTAATTTTTTGAAAAACAAGATAAAAGGAATATCCCTATAGCATGATTTACACCTTATCAATTTGCAAATAAAATGAAAAACACCAAGAGGTCTTTAAGGGATTGAAATAAAACATATTTTGCCTAATTTTATACAAAAACTAATGAAATCAGACAGATAGGTACTACAAGAAATTATTCAAGAATAACTCACTTAATAGATTATAATAAATAAAGAACCAATACTAAAATATGAATTGGAAGAGCAGTTAACTAGGCGAGAATGTGGTAATAAAGATCAAGGAAGCTAAGGTTACGAAATGGAGATAGGAATACATCATGTTTCCACATCCACCAAAACAAAGGATCAAACAAGCTATATAATTTATTGCGTGGCAACTTTACTGCGGTAACCTATCAATGATTTTTCATCTTCCTATGATACCTTACTACATTATGCAGTAGGCTTACTCGTATCTTATACAACATATTATTGTATCAAAAGTTAACCCATCAATAGGAAACACAAGTTGAATGATTCATAAGGAAATTAGATCATGCAACGGACAAAGTTTTCGTGGTCCACCATCTCTAATTCTAGCATTCGAATAAGAAGAGAAACTAATTGAAATAATCTAATTTACTCTGCACAGCACTAGGAAACTACATCAAATTTCTGCATATGTGAAAATTTACAAATTACGCAGCTTTACTTCTTGACTATATGAAAAAACAAGGCAACTTGGAGCCTTTATTGTTGAGCAAAACATCAAAGCATGCTCCTCTACTCTTATTTTTTAACATAAAATTAAATATTCATAATAAAATAATTAACAGTTATCTGGTTCAACAAGTCATTAGATAGAGAACCCTAATCACGATAACAAATCCATTAACAGTCATTATCGCACTTCTTAAAAGCAAACTTTTCATGAAAAATGAAAGCAAACCAATCAAGCATCAACAACTGAACTTCATTAGAGATTTCCACACTATGGTTTAAATCTTAAATTGAATCAACTATTATCAAACAAATCAAGCATTAAGCTCTTACCCTAATAATCGACCGAGACGGAAGGAAGAGATAACGGAAAGCTGCTGGTGCGTGCTCTTTGAAATGGCAAAGCTCTGTCATTAAACGGAAAAACTGTGAAAGATATTTAACGGAAAGAGCGGGAGGAAGGAAATTTTGGCAGTGTTAAAAGCGGGCTCTAAAATAGGCTCCCAAATGGGCTTCTTTATGGGCTTCTCGGCCATTTCTCTAGCCATTACTGTTAGTAGCTAAGAATGAGGGTAATGGAATAGACAATTCATTCACTGCAAGCTAAAGCAACTGTCCAAACTATAAACAAAACCATCTATCCATCTAAGTTACTTCGTTAGTTAAAACACCAAAAGAATTAGATTAACCGTTTCCTTCATTTGCAAAGGCAGATCTCTACTCAAAGATAAAAGAAATTTCTTTGCTGTATCATAAAACAAAATTGGGTGCGGTATAGACCATGTCAAAGAACTGAGTAAACTTCCAGCTCAAGTAAATGACACCATGCTGTTAATACCGCATGAAATAAGGTCCTATTATTAGCTTACCTTGTCCTGAAGCCCTTCATATGTTAATTAAGAACACATAGGAGTGACCATGTCCACTTGCAACTAGCAAATTCTATCTTTCAAGTTTTGACAAAATTAGAAATATGCAATCATATTCATACCAAGGATAGAACTAGATTAGGGGAAATTCTAATTTGAATGGATATAGGAGTGGTATTTAACAAGGATCCACATGGGTCTAAAAAAATTATTTCCACAATTAAAAATCATATTAGTTGGGCGAGCAACTTCATGAAATTGTAGTATAATGAGAAAGCATATATAGCTTGAATTTTACAATTTCATCAAAAATGAGCAACTTATGCTATAGACTTAATAGGATTTGCTCCTGGAGAATGCTATAGTGTAATGAAAGGCGTTTACCTCTCTATCAAGAAGGATAAGTGAGCTTATCTCTAGCACACCAAGCTGAAGAAACATAAACAAGAAAAGAAGTAGTAACAAAATTTAAATATCAAGCTCAAATTTAATGTTGGCAGTATGTTATTCATCATTATATCAGATGAATTGACAGGTTCCTCTGCCTGCATCCTATTGAGAATATTGGCTACTCTAACAGATGCTTTTTCCTTTAGCCCTCACATTGGGATCACTCTAAAAGAAAGTTGTAAAAGCAGGTCAGATTCACTGCATTTAGAAACCTCATGAGCATGAACTTTAGTAAAGATAGTTATAATTTATAAGTCATATGCCAAAATTAAACCTCAAGCTTGTGAATTGCCTTCGCAATATGCCAAAGTGAGATTATACCACCATCAACTTGGCACTCCTACAGTGAAAGGAAGTTTCAGAAAGTTGCTCAAAGAAAATTGAAACTGGCAGCCACTAGGTAAGAAAAAGGAAGAATTCTCCCGTACATTATAGGCAAGATCTACTTCGAATGTCTAGATAAATTAGCACACATACCTTCCACCAAGTCAAAACCCACAATGACAACAATGACTCCAGCGCCCTGAAGATAACATTAAACTAAGAGACTTCAGACAAGTCTTAGCAACAGACACAAGAACATCCCAAAAAATCATATACCTTTCCAATCTGTGACAAATGGAGTACTCCCTAAAAGAAGTAGTTCACTATTCATTAAGTTCATTATCTTCAAAATCTTCCTCATCCGTACCGGCAATGACATCAACTTCATCATCATCATGATCACCTCGAGTCCAAATTGATGCATTACGACTAGTGTCAAATGAGCTATCAAGCACATGTTTAACTTGTTCTTCTCTGCCAACTGACAATTTGCCCATATCAAACACGTCCCTCAATTTAATATGCTTAACAACCAACCAGTCTTTGTGCCTATCATCTATAACACAGAATACTTTCTTTGCTTGTGATGCTAAAATGAAAGGATCATCAACGAAATTATCACCCTTATGGACCAAATATGAGAGATGTACCAATGTAAGTCCGAACTTGTCTTTCTTGCAGCCTCTATTGACATCAACCTAATCGCACTTAAACAATACAATCTTGAATCTACCAAAATAGTTCAACTCAATAATGTCTCTCAATACTCCGTAATAGTTAAATCCCCCCCCCCCCCCCAATTGACTGCTTGTTTGTTGAACTAGCATAACTCGTTGTCTCTGTAGTAACTAAAACTCCTGAATTTTGAGTTTTTAAAGAACTCTCTCTAACTTTAGTGTAAAATTTGAATCCATTTATTATGTAACCTGTATATCTTTTAGCCATTTCACATGATCCATGAGCAAGGCATCTGATTTGATCAGTTACTACTTTCTTTTGTCCTTCAACTAGTGAAACCTACAATTTTAATCATCATCAATACAATATATTGCATTGAATGCTCTAATAGCATTAAAAATCATATAAATAAACTTACTCACCCTCCCGCCGAACCACTCATAAAAAGTTTGACTTTGAATTCGATCAATTTCATATTGAGATAAACGCTTTGGACGATGTCGTCTTTTAATAAAATCCACATGCTCCCTACATGAGAAGTTGAAGTTAGTACTTTCAAGAATGCGACAAACTTGTATTCTAAGCAACATCCTATCCAATAGAACTTAAATATTTATAATGAGTATACTAGAATTAATTTGGCATTCCATATTTAATGGCCAGTAAAAGTACTTACTTTCGAAATGGAGCCACTTCATCACAGTTGAATAATACATATCGATGAGCCTGTGTCAAAGTATGCTTGTCTAACTTAATTCTTGAGACCCTTTTTCGCTTTCCCATTTGAAACCGCTCCCTTCTTTTTTTCCCCCAGTGGATGACCTGTTAAAGGTATAACCAATTCATCATCATCAAAAAATTCCTCATTATATGCATTCCGTAGATTTCGATTGAACTGATCTCAACTCCATCTAAACATCGTGAACACAAAGTCAAACGTTCATGTGCTAAATATGTCTCTGCAATTGAACCTTCTGGATGAGCTCGATTACGCACATAATTCCTCAGGGTAAGAAGAAACCTGCAAGGAAATAGTTGGACCATTAAGTTATATGCATGTCACTAACAATTCAACTTTAAAAGACAAATGTAAGAGAACTTTTTTACCTTTCTATTGGGTACATCCATCGGTAAAAGACTAGCCCTGCTAGTTTAGCCTCACGTGGGAAATGAATGACCAAATGTACCATAATGGTAAAGAATGATGGAGGAAAAATTTTTTCCAACTCGCACAATCTATTTTCCAGTTTCTGAAGTTCCTCAATATCAAGGACCTTGGAGCACAATTATTTGAAAATATTACATAACTGAATTATGATGGAGCTAACATTTCAGGCAATGACCCACGGATCGCTATGGGAATAAATTCTTGCATCAAGAGATGACAATCATATGATTTCAACCCAATTAGCTTACGTTGCTTAGCATTTACACATCTCGAGATATTTGAAGTATACTCGTCTAGGACTTTTATCTCCTTAAAGACTTTCATCTCCTTAAGGACTTTCAGAAAAGCATTTTTTCCTTCAATGTCATATGGTAGCGGGCTAGAGGTATGTATAATCGATCAGAGCCAGATCGCTTCCTCGGATGAAGCACGCTTCGTATACCCATATCCTGTAAGTCAAGTCATGCTTTGAGGTTATCTTTCGACTTCTTAGATTTCTCTAGCAATGTACCAATAATGTTATCACAAACATTTTTCTCTATGTGCATCACATCAAAATTATGACACAATAAATGATCCTTCCAATATAGTAATGTAAAAAAATACACTTTTTCTTCCAATTTTGACCCTCATATTCAACTTCATCATTTGTAATATCTTCAAGTTGCTCCAAAATTTCATCTTCTAAAGGTGGTATAGGAGCACACTGAAATTCTTGAGTTCCATCCAAAGACTTTTCATCATGTCGGTACTTGTGATGAGGATCTAGCCATCGACGATGTCCCATGTAACAATACTTGTGACCATGAAGCAAAAAGGTCGCTTGGGTTCCATAGGAACAGGAAGGACAAGCATACTTTCCTTTTGTACTCCATCTAGACAAATATACATATGGAGGAAAATCACTAATAGTCCACAATAATGCTGCTCGCAATCGAAAAGTATCTTTTGTGGATGCATCATAAGTTTCAATACCTACTTCCCAAAGAGACTTCAACTCTTCTTTTAGTGGTTCCATGAAAACATCAAAATTGACACCCGGATCTTTTGGCCCTGGAATGAGCAACAAAAGCATGAAGTTGGATTGTTTCATGCACATCCATTGAGGAGGGTTGTACAAGATTAAGATCGCAGACCATGTGCTATGAGAAACATTCATTGTCTTGAACGGATTAAAACCATTCAATGCCAAAGCTAAACAAACATTGCGAGGTTCAGAGGAAAACTCAAGATGATTTGAGTCAAACTCTTTCCGTGCCTGAGAGTCTGCCGGGTGTCTTAGTAGTCTACCCTTGGTACGCCCTTGGTCATGCCATTTCATATGAGAAGCAATTTTTGAAGACATGAATAACCTTTGTAATCTTGGTTTCAACAGAAACCAACGCAATACTTTTTCAGGTCTCCTTTTCTGCTTTTTACTGAATCTACATCCCATCTCATCCTCTTCACTATCAACAATTGCTTTCCATCGAGAAGCGTTGCATTTCAAGCAACGATCTTCATGAGCTTTATCCTTCCAGAAGAGCATACAGTTATTCGGGCAAACATGTATCTTCTCATAATGTAAACCCAAAGCCGAAATTAATCTTTTTATCTCGCTGAATGATTTTGGCAACTTATTTCCTTCCGACAACATGAGTTGTAGATACTCCAGCAACATCGTAAATGACTTATTACTCCACCCATTTAGACATTTTATATGATAAAGATGAATGATAGCTGATAACTTCGAATAGCCACAATTTGGATATAACAACTCCTCAAAATACTTTTGCATGCTATGAAAGATATTCAAATCATTCGCATCTATGGCCTGGCTCGAAGTGTTACCCATGGGTTGTCCATTCCTTTCATCACTGTGTGCTTCTACAGCATGTGGGAACAGGTCATTCAACATATCATGCATTCCATTATCATTACCTTCACAATCGCCTGATAAGTTGCCCGTATCTGCAGGCTCTCCATGAAGAGTCCACTTTGCATAACCCTTAAGAAACCCATCACAAATTAAGTGGTCAAACACAATCGCTCGGGAATGCCAATGAGTGTTGCCACACTTCACACATGGACACAGTATTTCTCCATCTTTGGACGATTGTTCAAATGGAAAAATGAGAAAATTGATAACACCATCTATATATCTTTCATTCCTCCTTGATGTGAGATTGATCCACGATTTATCCATGAAGACAATAATGATTATAACTGAAAAGATACAAGCAAGTGTAAAAGTGATATTGAGAAATTTCAGTGAGAAAAAATTAGGAAAAAGGATAACATCTACGACTAAAAATATAAGTAATGGATTTTTCAAAATCAAAGAAAATTAGATATCAAGTTTCTAATTTTATTTTTCACATTTCAAGATTAAAGCACTCCAAGAAAATGAGTTGTAAGTGACGAAGTATTAGTGATCATCGTACAGGCAGTCACAGAAGGCTTCACTAAAAAATCGTTGCTAAAATATAATAAAATTGGCTTAAGATATCTTTTGGCACAACAATTATTTTAGTGACAATTTCAAGTTGTGCCACTAATTATAAAATGATTCAACGAATACTTTCTATTTGTTTACAAAGTTAAATATCCTTAATTTATAGTATACTACATACTGGCTCGCATTCCATAAATTATAAGTTTCAAGAAATTAATATATAATTTACAGTTATTGTTATTTATTCACATTTCATGAACATAAATTGTCAAACAAAATCAATTACATTAAGTTACAGAATCATCTAAAATTTTTTATATTTTAGATTTGCATTTTAAAGCACGTTTATCAAAATTGTTCATAAAGTACAATTAAGATAGAATAAAATACACAAAAGATGTATTCAGCAAAAAAATACATAAGAAAAGCATAACTTACGATATTATAAGGATTTGGAAATGCAAATTATTAGAAAAAACATCAAAGGGTTTTTTCTGTGAAGAAAAATGAAAGATTTATTAACAAATATTTGAGTATCCTAAGTATTATCTCATACAACTTAAGTCACTTTTTTTTTTTTGGAAGTCTGATAGAAAAGCAAAAGCAATGGAATTTAAAATTTCCGTAACATTTTTCACCCAAAAAATTGCATAATATATTTTTCCAAAAAATAGAAAATTATCCCACGTATCCCTCCGTCACGTAACTTCTCTTCCTAAATAATGTTAAGAGTTAGCACTAAACTTTTTTTTTCATCAAATATTTTATTGTGGGACAAGTCAATATTTTTCACTAGTTTTTAACTATATATGACCAATTATAAATTCATCGTAAAAAAGGTGTTGCTATACTGTGTAAAGAGTCGATGCCAAGTCATATTTTGTTACTCATATTTTATTTTTGACAAGTAAATAATTTGTCACTAATATTTGAACACTTGTAACCAAACGTAAACTTATCATGAGATAGTTGTTGGTGCCAAATTATATTTTGTTGCCAAATATTTTATGCTGTGACAAGTGAATAATTTATCACTCATTATTAATTATTTGATGAGTAATTTATATTTTGGATATAAAACTATACATTTCCAATTTACAATCTACAGAAACATTAATTTAGGGTAATATCATACAAGTGAAAAAATAAAAACATTGGCTCCAGTAAACATCTTCATAATAAAATGATTGATAATTGAAGTCATTTTAAATTATGACATCTTAAGATTTGAACTTTTAAATATTATAATTATTAATTTTATATAAATTAAAATTCAATGAATTGAAGAAACGGTAATGAATAATTAGTTATATCATATAATGAGCAAAAATATAAATAATACTAAATAAGTAGAAAAAATCCAAAATATTCTTTTTAGTCAATAAAATAAAGGTTTGTTATTAATATCGTAACCACCATATCATTGTTGTTCCAAAATTTTTAAATTTAAAAATTTATACAAATAGAAATATCTTGCAGCAAAGGTAATGATTAGACCTTCTAATCAGGAACTGAACATTCATGTAAATCTTAGCTACAGTTAGACAATTTCACCTAGTGGAACATGGTTCTTAATTAGAACAAGTAACGAAATTACAGAGTAACCAAAGCCAACTAAGATGAAATGAGGAACATTACCAAGGATTAGAAATTAGCAGACAAAGCCTATCACCAATTTTCTGATAGAGTTTCAACTGAAACCTGCATACGAAGGAATGGCATGGTCAAACAAAATTATGAAATTTCAACCACAGATTGTACAAAATGAATGAATTGAATTGAAGGAACTCAAAAGGGTAAAATAAAAAGAAGAAAGCCTACCTATTAGCCTCTAATGGACATCAACGGGAGATGGAGAAATCTTGGCTTTGAGAAATCAATAAAAAAAGGGAAAAAAGGTATGCTTTAACGTAGAAGCAGCTCTCAATATATAACAACAAGATGTGATGAAGTTTCATGATTTTAGGAAGCTAGAATCGTGGAAAAGAAGTTATGGGTCTTTACTGACGGATTCTTCATCCGTCAGTGAATGCGGAACATTATTGATGGTTGTTGCCATCTATCAGTAAATATATATGTGACTTTTATTGACAATATTTTGTCTGTTAGCATATATTTTTACTGACGGTATTGCCTGTCAATATAGAGTATTTATAGGAACGGCACGTTCCGTCAGTAATACACAATATTATAACGACAGTTTGCTGACTGTAGGGAAAAAACACATGTTATACTGACGGATTTTCACATCTGTCACAAAAAATGACTATATGCTTACGGATATTTTCCATCAAAAAAAAATCTGTCACAAAAAATTACTATATACTTACGTGGAGAAAATTGTTTGCATGACGATTAAGTAACCAAGCCTGCCTCGGCGGCTCTAGATTGTTATTTTTGTTACGAGTACACTTTACTTAAGAGAGGAGGCAAAACAAAGCAATTCACTTTGACAAAAGATCATCCAAGAGCAGAAAGAAGCTCCAGCTGGAAAAATGCCGAGCTCCTTTCCATGCAGGATTCCTAAAGTAAAAATTATCTCGAATTAATTCAGCAATTATAAAATTCTAAATTAAAAGAATTTAAATTTAAAATACCAAGAATAATATAAATCTAATTGGTAATGATAATTCAATATCCTTTCTTATTTAAATTATCATGTTCATATCTTATGAATGAAAAAAAAAACTCCCTTATTAGACTAATCAGATTTTAAATTGATTAGTTGATTAAATTTTTGCATGTTGATGTACGTTAAAAATAATAGAAGGGTAAGTAAAACAAAAGGCGGGGAAAAGAGAGAGGCAAAGAAAAGGGTCAGAGCCCGGCAAAGAGAAAAAAAATGAAAAGAGTTCGGTGATGAGACCTTGATGTAGTGATATTATTTTTGAGATTTGACTAAAAGGCCCTGGATTCTATTCCCCTTAGGGGACTCATGAAAAAATTTTACATGGTCTTATATCACAACGACGTGATGAAGAAAAATCGATTAAATTGTTTTGATTAATATTAATTATGGTAACCGCGTGAGTGATTAACGCTGATTTGTTCGTTTGTCATTTTTTTTATAATCAAGATATTCGAGCACCTTCCGGACCCGACTAACGATGATTGTGACATTCCATCCTCGGGGCACACACAATAACCCGCAAATTATATATGGCAGGTAAATCAGGATAAATCCTGAACAACTCAAGAGGGTTGAAAAGCCCCCACCCTTCAACATGCACCTGTTGAGTTTTAAACCTAGAGTCGAGCTCCCTACCACTAGGACTGCCCGCTGGAAGGCTCGTTTATCATATATAAATTGGTACTTTTTCATGTCACGCGGCGAGAGTGGATAAAATAATTTTTTCCTTTATTTCCACTTTTCTATTTTCTTTTAAATTTATATATTTTTTCATTAAAATAAAAAGAAAAGGGCCAATTTGGAAAACAAAGACGGCGACCACATGGAGTTGGCTGGCTGGGCAGAAAATCTGTGAGTGGCCCCCACTTGGCTGAACCCTCTCATGTGACCAGTTGGCCAATTGGAAAGAAAATTGGTTCCGTGTGTTTCTAGATCCGCCGTCTAGCCGCTGCGATATCTCAGCATACTGTCGAATTTTTTTTTAATTTTTTTTTTCTCTTTTTCAGTTTATTCTTGCATACTTTGTTAATACAAAAGAAAAGGTGTAATATAATATACTTTTTATCACAGAAAAAAATATATAATATGCATTTCTGCTAAGAAGCACACCTATGAATATCAAGAAGATGATAGATGGAAGAGAGAAATAAAAAAAATACGGAATATTGTCCTAATAAAAATTAATTTGTATATTTTTAAGGCACTCTCGTATTTCTTTGCATCCATGGATTCGCAATTACATATAATATATCTGAACAATTATTTTCTTCCTTTATGAATGAATTTTGTATTGTTTCCTTGTGAAAGCAACTTCCTCTCTGCAAGAACCCACATGGGTGCCCCGCGTACAGGGACGGATTTAAGCGAGGGATGAGCGGTCTCTTGAAATTGAAATTTTTTAATATTTTTGATAAATCTTCTAATTAATTTTATTTATATTCTTACTGTGTCATCTTTTTTTTCGATTTCATCATTTCATTCTTCTTTAATTTTCGCCCGCTGGATCGACGTTCTAGATCCATCCTTCATTCCATATCGCGGGCTATTGAATTCCATGATCTCTGCTTAGATTAGATGCCAGTGTTTCTTTGTTAATTTAGTATGCAACGAATAGAGATTTGCCGGGGAGACCGGAATTAGCTCCAGCAGATATTGTGGCTTTCTCCGGATTGAATTGCTGATGTTCAAGCATATTCTTTTTTAGTGTCTACTGTTAGTAGTTATAAATTCAACTGGTTTTAGCTAATTCAGTTCAAGTTGGGTCGGTCTACCAAGGAGTTATCTTTCAAGACGAATGTTCTCCATTCACAAAATGTGGACTCAAGATCTTTTATTTAAGGAAAAGAGACTCTGAATACCTCAAACGATCCCCTTTAGTTGTTTACGCCTCGTTCTTGCACAAGAATTTCACCCAAAAAAATGTATAATAATTTCAGATTTTATATACGACATTTTTTTTAGAATTTTAAGAGAGAAATTGAAGGAAAAACTCTAAACACCTAATTGCTATGATGATTTTCTTATTTAAATGTTCAAAATACATTAAATTAGAAATGTTCTCCACCTAACGTACGCGGTCTCATGAACATAATCAATGTTGTGAAACATGATCTTCCATATCACATCAAATCCCATAGATTCGGCATCCATAATTTTCTCCAATGACCTACATTTGGATACTTTACACTAACAGAGATTGATTTAGATGTTTTTACGCCGCTTCTCCTGGAGAAAGTATTTTATGAAACGGTGTCACCACATGATAGTGCTCACGTGACGACACTGGTCAATGAAATTCAGTTTATTTTATGGGTGATTTTGGATTATTTAGGTCTTGTAAAAAGTCGAAAAGTAACTGAATTTGATCGGGTGGTGTCACCATGTAAGTATTATCATACGACGGAGAGAGTCCTGCATGTAATGATATCGCCACGTGGCAGCGCCTTCACGATGACACTAACTAATAAAATTAATATATTTATTTATGAATTTTTTTATCAAACTTAAAAGGAAAAAATAATCCTAAAATGACGAGACTTGATTGGCCGGTGTCACCACGCAGCATACAAAACTTTCTCCGTGTAATGACACCGTGACACAAGAATCTTCTCCTTCCTCTATGTAAGGTACGCGGTTTGTGTCTTTTGCGACGGAAAAAAATCCACGGCTCTTATTCTTCAGTGAGTGAAAGCGGCCTGAGTATGAATTAGCAGGGACCTGAACGATTTTCGAGTGTCTGGTCGTGTAAAATAAATAGATATTTCATGCTTGATTCAATATGTGGTGTCGTGATTTTCCTTTTTGATGCCATGAATTGAAGGTAGCCTAAAGGTTGATCGTGACGATTGGGCTTGTATGTAAAACATGCGATTATGCCCTTTCAATCAATGGGGTCCGAAGTTTCTAGTCTTCAATGAACTCACAAATAGAACAAAACGTCATGTCGCATGAATGCAAACAAATTAGAGGGATATAATTCGTTCAAAGTAGACAAAATTAGATATTGTTTGGTGGTATCGGCGGTTCCCTTTGTTTTCCAAATGAACACCAAGTGGTCCATGTCACGGTGTTATCATATAATAGTATTTACGTGAAACACAAACCAATTAGAATTAATTATTTCTTAGGATTATTTTTTTTGTTTCTTTTTTTATGTTTTACAAAAAAATGTATAAATAATTATATATGATTGGCCGGTGTCTCCACACAAGTACTGTCACATGGTGTCACTGTGGCATAAGAGACTTTTGCCGAGACTTTCGCCCAGACTTACAATATGAGAGATATTATTCTTATCATTTAAGAAATAAAACATTTGAAATAAGATTGTATCAATCAACACTCTCTATTTTTTTTAATTTTGATGTAATATTATCATTGGTATTTTAAATTATTTGTTTCATAGATTATTTGATTCTCTATGTAAATAGGTGAATTATTACATGTAAGTATTGAACCAGTTAATCAATTTAATAAAGTTAGATTCTCGTAGTTCGGACCTGTAGTCGATCACATTTATCTTTATTAGTATCTCTACTCTCCTTCTTCTCTTATTTTATATTTTAATTTTTCTACACAAGTATATGTAGAATTTTACTGGTCAAGGTTACATTGAGAATTTCCAAACTGTAAATAGGTATACTTTTTGGGCCCAAAAACTAGGGATCCTTCATAATTATCTAGAAAACGTAAAGGGTAAGTCTCGATTATAATTTGGGTGATCGATTACGGATGCCCTGTATTTGCCGTAACATTCAGATCCTAATCATGTATTGAACCGGTTTCAAAATTCTGGATCTGAACTTTACCCTATTAAATTTAGAAACCGGACCCTATTTGGATCTTATGATGTACCATAGGTTTCGAATACTTAATGAAACATGTTCATCATTTTCTTCTAATCACATGGATAACCTTATTGATGAGTAATATAACTGATGATCGATTTTCATAATTTTAATTAAGTTTTATTAATTGGAGATGTTATATATGGAACTAAAAAGGCTGTGAATGAATACCGGAGTAAGTTTCGGAAGAGACAACGGGATATACGAAATTAAGGAAGGAAACATGAACAGGTAGCAAGCATGCTAAATGGTCTGCACCGGGAGGGGGAGTGATCAAGATTAATTGCGTTCAATAGTGCTACTTTGGAGGCTGGTGCAGGAGCTGTTCCAAGGGATTGGAACGGTGAATTGGTTGGAGGTACTGGGCAGCATCGCATTGCGTCTTTTGCAGAAATGGCTTGAGGGACTGGCTGTTCTTGAAAGGATGAAACTTGCAGCTGCTAGCTATCGGAAGGAAGTGGTGATCATTGAGACTGATTCAGAGGTGGTCTGTCAAACCTTTACCAGTAAGGCTAAGGAGCAAAGATGGCAGCTCCACTTTTGAAGGCAGAGTTTCTGCAACCGGTAAAGAGATCGGCAAATAAGTGTGCACATCGTGTGGCACAATGGTGCAAGAAGAAGATAAGGCCGAGCAATCGGGGATGATTTCCATCTTCTTTGAGAATTTTATTTGGGAAAGATTGGTTGGATGCTAATTCTTGTAAGTCAAATAAACTGGGTGTAGCTGTTGATATTGGTTGAATAATGAGATACCTTTCTTCTTGACAAAAACAACTAAGTTTATTAGTTTAATTGTTACGTAATTAGATTTTAGTAAATTTTAACTAACCTTAAATAGATTGTGATATGTTTTGTGGGATTCGATATTAGTCTCTAAATTCTCTTGATATTTTCATACATGGTAAATTTATTGAGTACGTAAAATTCTTATGTTAAATAAAAGTTCGTCGAGTTTGGAATCCAAGAGTACAAACGACACGAAAAATGGAGTCCAAGTAAGGAAGTTATGACAAATCAAAATTAATAGCACAAATTATTTTTTCTTTGTACATGGTTCTAGTACCGGTTCCAAATATCTTATGATTGAACATCTAAACCGGCTCCAACTGGCTCTCTCTGAAATCATTATAATCTATTCAAAACCTTTCTTACTGAGTTCTAAATCACCTATTGCCAAAGAACAGCCCCAAATATATTTGCTTATGAAATACCCTCCTTTTTCTATTTCTTTCCTTTTTCCTTTCCTCTCTTTTTCAAATAACCCCACCCTTTTTCTTTTTCATTATTTAATTGTCTTTAGGTAATGTCAATTGAAATATCATAAAAGGGCAGACTAGCTGCCCAGTCTTCTGTTTCCACTGAGTACACACACAAGGCCCTCAATTATGGCACAAGATATCAACATTGATAGCTGTGCCCAAGAAAGCTTCCTCACTCCATCTCTTACCACAGCCACATCCTCCTCGGCCGCCGCCGCCTCCTCCTCCTCCTTGGCTTGCTCCACCACCTCCTCTTCAACAAGCGGCCGAACCCTGACACCTTCCAAGGTTAGAAAGGCACCTCCAAAAGCCCAAGAACCGGATACCTCTGTCGAGGATGAGCCAAGAAAAATGCGTAAGTGCAGCAACGAGGAGAAGCCCCCAATGTACCGTGGCGTTCGAAAGCGGAGTTGGGGCAAATGGGTGTCCGAGATCCGTGAGCCGAGGAAGAAATCGAGGATCTGGCTCGGGACTTACCCGACCGCTGAAATGGCCGCCCGAGCCCATGACGTGGCGGCCATGGCCATCAAGGGCCGGTCTGCTTTCCTCAATTTCCCCGAGCTGGCGGCGGAGCTGCCCCACCCCACGTCTAACTCCCCGAAGGACATCCAGGCCGCTGCCGCGAAGGCTGCTGCGATGACACCCTGCGAACGGAGCCATGTTGGTTCGAGCAGATCCGAAGCCGATACGATCGATTTATCAGGTGACAGCTCCGTGCAGGACTTGATGAGCTCTGCTTCGACCGGCGATTGCGAGGATGCTCTGTTCGACCTGCCCGATCTCTTCATGGATGGCATGGATCGCGGGAACGGGTTCGGGTTTTCCGGTACCACGTCATCTTCTTCGATGTCGTGGCAGTTGGACGGAGCTGATTCCGGGTCCCGTATGGAAGAAACATTTTCATGGGAGTATTGCTAAACCAGCAGGTGAAGAACTGACGATGGTGATGGTAATGGTGGTGGTGATTTTAATATTTTCTTTCACCATACGACACAAAGCCCGACAGGCTGTGGATCGACATTCGGGTAAAACTAAAGTGTGTTGACATCTACTTGATTGTATAATTAGTATTGTTTTTTATCTTCCATTTTCGATTATAAAAAATATTGGTAAAGGGATAAGAGGAATAGCGAAAATAAAAGCACAAGAAACCCCATGAGAAAAATCTGTTGGCCTAGGCCCATCAAACCCATCTTCCATCGATTAGATTTTGCAGTCAATTGGAGAAGTTATGAGATGAGATAATTAGTGCATGATGGGGTGAACCAGTTATGTTACACTTATAGTTCGAATCGTTGTTATTTTGCTTGAATTTTATGTTGTTAACGGTTCCGTTAATGGAGCAGTAAAAATTCGAATTGAAAGTGTAACGAAACATATCATATAAAGATAGAATTAGTCATTTTTAAACTCATAGGATTCAACTCATGAGAATGACAAATATATAAGATTTTTAATATCATTTTTCGAGATAAAAAGTGTTATATCATATTTAAAAAGTGAATATTATTAATAAATAGCAAAATGTGAAAAAAAAAAAAAACTCTCTTTATGTCATTGTGTATCTGATTTTCATCCGACAAATCTAGACAGTAATAACAAGCACACATAGCAAGCACACCCCAGATATGCATGTTGGAGCCAAGGGTATTTGAGCTGTCAATACGAAGGAGATTTCACATTTTTCTTACCATCAGACTAATTCTTTATGCTTCGCAACACTCTTTGCTAAATAGATATGACCAGTTCGACTCATATAAGAATCTCTCGGTCAATTCGGTACTATAGAACAATGACTATATCTGATATGAAAGAAGCAGATCGACTTCCGACATGATTGTCCGAACTATAATATAATTAAGCTACTGTCTCAAAACTTCATCCTTGCCCCTTGTTCAAGTTTCCTCTCGATTCTCCATAGGACTAAACTTGCTTTGACGGCTTCAAAAAGAAGCTGATCATTAAAAGGATAGGCGACTCACTGGTCCAAGTTAGCCTAATTAACACACTAATGATGTGTACGTACGAATTGTGAGCTTTTCTTAAAACACATTAGAATTTTCTTCCATACTCGATGTGGACATCGTGTGTAAGGGCAAGGATCGGTCGACTGGTACATGAATGATCCTCATTCATATAAGGCGATTATTTGCTTGACAATTTCGAAATGTGTATGATGAAAGTCAAATCAAGAATAATGCTCTAAATCAACCATTCAATACTCATGTTACAAGCGCTGGTCGAGTTATCGGACCATTCCCAATTTGACAAGAATAAAATGAACTAGATCCGGAAGAAGCCAACATGGTGTCAGAGTGCCCCACAAGCACGAACCATTGAGAAAATTAGATTATATAAAAAGTTATTATTTTATATAAAATATAAGTTATAATATAAAATTATTGGGTTTGCTAAGCATATTAAATTAGTGAAAAAGTTGTTGAAAAAAATAATATTATAATATTTAATGTGATTGAAAAAATATATAAAATTTTCAAAACTACCCTCATTTTACCGGTGGGCAATTGGGCAAAGAAGGGTAAATGTGTTATTTGTGTGGGTCCCACTTGTGTAATGTCAAAATGCCACATTTTTTTTCTTTGCAATCTGTTTATCGAATTTTTGCTTTGGCTTGGGAAAATTTGCTGACCTCGTAATCCAGAAATATCTTCAGCTTTTTTGTGTGTACGCTAATATTTAGAAACCCAACTACTAACTAATTCAGTTCGAGCAGTGTCGGCCCATTTAAGGGATAAAACTCTCCCAACATGAGTTTTCTCTATCCATAAAGACTCAAACTTGAGACCTTACTTAAATGGAACAAATGACTTGCCACTTGAACCAACTCATGTTGATAAACGTGTTCAACTTTACATACCAAACATTGTAAAGTTCAATGTAAAATCACCACTTTCCATTTCAAATTTTTATTTTACATCAATCCAAACACCACCTCAATTCATTCCTTGTTAGCCATGATGCGTGGCCACAAATAGGAATGGCATTGGATCCGGACCGCACTGCACCTTGATTGGTCGATCCGATTTATAAGAAGCTAGAGGTCTACCCATACAACGCACCGATCTATTTTCTCAATAAAAATTATTATAGATTATCTACTCTTCCATTATAAAAGAAAGTAATTATTTATAATAAATTTTTCTAGTAAAAATATATATGTTTAACTTTTAAATTAGATAACTATAATAGCATATTTTAGAAATAAATTGTAATTTATATCTATGAATTGCTAATAAAAGAGTGCGGAACGAAATGTAAAACATGAAAATAAATATATAAGAAAGAAAAAAAGAATGTAGTAGAGAGGAGATACGAGTTTCAAGTGAGAGAGAATAAAGTTGGTAGTTATTCATGATAAATTTATGATTATAACCCATGCTATTTCAATTTAGGATAGCAAAATTTCAATTAAAGGTATTTTGGAAAATGAAAAAAGTGACTAAATATGGTCTCATCTTTTAAAATAGTAATAGATAATAAATAAGTAAATTGTGATATAAATTTATATATTTATAATTGTAATGAAATAAATCTAAAATAATTAAAATTTATCTAATTTTAATAAAATAAAACAACTATTATCTGATTTATTAAAATAAAAATACTCATAAAATTTCTTTTCGGATATATCGATATAATGTAATACCGTGGGGGTGGATCGACGGATTCGGGTCAAAATTACCAACCGTAGTTCCAGAGGAGGTGTAAAGACGTCGATGCCCTTCCTGTGGTTTTATTCCTTGCAAGGAAAGCTACCCCATGTAACAAGAAGTCTTACGATATGCTCGAAGCAAAGACAACTATATGTTCCATTGTTCACTCTGCCTCTTCAGTCCTCTCTCGACTCAGAATTTGATAACCCCTTGCCTTTTAACCTTGGAAGGCTATCCGTTATTACGTCCCTCAAACTCAAAGGGACGATTTCTCAACCCAATTCAACGGTGGAAGTACCCTTAAAATCTGAGTCCAACAGGCAACAAGTCAATCGATTGACGAGAAGATTTTGACTGTTTGCAATTTACATTTTCTTAGTACTGCAGTTTCTTTGCACAGGCGACCAGTGTACAACGAAAAGAAAGACCAAAAAAATTGGGGGAGTGGTTACGTTTCTTGTTTTGCAAGCTTTTTCCTCTCCCTTTTTTTTTTCCCTCATGAATCTTTCTTCTCCTCCGATAAGAACAAACCTGCTTTACACATCAATAAAAAAACCATTACATGTAGCTGACAGATTATGCATACCATTACTGGCTGACAAGTTGAATCCATTCATTTGATACATACATATATATATATATATATATCAAGTAATATATTCGTCTTACAGAATTTGCTAAGAGAGAAGGAGAAAAAAAAATCTTAAATGGTCATACCTCACGATAACATAATGATGAAAAATTAATTAAATTACTTTGATCAGTAATAATTAATATATTTAAATACTAATTTATTTAGTTATCATAATTTATTTGATGTTTTTTCACGTAAGGTAATGAATGAAATTATTTAAGAAATTTGCGAGAAGGGAAGTGACAGAAGGAGAACCTCACGTCACATACACGCATGTGCATGTATCCCGTCAGCCAGCTGTAACACAACCAACATTAGAAAGAGTTGGCACTGTTCCTTGCATGTTGTATGGATGAGATGAGACTGATTTCATCCATGTTTGAATGGCACATGTATTTTGCTGATAGTGATCATTATACTGTAATCTCTCTCTCTTTTTTTTTTTTTTTTCCTTCCTCCTAGGTTCGCTTTAGAGGTAGAAATCTATAGGAACCTAAACGGAAGCAAAAAATATTACTTTCCTCCAGAAATATCGTACAAAAATTTTCATGTGATTTCTGTCAGATATAATAGCTTCCAAAAATTCCCGTGCAAATATTCTCAAAAAAATTTTCGTGAGATTTCCGTAAAATGTCTATTTCCGACAACATAAATTACTGAATTGTGACATATTGCCGTCGCTATCCCAGCCATTTGAGCTCACGGAAAACTTGGAATTTTTTCGATGAGGTGGACTTACTGTAGAATTCCCTGCGAAGGAAGGTGTCGTCCATTCTTTGCTCATCTCAGATTCAACTGGTGCAAAATCCAATTATTTCCATCAAGTTGATGATAAAAACACATGGGCAATCCAATGGGCGCGTTTGCACAGAAGGTGTCTCCGTAGTGAACAGTGATTGATAGAGTAATCCTTTATCACAATTTCCAGTATAAGCGGTTATAAATCTGATCAGATTAGAGTTCTCGTCAATACATGCAGCTATAGCTTGGAAAATTTGGCGTTTTAAGGGGTGAATTAGAAACCGTTCTCCAAGATTACCCACAAAGTCATACATGACTCTTTCATGAAAACTAATCAGAGAACCGATCAGAGAAACAATTAATGTATAAAAGATAGAATATTAACACAATCGACTATGTAATGATGTATATACCCTGTGTAAAAGGCTGCAAATGTTGGCAGTTGATTGTCAAATGATACACGATACTGTGTCACAATGTTGACAGTTGGTACAATCAATTGTGTAATATTGCATGTGATTTTTGATTACTATGCTTATTCAATCCAAATTCAGTCATAGTCGACTGTATGAGGACACGGCAGAGTAGTGTACCGGAAACGCTGGCCGATCACTAGGCCTTTAAAGGATATTCATGTTACTAGTTACAAGAGCCTCTATTGACATATTAATCATGTCGGTTAAAAAATTAAATTGTCGATTTAATTAGCAGATTAATACCATCAGTAATTGTCCATTTGATTATAATTAAATATTGATTCAATGCGATATTTTTTAGTTTCCCACTTCATGCAATATAAAAGGGTCTGCATCTCCCTAAAATCAGCGATATAAAAGAGAATACCGGGTTGGGAGGGTCGATAGAAATTTTCCCAGGCATCCTAGCTCGACCGCAAATTAATTTCGGGGTGCGCTTCGACTGACCCGGGATTACGCGTGGTGCTAATATATATATATATATATATATATATAAGAGAATAGAAAATACTGAAGCGAAGGGATACATAGATTAAAATAGAGCAATAGTACATAGATGTAGTACTTGTTCTATGCATATAGGATTCGACATTGTTTTCAAATGGTGTTCATGTTAGAAAAACGACATTGAGTGAATGAGAAATTGAAGAAATTTGAATTGGAATTAAGTCCATGGACTTAATGTGATAATGTGGGCTGGGTTTTAAAAAGCTCATGAAGAGACTAAGGAAGCCCACAGGAGCTAATGGTGTCATTGTGGGATTTCAACCCCATATTGATAAGGGATGACAACTTAAAATGGTTGATAAGTTAAGAGTGTTTTTATGGTAATTAATCACTTTAGTTATAATAGACCACCTCCTCGCAACTCCTGCTATTGCATTGGAGGAGCAAATCGCTGTATTTTGCCATTTCCAGTAAGTTTTTTCCTCCTTCAATAAACCAGCCTAGGATTTTGTCTCTTCATATTCCAGGCGATTAAGGACATTAATCGGCCGAATTAAGGGTGTGTTAAGGCATGACATTAAGAGCCGACCTTAGTAAGGACTCTTAATGCTCGGCTTAGCTATTTTAATTACTAGTTTGATGCAATTAATGGCTCTTAATATCCAGTTTAGCACTTTTAATGGCCGATTCGATGGACTTGCAACCGATTCGGGGCATTCAATTGTCCAACTCTTTACCATTAAGCCACTAGCCCCCCTCCTACACTATAAATATGATGTTCATCCTTAGAATTAGACACACCAACACAGCTCTCGAGCTCTCTCTTCTCCCTCTCTGCATTCTGCATCGTTTTCCGGTGCTTTTCAGCTGCGGTTCTAGTTCGCCTCCAATTTCTAGTTTTGTGCAGCCTTGAGCTCAACCTGTCATTGTATCCTAGGAGAATGAAGTCCACACTTCCTCGGCATGATCAGAGGGAACGAATAAGTCTTACGGAAACTGTGATTGACACAAGCCTCAACAATTAGTCAAATCTTCTTTTAGTCAATTATTTCGTACTTCTGTATTTTCTTGTTCATTAATTCTGAATTGAAAATGGTATACTCTTTCTAGCATGATTTCGTGTCTAAACAAAGAAAATAAAAATTCATTTCTACTTATATTTATTATGTACTATGGCTACCGAGATAATTATATTCGATTGATTATGTTCGAATTACAAGCTTAAGACTTTTCTATCCCCGTCACTATTGCTGTGATTCACACCACCACAACTGTGGCGAAGGGCTCGGGCTCTACTCTCGCTACGCCTCTGGGAGGCACATGCTCCATGCCTTCTGTGGTTCCTGCAAATCACAGTGAGAAATCTGGGAAGTTCAATGGGTTGAACTTCAAAAGGTGGCAGCAAAAGATACTCTTCTACCTGACCACCCTGAACCCTGCTCAATTCTTGACTGAGGAGTCTCCGAAGCTTCCTGAGGAACAATCGAATGTTCAAGCTGCTCAAGTTGTTGACGCCTGAAATCACTTTGATTTCTCGTGACAGAAATTACGTTCTGAATGAGCTGCACGATTGTTGTACAATGTGTATTGCACATTGAAGACAACGAACTGTGAGATTCCCTGGATTGTAAATATAGGACAGAGAATGCCGGCACAAAGAAATTTGTCATCGGACGGTTCCTCAACTATAAGATGGAAGATTTTAAAACCGTGTTTAGTCAAGTGCAAGAGATTCGGGTAATCTTGCATGAGATTCATGCTGAAAGTATGACTCTCAGTGAAATCTTTCAGGTGGCTGCAATAATTGAGGAGCTACCACTAGGGTAGAAGGATTTCAAGAACTACTTAAAGAACAAGTGTAGGGAAGTGTCACTAGAGGACCTCGTAGTCAGGCTTTGTATTGAAGAAGCCAACAGAGGCTCCGAGAAGAACACTCCGCGACTGCTGCTAAAGCCAATGTGGTGGAACACGGGCAAAGCTCAAAACCCAAGAAAACCAAGGCCAATAACGAGCCTAAGGGAGGCATTTCCGAGCCAAAGTTCCAGGGGAAATGCTTCAATTGTGGCAAGGAGGGTCACAGATCTGCTGAGTGCCGACTTCCTAAGAAGAAGAAGGCTGAGGCTAATGTTGTTGATGCCACTACCCAAGATGGTTCCGACATCAACCTCCCAGCTATGGTTTCAAAGGTAAACCTCGTAGGGTCAAATCCAAAGGAGTGGTGGATTGACACTAGAGCTGTGCATCATATCTACTATGATAGAAGCCTCTTCGCTACCTTTGAGCCAATGAGTGAAGAAAAGCTCTACATGGAGAATTTGGCCCCATCTGAGGTTGAAGGCAAAAGAAAAGTGGTGCTGAAGATGACCTCTGGGAAATTGTTGGCTCTTAACGACGTGTTGTACGTGCCAGAGATATGAAAAAAATTTGGTTTCCGATTCATTGGTAAATAAACATGGGTTTTGTATTGTATTTGAGTCAAACAAATTCATATTGTCAAAGTTGGGTATGTATGTGATGAAAGGACATGAATGTAATGGGCTCTTCAAGCTCAATGTTATGACTATGGTCAATACTAAGGATTCCTCATCATTAACTCGATTGAGTCTTCCAGTTTATGACATGGTAGATTAAAACATGTTAATTATGATTCTAATCGAAAACTGATTAAGATGAAACATACACCGACATTTCAACTAAACACAAATGTGAAGTTTGTGCAGGAGCAAAATTAATGAGGTCATCATTTCAAACCGTTGAAAGAAATACCGAACCACTTGACCTAATTCATAGTGATGTTTGTGACTTGAAGTCTGTAAAAACAAGAGGCGGTAACAAGTATTTTATTGCTTTCATCGACTATAGCACAAAATAATGCTATGTGTATTTGCTTTAGAGCAAAAACAAAGACTTAGGAAAATTTATTTTTTATAAGAGTAAGATGAGAATTAATTCAATAAGAGAATAAAAAGACTAAGAAGTGAAGACATGTTGAATATGAGGCACTATTTGGTGACTTTTATGCACAACATGGAATAATCCATGAAGTAACTGCATCCACCTCACCTCAATCAAACTGTGTTGTTGAACGGAAGAGTCGCACACTAAAAATAATGATGAATGCAATGCTTCTGAGTTCAGGGTTACCCCAAAATATGTGGGGGAATATATTTTGATAAGCAATTACCTTTTAAATAAGGTATCTCAAAAAGAAGAGGAGAAAATGTCATATGACTATGGCATGGTAAGAGACCATCCTACAAATACTTACGAGTATGGAGATGTCTTGCAAAAGTAGTAATACTAACACCAAAAAAGGTAAAGATAGGTCCTAAAATAGTAGACTATTTTCATAGTCTACGCACATAATAGTAATGCATGTCGATTCCTTGTGTAAGAATAAAAAATTCATGATATACACAAGAAAACAATAATGGAATCTAGGAATGCATCGTCTTTTGAAGACGTATTTCCATATAGATCCAACGAAGGATCTAGTTCATTGAAACGAACCGCCAAAGCCATGAATGATAAAATTCATGGATCGGATTATGGTTATGATAATGAATTTGAGCCTAGATGTAGCAAAAGGGCGAGGGTGGAAAATTCATTTGGTGATGATTTTATAATATATCTGTTGGAAAAGGAATCACAGAAGTATGAAGAAGCTGTGACTTCCTCAGAGGGATCTCTTTGGAATGAGGAAATCAACAGTGAAATTGACACTATTTTGCAGAATCATACGTGGGAGTTAGTTGATCTTCCTCTTGGTTTTAAAACTTTAAGATCTAAGTGAATCTTTAAAAGGAAAATAAGAGCATATTGCTCCATAGATAAATGCAAGATTAGACTTGTTATCAAAGGATTTAAGCAAAAGGAAGGCCATTAGGATGATACTTGCAATTGCGGCATTACGTAATTGTAGGTACATTAAATGGATGTGAGAACGACATTCCTAAATGAAGATTTAGATGAAGAAATCTACATGGAACAACCCGAGGGGTTTGTGTCTCCAAAAAAGGAAAAGAAAATTTGCAAATTGGTAAAATTATTATACGGCTTAAAGCAAGCACCAAAACAATGACATGAAAAATTTGATAATACAATGATTACCAATGGCTACAAGATGAATGAATGTGTTAAATTATATACATAAAAGAGACGGAAAGTAATTACGACATTTTATTTTTATACGTAGATAACATACTCATTGTCAGTAGTGATGAGAAAATTTTCAAATCTACTAAGAATATGTTGAATGCAAGATTCGACTTGAAAGATATGGGTCTTGCTGATGTGATTCCAAGAATTAAAATTACTAGAACATTAGAAGGACTTGTCTTAAGTCAATCATATTACGTGGATAAAATTCTTGAGAAATTTAACATGAATGATTCTAGAATTGCTAGAACACCTTTAGATACAAGTCTCCATCTATCGAAGAATAGAGGAGATATTATTTCATAAGTGGAATACTCAAGAGTTATAGGTTGCTTGATGTGTCTAATGAGTTGTATTAGACTAGATATAGCCTACATAATTAGTAGGTTGAGCAAATATACAAGCAACCCAAGTGTCGACTATTGGAAGGTAATAGTAAGGGTATTACGATACCTTGGATATACTCGGGACTATGGGCTACATAATACCAGATATCTAGCCGTACTTAAAGGATACAGTGATGCAAACTGGATATTTGATATAAAAGACTCGAAATCTACAAGTGGATATGTATTTACATTAGCGGGATCAGCCGTATCATGGAAGTCCTCAAAACAAACGATGATAACCCGATCCACGGTGGAATATGAGTTTATAGCATTAGATAATTGTGGAGAAGAGGCTGAATGACTACGCCATATTCTTGAGGATATCTCAAAATGGGAAAAACTGATGCCACCAATATATATTCATTGTGGCAGTTAGTTTGCTATTGGAAGGGAGCAAAGTCAAATGTGTAATGGTAAGTCTAGATATACACGTCGTCGATACAATATTATTAAACAATTACTCTCAGCTAGAGTTATCACAATTGACTATGTGAAGTCAAAGGATAATTTAGCAGATCCACTAACTAAAGGATTAAATAGAGACTAGTTGAGAAAATGTCAGAAAGGAATGGGATTGAAGCCCATGAAAGGAAAAGTTTATGAAGGAAAACCCATCCTAGTTAATTAGAGATCCCAAGATCTAGGTTTAAATGGACAACCTACTCATAAGACTTGATGAAGTCACCGTGGGGGAATATTGCTCAACTCTTTCCTTGACAAGAAACAATGGCATTATAAGGATGAGGTTAGTATTTTAGATGCTTTAATGATTTATAAAATGATAAAAAGAATACTCTTGAGATTATAAATCACTTATGTGAGAGAGAAGTGGGACTGCTTCAAATGAGAATAGAGGCTTAATTCTTTAAAAATTCTCACAGAACCAGGATGGTGTTCATGGCCAAATTAACACAATCGTGAGAACTGAACAAAAGTATTGTAGACTCCTGTGTGAGGCGTACGATCCTTTACATAAAAATGTAGGACAGTTCAAGGATATCGTGTCTACTGGACAGCTAGTAAAGTAAAAATGTAGGACAGTTCAAGGATATCATGTCTACTGGACAGCTAGTAAAGTAAGTATACCTTTACAAGAAAAGGTTTAAAGGGTTAACTTGCCTATCCTATGCAAGGATTCACTCGTTGGAAACCATCACATATTTTAAACAAAAGATTTTTCATTCATGTAGGGGACTATTGGAAAAATTGCATTTAGTGAATGAGAAATTGAAGGAATTTGGGTTGAGTTTAAGTCCATGGATTAATGTGTATAATGTGCGCTAAGTTTTGAAAAGTCCATGAAGAGACCAAGGAAGCCCACAGGAGCTAATGGTGTATCTGTTAGATTTCAATTCCATATTGATAAGGAATGGCAATTTAAAAGGATTTATAAGTTAAGAGTGGTTTTACGATGAGTAACTGCTTTAGCTATAATAGACAACTTCGCCATGGCCCCACACTTGCGTTGGAAGAGCAAATCGTTGTGTTTTGCCATTGCTGATGTCTGGTTTAACACTTTTAATGGCCGATTCGATTCACTTATGACGGGTTCGAGCATTCAATTGTCCGGTTCTTTGCCATTAAGCTACCAATCCTCCTCCTACACTATAAATAGGGCATTCTCCTCGAGCTCCTTCTTCTCCTTCTCTGTATTCTGCATCATTTTCTGGTGGTTTCCGGCTTCGGTTCTAGTTTGCCTCCAATCATTGTAGACTGGGAAACTAAAGTCCACGCTTTTTTGGCACGATCAAAGGGGACAAATAAGTTTTAAGGAAACTATGACTGACAAAAACCTTGACGATTAGTAAAATCTTCTTTTAATTAATTATTTCGTACTTCTATATTTCCTTATTCAATTATTCTGAATTGAAAATGGTATAGTCTTTCTAGCACGATTTCATGCCTAAAGAAAGAAAACAAAATTCATTTCTACTCATATTTATTATGTACTGCGGCCATCAAGATAATTATATTCAATTGATTATATTCGGATCACAGTTCAACATATGTTCACGTTCACAAAGAGTGTTGGAGCCTAGTTCCGACTTCATCATTGTTAACTGTTATATCCTGGAAGACATTATCTCTAGCATGATTGGAAGGGGACAAATATGTTTTTATGGAAACTGAAGTTTGAAAGACCTAATCTCAAAATAGAACTAATCGACACAATCTGAAATAATATAAATAGGAATACTATTTGTTAGAATTATTATTAATGATAATATATCATATATGGCCCGGAATATAAATATTTATTTACCTTTTTCCATAAGTCGTTCTACATAATTATCCGAAATCACTGAGTTTTCTAATTCGATTCTCACCCTTCACGTTTTGGTGCATCGCGCTACCGGTCCCCTCCCTGTGCTGGCGCTTCTTTAGTAAGAAACAATATGTAAATTTTACCTGAACTTTTCTATACAAAACTTGATGTTATTCATGAAGGGACATATCAATTTCACATAAATTTCTCTATTTTTATGAGATTATTTTATTTTGCCTCTGTACTCCTCTTCGTACCCTTTCATTGAATTTTGTCCTTGTTGAGAATTAAATTCATATCAGTTAGATTAGGGAGTAAATTTGGATTCATAAGAGAATTGGGCGTCACCACCTAACAATTTAGACTTTTGGATGGAATGGATCCAACCTCTTGTAGAAGCAAGTGATAAATTAATGTAGTGTCAGAGCAGGTTTTCATGTGGGCTCACACCACATCAAGTCCGAATATGAAACTTATGGTCAGTTATCCAAGATCAGAAGAAAAATATTTGCCTTATGGCCAAGTTTATAGAGCACAAAAGAGAAAGTTTAGTTAGCTTGAGAACTAAAAAAGTTCACCTCGAGATAGTTTGAAAGAGAATTAAATACTATTGCATAACAACTTATCTTTCTCAGACCCTGGTGAGTCACATCCTCCTGTCAAGATGATGAGAATAGGACCCAGGGTAGAGGAACCTGCAGAAGGTTCTAACATGTCAGATGTAGATTACCGTAAAAGGAACAAGAGAAACCACAAGAATACGAATATTATCTTTTCATTAGATGATATTACATATTCAGGGTGGCCAAACAGGCTCCAAATATTCATGGCATGGATCACAAACCAATACTCTAATATTCATGATAACCATGATACCATTGTGTAAAAGTCAAATTATAGGCTGTGTGACTCAATTCTTCTTATAAATTAGGAGCTTTTTATTATTTTTCAATGTTGAATTCAATTTTTGACACCCATTCTCACATGACAACGTGACTCATACTTGCTCGGGCAAGGAGGAGAACTGATCATGAGGCAAACTATCTCTTCCATTCTCGAGCAACAGTATTGACCATGGGCTAGATAGATTTCTTTCGGACTCGAACTTTTAAATGACCGCGAGTTTCATACTTGGATCTGACGTGATCTGATATTATATAAAATTACACTGCCTTCATAAAAGTTTTTGAATTCATTTCCACCTAAAATATTACATTTATAGGTGATGATATCCGATTCTTCTTATAAAGAAGATCCTTTTTATTAATTGTCCAACTTCAAACTCAATCCTCAACAATCTGCCTGGTCAACAAGTGGAGATTTTGTCACTCTTTATTGTTATGAGATCTTGTACGCAGATCTCAGATGCGGGATTAGCTTACGAGTGTGGGGCACTGATTAATTACTTTATCATACAATAATCATTGTCGATTAAAAGAAATTAATGCGGCCAGAGATAAAATGAAGCAGGTTTTTTTTTTTTTTTGGCGTGCAATAAGGCGATCGTCTGTCGAAAATCATGCAAGAAATAATAAAGTAAAGGAGCTGACACCGGCCAACAAAAGTATTCTTAAAATCATTTTTCTTAAAGTTTTACAAATAAAATCACAGAAAACAACTGAAAGATACCTTGTCCTTCGGATCTGCGTGGACTCTTGTTTACTTGACTGAAAGATTTAGTTGTCTGTACAACAAAAAATTTCTGTCGGACGATAATGGGTGTAGTCTGTCAATAATTCCGACCAGTTAATAATTCTTTCCTTTATGTTGTACACTCAACACAAGTGTCAGCAAGTTAAATAATTTACCAGACATCCTTTGTATTAATTAAAACTTCACATAAAAAATCTTTAGTGCCCGTGCAGTTTAATTTCATCTAAATGTACATAAAAATATGCATAACTTACTGGATATTTACCCACAATCATTTTGAATTAATTATCTCAGTTTTATACTTAATATTGTGTTTGGTATGAAAGAGTCAAAAGAAATGGATTAAAATGAATAACTTGGCCTTACATTTGATATTTCCCATGGGATTGCACTTAGGAAACCTAACATGTTCATTTTATTAGTGTAGAATTTTTCTTCAAATTGATTCCCTTAAAAAAAAAAAGAAATATTTATTCAATCACTTCTTACAATTATATTGTTTTATATTTTTTAAATGAATATAAAAATTATAACTTTTCTCCATCTGTAATTTATAATTTATATTATAAAACTCATTTCATTTCATTCTTTGTAGCAAAGGTAACCTAGTGATGATGACATAGGAATTGAAATGCATATTTTAGTCTTTTAGCAATTTTTTTCCTTGTTATGAGTTGAAGGAATTGAGAAATAAATGAGTACGAAAAGTCACACGAATAACACTTGACTTCGGATCTTTTTTATTTTGAGTTAACGATAATACTACTGCATCAAATTCACTTAGATAAATAATATTTTTAATCATTAACCTTATCATCCTTATCCTCAACCATTCACATTTATACTATTTGGTTGTATGGTTACTTCTTCTATCCAAAAGTACAATTTTCTTTCAAAAATAGTTTTAATATAAATGTTTTACTAAAATTTAAAAATACAAAAAGCTAAATAGTAAGGAAGGAAGCTATTGAGCCATCTTGCCTCTAATTAAGGAAATGGTGGCTTTCGATAAGTGTCACCTCTAAAATTGGAGCTCATTCTTGCCCTGCATAGGTCACGATTTTATCGAGCGGTGATTACTATTCACTAATCAATCCTCAATTAATAATGAGTATTAATTTTAGAGTGGGATGTGACCGCCAACGATGTCCATTTCCATTTTTCCTTTTCATATGCCTTTTCTTTACTTTTAATTTTTGAAACATATTTTTGTTAAAAAATTATTTTTAAATGAAAAATATATTTTTTTAGAAAAAGTAACAATTAAAGTGGTAAAAAATAAAAGATTAAGAATATGAATGATAAAAAAAAAAAAGTTAGCCCACAATGTTGAAGACCATAAATATCTTTTTTTACCAATTCACTTTTCAATGCATCAGCAATTTAACATACACAAAACTCTCTATGAACTCAAATTCTCTAGGACCTCAAGATTCACATAAAGATTAGATAAAAACGATACATATATACTGTGTCAGTTTTACTTTTATGTTACCCACCGTGTATCACATGAGTCGATGTCTAGTATGTGTGAGCGTGCGCTTATATAGATATACACGTGTGTGTATGTATGTGTGTTTATGGCCTTAGCAAGTGCCGTCCCCATTATTTTATGTGCTAAATTATTATTGGCATTCGATCCCTTTTTCATCACATTCAGATATGCAATCATTTTATATGGGCAAACCTCACAGAGAGGCTTGACCCACAGAAACAGACTCTCTCTGGAAAGCTCTAAACATAAAGAAGCACTCAATAATTAGAGAGCTCAGTAGTCCAAGCAAAAACCTGTGAAGGGGACACTTAAAAACAATTAGGTGCCTTTTCCAATATCAAATTAGTACGGAAGAGATCCGGTTTGCTTGTAAGAGAGGCAAATGGGATCAATAGAACTCTTAAGAAACGAACAAACTGTACACGAACCTGGATACTGATATACTGAAATCATCATCAAAACTACAAGTGTTTTAAAATTGAATGATCCGACTTTAGCCAGAACAAATGGTAAAACTGCAGACACCACGCAACTAATAATCCAATTTTATTCATATTCATGCCTATAAGTATTGAAAAAGCTTCAAGCACCTCCACCCACCATTATCCAAAATGGGAAATGAGAAGCAAACCAGATTCTTTGATTTTGGAACAATATTCCCTTCATTCTTGGGCGAAGAGGGCTTGTCTTTGACAAATTTCCGACCATTCATCGACCCTGTTACTGTACTGGCCCATATTGAAAAATGAAACATGGAATAAATCTATCGTTCAGGGGAAAGCTTCGCGGAGTTTTGTTGGCAGATCAAGCTCGGGCTCGGACACGCTTAGCGGCAAAAAATATTCATCCACCATGTCCTTCGAGATGCTCTCTAAGTTTGGCGGGTCCCACTGCAACCAGATAAGACCAGCAGGTGAGATAAAGTCGTACAAGATGTGAAGTAATCAAATGTGGCATGCTAGGACAGTTGTTGGGTCTATCGCTTTTGCTTTATGATTTGATCTGTTGTAATACGTAAACTCTGCAAGGTTTTTGAATGTAGATGATTTACCCTTGGTGTAAAGTCTTTGTTCACCATTCTTGCCCGAACGCCCTGATCATGAAATCAACAGAACTTCCATGAGTGACGAGGAATACAGGGGATAACTTTCGTATAATACATACTGGTAAGAAAATTTCCGGCATTCCAAATTTGTCTTTTGCAAAAACAAATCAAATACGCCCAGCTATATTTGTACTCGCAGTCCTAAACGATTTCCAAATTTTCATTATTTCTCAAGTAGATAAAAATGGAAACCACAAAAATTTCAACAATACTGCATAGCCAGATAGAGATTCCTACCTCACAGAAATCGCGTGAAATCTGCCCGTGGACTCCCTGAAGGGACATGCGGTACTCCCGAGCTAAGCATTGATCAAGGGTTTGGGATCTTCCTTCCCGAATCTGAAACGCGCTAAACATTAGTTGCATATAAGTTGCTGATATGCCAAAAAGGAGAAAGGACGATGTCATTGGACTCACAGATCTCAAGGAAACCTTCAAGCTCAAGGGAGAAGCTTCTCTAAGCCTCCGGAGGGTCGACTTGCACCAGTCATCATCTGTTCTACCCCTTCACTTTCCTGAGAGAACAATCTCATTAATTAACTAAAACTTCATCATCATCATCAATAAGTTATACAGCATTACAAGTACAGCTACTTTTTTATTGGGAAATGTAATACTTTCATTACATAGCTCAACTTACCAAGGCATCGATAATTTCTTCTACTGAATCGAGGCCAAAACATCTATCCAGTATTTCAATCCTGAGGAACAAAAGTAAAGAGCACTCTTGGAAGATCAGAAAGGTTACGAAGATGTTTTGAAGAATTCCAAGGTGGATGGTATACATGTGAAGAAATTTCACTCAAAAGAATATGAGATTGAGGTGAAACCTGTGAATAACACTCGTCTTATCAGGGTAAACAAGATCCCTGTAATTCTCAAGTGAACTTTCGATAACTGAAGGATCATCAGTTACTAAGTTCCCCAGTTGTTCTTCCAACAGTGGAAGTCTCTGAAGCATGAGAAAAACTTAGAACTACTTTGAGGCATAAAAAATGGTTAACAACAATCAAAACACAAGACAATGATTCACTTCACTAAGTGTGTAGTGCGTTGCAAGTCCGCAAGCAAGCATTTCAGATCCATTGAGTTTTTCTCCAGATAAAGCCAAATACTCTCCTGCAAAATTTGAGTACAATTGAGTAGGGTAAAAATATAATATAAGCAGTATGTACATAGAAAATTTATGGTTTTTGCAAAGAAACTATGCTATTACAATGACAAAAATTAGATACCTATATGACCGGGTAAGTGAGAAAGGTAAAAGGATGCTCCAGCATCAGGGTGGAAGCCAATCAAAGTCTCAGGCGTAGCAAAGACCTAAAAATTGATATATGATAACTTCGAATGATGAAACAATAGGTTGCAGTACTTGGAAATTATCATATATATTAAGCTCCATGGCATTCAGAATGACAAACTCTATGCTCAGAATGAAAGTAGAGACAACTGGGGAGAGAGAGGACGAAAAAATCAACACAATACTTCTCTCTCTCAGATATCAAGAAGAAAACAAGTCTAAAGAGGAATGGAAAATTCTCAAGATATGTCAGCTGCATACCGTTTTATTCGTTGCTACTCGGAGAGTACCAGGGATTGATACTCCAGCCCCACCACCCATCGTGATGCCATTTAGAAGAGCTACCTACATAGAGATGTTCCTTTGCTACATGAATTACTCTTATAAACTGAAATGAGGAAAACACACAGATTAAAAGAAGCCAAATTCCAAGTAGCAGGCAGTTTCAATCATGTTCTTCTAGGGAATATAGAGTAGAAGATGAAAATTTCAGCTTCAGGACTCGAGGCAAAACATATTCATGCATTCAAAGAGGGTGTTTGAAAAATAATTACTCACATGTGGCTTCAAATATGTTCCTAAAATATAAATGAAAGTATATAGAGTCCTGAAAAATTCCCTGCATTCTTCTAGCTTCCCTGCATCACATGAGTCAGGTGTTCAAGCATTCTGTCATACACAGCAGTAGGGAGATGGAACATTGCGTTCAGAAAACAAGCAAAAATAACTTTTCAGAGTAATGTGTGAAGATGGAATTTTTCATTTTTGGGCCAATGTATGAAGATTGATTAGATCACATCAAGACACCAATGCAAGGAACTTATCAACCTTCAGGTGGAGCATGAACGTTTCCTGGTGTAAAATTAAAATAGACTGAAGGAGATGTAAATAAGAAGCAGGTTGAGAAAATCCCAAAAACGCCAATTCAATGTATTTGTTTGTCAAAAGTCCTTGATAAGATCATAAAGCTCAGTACCTTTATTTATCAAATGATAGAGGCCCACAATATCTCCACCTGCACAAAACGCCCTGCCACTGCCCTTAAGAAAGACGAAAAAAAAGACTGAAATAAAAGTTGATTTTAGTGAGAAAGACAGCTATTGATGATTCACAGAAAGGGTGGCAAATGAATATTTGTTACCTTCATCATCACGAAGCCTATATCTGGGTCATCTTCCCAAGATTTATAGAGTTTCTGCAATCTCGACCCCTGAGAATGAAAGAGTTTTATGTCACAACTTAGTACTCCCCAAGATGTAATATATGGGACTACAATTAGAGCATTTGAGATGGAAGATGCTTATTGAGCAGTAAAATCGTAATAATAAACCAAATTTTGTTAACACTAAGATCCGGAAATAAAAAATTAATCATGATTAAAAATCTTCAGCGGCTAGTTCACCAATTCAAACCCCTCTGACCAACAAGAGCATGATCAGAACAGGAGCATGATCCCTGTAAACCAATTTCTCAGCGACTATATTGCAGGTAAGCAGGTCACAGAGATATCTACCATCACATGACTTAGCAAAATATATATATCATCTTCTTTGTAGTGAAAAAAGGGACCCAAATGCGCAGAAGGTATGATTACGGGAAAAGAGAGGAAATGTCTGTCATCTGGAGGCGTAAGCAACCCAGATGCTATTGCAAATTCTTCTCAGGGTGCAGACCAACAAAAACCCACCATGTCAATTAGAGGAATGGGCTACCTTGCCACATACATGGCAGTATATATTGTCACGAAATTCAGGAAAAGAGAATCAGATGAAAAAGAATATTCAGAAGGAATAGAGAGAAAGAGAAAGAGAGCAATGGAGAATCGCACCATTGCGGTAGTGAGGGCATTAAGCGACGCGGGACGATTGAGAACTGCGGTCCGAGTGCTGCCCCTGCCCTCCACCAACACCTGCACCAGTGTCCAAATTGGACAATCCTAAATCTGCTCCAGTTCGTTTCAAATTACAGCGAATTGCAGCATGAAGAAACAAGCTCACTTGATTTTCAGGATCATCAACAGAGGCATTGTTTGGGAGAGAGGAGAATAGACTTCTATGCTGCCCAGGGAAGCGGCAGTTATTGCACCGAGACCGAGCAAGCAGACGCAGTGATTCCTTGAATCGCCGCATGCTGTTGTCTCGTGAAGTGGCGAGAGCCGAGCAGAGAGCAGAGAGCAGGGTGGGCACTGGCAGGATGAAATTTAGCGTTGGGTAGATGTCAGGGTTCGTGTTGAAGGAAATGATGACAAGTGAGTTACGGAGTAAATTTAAAATAAATTTAGTCTCATTTTTAAATTTTAATAAAACTATTAATCAAATTTAGTTTATAATTGACTAAATTTTATTTAAAATAAAATAATACACGATCAGAATATGATTTTCTTTATTGTTTTCCTAATTTCAGAACACTTAATCATTTTATTAATTTTTCATATTTTGTTAATTGTTTTTATAATTTTTTCTATTGTTTCCCATAATTCTCTTGTCATACAAACTCCTTTCACTATTTTAAAAATTTTCAACTCCTTGGAACATTTGCAAGTTTCATAAAAGATTGTTTTATTCACCAGAAACTCTCATGATTTCTCAGTTTTACTTCAATTTTTATTAAATTTGATCTACTCATTTTTGTGTACTCTAAACTTAATTTTATTTCTTTACCAAGCTCTGTGTTTCTTTGATGACCATATTATTTCTTTGCACTCCTTAAATTTTTGTGATAAAATATATAATTGACAATTTCATGCACAGTATACGTCACCTTCAGTATAGTAGTAGAAGTAAAGAATTTAGAGAGAAGATAACGAACACTTAAATTCTTAATTTCCTTCCAAAAATATCATGTCATTTATTAATAGGCATGTAAAAGAGGGATGTTACTTACATCCAATTAATATTGAGAAATGCTAATAGATAGCTATATTTAGTACTATTATCATCTCCCTTGAAACGTTAATAAACATCCACATTTACTTACAATATTATAACACTCCCCTTCCATTTGTTTAACCAAGAATTTGTCTCATTAAAAACTTACTAGGTAAAACAATTGTAGTGAAGGAAAAAGAGTATATCACTCTTAAAATTCAATAGTTCAGAAACATAGTTAAGAAAAATGAGTACAATACTTGCACCTCTTTTAACTGTATCTGTAGATACCTTTGCCCTTTAAGAACATTACTCGAGATCCTTAGGCTGTCATAGTTCACTTTTGCAGACTAACTTGTCGAATTTCTTGGTAGGTAGTACTTTCGTGAATAGATTGGTGAAATTATCATTGGATTGAACTTGTGAAACATTGATAGCAGCACTCTTCTAGAGATCATGAGTAAAGAAGAACTTTAGAGATATATGCTTTGTTTTGTCACTTTTGATATATCACGTCTTCAGTTGAAATATACATGTTGTATTATTCTCATGCAAAGTTATTGGTACCTCCTTTTGAGAGGATAACCTATATATCTTCTGAATGTGTTTGATTATTGATCTGAACCAAATAAATTCTTAACTTGCTTCACAAATTGCCACAATTGTTGCATGATTAGATGATGTGATGAAAATTGTTTGCTTTATAGAAAGTCATGATACAACAGTGCCACCATATATGAAAACATAACTCATTTGTGACCCATGATCAGGATCAAAAAAATAACCTGCATCTTGCAAAACCTACCAACTTCAATTCGAACAAATGAGAATAATATAAACTCGTACTCATTGTACCTCTGAGTTATCGAAATATATGTTTAACTTATGTCCAATGTCTTCTTATAGGTGAAGAGCTATACCTTAGAGTAGAAGATGGTACCAAACTAGAGACAAATGACGAAATAAGAAATGAAGCCATTAAGTATTTCAAATCTTGTTGGGTACCACGGATACTGAAACTCACTCCAAGACAATGCTTTAGTCAACTTCTAAGGTCTAAACTCAGTGAAACTCAATGGCAAGAAGCTGCAAGTTGAAGTTACACCATAGAAAACCAAAGTAGCCATGTTCTCTTTGAATCGAAACAAAGCACTCGGACTTAGCGGTTTCACCAGCCATTTCTTTAGGAAAATGTGGCATATCACGAGGAATTCATTCATCCAAGTTGTACAACATTACTTCCAGAGAAGACTGCTCCCTAGGCAAGCTAATTCCACAATAACCTCTCTCATTCCAAAGATGGAAGACAACAAAACAATGAGAGATTTCCATCCTATTTCCTACATCATACCTTTTGTAAGTTTATCACCACAATTCTTCCATCAAGGTTGAAAGCTATTCTGTCAAGTTTGATAAGTAGAAACCAATCAACTTTTATACAAGGGAGGAGCATAACAGACAATGTACTATTAGCCAATGAGGTCATTAGAAACTATCGAAGGAAGAGGATGTTCCCAAGATGCACTATTAAAGTTGACTTGCAAAAGGCATTTGACTTAGTGAACTAGAAGTTTCTTAAAAATCACCTATAGGTTGTTGGATTCCCTAAACATTTTACTCAATGGAATTTAGGCCATGTAACCACCTCATGATTTTCGGTCTCATTTCAATGGGTTGGTGACTGGTTATTTCAAAGATGAGGAGGGACTGAGGCAAGGTGATCCCTTATAATCTTATCTCTTTGCCTAACAATGTAGATTCTCACTTAGATGATCGACCAAACAGTGCAACAAGGCAGGTTTGGATACCATCCAAAACGTAAATTGAAAATATCACCACACCAGCTTCAAAGATGACCTTATGATATTTACCAATGGTTCCGCCTCCTCCACACGAGTTGTAGTTCGCATCTTGGAGAACTTTTATCAGTTGTTTGAGCTCAAGTTGAACACAGCCAAAATGGGGCTCTTCTATGTAGGATTGACTAGTTCACAGGTGAAAGAGATAGAGGAATAAACTCGCTTTAGCAAGGGCAAAGAGCCTATCTATGCAACATCGAGGATTAAAAGTTGGATAGCCAAGCGCCTATCTTTTTCAGGCAAGCTTTAGCTCATATACTCGATCTTGCACAACAATGTCAATTACTAATTTTTTCATCTCATTATTCCCTAGAAACTAGTTAAATAACTCGAACGATAAAGTATTTTTTTTATGGATAGAAGACACAACCAACGCTAGAAGCACAAGAGTTAGTTGGGATGATATCTACTTTCCTAAAAAGGAGGACTCGACTCCAAAAACCTGACAAAGTGGAATCAGATATGTGCGCTAAAACCTATGGTAGGTCTTGATCAATGCTAGTTCCCTTTGGGTGGCATGGGTTTCTCTATATCTACTCAAAGGAGCTAGCATATGGGAAGCCAAGGAAAAATCAACTGATTCCCGGAGTTAGGGGAAACTTCTTAAGCTTAGGGTGACCATAAGACCTCAGGTTAGATGGCACATTGGAGATGGCAGATCTATATTCTTTTGGTAAGTTAATTGGTCAAGCTTCGGACCACTTGCTCTTGTTGCACTAGGGCCCATGCATGTTTCCCCACAATAGGCCCACGTGGCAACCCTTTCGACGGTTTTCAGAGATGGACAATGAGTTTGACCAAGAAATGTAGATCCTCAAGAAAGTGAGATCGTGAGCTCCATAGATATGAAGATAACATTGGCCCCTTAGGACAGACTCTCTTGGGGGCCTCCTTATCAATTCAAAATGGCAATAATATGAGAAACCATTCAACTGAGGAAAATGATGGTCAAGTGGCACAGAGCAGTATGGTTTCCAAACCATGTATCACGATGCTCTTTTATCATTTGGCTAGCTTTAAATGATCGACTCCCTACTGAGCAATGAATTTAAGATTGGGCGAACTTGTCATCAACTACCTGTGATTTTTGCAACACCAGCCCAGAAAACTTGAGGCGCTTATTCTTCACGTGCCTTGTAACCTCAAAGCTTTAGTTTGACTTAAATGTAAATGCACCTACTTTTTGTGCAATGAAATCACCTTTTGAATTCTAAAAATAATAATAATAAATCGACGTAAAAGAAAAATCTGAAGTCCCCGGGGCATTTCCCTTTGAACTTTAAAGATATGTTTCAAAAACCTTCCTAAACTCATGCGTACTCGGTCAGTAGTCAATGTGCATGCCATGATATTACCATCCTACAGTCCCTTCGTGGAAGTAATGATGGGAAATGGCTCCTTTTAAGAATAAGATTTACTTCCACCAAAAAAAAAAAAAAACATTTGCTTTCCATAATGCATTTGTTGATTAGTAATTTGTAAAGTTTGGAACAGACATTTAATAGGTACATAAGGTAATAAAGTTGGATGTGCCATTTTGATGGTGAAAAATGACCGTTGAAGAGTAGTGCATTGACGACATTTTGTGAACGTTCCCTTAGATATTTATATGCGTGCAGTTTCATTGCAATTTATAACAAATTGTACAATAACGTGGTGGTACTGTACTGCCCACTTACAGCTTCAGTCACAAAAGATGTAATTTCAATTCAAAATAGTTATAGTTGATATTATAACTCTTGAGCGATTACTTATAATAATAGTTCAAGGAGTTGTAACTAATTATTTATAAATTTTTGAACTGAGATTGTAAATTTTTCAACACCAAGGTACTGTATCATGATGGATTAATAAAACTTTCCAGCGATTAATATGAGCTAAAATAAGGATTGAAATGAGATGGAGATGAGGTGCCTGGCAAGAAAAAGAGATGGAGATGAGGTTGATGCAAGTCGGACCTCATCACTGCCCCACCGAAACGTATCTTCTCCATTTCTTACATATTTTCCCAACCTTAAATCTCTATCCTAGAGCACTAGTTTATGAAATTCATAATACTAAAGAATTTCAAGAGGAGTCGGATAATCATCCACACCTCATGAACTGGTAACTCTTATTCCCTTTGTTATAAATCTCGAGTCCCTTGCATGTTCTCCAATTGAGTTTGCTGCGAAAACAAATTTGTTAAACCTCATTTTTTTTTAATATAACCAAATGCATTTTCAAAACCAGAAATGGAGTTGGTATCACGGGTCAAAAATTTAGCAGAATCTCCTCTAAGATTAGATTTCTAGGAAAAAAAAAACAAAGTGAAGAAGAATTTCTAGTGGAGTTCCTCTGTTTCCCTCCTCCTACTTTTTTTTTTTTTGGGTATCAAAGGAGGCACATAAGATTAGAAGGGTAAAAGGAAGAGAGAATCTGAGGGGCATGAGAAATGCTACTAGTAAGATTGAACTCAAAATATTTAGGTTGTAGAATGAGACCGGTACCAAACTCTCCCTCCAACTTACTTCCAGGTAATTCTTCTCTCGGTATTGTAGCTAAAGGTTTGTTAGACCTTCAATTCTGTCGAGAATTTGCTTCCTTGTCCTTACTTCATCGAGAGACAACAGTAACACCTTGATCTCTTGTGTAATTGTTTCTTTTCATTCATCAATGAACCTCTTCGAAATTTTAATATTTTATAATTTAGAAGGCGGGTGTTTGTTAGCTCATAATGACTCCAATTAAACGAAGTTCTATTCATGATTCTATAATGGATTGGACGATTACTGTCCAGTACAGTTGTCGTGAAACCAACAACAACTGTACCGATCGGCTAGCTCACTTGGTGTTGCAAGAGGAGCTGGGTATCCGTATACTCCCCGCCATGCCACCAGAGTTTAGTTCCTTATTTTTTTACTCATATATATGGGGTCACTTTTTTCGGTAATTCTGTATGAGGCCACTTCCCCTAAACTATTTATTGGCTGATCTTTTAGTTTAACGCACTGGAATTCGGTCCGTTTCTCACGGAAGGATGATTTATAGCAAAAATTATTACTTAGGCCAGGAGTACGATGATGGGCTTCTGAGGAATAGTGTAGAAACTGTATTGTATCACCAATTGAATTTGATAGAAAACATTGGAAGTTATGAATGATTCTTTTTAAGGTTACGTTTGGTACGAATGAATAGGTTTTATACTGTAAAATGCAGCAATATTAATAGCATTCATGAAATTTTTTAAAGGGATGATAATTCCATCATTTTTAGTTAAAAAACTTCACTATAATAGAACATTGCTCGACAGAATATAGTTAAAGATATCAATCTATATGGGGAAAGTACAAGCAAGACCAAAGACAACAAAACGCAGTAGAGAACCTTGAGGAGAAACACGAAGCTGCAAGTGCTCTCGCGGGGTTTAAGCAAATCAAGCAACAAGAATCCATAATCTTAATCTGGTGCATAATTAAGAGAACGCAGATTTAATTCCATGTCTTGTTTTGCTAGTAGAATTGTTTAGGGGTGCTGGCAAACACTGGGATCTGCACTGTTTATGAAGCTGGTGGTATTCACGAGATAACCGAGACTTGGCATTTAGTTATGGCGGTGGAGCTAAGTCCTACATGTAAGTTGATGATAGAGGAAGCTTTTCATTGTCTTTATTTATAATAGTATGTGCAGAGTAGTAATAAAATAACTCCATTGCAAGTTCGTGCTATGCTATGAATTAAGGTAATAAAGATAATAACCAAAGTAAATTGGTTGAGATAGTCGGACAACTCTTCCCCTTAAGAAGGTCTTGGGTTCGAGTCTTGTGGATGGGGGAAATTTACTTGGGAAATTTTTACCTCGTAGTAGGTCTTTCCAGCAGAAATATGATTAGTCAGAGTTCATTGGATTTCTGAATACCGGTGGGTCAAACTGAAAAGTAATAAAGATAATAAGGGATATTATAAGAAAGTGAATGGATTATACTAAAATGTAACAAATATTTCAAAAGTTACATTATTGATAAACCATAAAAAGGTTTTTCCTTGTGCCGGGTAAGAAGGATTTCCTCTATCCAGCTTTCTTTTCCTCTTTGCGCACATTACTTCACAACATTAAACTGGCCAAACAGAGGCCCAATGGGCTCTACGGTCCTATGGCCAAAGCCCACAAATAAGTGAAAAGGAAGAGAAGAGCGGGGCCGGTGACGCTAGTGAAGGAGGCCCCCTGGGCCAAACATCCATTCAACAATCGACGAAAACAATAGATATCAAAGAAATTCTGGACAGGTGTCACCATATGCTTGAAGTAAATAGGTTTAATATGTAAGTATAGATATAGATAGATAGAATAGATTTCATATTTGTTCCTAATTGTTAGCCAGGAAACAAGGAGATCCCGACTATCTATTCGGATGGCTCAACGAAGCAAACAATTATTTTGGGACTATTATCGGTATTTTTTTGTATTGTGAAATGATATGAATAAATATGTAGCATGCTTTTGGACAACTGTTGAAAGGTGTCATACAATTTGAGATGAGGTAAGTGGTTAAATATATATGTTTTGTTGTGATTGATGGATTTTTGTGTATTTATGATCTGAACATGCATACCGTTGATATGATTTATAGTATTGGGATTTATTGATTGAGCATAATTATGAGAACCATCAAGCTTATGGAACAGAAATAGGTTAGAAAGAGGAAAAAAGAAGAGAAAAGAATACAAATAAAAGTGGAAAGAAATCGATTCAATTTACTGCTTATCTTCAGTTGAATATAACGATAAGATAATTTAAGACTACTCTTACCGTTAGAGGATAATAGATGGCCCTGCAATTGTGTGGTCTGTAGATGAAGGGCATCGATAGATTTGTGAGGAAGATTTACGTTGAATGAGGTGCATGATCAATGTATCATCAGAGAGCAGAGTCAATACCATCATAACTCTATCGCAGAAAAAAATGCAACCCATATTTATATTGACATTCTAATACATCAGCTTGCATATTTTGTAACCAGTAATTTATTCACCTGAACCCATAAACATCCCCACAACCCCATGGATTTAAGTAAGTCTATGTATAAAGCACATGTGTGAGTGGTTTCACTAGGAATCACATAATCTAGGGTATTTGAACCATCGACCTTGTGCATTTCCATACAAGCAGCACCACATCCTATCCACTTGAGTCAACCATTATGAAACAAACCACACCAACGATGTCCTTATCAAGCTTGAATCGTAGAACCATGATCCATTACCTATAAAGAGGAACGAACAGTCGTATAGTAGAGACGCTGCAATCAATGTTAAAAAGGTTAGTTGACATATCAGGATGAACACCACAGATGACTTCGTTTAGAATAGTTCTTCAAAGAACCGAAAATAATAAAAACTCACACTTTATTGATTAATAATCTTGGTACCCAATTCATCCAATAAATAACTTAAATATGCCAGTAATAAAAGGAAAAGTAATATGTTCTACTTGTCAAACGACGAAGGTGATGTATTATAATAGATAACTTAAATATGTCAGTAATAGCTTGTATTGTTCTTACCCCTTTAACTTCTCTTAATATCCTTTCTTGAAAATATTTTTCGTCCTTATATCAGACAGTATTATATTTTTTCAAAATACTTGACCTCTTGATATTCAGTTGAAATATATTTCTTAAAACACTTACATTCGTTATATTCAGCTAAAATATATGTGGTTTTTATTATTGTCCTCTTCTGAAATATTATGGATAATATTAAACTCATTCTGTTTGCCCATCACTTGTATACATGTTAATGTCCTCTTCTTTGTTTTGATGAAATTTCTCATCATCGGAACATGAAATATTTTAATTGCATTATTCGAGCTTATATCTTGGCTCACATCACCTTGAGGGTTAGTTTGAATATCTATACAGTTCTATGATACCTATTATGACCAAAAAAATTTAGTGCTATTTTATATGGCTATTTATTTTTGGTGATTTTCTGGAATGATATGACAAGTTTACATTTCTGATTTGGAATATTTGAATTATAAGAAAAGCTCTGTCAAATTTTTTGGCCTTGGAAGTCAGACATGGATTCTAATAGTTTTGGCATGCCTTGCGGTTTGGACCACACATTTTCCACGGCCACATCTTGTAACTTTGTGTAAAAGTTCCACGATTCCATTCAAAAGCACTTTCATTACTTTCAGTAGTTTCGTTGGGTTGTTGTTCATATTTATCAAGTTTGCAGTTGAAGGAAAACTAAGAGACCCATTATGAGCTTAGATAAGTAGTTCAAGACAGAGAAACCACAATGATAAGCTGTGAAGTGGTATTAAATCACAAGTTGAATTTGTTAGATTTCATATCTGTTGTATAAGAGGACCATAATAAATTTATAAGCTGACTATATACCACCATCTGATAGCTTAACCTTTTGGTTGGAAACGAGTCCAGGACTCTGGTAGGCTCATTATCAATAATATAACATTCAAGTGCTTAAACACACGGCATTATCTGATGTAAACTTGGATCTGTCTCTGATAGTCTCTCTTCTAACATAAAGCCCGCAAACCCAGTAGTCTCCTGTAGGCCCAAGTCGGCTACTTCGCCACTGGTCCGCTCACAATATATACAAAATTCAACAAGATTCAAGACAGAGAACCCATTGTACCTGGATTTTGTACCGCACTTCTTCTTTACCATCAGTGAAAATCTCAGAGGATCATCCTTAGTCTGCTGTTCAGACTTCGTTATCTCAAACAACATAAATGAGCTTGCAATATTCTTTCAATTTTTTTTTTCCTTTACTTTTGCTTATTACTTCACTGTTTTACGAGTTAATCTAGACTCGGACATTGGTCCGAATCCAAACAAACTGGTGCCTGAGCATGGGTTTGTTGTTTTCTGGTCGATTATACATCTGTCTAAGCACGAGTTATACTACAAGAAATTTCATATATTGTGACGAATTTTTTTGCCACGAACATTATTTTGTCACAATAGATGTATATATTGTGATAAAAAATAATTTCATCATAAAAAGTAGAAAGTTGTGACAGAATCTCTATTGTCACTATACTTTTGTCACAAATAATATATCATTTGTGACGACATATAATTTTATCACAGTATTTTGTCAAGATTGATCCAACTACGAAATTCGTAAGGAATATTATGACAAATGTGATCTGTCATGAAAAATTTGTCACTATAAATTAAATTGAAATATACTATAATAAAATAAAAGTTAATTTAATTAATGAAGGAATACTAATCATAATATATAAAACTTCTTGTGACAAACGATTTTGTCAAAAGACATTTTATACAGTTAGAAAACTAATGTCACTATAATAGAGTGAATTATATAATTTTAACAAATTTTTCAATTTTTTATCAAATTAATAAAAATTGAGTTTTACCTATCAAAAAAATAAGAATTGAGTTTAGACTTAAAACACGAGTATTGTAAGAACTATTGAATCATTAATTTATACGCATGTATTTTAGTGTCTATATTTATCTATATTTTAGGTTGTAAAAATAATAATAGTGGCAGTAATAACAATAATAATAATAATATCAATATTTAAAGGGAGTTTTTATATGTTTAAGGAGAATTTTTTATTTTCTCTTCTAAAGTACCCTTTGATTAATTTAATTGATAATAAAATAATAAGGAATATTTTGATTTTTTGTAAATAATTGTGTGACTATTTTAGATTTCTTTATTATTATATAGAAGGAAAATCTCAGATTTTTTGTTTCTAAAATATATTTTACTCCTTTAATTGAAAACAAAATAATGAGTATTTATTATTTGACTCAACGGCTACGGTTTTTCTCTTTCCCCTATCTCCACTTCTCTTCCCAATGGTTTCTTTAGGTTGAACCTTCTTTCTTCAAAACTGACAACCATGGACGGTTTCCGGCATCCTTGAAGCAGATTTTTGCACTTTTTGTCCCTTCATCTCGAAAACCCAAAGGATTGAGCCACGATCGCCTCCGGTCTCACTTTGCATTACCCATTTTATGGACATTTGGGCTTGATTGTTTGTTAGCTCGTCAGCATGCCTCTTTGAAGAAGGTAAGTACATCTTCAGTTCGACTTCTCTTAATCCACAGTACAAAATCAATTTTAGATCAACATTGATGCTCAGCCCTCTGCCGCTTCTGATCAGCTTTCCTGTTCTTTGCCTATAATTATGCAACGATCATTCTATCCATTTTTTTAGTTAGCATCTAAATAAAGGTTTGTAAATTGATTTGTGTTGCTCACAATTTACAGGGGTGTTCGGGGTTACAGGACCATTTTCTTTTATTCCGAATGTTGAGACTCTTCATAAAGTTTTTGGGGATTTTGTATTGCGATCAGGTTAGATTTTCTGCTCATGGAGGGTTAGTTTTTATGGGATCTTCTGTTAATGTACCCTGCGAGATCTTTTGTTAGACAAAGATTTGAAATTCTTTGTGAGAATTATCTAGTCCTCTTTCATACCTTTGCCCTTTTTTCTAATTTTTTTGTGGCTAAATCTATTGATAACTCTATAGCAATGGAGGAACCAAACCTTGAAAAATAAGGTATCCTTTCTGCTTTAGAAATTTTGCTTTCTTTGTGAGCAAATAATTCAATAATTGTAATTAATTAGCTTGCTTATTATATTACTTGCTAATAATTGAAGTGTGTGCATTCAGCTTATCTATTTTGTGGCTATTCATGCAAATATTACTTTGCTTTCAACACATCATAAGGGGTTTTGCAACTTTTGGGACCTAGTTACTTTTCCAAATATTCTAGATATCATTAACTTTGCTTTCTCAATTAAATTATAATTATCTAAGGACATCTTGTTTATGAGTATGTGATGTGTTTCTTTTCTCTTGAAATAATGGAGACAATGAACAATTCTTTCTGATGGATGGGACAATGAAGAATTGAAGCTAGTTTTATTTTTTGCAAAGAATGATGGTAAAGTTAAAAATTGCAGATATTGATAGTGTACTGATTGTTATATACTGGTTGCTCAGGAACAATGTTTGAAGAAAAATTTGCTAGTCTCTGCTCTAAGTTATCCCAAAACTAAAGGCATGTCTACTTACTGCTTTTTGCTATCTCCCAAAGGAGATTTTTCTTTCTAAATTGTCAACTATTGTCTATTGCAGCCATATTTTTGTTATTTAGATATACTCTACATTGATTTGTAATTTGAGCTCAATGTGGTAGAAGTTCACACTTTGCTCTCTCTATTTCTGCATTTTAATTGATCTTTTTTACTTCTTAGTTATTTACTATGATTAAAGAGCAATAGTAAGTGTAGGGAATTCGTTCTTTGTTAAATAACTTTACCTTGTAAAATTATTGTCTCAAGTTTACTGGATTGAGTTGAAGTTTGACTTTTACATTAACTTGTGGCATTTTTATGGACTTTTTTTTTTTTTTTTTTCAGGTTTAGGAGGTGAAAATTATAGATTTAACTATTATTCTTGTTTATTGTGCTACAGTAAGCTTGGTGGATTATCGCCCATTGAGCCAGTCCAGGTGATAAAGTTTACTTTTTCTAATAGATACTCAAAATAGTATTTCATTTTTTTGTTTATAAATGCACTTTCATTCACTATTTCTCTTTTTCTAATTGTACTTGTAGATGACATTGGCACTTGGACAATGGGAAGAGCAAAGATAATCATGAAACGCATTGAAGCGGAGTCCTCTTATGTTAGAGAATATTTTCTTCAATTGTCAAAGTGTAGTGGATCTCTGTACCTAGCATTTTTAACATTTTAATGTTATTACTTTGATGAATGATAATATATAAACTATTTATTCCATCTTATTAGAAGATATTCATGTTATTTTTGCTCTTTAGTAAATTATTATATGATACTCGAATGAAGATTTCATAGCCATCTTTAAATTTTATATAAAATTATTTTGATAAATAAATTGTTAAAAGAAATTGTCATAATGATTTTTACTATTTGTAATAATAATTTTGATACTGATTTTTAAAATATTAAATTTTTTGAATTTTTGTCAAAAAATATTTCATTCATCTGACCGAGTTATAGTGACAATTTACAAATATTTGTCACAAAATTATTTAGAATTCATGAAAAATTAATTTGTCACAAGATGCTAACTTTTGGCAACAAATATCAAGTTTGACACAATAAATAACAAAATATTGTGATAAAAAATTATTTTGTCACAATATACCTATTATGACGGGACTGTTTTGACAAAGTTCGTGACAAATAATTTTCGTCACCATAAATGTATTGTTACAAAAAATAGATATCTCGTGACAAATTTTTTTTTCACAATAATCCAAAATTGTTGTAGTTTATTGTTTTCTGGTCAATTGACACATCCAAGATGGCTATTGTGAAGTTTGAGATTGAGAAGTTTGATCAGGCCACGAATTGTAGCCTATAGTAGATGTCAATGGCTGATCTTTCAAAACAGAATGGCAAAGAGGTAGTGATGAGGAGCTAGACTTCGTAATGCCCGAGGTTGACTCCAAGAGACTTGACATGAAGGCTCTTTACGGTATTAAACACAAGACTCTCTCTCGTGGTTGTGGGTCCAGTGATATAGGAGTTGGAAGATGATTATAATTATCATTATCACCATTGAAAATCTTATCAGTTAGAAGTTAATTAGTCGATATCTACTGGTGGAGTAGCAAGATTGTTTTGGAGTAAGCGGGTGTCTTCAGCAGCTTAGGTAATATATATATATATATATATATATATATAGAGTTGGTGGTACGGAAATTTTGGTAGACTTACCAACCCACCAAATCATTCACGTGTCTCTTACTTGAATGCATGTTTACTGGCATAACTATTTATCGGATTCTTGGTGAGATTAGCCCTTGTCCGTGGCTCCAGATTAGATAGTCACCTCGTAAAATATTCAATGAAAGAGATTAGCCCTCGTTTGGGTTCTTGAAGAAATGAGGTCCGGATCCATTTCCGTTGCCGTGTTCACAAGGTAATTGGTTCAAACGTTTCTCTTGTTTCCTGATCTGGTGCGAATGTGAAGTCGATTTCTTACCCGACCATGGTAAAATCAAGCCCGTTGATGAGGGTCTGTTTGCATATTTGATGTCTATATAGAAGATAGCTTGACCGTGATGTTCTGGACCTTCTCTATATCTTTCTTTGGCAAAGAAAGACTGTGGATCTGGAAGAGATAGAAAGAAACCGAAATAGAAAAGTACATGAAATCTTTTTAGAATCAAACTCAGGGCTCATTAATTTCATATTAAGGACAATATTACTACAGTAAACCTCTGTCTGATCTCATATTAATTATTTATCACCACACATATTCTGCATCAGTACATTCATCACATGACCTAGGCATTTTGTTTGCATTTTAGGAGTGGTAAACCTGAGACAGATGGTTTACACTAAGGAATTGAAAGAAATAAAATGACTAAATTGACCTTGTTTTTTTGTATTTCTTACTTGAATGCACTTATGAAACTTATTATGTTAATTCCATCAGTGTAGGCTTTTCTCTCAATTTGATGGAATGGCATTTCCTTAAAAAAAAAAAAGGAAAGGAATGATTCTTCCATCACTTCTTATAAATACAAATTCTTTTATACTTTCAAAATAACATAAAGATTAATAACTTTTTCAATGTGCTATTTACATTATAAAACTCTTTCATTTGATTCTTTCATGCGAAACGTAATTTAACGGTAATTTAATATATACAATTGAAGACTTGAAATAGATTTTATATCATTGGAAATAGCTTATACTGACAGGCATTATGAGTACAACTTCCACTTAAAGGAATACCTGTGCTGCTGTGCATGACCCTGATAGGAGATGGAGTTGACAAGCGTGAAATGAGTAGGGCGTTTTGCACCATCTTAATAGAACTCCTGAGCCCAGAGTTCTAGTTTCGTACACGGGTCAATATGTTTTGAGCCATCCATAATACTGGTTCCTTAAATGGGTTAGTGGTGACTTTCGGAGCTAAGTAAGCCGATTCTAATACTGTGCATTGGTGTCTATTACGTATCTAAATTCTTGTATGGAAGTTTGATTTCTTTATTTTTTTTATATCACACCTCATATTTGTTAGAGGTGATTGAGTCTAGGTACTTGTATTTTTTATGGTATCTGAACCCTACCTAGTATAAGACCGATTCCTAAATATTGGAACGGGACCCTACCCTGTTAAATTTGGGAACCGGATCTTACCTTGTTAGGTTTGGGAACCGGATCTTACCTTGTTAGATTTGGGAACTGGACTCTACCCAGAATCTGTATGATACCACAAGTTACAGGTACTTTGTTGGAACCTGTTTATTATTTATTCTTTTCACTTTATAATATGAATTACTTCAATATTATTATTATTATTATTATTATTATTATTATTATTATTATTATTATTATTATTATATTATTATTATTATTATTATTATTTTATATAGTCTTTTTCTTAATTAAATATGTATAACTTTTAAATATATTTTTCATTGTATATAAGTACTATTTATTACTGATTTTAAGTTAAAATAATATTTTAGATCTGAAAAATTCATTAAATATTCATGATTATTATGTCAAATAAAACATCGAGTTAGAAATGCAAAAATTTAAACAATTCGTGGATTAGAATTCAAATAAGGAAGTTACGAATGACTAAAGTTAAACGCGCGAATAAGTTAATAAGTTATGATTCTGAGTACTTTGTGTGCCGGAACCAAAACCGAAACCAGAGGCAACCGGTTCCTTAATACATTACCGGGACCCTACCCTATTTTCATGGAGATCTACCTTAACCCTACCCAATAGGATAGGGTTCTACCGGTTCCTATTCTACTATATATCTGTGCACACCCCTAATATTTATGCCTTTAAGTGCACTGGGCAAGATAAAACCTAGTGCTGCAAATTGACCATTAGGAAGAGATTTGAAACTTAGATGGCGAGGATACCCTAATTTTTTCTTACTACAAGGACAACCCCTTGGAATTATGCAAAAGTTCAGCTCTCAAAGGTATGCATTTTTTTTATCAATAAAAAGAGAGCAATAGTACTGGTAATTCAGTCATTCCACTACATAATGTTTAACTTTCCGTGTTCAACCATGAGTATATCAGATAAATTACGTAACATCACTAAAGATATGCATTAACATATATATAATACGCGAAACTTCTTTCATTATTATCATTTTTCTTGTTTGAAGTATTTTAGTGAATAGAGAAATAAAAGGGTCTCACTAGCTGGAGGGATAATAAGGATATTTTTTTGGTCACAAGGAGAAATTTGTTATTAATAAAAAATTGCTACACTTGAAAATTCTAAACAAAATAAAACTTCTAAAATATAAATCTCTTGAAAATATCAAAATATAATACCAAAATTTCTGAATCTTCTAAATTTCCATAACATATGCATATCAAATCACATATAAATAAATATTGCAAAATTCATTCTATAAATCTATTTATTTTAGCCTATTATTTTGCTTAAGCACGATAAGAAGAAATGTACATTGAATTTGGATAGAAATGTGATGCATGCTTGGCGTTATTCAAGCTTCGTTGATTGCAAAGGTCAAAAGCTTGCATCCTCACCGTTGATTGAAAAGCACGACAGGGCTACAAGGGAAGTAGAACATGGAGCAACAAAATTATTATTGTTGAGCAAGTAAAGCAAATAAGAAAATAGCAAAAGAACCGAGAACTGGAATTGCTTGAAAACCAAATTTAATTGCGAAGATGTGATCGGGCGAATGAGCCAGCCACAGAGACTTCGAGATATAAATAAAAGTTAGGAAGGAAGAAAACATGGAGAGAAAGTGCAAACTTTTTTCCATTTGGTGTACACCACTGGTATTCTAAAATTCAATAGGTTATCATTAAAGAGTCAATCCCATATCGGGTAAATAATATTGAAACCTAATTTATAATAGAACGGGGTACCACCAACTTATTAGCTTAAGCTTTTAAATTAGAAATGGCCCAAGTTCTTATAGGCTAAATGAATATTTTTCATGGTACCTACTCGAGGTCAGTTGTTGATGCGGGTGTTGAAGAGCCAACTCCATGTCAGGCAAATAAGAGACTGAAATTCGATTTATAAGAGAGCGCATTGGAAATGGACCCAACCATGTTATGGTCAGGTGAATATTTTACAGTTATCACTAACCGAGGATTGAGTTTTGAGTAGGTTTACTAAAAAGGAAAACTCATTCAATCATGGATTTTTTTTTCATTCATAAGACTTAAATACAATATTTCAATTGAGAGAGAGGTGTTGAGCTATGCTAAATAAGCTACATGGAAAAAGCAATTATGTTAATTCAAAAGAATTCTAACATTATATAGAAATTAGGACCAGTAATATACGTTCACGAGTGGTATATACAAATTTTATTGTTTAATAAAATAGATTAAAAAATAAATATGTAAATAATTAAATAAATTTTTAATTATAATTAATGGTCATAGTATGTTATTTTATTAAATTAAATGTGAAATAAGAGGGAAATTGATAGTAGAGAAAGATTTAGGAGTTAATATTAGTGAATTCACCATCACCTCTTTATTTTTTCTTGATCTAATATATATTTACAATTCAATTTTATACCATAATGGATAGCTTGAAAAACAAAAGAGACACCAAAATCATAAATGTTTCCATATATTAAACTAGATGCGTACCGATGCAGAATAAAAATAAATAAAACTAAAATATTGAAAGTAGTCTATATAATTAAATTGTTTATTTATGATGTATTGTAATTTCATTCACTTGAAATTTATTAACTTACAGTAGTAGGAAGAGTACTATATATTGCCATTAGTATATTCTGCAAATTTACTTTTTGGTTACTATTTCAAATAATTCATTTAGCAAAATTGATATATTATTTAACTTACAGTAATTGGAGATAAAATTTTATTTGTTGTGTAGTTAGTGAGTGAAGAGGAAATCTAAGTAGTTAATGTATCATTTCATTGCTAAGATGAAGATATGGAGTAAGATAAGCAATCTGAGTGGTTATTTAAATATTTTCGTTGCTAAGACTGTACATATGAAGTAAGAGGAGGAATTTGAATGGTTAAAGAACTATTTTTGCTCCTAAGGTCTTGATGTAAGAAGGGTAAATGACTGAAATTATTATATTACCGTTAACCTTGAGGAATTAGTAGTAAGCATAGATGCATGTAATATAGTTTAATATGTAAATTAGATACAAGTTAAATATGAAGAACGACAAAAATCAAAACTATTCAACGTTTTCATATAATACTATAGATAAAGATGTACGAGATACGGACTCATGTTTTGCATGGAAAGAAAATAAAAATAAACAAATGTTACATGCCTAGATGGATCCACATAACTATATTATTTATTTACTTATAACGTATTGTAATTTAATTTAATTTAATTTAAATTAGTTAAGGTATACTAGTAGACAAAACACATAGTTATCATCAATATATTATGCAATTTTACTTTTATAAGTTTACAATTTTAAATCATTCAATTAAAAAACGAGGACAGATGATTTAACTTACGTCATTGTAGATAAAATGTAATTTGTCATGCATTAGGGAAATTTGAGTAATTAATAAATGATTTAAAAAAATTGTAAATATAAAGTGAAAGAGAGTATGTTAACGAAAGTTTTTGCTATTAATATTATAGATACGATGTTATATGGAGTGAGAGAAAAAAAATTAGAGTGGTTAATGAAAGATTTTTATGCTAAAAAAGTAGATATGAAACGAGAATGGAAAATAATTGAATTTATTATTTTAATCTTAATATGAAGGAATTTATAAAGTATATGCTTGTCATAAATTTGGAAATGCAAACTAGATAGGAGGGCCAATATGAAACTAAAAAGGACATTAAACCTGCTCAACGTTTCCATATATTTGTATTAAACACCCGTGCTACACATGAATTTTGTTACTTAATAAAAGTGATAAAAAAAAATATGAACATGTGAATGATTAAATAGACTTTTAATTATACTTAATATTTAGAATCTTTAATTTTTCGGTAAATTAAGTAATAAATTTAGGGAAAATAAAGTAATTTTATATACAATAAAATTGATGAAGAGGTAAGTGGAGCAAATTTTGTGTAAGATAAGATAAACAAAAAGTTATAACAGGGAAACATTTATTAGCAACGTATTAGTAAATTTATCATCATACCCTATTTTTTATTCGATGGGTATTAAAAATTAAATTTTATAAAATAATAGGAAGTTTAAAAAACTGAAGAAAAAAGCTAAATCTTCAAAACGTGTGCACGTGCAGCATAAGATTTAGATATATATTGATATGGATAGATAACTCATAAAAATGTTTAGAAATTAGGGTAGGATAGGTTTATAGTGACAGTCTCTTTCCCAGGTTGGATATGACGGTCAATCTCTAGTGAAAATAATCGATCATCATGTGCATTGGACTACAATTATGTCATTCTCGCGACCTACATTTAAAGGGACCAATCTTCGGATGAACATCGTTGACAGCTATCCATCCTTTAATGAAAGGTGTTGCTTTAAGGCTAATCTGCACAAAAAGATGTTTATTTCTTTCCATTAGTTGACCAAAAAGCTTAAAAACATATCCTCCAGATGTGGGGAAAAGTTGTCTGGCACCAATGGTCCCCCTTTCCCTTCCAGTTCATTTGTTTTTCCTCTCTTCGTTTCATTCAACACTTCACGTTCAGGACACACTAATCCGATTCTCTTCTATCATGGTCATCGATCACCTATTGAATTTACAGCAGCCTTCTTCATCTGAATGCATCTCAGAGTTAGAAGATCGAGTTCGTGAAGACCACTCGAAGAGGTCGAATGGTCTCCTGCCTGGTCATCCATCGGTTCTAGGCCGGTGCATGGGGTCATATGAATTGCTGGGCAGGACCAGCCTGGGACCAATGGATTACTGGGTCGGGCTTGCTCCAGCGAGTTCATGAACAACCATGAACCGGTTCATGAAGCTTAACACTCGACCACCATGAATCACTCCAACCGCTCCAACTGGTTCATGAAGCTTAACGGTTCAGGCCGTACCGTCTCCAACCCATTCATGACTAGGCGTGAATCGGCCTGTTTGACGTGACTATCTATCTTCTACTGCTAATGGTATAGTTTGTCAACTATCTAACAGCTTGTAAATGTAAATTTCCTTTCTCAAAATTTTAACCACTGAATTTACCTTATAAATGTCCCTCATCAAAACATGAACAACCATTTTTTTTTTTACCCATAAAAAAATGTATATGAAGACTCCCATGAATGAAACGGGGACCAGCCGAGTTTACCTCATCTCATGGGAACACAGTTTTGAAAAGAATCTTCTGGGTTTCCTTTGGAGGCTCGAAAGAGACTCGTTCAGATGTATGTGGCCTACATCCATATTCCAAACAAATATAAACGTTTAACATATGCCCTTTATGTGAGGGATGTGATCCATGCATATGTGGCTAAAATTTAACATCACGTTGTACTATCAAACAAAAGAACGTTTACAGTGTGCAATTTAATTATGAGAAAACAATGTTTTTTTTTTTGCAAGATAATATGGTGTTTGGTTGGAGAAATCTTCACAACTATCCCTCAAATTACAGTTATAAAATATTGCCATCACCTTATACAATTTGACGGTTTACGTACATTAAGGCTAGCAATATCTTGCATTGACAATGACGGATCCACAAACTTCGTTCTATGGGCGAAAGTTCATAGAAGAGTAACAACACGAATTTGGATTACCAAATCAGATAATTCAACGAAAAATTGGATACAATAAAGTGAAATGTGTATCGTACACTAACATGATACAATCAACAAAAAATCTAAGTTCAGGGAAATGACAGCACTCATGCCCCCTTAAATCCATCCTTGTACACTAACATGATAACACGATATGGATGCGAGATGTAGCTAGGCAGATTGAATTCAAGCTTAAAAATAAGTTGCGTATAAACTGGTCGAACTGGTTTAATTAGATGTGGTAAATATACGTGTAGAAGCTATTTACCACATTAAATATGTTCAATTAAAACTGTGCTAAGGGTTTGTTCCTTTTGATAGTATTTTACTTCTCCACTACTTTAGTTATGTACGATGGAATTGCAAATGTGCCAAAATATGGATTATGACTTTAATTAATAAAGTATTTTAATATATTATAATTTTATCGTGTTAATCATGTTATAAATATGTAATTATAGGTACCTTGTTAATAGTGTGTGTGTATATATGTGTATATATATATCTTTGACACATTCATTTATTATATTTTACTGTGTTAACCATGTTGTAAATATGTGATTACAGGTAACATTGTTCATAGTGTAGGTGTCCATATGTCTACACATTTGACAAGTTTTATTTTTCTGTTCGCAAAGGAGACACATTGATCTAAGGTAGAAGGATGAGAGAATAAAGGTGTACCGAAGTCCTATCGGTGAGATTGAATTCACAACTTCTAAGTCCCTAGAGATTATTATGTGTAGCTAGTATAACATGTATTGATACTGATTTGGTCTCACAAACAAATAAGATCTAGTCATTTTAAGATTTTTTAATAAATCCTAAAAATGATAACAAAATAACTCAAATAAACTGAATCTGATTTATGATATTACGTCAGCATTTTCACGCGATATACCTATTACGGACAAGACTTTCTCTTACACTATGTTTGGATTGAGGGACTTGGAGGGATTTGCAGGGGATGGGAGAGGAGGGATTTGCAGGGATCCCTCCAAATCACTCGTTTGGATATTATTATTAGATGAGGGATTTGGATGGATAAAAAAGTTAATTTGACCATTTTACCCTTTTAATTTGAAAGACCGATCAAACGGGAGAAAGGCGTAAAATAGGCACAGTAATTTCATGATGATCTTGAAACTCAGATAAAATTATGGTTTTATGATAGTCTTGAGAAGCTCAATGATTGCGACCTGATGATCGAGTAAGGAAAAACGTGTTGTAGTTGTGGCTTGGTGATGATTGAGAAAGGGAAGATGAGTGTAATTGTGTAATTATATGATGAAGAATTATGACATGTTAAGAATTTCTTTTAAGAAATTACAATGGGTATATTTGTCTAAAAATTTATTATCCCTCCAAATTTTCTCAAATCAGAGGAATTAAAAAAGTGAGGTTTGGAGGGATTTGCAATCCCTCCAAATCACTCCTAATAATTACCTAAACAATAGATTGTACTATCCCACCAAATCTCTCAATCCAAAAAAAGCAAAATTACAGGACGAGAGCGGTACTAACTATACCAACCCCTCTTTTCACATATTTGATAAGTTTAATTGTATAGATCAAGCGTGTCGTGTTGGAATCAATCCAATACTTAATGGGACTGTGTTTGGATTTGATAATTCTAACCTATCAAAAGAGAAGCACAACCCATTTATGCAAGAGCAAGAAACAAATTGCTGACCTAACACATAATTGTGCAAGAGGGTGCATGGTGGGTCTACCTAGAAAGAAAAATGAAAATCCTGTCTTTTATTAAATTCTACAAAGAAATTGAAATCCAACATAGACTAATTTATTTGGACTGACGTGCAAGAGAAAGTCTTATAACTAACGGGTATATTACGTGACAGTGTTAATTTAGTATAACGAGTAGATCAAATTAAACAATTTTTAGAGTTGCTTTTTTCTTTTTAGATTTAAATTAAAAAATATAAAAATAAGTGAATTTTATTAATTCGTGACACTGTATTAATACTATCATATAATATGCCTATTACACATCACACTCTCTCGACGTGCAGGGACCATGACCACAATACTGAACCCACAATATATAATGAGTTAATACTCCAATTTCTATCACGCTAAGTGCATCAAACTGCCCTAAATGCACCAAAATTTATCTTAAAAACAGTGGTTTAATGGCACAAATCTAACTTTTCTACAACCTGGTGATATTGAGATTTCATGTTCAAACTCCCTCTATGTAATATGTGTTAGAAGGGCCTCTTTTGGACTTGAGTTTTAACTGACATCGGTTTATTAAACTATACTGAATTTTTAGTAGTTGTATATTGGCAGAACTAGCATAGTGTTGGTTATCTAATTCATCTTATATATGTTCACGGTTAAATACGAAATCCCAAACAATACCTAGGGATGAGTGACTGGATCACTGCTACAACCATCATCCTTTTACTTACAATGCATCAAAATTCTGAAAATTTGAAGGAATAGCCCGTGCAGACTTTATCTTTTTCTTTTTTTCTTTTTGGCGTGTAGACTTTATCTATCTGAACATATTTTGTGTAGCGTCGCGAACTTCAAAATTAAATAAAAACAAGTAAATTTTATATAAAATCTCATCGAGTTTCTCGAATTCATGAGCGATGCGGGTGCCCTCCTTGGTTACGTATACTAATACACACACTTATAATTTTATATTGATTATCCAACAAAAAGGTCAACTCACAATTGCAATTTAAAAAAAAAAAAGAAAATTGACATCTTTAGTAGTGGGAGATGATACAATAATTTATCAATGGGCACGAGCATCGTTTTAAGCACTTCAATTTTTAAGGTTTACATCTCTTTCTCTCCCCCTTCTCTTACCTCTAACTGAAAACGACTGCTAGCAACCTGTGGTCTGCCTGCGTTTCCATTTCTTCACAATTAATATATCAGTAAAAATATTATATATTTTCAGTACGAGTTGATTCAAGCGATTCGATACAAGATCCTCTCAAATAAAAGTCTCAGATTTGAGTATCTGTAAATAGACAAAACTCATGTTAGAACATCTGTACCCCTCAGCAAGTTGACCCGATTCAATCAGATCAATTAGAGGACCTATAGGGTTCTGAATACCAGTGGTGCAGTTTTGATAAAAATTATATAATTTATAATGATGACGGGATATATAAGCACTTGACCCAGAACCACCACCAGTATTCTCTTTTCTATAGCAAGACTCTCTCTCTCTCTCTCTCTGCTTCTCTGCCTATTCTTCTACTCCTTCTCCTTCTCCTTCTTCTTTTTCACCATAACTTGTTACCCTAATCCAATAAGCTCCGAGCAATGGTGGATCTCCAGACAGTGTGTTGCATGTGTGGCGACGTCGGTTTTCCTGACAAGCTTTTCCGCTGCAACAAGTGCCATAGCCGATTCCAGCACTCGTATGTCGTTCATCCTCCTCCTCCTTGTCTCTTTTCCAGAATCTTCAGTCTAATTTCATGCAAATCAAAAGTTCTTAGAAAATAATGGTGCCATCGATGTGGGATCAAAAGTATTCTTAATCTTTTTATATTTTTCTTATTTATTCCAAATTCATGTAACTCGTTTATAATCGATTAAAACAAAAGTTTAAGGATATCTCTCAATATTCCTAATCTCCGTATGCGTGTGAACGATACACTTCAGACATCACATACACCTCATATGCGTCCATACATAACCATGAAGATGACACACATGCATACACGAACATATGCATATATGTATATATATGTATGTATGTGTTCCTGCGTGCGTGCGTGTTCTATGTATGAAAACGTACTCGTTCTGTCCAAGTCAAGCTTGATAGCAACCTTTAACAGAAATTCACTAACATCACACGAAGCACATGTGATGCATAACATCATCAAGATCGATTATAATCATCCATCACCACCATAGACTTCTCGTCCTTTTTCCTTCCTCTTTAATTTGGTTCTAGATTGATGATTACCCAAGCATCCTTTCCACATTATAGGTATTGCAGCAACTATTACAGCGAACTGTCAGATCCGATCGAGCGGTGTGATTGGTGCCGAAGTGAAGAGAGAACGAACTCTAGGCCCGGCAGCTCCTCAAAGAGATCGGCATCGAGGGTCGCAAAATCCGAACATTCGGGTGACAAGGCTAGGCAAACTGACCGAGAGGAAGTGCCCGAGAAAGGGAAGAGCCCGAACGGGACGCCTTCTCCACGGCAAGCGACCCGGAGGTACAAACTTCTCAAGGATGTCATGTGTTGAGGAGAGATTTAAGGCCTCGCCAACTAATATAGGGAGGAAGCAATTGCGTACAATGCGTAGTAGTGAAGATCTAAATTGTAATTAAGTTGCGTCGTCAAGTGTCTCCCTCTGCCTGTCTTGTCCAGTTCTCTCTCTCTCCCCCTCTTCCTTTTTCCATTTAGTTTTCCTCTTTTTAATCATGAAGTTTGTGTCATGGAGACTTTTTCCACAAGTTGTATATAAAATAATAATGTAAATATATATAGAGGTCTACATTTTCTCAAAGTTCTCACCATACCATTGTTCTTCAGAAAACATTTTAGGTAGGGATGGATTTAAGGATCACCACAAAATCGATAAATTTTACGAAATATCATATAAGTTTTATTCAATTTTATCTTTTTTATTAAATTATCTCATTTCATCCACTAAACTCCTTCTTTACCATTCCATTGAGTTTCATCCCTTCAACTTCGTCTCCTCTCGGTCTTAGTTTCGTCATTCCGTGCACTGCGGCTCCATGGACAGGCTGCTTCTTGGGCCTGGTTCCGTGCTCTCGACACTTCGACAGTTAGACATCATCTCCGCTTGGGCATGGTTTTCTTCCATCTCCAGTCACAATCATGGGTATGAATTGCACTATGCGGTGTTAACTTCTTGTTTGCCGATCATTATTCGGATAATTAGTGTGGAAGCCCCGACCTACCTGTCCTTTTTTGCATCAATTAGCTGGCTCTGAAGTTGTCCCAAAAGTACCTACCATTTCATTTTTATTTCGTCCATTAATTCTGAAGGTTGCAGGGTTCCCTGTAAATTTCGTGAACCAGGAGGGAGGAACAACATCTGCACATACTAATACTGCAATAGTGTGAGTAGTATTCTTTTAAAAAATCCAGTTCGACCCATTAAATTCCATTGAAGCAGTCGAACCTGATCCGGTACTTTAATCGATTTCCGGTCCGATCCGATTTTAAAAATTATGCTTCTACCTGTTTAGAGGACTACTCCTGAACTTCTGGGAAATATCGGACTAGGCACATAAAAACTGTTGATCAGTTCTACCGCAGTAATAATTGCTTAGGTGAGTGAATGGTCATCACTCCTAATCAAACCCTCTAGTAATGAGCTTTGGGCAAATCAAATTCTCGAACATTCATGTCCGAGCTTCCGGGTTCTTGACTATTTCGATGGACATAAGTTACCATAGTACCCACAAAAATTAACAGATGGAAATCTAATCCATGTGAGATCCTGCATGAGTTAAACTCATTTTACATTATTTATGAATTTGATTAATAGTTGTCCGATATGTTAATAAAAGTCTTATCTCACCTTTTTCTACCCATTAGTAACACTACCTCTTTTAAACGATAATGTGACATTTTTTACTGATATATCAAATAATTATAGATTGAGTAGTTCACCTCATCGTATGTGAACCACGTTTATTGAAGAATTTCTTAGGACACCGTTGGGTCTCTTAATTCTAGAATTAAATGCACTTGTCTGGTCTTTTCTCCAAAGAATCCATGCTACTGAAAAGGCTATTTTGCGTTTTTCAGATTCACATTGAAGTCCTCTTTTTTTTTTTTTTTTTAATAGCAAGGTAGACCTTCCCCTTCTATCTTTCTCTTGGTGCCTAGGAATGGGGAACAGCTAATAAGTGAGCGTTTCTTGGTTCATTCGAAATAAAAACAATACGGAATGAATCTGCCTTAGCGAGATTAATCTCATTATATAAAAAATAAAATTGGACCTTATAAAGTAATATAATTTTAATAAAGAATTTTGTCATATATATCTCTATACCAAACGGGACACAAGCAGCAAAGACGGATCTAGAAAATTTGTATAGGGGGCGAAATTTTATAGGGAAATAACGTGAATAATTCAAGAGGGCGAAATATGTATTATTCAATAAAAATAGGACAAAATCAAGTAAAATTTGCATAGAATCTCATGGAGATATGATTGATTTAAATGGGAGAGGTTTTCATGTGTGAAATAAGGTTTGAGTACATACAAGGGCAGAGTCCTGAAGGAGAAAAACGGGAGATTAATTAAGTGGACCAACTTTGGATGGGTTCAATGCTCGGGACCTTTTTTAATATTTAAATTAGATCTCATGTTCGAGTCCTGTAAACAAATAAGTTTTATAATTGTAAGAGATTTACCATTTGATGAATCGAGTTGATTCGAATCTGAATTAACAGAAGGCGAATGGGCTTCGTTTACTGGATGCTGTGCCACGAAAATCAAGTGGTGGGTGTTGTTCAGGGGGTGGGAAGAAGACAAGTGGGTGCTGTTTCCAGTCCATTCATTGAGAAGTCAATAAATAGCACTTTGCTGTCAATTTAATTTTGAGAAATGGGCTTAGTGCAATAGCACTGTCCTCAACTTGGAATGAAGAAAATTAAAGTGAATTAATTGAGATGATAGGTAGCATCATTTCCCTAAGTAAAATCTCGGATTCGAGTTTTACGAATGGAAAAAATTCACTTTGTGAGAATATTATCCCTTAGTAGGTCTTTCCAACTTAAACTGGACTAGTCAGAGCTAATTGGACTTTTAAATACTAGTGATTCTGATCGAAAAATTTGAATTCAATTCTCACCAGTGTTCTGATAAAAAAATCTCACCAGTGTGAATTTCAATGCTCCTTTATTTCTCTTTTTTCCTTCTATCATATTCTAGACATTTTTGTATATACCGAAAAAATTCTGAGGAAAAATCGAATAAATTGTTGTATATTCGTATATGTACTGAGGAGCTCCTATTGTCGTGAATCGTATTGCGATTCGAAAGTACACGAAGTTTATAAGGTCTCTTCTACTATTTCTGCTTTGTCTATTAACGGGAAACCAACAAGACCCCTCCAATGGGCAAAGGGCTTTGAGTCGACTAAGAAAGGCAATCTGTCTCCTTCGCCCATTCTCCCTCCTCATCTACTAGCTTGAAAACGATATTATTATGTATAAATGACGTCGCTTTGATACAAGATAGCCATTTTTTTTTTCCATTTTTTCCGCTAGAAAATTTGAAGGGCAATTTGGACATTGAAAGTGTAGTTGTGACACCAAGATTTCTTCTCTTTCATTTCGTTTTTTTTCCCCTGAAAGAGCAGTTGAATTACCTACCATCCAAGAACCATGAGAATTATACATGATCCGATTCTACGAAAGGTCATGCAAACTAAGAGCTTTGAGAGAGTACAAAGACGTAAGCTGTAAGTTAACCAACGAATTAAGGTAGTTTTGGATATAACAAAAAGATCCTATCAATATATAGAGAAGGAGAAACAAAGCCTGGAATGATTGAGTGTAGGGATTTAAGTGTTAATGGTCCAATTTGTCTTCATTGCCCAACTCCTTATTGTCCTTTGGATGCACAACTTCGCAACAAAACCTACCAAACAATTTTCGAGACTGTGCAATCAAGGAAAATGTGTGCAACATATTCGTCGGCAGATTCACAAAGTGTGTAATGTGTGTCCACTTTATAATCTTATTTCGAGTTATTAGTCTGCCATGGAATGCAAACCAAGCCACAAAGGAGATTCTTGGGATATGAGAGGGGATATTAATACTAGATTATACCAGGGAAACCCTACTTCTTTGAAGATGAAAGTCTTTATATGCCCGGGATATACTAAATGACTTCTTCCTCTTTCATCTCGGTGTAGCAGGAGGAGGAGAAGGAGAGTAAAGATTTTCACAAAGATAAGCGTGGTCAGTTATAAATCAAAATTATGGAAGTCAAACTTTATTAAAATGACTAACTAACTCAAGAATTATATAAGACTATTCGCCTATTTATAAACTTAAAAAATCAAACAAATTAAAAATATATAATCCTAGATAATAGAAATAATATAAAAACCGATATCATAAAATCTTTGAGATATTAAATAAAATGGTTGGTTGATATGATTTTATTGCCTGTTATTTTATTTCCTAAGTAACCATAAAATATATTTAACCATTTGTTTTTATACCATTTGAAACTTTTGAAACAATCATTTCCTGCATTACATTCGGACCTTTCAATCACAACTCTCCGCATGTGCTGTTTGCTTTCAACCCGAGGGTTATGTTCAATCGGGTGTTGCATCATATTACCTAACCTATTTTGCAAAAGCCAGCTAAAATCCTGGCGTCTATAGTGTGGCCTTCCTTTGATAGAAAAGTATCGCATGCACCTATACGTCTTATACTTTTATGGTCAAAGTCAATTTGTTTAGTGATAGTACCTTCGGGTTGCCTATTCGGTTGAGAGATCTTCGGGTGACATCGGAGCCGGCCTTGGGATGAAGAAAGTAGGCGGACTTCGCGGAGACCTGTAAAAAGCCAAGCCTGAGGTGATTCCCCAGAATAGTCCTCCGATGCCTAAGTCAGAGCATGATTTAATCAAGAGTAGGAGGGAGGAGAAGGAGAAGAGATGTTGAAGAGGAGAGGAGTCAATATGTTCTACCTGCGCCCGATGGGGCTATATATAGATCCTGATCAGTACGGAGAATTGACGCAGTCATGTGTCTCACATGCTGAGCACATGGGTGAGGGTGGTCCAACTTGGGGATGTCCGATGTCCGACATCCATGTGGGAGGAAGTCGGACTTAGTTGATATCTGATGTCCATGTGGGAGATGGTCGAACTTAGCAATGGAAGTCGGACTTAGTTTATGCCCGATGTCCATGCGGGAGGAAGTCGGACTTAGTTGATGTCCAACATGAGTGGGTATTTCTTGAGTCGATCGTGTGAGGAGACCGAGTCGAGTCTCAATGAATCGGACGTGTATATTAGTTCATATCATTTGTCCCCCCTTCTTGGCGTGTTTGATGCCGGGAAGTAGATGTGTTCGATTGGAGAGGAACCGCCAAAAGGGATAGTTTTGAAGTGTGGTCCTTCAGTCCCTAATGAGAGAAATCGATCTTCGGCGGGCGGAGGATATGGTTATGATATGTGAAACTAGGACATCGAGAGATCGAAAATGTGTTGTCCCCAGTCCGGGCTTGTGAAAGTCGGACATTGAGGGATCAAAAATTTGTTTTGTCTCCTAGTCTAGACTTGTGAAAGACCAATGCCGTGAGGTCCGAACATGTGGGAATCCAAGATTTAGGATGTTGGAAAAAATCTGTCCCCCGATCCGAACTTGGTGGAGTCGGGTATTGGGATTTCAATAGTTGAAATTTCTATCCTTTTCATGCGCTCAACTGCCTTGAGTTGTGCGCTAGGCTGGCTGGATGTAGATCGGTACCTGTCTTTCGTGAGTCGAGCGCCAATGTTGGTGTGGTGTCAGTGATACCTAACTTCCTTGAGTCGGACACTGATGTTGGTGTATTGTCCATAGTACCCGACTTCCGTGAATCAAGAGTCGGGTAGGCTCAGTGTTTGTTAGTGCCCAACTTCCTTGGGTCTAGTGCCTCCGTGGTATCCGACTTCCTTAAGTGGACAAGTTGGGGTTGCTTAAATGTCCACTGGTACTCGACTTCCTTGAGTCGTGCATGGGGGTTGCCATTGTGTTTGTGGTACCTGACTTTCATAAGTGGGGAGCGGGGTGCTTTGGTGGTCGCTGGTGCCCAACTTCCTTTAGTTGGGCACCAGCATCGCCGCAGTCTTTGTGGCACCCGACTTCCATAATGGGGAGTTGGGGTGTGTCCTTGGTACCCGACTTTCGTAAGTGTAGGGCACTGGCGTTGTTGCGGAGTCCATGGCACTCGACTTCCTGGGGTCTAGCTCCAGCGTTATCACAGTATCCACCCGACTTCCTTGAGTTGGGTTTTTCTATGGAGTCGACCCCAGTATTGGTTCATCATGGGTGCCATGGACGTTGTCCATGTGGACCCTGAACGCCAGGTCATGATGTGCATCGGGTAGCTAAGATACTAGGCTTGGGGTAAGTGAGTTGTGAGAGTCCGGTGGTGAAGAGTGTTAGGTAAAGAGGGATGTCGGGTGATGTGGGTGATGTCAGGAGTTGGGTATCCAACATCTGACTTTTGACGTTGGTGGCAAGGGCATCAAGTTGTGGCGCTTGACACCGGGCATTGGTGTAGCGATGTTGGATGTCTCGAGTAGCTAGGCTCGTTGGGAAGTCGAGGTCAGGGGACGTTGGGCAGCCCAGATCAAGGGATGTTGGGCAGCCCAGATCAAGGGACGTTGGGCTTACAGGGCACGTTGGGTGGTGAGGGTACATTGGAAGAGGTGTAAATCGGGTGGAAGAGGGGGCCAAGGAGTCAGGTGCTCGAAGTATCGAAGTGAGGTTGAGAGTCGACTGCTCGGCTTATCGAATTGAGGTCGGTAGTCAAGCGGTCGACTCTATGAATTGAGGTTGGTAGTTGGATGGTGAGGTTGGGAGTCGAATGCTCAACTCATCAAATTGAATTCGGGAGTTGGGCAGTCGACTTCGCGAATTGAGGTTGAGAGTCGGGTGGTCGACTCATCAAATTAAGGTTGCGAGTTGGGTAGCCGACTCTTGGAATTGAGGGGAAGAGTCGGGTGGTTGACCCATTGAATTGAGGTCGAGAGTGGGGTAGTCGACCCTTGGAATTGAGGGGGAAAGTCGGGTGGTCGACTCTTCTAGTTGAGGTGGAGAGTCGCATAGTCGACTTTTGGAATTGAGGGGGAGAGTTGGATGGTCGACTCTTCGAATTGAGGTGGAGAGTCGCATAGTCAACTCTTTGAATTGAGGGGGAGAGTTGGGTGGTCGACTCTTCGAATTGAGGTGGAGAGTCGCATAGTCGACTCTTGGAATTGAGGGGGAGAGTTGGGTGGTCGACTCTTCGAATTGAGGTGGAGACTCGGATAGTTGACTCTTCAAATTGAAATGGAAAGTCGGATGGATGACTCATCGAATTGAGGTCGAGTTTGGTGGTCGACTCTTCAAATTGAATGTTGGTCGACTCGATTACTTAGGAGTCAGTTGGTCCATTATTTGTGCCGAAAGTCGGGTGGTAAACTCTTTGGGCTCAGAGTTGGGTGGTTGACTAGTCGAATTGGTCTACATTAAGTCGGTGAAAGTTGAGTTGTGTGGCCCTTGACGAGTTGGGAGTGAGGTGGTTGACTCTTTAGGCCCAGAGTTGGGCAGTCTACTCTTTGAGCTAACTCAGGTGAGTGACCATTGAATTGGTCGAGGTTGCATCAGGAGGAAGTTGGGCATGGATGTTGGTTGCGAGTCGGGGGCCTCGACTTAGGGAGATGAGGTAGGACATTGTTTGTGAGTCAAGTGGTCAACTCATGGAAGGAGACAAGTCGCTCTTGCGAGTCAGGTTCTCAACTAAGGGAAAGGTAGCTGAGACCGAGGTTAGCTATGCTCATTGAGTCGGGTTCCAGTCTCACGCAAGTGAGGCCAGTCAATCTTCCACGTCGGGTGGTCAACTAAGGGAAGTGAGGTTTGGAGCGAGGCCGAGTGTGCTCTCAAGTTGGGCATGCAAGTCAAGTGCCCGACTCATGGAAGTAAGGTCTGGCGGGCCCGCAAGTTGGGTGCTGGGCAAATAGTGTTTGCAAGTCGTGTGCCCGACTCGTGGAAGTAAGGTTGGGTGGTGCTTGCGAGTTAGGTATCAGTCATGTGATGTTTACAAGTTTGGTGGCCCACTAATGGGAGAAAGGCCGGGCGGTGCTTGCAAGTTGGGTGCCGGTCATGTGATGTTTGCAAATTGGGTGCCCGACTCATGGATGTAAGGTCGGGCGAACTTGCAAGTTGGGTGCCAGTCATGTCATGTTTGCAAGTTGGGTGCCTGACTCATGGACATAAGGTCAAGAGATATTTGCAAGTCGGGTGCCGACATGTGATTTTTGCAAGTCGGGTGCCCGACTCATGGAAGTAAGGTCGGGCAATACTTGTAAGTTGGGTGTCGGTCATGTCATGTTTGCAAGTCGGGTGCCTGACTCATGGATGTCAGGCCGGGCGATACTTGTAAGTTGGGTGCCGGTCATGTCTTGTTTGCAAGTCGGGGCCTGACTCATGGAAGTAAGGTCGAGTGATACTTGCAAGTTGATTGTTGGGATGTCCAAGCTTGTAAATTGAACGTTGGAACGTCGAAACTTCATGCGAAGTTGGTCCTTAAGATGTCCGGACTGCTTCAAAGTAGGGTGCCCACAATTGTGAGAAGTCGTCGGAAAGTCCGGGGTGGTGAGAAGTTACACTTATTGGAAGTGGGACATTGGGATTGGCCAATGTTGGGAGCTTTGAAAATGTTAGTTCTATATCCAAACTCGTGAAGAGTCAAATGCTGGGGAGCTGTAAGACTTGTCTGGTTTACCCCCGGTCCAAACACGTGGGAAGCTGGATGTTGAGAGGTGGAGAAATTTGCTTGCCTCCCGGTCCAGATGTAAGGATCTGGAGAAGTTCATATCCTCCAGAATGTGAAAGTTGGACATCAACTTATGAAGGGTCGAACATCGATCAAGTCGGATGTAGCTGAGAAGGTTTGACTTGAAAAATTAGCCCGGAGTAAGTAGGGCTTGGTCGATGTCCATATCACCATGGTCATGAAGGTTGACTTGTAAAAGTTAGATTTAGCAAACATTTTGGCTAACGAGATTCGACTGTTGAAGTCAAGCTTGACATGCATCATAGCCAAGGTTTGACTCATCGAAGTCGGACTAGTAAAAGCTGCCATGTGACTGTACTTGGAGGGAGATAGGTTTACATGAAGCGTAACAGCTCCTGTGACCGACTTGGCAAAGGTCAAGTTTGCACAACCTATCCTATGATCACGTCCCGAAGGGAGACAAATTTACACGGAGTCATAAGAGCAACCATGACCGGCTTGGTGATGGCTGGGTTTGCACAGCCTTTCCTGTGACCGCGTCTCGGAGGGAGACCGGTTTACACGGAGTTTTAAGAGCAACCATGACCAATAGGTTAAGGCCGAGTTTGCACAGCCTATTCTATGACGGCATCCCGAAGGGAGACGGATTTACACAGAGTTGTAAGAGCAATCGTGACCGGCTTGGTGAAGATCGGGTTTGCACAGCCTATCCTGTGACCACGTCCCGGAGGGAGACGGGTTTACATAGATTCGTAAGAGCAACCGCGACCGGCTTGGTGAAGGTCGGGTTTGCACAGCCTGTCCTGTGACCGCATCCTAGAGTGAGGCGGATTTACACGGAGTCGTAAGATCGACCGTGACCGGCTTGGTGAAGGCTGCGTTTGCACAGCCTGACCTGTGACCGCGTCTCGGATGGAGATGGGTTTACAGGGAGTCGTAAGAGCAACCGTGACCGGCTTGGTGAAGGCCGGGTTTGCACAGCCTGTCCTGTGATCGCGTCTCGGAGGGAGACAGGTTTACACGGAGTCGTAAGAGCAACTGTGACTGGCTTGGTAAAGGTCGAGTTTTGGGGATTGAACTTCACAGGGATGCCAATCTGGTGGTTTTAAACATTCATTTCATTCTTGTGTCTCCTGTCACATGTTAGCGTAGCACGATATGGTGCAAATGCAATGAGGAAAACATCATGAGTGGGTATAAAGTTCCAAGAACCTGTGCCCCCAGTGACTGGACATGCTAGCTACCACTGCTTGAGGCGTCTAAGCCTTGTTAGTCTATCATGCGAGGATAAGGCTCAATACAATTGTTCCTTTGGTCTATCCTCAGTTGTTTGGCTGTATCTTGATCTTTGGTCACCAGCTGGGGTTGGAAACCTCTTACATAGGACTTCAACTCACCCCGTTGGATAAGTTTTTCTATTTGAACTTGGAGGGTCCAACATCCCTCTGTGTCATGTCCATAATTTCGGTGGTACTCACAATATTTGTTACTAGAAGAGTTTCCTTGACTAGCTGGGCTCAAGGGAGGTTGATGAGAGTCGTTGTCGTATTTCCCCCATGGGAGCCGCTAAAGGAGTGAAACGTAGGGGGTCCGACTTATAAGTTGTTTCGGCCAACTTGAACTTCTTATTCTCAAAAGTCAGAGAGTCTGACTTCCTCTTGTCTATTCACTTATCCGAAAACTTGTCATTCCAAGGGGTGGCCGACTCTTCAACTTATACACAGCGGCTAACTATGCGTTGGAGGTCACCAAGCGTGCTTATTGGATTCGTTGTCAGCTCAACTCCAACTTCCTGATTGTTGATGCTATTGTGGAAAGTTTGGACAGCATCGGCTTGATTCAGCGGCTCGATGTCAGTGGCCACTTCCATGAACCGACTCAAGTATGCCTTCAAGCTTTCCTCCTTTTCTTGTCTTAATGAGAATAAATCCCCAATTTCCTTTTTTAGCTTAATGCTTCCTTCGAATCGCACAAGAAATTGCCTTCGAAGCTCTAGAAACATGTTGATGGACTTTGAAGGGAGGGAATGGAACTTTGAAGGGAGGGAATGGAACCAAGAGGAGGCTGCCCCCTTAAGTGTCGATGGGAAGAGTCAGCACATGTGAGTTTCTAAGATTCCCCAAGCCACCATCATGTCTGAGAAAAGGCGCAAGTGAGCCTTGGGGTCTATCTTCCCATCGTAGAGGGGCACTTGTCGGAAGTTGTGGAGGAGTGGGATAGAGGCGCCTAATACCTTCGACGTGAAAGGAGAGTCAGGGTCATCCTCATAGACTAGTGCCTTCTCTTTGTCAAGTGCTCTGAGGGCTTTTTCTACTTGCCGCTTAACTTGTTCTTCAATGGAGTCGGAAGTCAGGAGTTGGAAGTCAAGAGTCGGGAGTCTTGGTCACACTTCGATCATTGAGCGTCGCAACACCCATGATCCTGGGGATGGCATGGTTGTGTCCGCGGGTCAATTAGGCATGGTGGTATAGGAATGTAAGGAGGTGGCGGGGTGATAAAAGGGTGTTGTGTGGGACCTTGTCTGTACAAGTATGGCTCTGACATATGCACACCACCAATGTTTGGGACGTTTTGTCTATCTGCAAGGAGGCAAAAGGGCTGTTGAGCTGTATTCCCTTCCCCCAACAATTGTCCTCGAAAATCAAGTTGATTTTGTGGTGCCACTTCTAGTGTATCAACCTCGATTCTTGGGTTCAGATTTTCGGGCTCCCTGGACGAGGTAGACTCCGTCGACTCAGAGTTGTCTGGGACCTCTACCACTAGGGGCCACTGGTGCTGGTGTGGGCTGAGGGGCATCGTGCCGCTACCACCCTCTCCGGCTCCGGGAGTGGATGCCAGGCCAACGTTGCCTGGACCTCCTCCCTAACTTGTGCACAAACAACATTTTTAACGTTTTCCGCCATCGTGGACATCATCTCCTGCACCTCTACTAACCACTCCGGGGGTGGTGCCTGGGAAGAGGTGCTAGGAAGGGCTGGTACTGGATTCTGAGATGTTAGGGTAGGGGCTGTTTCTTCACCAGCTGAAGGAGAATCGGCCTTTGAGCGCTCACGTCGGGGCAGCATGGCTGCGCGGGTGTGTGGCCGTAGCTTGGGACGTGGTTTGTAGATCAGCGGCTTCAGACTCTCAACGAGAGCACTAAAATGATAGTACCTTCGGGTGGCCTATCCGGTTGAGAGATCTTCGGGTGAAATCGAAGCCGGCCTTGGGATGAAAAAAGTAGGCAGACTTCGTCAGAGACTTGCAAAAAGCCAAGCTCGGGGTAATTTCCCGAAATGGCCCTCCGATGCCTAAGTCAGAGAATGATTTAATCAAGAGTAGGAGGGAGGAGAAGGAGAAGAGATGTTGAAGAGGAGAGGAGTCAATCCGTTCTACCTGCCCCCGATGGGGCCATATATAGACCTTGATCAGTACGGAGGACTGGCGCAGTCATGTGTCTCACGTGCTGAGCACATGGGTGAGGGTCCGACTTGGGGATGTCCAATGTCTGATATCCATGTGGGAAGAAGTCGGACTTAGTTAGTATCTAATGTCCATATGGGAGGAAGTCGAACTTCGACATCCATGCGGGAGGAAGTCAGACTTAGCGATGAAAGTTGGACTTAGTTGATGTCCGACATGAGTCAGTCATGTGAGGAGACCGAGTCGGGTCTCAATGAATCGAGCATGTATATTAGTCCATATCATTTAGATAGTCGGGTTTTGGTACATTCTTGCACTAAAGGCTACAACACGAGTAATCATTTAAGAAGGGCGCATAATCACTCATGTGGGAGATTAGGAAGTCCACATAAATATGATATTTGTTGCGATAAATTAAATAATAAAAAAGGCACGCAAGTATACGTGTCGCTTCAAGTAATAAAACGAAGAATATCGAGATCATTTCCACGATGACTATGTCGAATTTCACTAAACAATAATCTAAGCAAGCAATTGATTCTAAGTTAGGTAAGTCGTAAATTATGAATGCAATTCAAAAAGTAAATTAGTAAGTGAACAAAAATAGGAAATGAAATAATAAATTCAATCAATATTTATGGACCTAAGGCTCACAACTTCTCTCAATCCTATTACTAATGTCAAATCAACTCTCTACATATAATTGAGTTCTTAATTATTATCTTAGGGTTTTACATCTCCTTAATTACCTCTTGTTTTAATAAAGGCGTACTTCTACAACGATGTTAATCATTTAATCTCTAGGCAATTAATCATTAAGAAGCCCATTGAGCTCGAACCCTAATTTAGATATCTAGGGGGATAGGCTAATCTCTTGATACTTCTCACAAATAATCCCAACTTTCTAATGTGAATTATCCAAAGTTATACTATCTCCTGCATGATTATCACTTCATCTCTCGAGTTCATTGAATTAACATACAAAGAGAAAATAAATAACATAAAAGCATAAAGAACGAGAATAATATAAATAATATAAGTACAACCAATTTACATACAAAAAGAAAATTAAGATTAAGAAATCGGAAAGATTGTCATTGCTGATCTTTGGTAACTAGGGTTTTATTTCATAATAAAATTAAAAAGAAACACCAAGAATAGATTCGAATACATCATGACTAAGGAAAGAAAGGAGGAAAGGAAGAGAACACTCTTTGAAGATTCGAAGCCTTCTTGAAGCACATTGATCCTCTTCTTTCCTTAAAGCCGTGAATGATCTGATCTCTCTTGGCGCCAAAAAGATATCTGAAGAACTGATGGTAATTGTTGGATGGATGGAATATTTGTTGAATCCATCTTGGAAGAGCTTGCTTGAAGGTCTACTTATAGTGCTTGGAGGATATTTAAAAATATTTCTACAATATATCCTTTCCTCCTTCCATTCTTAAAAGATTCTCTCTTCCCTCCTGATTTGAATTGAAATCTTCTCAGTCCCGAATCATTTTTAATCTGCGAAGAAACATTTTGAGTGATATTTCGATTGATGGAGTTTGAAAAATGGTATTGAATTAACTGAGAAATTGTTTTCATAAATTGAATAAAATTATTATTGGGCTTTGGGTTTAAGTCCATAGACTTAATATGTGTAATGTGGGGTTTTATTAAAACCCATGAAGAGCCCAAGCCACATAAGAGTCCGCGCTAGAATGGTGGGAATTCTATTCCACATTGATAAGGAATGACAAGTGTAGAGTGTTTATAAGTAAGGAGTGATTTTATGGTTGGTAACCTCCTTAACTATATTATACGACTTACCTTTGCCTCGTTTGCTTGCGTAGGGGTTGCAAATCGGAGATTGATTTAGTTGAACTCGTGTGCATACAGGTAGTGGGCACACCAAATGTAAGTCCCAAACATGGGCCTCGTGCGAGCCAGGTTTTGCCATTTCATACAATTTTTTCCCTCAATAACCGAACCATACTGGTTAGTCTCTCTCAGGATTCCGAGTGGATGGTTTAGGTGCATTAAGCACTGAATTAAGGGTAGTTTAAAGCAAAGACATTATGGGCATTAATCAGCCAGCCTTAATGAGGGCTCTTAATCTCAATTTAGCCATTTTAATGGCCAGTTCGGTGCAATTAAAGGTGGTTAGGTGCAATTAAGGCCTGTCAGGCCTTTAATTTTTTAGTTATCTACCATTAAGCCATCAACGCTTCTTGTACACTATAAATAGGACATTCGTCCATAGGTTCCAGCATACCAAACTCTAGAATTTGAACACTCTCTTCTCTCTACATTTGGCATAATTTTTTATGGTTTCCAACTTTGGTTCAGTTCGCCATCAAGTTTCGGGTTTCGTGTAGCCTCGAGCTCAACAATCATTATCCTGGGAAATCGAAGCCTACGCTTCCTCACCACTACCAATAGGGAACAAATAAGTTTTAAAGAAACTGTGACCGCCGCAGATCTCGACGATTAGTAACAATTTTCTTCAATATATTATTTCTATATTTTTATTTCATTCTTCTTCTTCTTTATGATAAGAACTTTCTAGCACGAATTCGTGTCCAAACAAAGGAAAAAATTAATTTTACATATTCATTTTATAATTGTGGCCATCGAGATTTTTTTATTATATTTCATAATGCAAACTGAAGACTTATTCGATTTTTTTTTTTAATCTCAGATGGCTACTAAAAGCAATCTAGCCATTGTTGCTACTAATGATGCTACCACTGCTATGTCTAGGGGCTTGGGCTCGGGATCTGTCCCAGCCATGCCTCTAGGAGGCACATGCTCCATGTCTCTAGGAGGCACATGCTCCATGTCGACTATGGTTCTTGTGAACCACAATGAGAAATCTGAGAAATTTAATGGGCTAAATGTCAAAAGTGGCAGTAGAAGATGCTCTTCTACTTGACCATCCAAAACCTTGCTCGGCTCTTAATTGAGAAGGCTACCAAGCTTCCTAAAGGGCAATCAAATGTCAAGGTTGCTCAAATTGTTGATGCCTGGAGCCATTCTAATTTTCTGTTGATGTATACTGTATATTGATGACAACAAAAACACTATGGGATTCGCTAAACCATAAGTATAGGACAAAGAATGTCGACACAAAGAAATTTGTCGTCGGACTGTTCCTCAACTATAAGATGGTGGATTCCAAGATGGTGATCAGTTAAATGCAAGAGATTTAGGTAATCTTGGGTGAGATTCATACAAAGGGAATGGTTTTGAGTGAAACCTTTTAGGTGGTAGCAATAATCGAGAAGTTACTACCAGCGTGACAGAACTTTAAGAACTACATGAAGCACAAGTGAAAGAAAATGTCACTGTAGGACCTCATTGTCAGACTTTGTATTGAAAAAGACAACAGGGGTCCGAGAAGAACATTCTTGTTGCAGGTGCTACCAAGGCCAATGTGGTCGAGCATGGGCAAAAACCCAAGATGAACAAGGCCAAGGCCAGACCTAAAGTGCCTAGGCCTAAAAGAGGACTTTTCAAGCCGAAATTCTAAGGAAAATGCTTCAACTATCGCAAGAAAGGCCACAGGTCTGCTGATTGCCCGCTTCCAAAGTAAAAGAAGCCCAAAGCCAACGTGGTTAATGCCATAGCTCAAGACATCTCTGACATCCTTTCAACTGCGATTTCTAAAGTAAACCTAGTGGGGTCAAATCGAAAAGAGTGGTGGATTGACACTGCAGCCACTTGGCACATCAGCTCCAACAGATCTCTTCACAATCTTTGAACTGATCAATGGAGAGAAACTTTATATGGGGAATTCGATAAGGTAAAGTGTTGCTGAAAATGACGTCCAGGAGGATACTGACTCTCAACAACGTGCTGTACATCCCACAGATCTAGAAGAATCTAGTTTCTAGTTCCTTACTGAACAAACATGTGTTTTGTATGGTTTTTTAGTCAAATAAAGTTATAATATCAAAATCCAATATGTATGTAGGAAAGACATGATTGTAATAGGCTTTTCAAACTCAGTATATTGACTAAAATCAATAAAGATAATATCTCGTCCTATTATTTGACTGATTCTTCCAATTTATGGCATGGTAGACTCGAACATATTAGTTTTGATTCAATTTGAAAACTAGTTAACATGGAACACATATCAATATTCCAAATTAATTCTAAACACAAATGCAAGGTTTGTGTGAAAGCAAAATTAACTAGGTCATCATTTCAATCTATTGGAACAAATACTGAAGCACTTGACCTAAATCATAGTGATATTTGTGACATAAAGTTTGTACAAACAAAATGCGGTAATAAGTATTTTATTACGTTTATCGACGATAGCACAAAGCACTACTATGCATATTTACTTAAGACCAAAGATGAAGCCTTAGAAAAATTTATTCTCTATAAGAATGAAGTTGAGAATCAATTCAATAAGAGAATTAAAAGACTAAGAAGTGATAGAGGTGGTGAATATGAAGTATCATTTGGTGACTATTGTGCACAACATGGAATAACCATGAAATAACTACACCCTGCTCACCTTAGTCAAACGGTATTGTTGAACGGAAAAATTGCATACTAAAAAATTGATGAATGCAATGCTTTTGAGTTCAAGGTTACCGCAAAACCTGTAGGGGAAGCTATTTTGACAAACAATTACCTTTTAAATAAGATATCTCGAAAGAAAGAGGAAAAACACTATATGAACTATGGTATGGTATGAGATCATCCTACAAACACTAGGAGTGAGGGGTTGTCTTGTAAAAGTAGCAATACCAACACCAACACCAAAAAATGGTAAAAATAGATCCTAAAACAATGGAATTTGTATTCATAGGCTATGCACATAATAGTAATGTATATCAATTCCTTGTGTATGAATAAAAAATTCATGATATACACATGAATACGATAATGAAATCTAGAAACGCATCAATTTTTGAAGATGTATTTCCATATAAATCCAACGAAGGATCTAGTTAGTCAAAACGAACGACTGAAGCTATGAATGATAAAAATCATGAATTAGATCATGGTTCTGATCATGAATTTGATCCTAGACATAGTGAAGGGGCGAGAGTAGAAAAATTATTTAGAAGGACCTCTTTGGAAGGAGGCGATCAATAGTGTAATTGATTCTATTTTACATAATCATACGAGGAAATTAGTCGATCTTCCTCTAGGTAGTAAACCTTTAGGATCTAAGTGGATATTTAAAAGGAAAATGAGAGTAGATGACTTCATAGACAAATACAAGGCTACACTTGTTATCAAAAGATACAAGCAAACGGAAGGCCTTGATTATCTTAATACTTATTCTCCTATGATGACAATACATTCTATTATGATGATACTTGTGATTGCGGCATTACGTAATTTAGAGGTATATCAAATGAATGTGAAAATGACATTCCTAAATGGAGATTTAGAAGGACTCGAGGTTTTGTGTCTCCAGAAAAGGAAAAGAAAGTTTGCAAATTGGTAAAATCATTATATGACTTAAAACAATTGCCAAAACAGTGGCATCAAAAATTTAATAATACAATGGTTACCAATGGTTTCAAAATTAATGAGTGTGATAAATGTATATACATAAAAGAGACGGAAATACGGAAATAGTTACACCATTTTTTATTTATACGCAAATAATATAATCATTATTGGTAGTGATGAGAAAATCGTTATATCTACCAAGAACATGTTGAACGCAAGGTTCAACAGAAGATATGGGCTTTGCTTATGTGATTTTAAGAATTAAAATCACGAGAACATCAAAAGTACTTATTTTAAGTCATTCACATTATGCGGATAAAGTTCTTGAGAAATTTAACAAGAATGATTCTGGTGTTGCTGGAACACCTTTAAATACAAGCTCCATCTATAGAAGAATAGCGGAGAGAGCATTTCATGGGTGTATTCCTCAAGAGTTATTGGTAGCTTGATATAACTAATGAGTTATACTAGATGAGATGTTACATGCACAGTTAGTAAGTTGAGTAGATATACGAGCAACCTAAGTGCCAACCATTGTAAGGCAATACCTTAGATATACTCGAGATTATAGGTTGCATTATACTAGATATCTAGTCGTACTTAAAGGGTACAATGATGCAAATTATATATAAGATATAAAAGACTCGAAGTTTACAAGTGGATATATATTCACATTAGTGGGAGTAGCCATATCACGGAAGTCCTCAAAGCAAACAGTGATAACACAATCCACAATGGAATCTGAGTTTATGGCATTAGACAAATGTGGAGAAGAGGCTAAATGGTTATGCCATTTTCTTGAGGATATGCCCAAATGGGAAAAACCGGTGTCACTAATGTGTATTGATTGTGAGAGTCAGTCCGCTATTGGAAGGGCACAAAGTTAAATATATAATGGCAAGTTTAGACATATATGTCAAAGACACAATACCATTAAACAATTACTTTCAACTGAAATTATCACTATCCATTTGTGAAGTCAAAGGATAATCTAGCGGATCAGCTAACTAAATGGTTAAATAGAGAAATAGTTGAGAAAATATTAAAAGCAACAGGGCTTAAACCCATGAAAGGAAATGTTTTATGAAGGAAAACTCTACCTTGCTAACTAGAGATTCCAAGATCTAGGCTCAAAGGGACAGCATACTCATAAGACTTGATGAAGTCACTGTGGAGGATTATTCCTCAACTGTTCCTTGACAAAAACAATGGCATTATAAGGATGAGGTTAGCATGTTAGATGCTTCAATGATTCATAAAAAAGTAAGCAAAATACTCTTGAGACTATAAATGACCTATGTGAAAGAGAAGTGAGGCCACTTCAAAGAAGAATAGTGGGCTTAATACTCTCACAGAACCAGAACGGTATTTATGGCCAAATGAACACAACCATGAGAACTGAACAGAAGTGTTGTAGACTCCTGTGTGAGGTATATGATCTTTACACAAGAAAGCAAGATAGTTCAAGGACATCATGTCTACTGGAGAGCTAGTAAAATAATCGTACCTTTACAGGGGAAGGTTCAAAGGGTTAACCCTACCTATCACGTGCAGGATTCACTTGTTGGAAGCTCCACAGAAAACAAAATAATTTTCATTCATGTGGTGGATTGTTGGAAAAAAAAAAGACATTGAATTAAACGAGAAATTGTTCTCATGAATTGAAGGAAACTATGATTGGTTTTAAGTCCATAGACTTAATATGTTAATATGGGCTGGGTTTAGTAAAGTCCTGGAAGAGCCTAAGCCTACAGAAGAGTCTATGGTGGAATGGTAGGAATTCTATCCCACATTGATAAGATGGTAAGTTTAGAGTGTTTATAAGCGAGGAGTGGTTCTATGGTTGGTAACCTCCCTAACTATATTATACGACTTATCCTCGCCTCGCTCACTTGCGAAGGGGGTGCAAATCAGAGACCGTTTCAGTTGAACTCATGTGTGCGTGGGTGGCGGGTGCGCCAAATGATCGTCCTAGACATGGGCCTTGCGCAAGTTGGGTTTTGCCATTTCGTATAACTTTTTCCTCCAATGACCGAACCAAATCGTTTAGTCTCTTAGAATTTCGAGTGGATGGTTTAAGTGCATTAAGAACCGAATTAAGGTTGGTTTACAGCACAGACATTATGGGCATTAATTGACTGGCCTAAATAAGGGCTCATAATGCCCGGTTTGGTGCAATTAAAGGGCTCTTAAAGGGCGATTTGATGCAATTAAGGTCAGTTTAGGCCTTTAATTTTTCAGTTCTCTTCCATTAAGTTACCAACCCCTCCTCCTACACTATAAATAGGTCATTCGTCCATAGGTTCGAGCGCACCAAAATCGAGCATTTGAGCACTCTCTTTCTCTACATTCTACATAGTTTTCGTTGGTTTCCACCTTCGATTTGGTTTGCCTTCAAGCTTCGGGTTTCATGTAGTCTCGAGCTCAACAATCGTTGTATCTTGGGAGACTGGAGTTCACACTTCCTCAGCACAACCAAGAGGGAACAAATAAATCTTTGGAAAAGTGTAACTGTCACATGCCTTGACGATCAGTAACAATTTTCTTTAGTTGATTATTTCTGTATTCTTTATTACATCTTCTTCTTCTTTATGGTAAGGTTTTTCTAATACAAATTTATACCAAAAGAAACAGGAAAATTCACTTTATATTATTCATTCTATAATTGTGAACATCAACATTTTTTATTATATTTTGGAACACACCACGGTCCCACTGCTCTGCTTTTATGATCTGCTTTGTATCTTCATTCGGGAGTCATGTTTAATGCTCGGTTAGTCTTCCAATTTGTGCCTACATCACAAAATACTTCCGAAATACTAGCATTCTTAAAATAAACTTGACTATTAATAACTTGCTCAATTTCAACTTTGTTTTACGCAACAAGAAAGATTACTAAATCAAGCACACAAACCAAGTCAAACATGATCAAATCATTTAAATCTAAACTTGAAAAATATGTAAAAATCAATCTTTTACAGAATTAACAATATGGAATCAAAGAAAACTGGAGACTTTGTTGATATAGAGTGCCCCCATCGAAACAGAAGAAACTCACGAGGCCCGACAATCATGCTTCCTAGCACGCCAAATACTAGTCAATTCTAAGACGGTCTTTGACCACCGGCTAGTCTGGCCAATTCCTGGATCAATCTATCAATCCAAGTCACATTAGATATCGCACGCTCCTTGACTATAATCATATCATCCCAATCGCAGGCCTACTCCCTTAGATAATCTTCTAGCACAGATCAACGTCCATATCATAAATGACGTCATACTGGACACTATGTGGCCAGGCGCATGTCTATAAATTCCTAGAGCCAAGATCTAGGTATCGAACACCAAACCCTCTTCATTTCAACAGCCACTACTAATTCATCTTTCTTGTCAGTAACTTAAGCATTTAATGGTCAACACGATATCCAAATTTTGGACTTCACTTCTTCACAGGTACTTGAAGACTATCACGCATGCCCAGGACGTACAGTAATGCCCAGAGACCAGCTGACAACCCAAAAAACCCATTCCTTTACGATCACATCTCCTCTTCACGTTGCATGTGCATTCTAAACCTTTCATGTGACCCTAATTTGAGAAAGAAGTAAAGATGACTTGCATAATATGTACAAATTAAGTAGAGAGATCAGAGATGACCTAGCAACTACAATATCATTTTCCATTTGCCGGCACTTTCCTTTACCTTGAAAAAACAACATTCATGAAGGATCGACGAGGGGAAAGGGAAGGTGAGACGGGTGATTGCTTATTGTGCCGTTTCACATACACATCACCTATTAAATGCATAACCTTCCCTCTCCATTTTATAAAACTTAGAAGAAACAATGGACGGAAAAATAAATTATATGGTTGGCAGTACGTCAAGAGGGAATGTGTAACTTTCAATCAATTCTCCGTAAAATGCAAACAATCATGTTCTACGAGCTCCCTCAGCCACTGTGACAAACTCTGACCCAGACTGTACATATCATCTAAGATTTTCTCCCAGCACACTTTTGGCATCTTGCCTAATGTTCATCTATTGCCTTTATTCCCTTGTCTTCTGTTTACATATGTTCTCGTAACAGAGCAAGGCAGCGCCTGCACAAGGACGGATCTAGAATATTTATTTAGGGGTAAAAGTACATTAAAAAATTAACACGGTAAATTCAGTGGACGAAACAGGATAATTTAGTAAGAAATTAGATAATAATCCGGTGAAATATGTATAACATATTAAGAATTTTTTCCAGTTTAAGAAATCACCCCTGCGCCCCTCCTAAATCCATCCCTATGCTTACGTATTCTGAAGCGTAGCAAAAGAGCAGTGACAAACAAAGAATACCAACTGCTATTAATATTCTTTTTATTTTCCTGATGAAAAATACAACTGATATTTAACCCAAAGGAATTGGCATGATGAAAAGAAAAAGGTCAAGCATTAATCTCATCCAATGTTCAATTAAATCTCCTTGAGACCAATCTGCACTCTCGGGTTTATCCTATGATGTGCGCTTGTAGGTGTGCGTTCATGGCCACGGGGATTAGTTGTGCGAAGTCCGCAAATACAACTTATATTCATACCAACTAATTTCTCCTGGACGAAACAAATGTAAACTTTCTCACCGAAATCAACAAAAATTCACTGCAGATAGCTGTAAAACGTCGCTAGGATTAACTTCGCCTGGAAAAACTCAAATCACCATCTCTCACAAATGAAGACAAAACTCTTTGTGAAAAAGAGCAAAAATTCTCCAATCAATCCTCTAGAAATTTTCCATTTTTCTGAATTTTGGTCCGGTTCATATTGAGATATGTGGCCGATTTTATCCTAAACTTTTCACTCAATCACTCAAATTATAAAATTGTGAAAATCCTAAAAATTGGGGTGTGTACAAGCACCACAGAGATCCAAACTGATTGGTCTTTCTCAATAGGGTAGGCTGTGGGAACCAATTAAAACGTTAAGAAAACCATCAGGAGCAGATTTTGGTTCTGGTTCCGATTTTGGCACATCGGATACCTAGACCAGGTACAAAATTGGATGTATCGGCCAGATCCAATCCACTGAACTGTTTTTTAGCATAAAAGTCAAACAAAAATGGAACTTGTTAGGGGAAAACCAATTCTTCTCGATTTGGTTCTTAGATATACGATTTTGATAACTTTAAATTAAATATTCACATGCTCGAGTACTTGCCATTAGCCATGAATTTAAGCCTATTGAAATGATAGAATCGCCCTTATTGGTTAGTGTTGACAAATGGCAATTAAAATTTGTGTGCAGGAGAATTTATTTCATATGAATTTGGAAGATAACATAAATGGATTAATATAAATTCATATTACAGATACGGTTTCCGGGATGGCTCGATTAACAACAGAAATGAACGGCTAGGGTTGTAAGTTTTCTGTCCCCAGCCGTAGCAGAACTCTTCGGATTCCCTTTGAACTCCTTGGACCGTTTAAGAGGGATAACATAAAGGCTATATTAAGCCACCAAATTAAGATAACCGACATTGTTAAAGGTGTATTAAGGCATCCGATCTAATCAACGGCACATGAAGTCACTGATCTAAAAATTGAACGACCGATTCAAAGTTTTGAATGGTCAGTTCGCGTACTTAATGGCCGATTCAAGGAATTCAATGTCCGGTTCAGATACTTAATGCCACTGGACGGATCCTCCTATAAATTGTCTTTCTGCTCAGACTTCCATATAGTTTTTTTTTTTCCAAAAATCTAATTTCCTCTTTCCATTTTCATTGTACATTATTTTCTGGCGATGCTCTTGTATTTAGTTCTCGTTTCGGTTTGGAGTTTTGGAGCCATTGTATAGATCCTCTCCATTCAGTTGCCATAAATCCAATTTTTACCCAACAACAAATATAGGGATCAAGCAACAGGTGACTGTAGTTTTTTCATGTTCTAAATGAAATTCAATTGAAACTGGAACAAAATAATGAAATAAACTGATGAAATCATTAGGAAAGGAGTGTAAAAAATTTGCTAAAAATTTCAGTCGGATTAGTAAAAACATGCAACAGAGAATCATAATTTGGGAGAGACGACGGTAAACTCAGTCTGAATTATGTATGAATTTAAGGAGAGAGTTTTTAATTGAGCGGTTATACTATGCGTCAATAATGACGTGGTACATCCTAAAATTTTATTAAAAAATATTTTTAAAAAACTCTGAAAAATGGGAAAACTTTATTGGACAAATATGTAAATCGTAAATTTTGATTGGACGGATATATCACGTCATGACCGCTCCATTGAAGTCTTTCTAGGATTTTGCCTACTAAATTCCACGCGGCCCTCCCGAGGGATGGGCCCACGGCCCACATTCACCGATGCAGCCCACTAAATGCAATGCACATGTCTTGCTGGGTATATTGAGCATGGAAGTTTTACGGTCCACTTATTGTTGGTTAATCCAAGAGTTCATGATTAGGTTTCCTAAAGCATACTCAAGCGCCAATCCCAGTGATGAATTTATGTCCTTGTCCCATGATATAATTATGCATTTTTCGATAATATTCGACATGCTGGACGGTGTTTCATCTGTAGGAAATTGACGGCGGGTACTTAATGAGACATTCTTGGGTGGATTCAGTCCACCATAAACTTATTAGAGGAAAGTACTGTACTTTTATATAAGGTCGCAAAGTACAAGTGCTTTTTCCTAATGGGTTCACGGTGAATTTAGTTTACTTTAGGATTTCTCGTACCTAATAAACAGCAGGAAAGATCAGCATGGATAGCTTCTTTTAAAAATACATCTCATAAATGAAGAGAAATCACGGAAAAAAAAAAATGAGCATGTCAATTTCGCTGAGTCTACGTTGATTGTATGTGTACAATAAAAACCCATTAAGAAAATCAAGTATTGTACTGGTTCCATAGAAAATCAATCGCTCCCATTTGCGACTTCAAGCTTTCTTTTCCATACACAATCAAGTATTGTACTTGTTCCTTTTTTTTACCTATAAAAAAGGTATTGGTTCTCTTTTCTTTTTTTTTTTATCAGTAAAGGAGCACTCTTTACATACAAGATTATTATGTTGGAAAATGGCATGTGAATGATAAATTAGTTCTCAAAAAATTCAAGGAAAAATTACTTGCTCTTAATAAGAGATTCATATGTGATGATAAGATAAAGGTACATTAAGCCTTACTTTGGGCGAGTCAACGTTCCAGCACACAATTCGCAAGCAACAGGAGTATCAAACATTCGTACCAACCATGAGACCTTGCGTGAGGCCGAATTTCACCTTCTCTTGAGATTCATTTTGGGCAATTTAATGCTGATTAAGGCACATTAAGCTTTATTTAGGGCAAGTTAAGGCAGTTGGCCCAATTAAGGGCAGATTAGTGCCTAGTTCATGCCTTAAATTGAGTGATTTGGTCCATTAATTTCTAGTTCGGTGCCATTACCTTACTAACCCTCATTCTTCACTATAAATAGGAAATTCGTCTTGAGGTTTCAACACACAATTCACAATTCTACTCTATGTTTATCTCCAAGCATTTTTTTTTGGTGGTTCCGTACTTCAGTGATGCTCATTTTTAAGCTTCTAGTTAAGTGTTACTTCAAGTTATCAACTGTTATTGTATCTCGGGAGACTGGCATACACGCTTCCTTAGCACGATTGAGAGGGAATAAATATATCTTAAGAAAATTGTGACTATCACATGCCTCCATAATCAATATATTTTTTTATATTATCGTATTTTTAAATTTGGTAATTGCTCATTTCATATTGCTACGTTTTGCAGCACAACTTCTTGCCATGAAATTTTTCTACGTTTAATTTCCATCTTGTATTTGTGGCCAATCCACTGGCGTCAGCTTGCAAAACCGACATTTTGTTGTAGGCCCATTTGCCTACTCCAACAAGGGTCCGGTAACAACATGCACTAAAACAATATCGTGACCTAAGATCGCATGCATTGTTGTCGGACATAGCATCGTGTCATCATCAACAAAGTTGTTCGATGCATAGCATTTCCGTCACCGCTCCCGCTCCCACTCACAAATACTGATATCATTGGATCACGCAACCAATTATGTCATTGATGTTTGAACGAATGACAAGAAATGATTGAAGAACACCTTGTACAAGTATCAACCGTACAAGCGTATCTATAAACCAATGTGCAAGTTCATCGAGGTCGGCAAGGTTCACCTGCCGGAACCTCGAGGCACGTTGGAAAATCAGAATAGGTTTCGTATGGAGTCACATCAAATTCGAAGTCGGAGTTTATTATGATGTTCTTGTGCCTTGTACCTAAAAGGCCCCGTGGGCTTGTTTGGGTCTCCTAACCTCATTGTTGGCTCATTAGCTTCTCTTCCATGCCCATGGGCCCATAAGAATCTCTGGCCAGCTTAAGAAATAGGAGATGGGCAAGTGAACATTTCCTATTTCTGTGGTAAATTTAATATTAGATATCATAAAATCCTCCTCTACTGCTGCTCTCTCTTTTATTTTACACAAATTTGTTTCCAATTATATTTTCATCTATTTTTTCTATACTATATTATACATGCAAATATTTAGGAGTGTCTCTTTTTCAAATTTTTAACTATCCGGTAACATATAAAATTTAATTTTTAACATTAATTAGATCAAGAAAAAATAAGGGTACGATGGTAAATTTACTAACTGCCAACTCTTTTATTCTATCACTTTTCTCCCTTATTTTGCACAGATTTTTCTTTTGTTACCGATTTACAAGTTTTACTATATATAAAATCATTACATTTTTCTTAAATTTACTCAATTTCACATTCAATTTACTTAAAATTTACACATTTTGAATGTAAATTATAAATAGAACTTTATCAAATAACTTATGTATATTTCCTTTATCAGTTTTGTTAAATAACAAAATTCATGCATAATACAAGTGGGTGGTTAGTACTATTATAGAGAAACATATGAGAATTTGAGTATCTTTTTTGCTTACTCAAAATATCCATTAATACATAAGTTTACTTCTAATAAATATTAGATTAAGAAAAATGTATGGGTATTAAATTTGCTAATATATTTACTTATTTCTTCTGCACCATCATCTTTTCTGTCGTCTCTTATTTTACATTCATTTTCCTCTTCTCTCCACTATTCTCACTATACAAAATATCCAACATTCTTTCCTAAATTTATCATCAATTTTATATCTGATTTATCAAAAAATCTCACCCTCAAAATTTAATTAAATTAAAAATCATTTCTTCACCAAATTCCTTAAAAAATAAAATACGTGAATAATACGAGAAAACTCTCCATTTGTTTATATATTATATATGAAACAATTCCTCTCTTTGTTATCCTTTTCACCTTTTCAAATAACTCATAGATACACACGATTCAATTTTTAAAAACCATTGGATTAAGAAAATTAAGGATGAATTGGCATTTTACTTATATGTAATTATCTAATATTTCTCTACTCTCACTTTCTCTCTCCTCTTTTCCTTAATATTCATCTTTTCATACTCTCTCTACCAATTTTCATTATTGCTCAATTTTTAAAAAATTTATTAATTATTCTCCGTACTTGATTTACCAAAAAATCACATTCTCCAAAATTTATTGCAATTAAAATTTATTTAATCATTTATTACATATTTTTTTTTTATCAATTTTGTCAAATAATAAAATTCGGGCATAGCATTAGTTAAATTCTAGTTATATATATATATATATTGAAAAATTTATCCTTTCTGGCAGGCCTGGCCACAGTTGAAGAACTGGGCGGTTCCGGTTCCGGTTCCGGTTCCGTGGCCCCCTGGAACAGGCCCTGGACCTTCCTTTGGACGGTTCCGGTTCCGAACCACAGTTCCGTCCAGTTCCGAACTAGCAGTTCGGACCCGATATGTTCCGGTTCTGAAACGTCCGGTTCTAAACAGGCGGTTCGGACTTGATTGGCTCAAATTTCGAACCGTCGGTTCGGATCCGGTCGGTTCCTGTTCAGAGCCATCCTGTTCGGTTTATATTAAATTTAAATAAAATTTAATTTAAAATACATAAATTAAAAATATGTAATTAAAAATTGAAGTAATTTAAAAATTAAATGTAAAAATAAATTAAATTAATTGGCTTGAACTTAATTTTCTTACCAAAAATTAAGTTGCCTACGTATCCTCTTGAGGTTTAGAGGAATCAAAGCCTACGTAGTTCTTTTACCTTTTTTGGAATAATTTTCCACCTCGTTGCCTTTTAATCACTTCCCACACAAGGAATTGATGTTCCTGTTGTCGTATCGGTCTCGGTCATAAAGTCATACAAATCTTCATCTTCAAGTTTCTTGTTTTCTTGCTCTCTTATTGCTGCTTTACTCCAATTTTCTACGCAAACTTGGTCTTCAAGTGATTCAGGATGTAAGCAGAACGCGACTCATCTAATGTTTTACCTCCTGCACTAAAAGTTTGTTCTACTGCAACCGTTGAGACTGGACATGCTAGAACATGTCTAGCAATTTGTGTCAAAATCGGAAAAGTATTCTGATGTCATTGCCACCAATCAAGCACTGGAAAATCTTTACATGTATTACTATCACCAAACTCAAAAACAGTTGTTAGATAAATTTTAAGTTCAGAAGTGAAACCGGATAAACCTCTAGGTTTTTTATGTTTTTGCATTGAAAGACGGTCACCCATACTAATCCTACATGGTTCACTTTGAGCTTGACTTATTGTAGAAAGTGTAGAAATATTAATACTACTGGAAGCAGATGATGATTGATAAATTGTACTAAATTCCATATATATATCTTCTATTACTTTTCTAACTCTAGAAATTATTGGATCAATATTAATATTATATTGTTCTCCGAATAAATAAGAATAATAAATATTCAAATATTCATGTAAGCTTCAATTTTACATCTAGGATCAAAAACACAAGCTACAAGATTAATCAAAGGAATTTCACTAAAATAATTTAACCATTTTGTTTTCATTGACTGAATTGATTATCTTAAAACAATATCATTTTTATGTTCTTGTAATACCCATGCAATATTAATACATTCAATTAATAATAAATGTGATGTCGGATAATAAACTCCACTTAAAATATGTGTTGCATCATAAAAAACTTTTAAAACATTTAATAAATTTGCACAAACATCCCAATTTTGTGGATATAAATAAACTTGTTGTACATTATTTGAAAAAAATGTGCACAATAATCTTTATATTCGCAAGACTCATTGAGTAATTCATAAGTTAAATTTCAACGAGTTGGTACATCTTTTGGAAATCTTTTTGGTTTTTTACCATTATCTTTACAAAATCTATACCATAATTTCATTATTTGTGTATGTGTCCACAAATATATAATAGCTTTTTTAATAGGAGAAATTACAGTGTCCAAAATTTTTAAACCATCTTGTACACATAAATTTAAAATATGACAAACACATCTAATATGGAAATTTACCACCAATATTAGGTTGACAAATATGTTTAAGTTCATTAATTGATGCGGTATTTGCAGACGCATTATCGAAAGAAATCGAAAATATTTTATTAGCTAAGCTATATTCCTCCAAAATATTTATAATAATTCTATAAATATTACCTGTAGTATGACGTTCGTCAAAAACTCGAAATGCAATAACCCGTTTTTGTAAAAGACAGTCATTATCAATCCAATGACATGCAATACCCATATAAGAATGGTTTTGCCAATGATCGTTCCAAATATCACTACAAATAGAAACACGTCCATTTAAATTAATAAATAATTGATGTAACTCTTTTTTTTCTTGTTTATATAACTTGAATACAGCACGTTTCAATTTATTTCTAGGGACATGTTTTGCTTGAGGATTTAAAGTTTTTTGTGCATAATTAATAAAACCAACTCTTTCACCAAAACTAAATGATAAACGTTCGATACTAATCATTCTTGCTAATTCTAATTTATTATTTTCATCAGTATATCTAAATAAATGAGATGGAGTTTCAAACCCAGATACCTATGTTTGTTTCTTCTAAACACTAATGTTACCGGGATGTTTTTTCTCCAAATGTCTTCTAAAAGTTCCATAGCCACCTCCAGCTTTATACTTGTAAACATGTCCACAATAATTACAAATAACTTCGTAAGTATTATTCGTTTTTTGCACTCTTTTAAAATGTACTTTAAAAATATCAGAATTAGAAACTTTTTCTTCTTTATCATGTTCCACATTTTTTTCACTTTCTTGAGTGGGAACATGCTGTTGTTCCTGCAAATCACCAACATTAGGATTTGATTCACCAACAAATTTGGTTATACCACTTGAACTTGCCATTTTTTTATAATAAATAACAGATAGTTAAAATATATAAAGATCACAAAGTTACAGAAAATTAAATAAATAAATTTAACTGTATAAAAATTTAAACTAATACGAAATATAATAGCAAATAATACGAAATTAGAAGTTAATACGAAATACTGAGTAAAGATATGTAAGGATTTTGGTGAATAGCTGTTGTATTTGAACTGAGAATTACTAAAAAAATTTAGCACAATATCACAATCACAGTGAATTGAGAGGGTAGCTCAGTGAATTTGAGGGTAGCTCAGTGAATTTGAGAGTTGAGTTTGAGTGTGAAGAAAAGAGATGGAGAGAATTGAGTTGTATGTAAAATTATTATAAGAATAATGTGTATTTATAGTGTAAAAAATATAATTTATTTTTTAAAAATTTAAAAAATACAGAACGGTCAAATGACCGTTCTGTGAACTGAAGGGGTGGCGTGTGCAGGGAGCTGAGGTGACGGGTCGGCATCGAGACTCGGGAGGGAGCTGCTGCTGTCCTGTCAGCTGTGGGAGGGGAGGGGCTCGAGGCCTCGGGCGGCAGGTGGGGGAGCCGCCAGCTGGGAGCAGCCGAGGGCAGTGGGTCCCGCTGGAAGCTGGGGGGAGTGCAGCTGAGTTGCAGGTGGCAGGGGGGGTTGCGCTACTGCCAGGCTGACAACTGGCCAGGTTTTTTTTTTTTCCTTCTCTCTACTGTTCCGAGCCAGTTCAGGTTTCGGTTCAGAACCGGCAGTTCCGGTTTCTAAGGCAGGTGGAACCGGCCCTGAACCTTAGCCCTCACGTTTCGAGGACGGTTCCGGGCCAGTTCCGATTTTGACCGGTTTCGGGCTGGTTTAGACCGAGCCCAAACCAGCCCGTGGCCGGGACTACTTTCTGGTATCTTTGTGCTTTTCCATGTAACCTATTTACCCCCACAATTTAATTTTTAATAGTCATTTTAGATAAGAAGAATAGGGGTTCGATAGTAAATTTATTAATATGTAACTACCAACTCTTTCTCCATTGTGACTTTGTCTCTGTTATTTCATATATCATATCTACCTTTTCATTACATATAAAATGACTTTTTTTAAAACTTATTACTCAATCTCCATATTACAGGAAATCATATGCTCGAGATATTACTTTTTTTTTTTTTATGATTGAGATGTCTGAGTACTTTCTGACCTGACTAGCGATGGTGGCGACACCTTCACCTTAGGTACACGATCGAGATTTTTTTTGATAACCGATGTATCCCAGCACTTTTTGGACTCAACTAATGATAATTGCGATACCTCCTCCTCGGGGCACACGCAATCATGTCTATCGGGTAAGTTAAGCAAATCTGACTGGCTCGAGGAGGTCTTGGAAGACCTCCAAAAACCCCATCACCAAGGCTATCCCTCGTGGCCATACACTCAAGATGTTATTTTGTTTAATCAATTGTGTGTTCTTTTTTTAATAATTTCATTAAATAACAAAATTCATATGTGGTGCAAGTCAACATTTAGTACTAATGTATTACAACAAAGAAATATGAGATATTCATTTGTTCTCTCCTAGGAAAATGTGTGATCATAATAAAATCCTCTAAAATTAGAAAACTTCCAAAATTGATATTAGAATCGGTCTCATTACTCATCAATTTCTACTCATCATGTGAGATCATGTGGTCTCTTAAACCTCTGACGTGACGCAAGACACTCTCAGTAATTAAATTACCAATTCTTAAATTAAGGCGGAATACTCCATGCCATTGGACTTGGATAATCCCTTAAATAATATAATAAAATTGAGGTTCTGCTTGGAAAGTTATTTTGTTTCTAAAGTAAAAAAGGAAACAAATAAAAATGAACTCAGCCCAGTCCTTAATTCTCTGTTAATTGGGATCTTATGACAGCAAAACTCATTCCAAATTTGTCCTAATATCTTTCGTTCAATGCATAGTTTTTAAAACCGGACCGGGCCGGAAACCGGTCAAGGTATGGGTTCTTGGGTTCTTGGGTTCTTGGGTTCAACCGGGGTTCGATGGGTCTAACCGGGTTTTTACAAATAATACTTATAATAGTATAAAATTAGTAATATGAATGTAAAATTGTTATATTCTATACATTAATTTATAATTTCAACTTTACAAATAAGATTGCTATATTCTATACATTAATTTAGAGTTTAGGTTTCCTTTTTTTCTATTTTTGACTCTTGTTTTTTATTTTTTTACTTTTTTTGTTTTTCTTCATTGACCGATTTCTTGACCGGTTCAGTGGAAACCAGATCAGACCGGCCGGTTCACACTGTCCAACCCGGTCCTTGATGCAAATGGAGCAATTAGCGAAACCGGACCGGGCTGGTGTCCGGTTCCCGGTCCGACCGGCCGGTCTGGTCCGGTTTTTAAAACTATGGTTCAATGTAATGATTAGATTACACTTGGTAAGGAAAAAATGGAATGAAATGAGTTTTATAGTATAAATTGCAATAGCATCATATAGAAAATTACTAATTTTTATGTTCTTGTTCTCAAGAGTATGTGAAAGTGGACTTGACATAGTTGGCACCGTTCTCGACCTAGGACTAAGAGTCTTGGATTTGATTCTTACTAGTGGGAATTTCCGTGCCATTTATTCCTTATTCATTCTACCCTTTGTAGGACTACATGTCTATGTTGTATAATTGAAAAAAAAAAAAAAAGCAATTTACTGAAGCCAAATTTGCTGCACTTTCCAGACTGAAAAACAGCGCAATGGGCTTAGAATTATGTAATTGGACTGAATTTATGTGCATCCCTCGAAGCGCAGAGTGCGACAGCCTTATCGGGTTGATCTGGTGGTTGCGTGGCCCATCATCCACTTAAGTCACTACCGTCTTATATCTTCTTCAGATCAGGTTGTGCAGACCAGGTTGTGAATTCCCTGGTAGAATACATGTTGTGATTCTGACACACTTGCGGGGGGGTCGATTAATCGAGATGCAATTAAACTAACCCAAGTACCTTCTTACAATACAGTAAACCCAGAGTTTTACGAACTCATTGTATGTGAGTAGCTCGACCTATCAAATGAGTTTGAGAAACGATGTGGTCATCCATTAGAAACTTATCAAGAAGAAGAAAAACCATAGTAATAGTGGAAAACATATGAAAGAGAAAAGGAAAACAGATTTCCTTTGGCTTGTTAAATCATTTCCCCCCTTTTTTTCTGAATAAATACTTCATATGTGTATTACTAAATTGTAGGATTATAGGGATAGTCTAGTAAAGTACAGATAGCCGATTCATTAAAAAGTAATCCCAATTTTTCTTACGTCGTGGCTAAAGTATTTCTAGTCCTACTTATCCATTTTAATTTACAGACATTAAAATTTGATATCAAACTCCTGATGGTAGAGATTACATGTCTTTTTCTCCCTTGGAATTTCACTATTTTGCTTGCAATGCATTTGCAGCCGTCATTGGATATACATTTTTCAGTGTAAATCACTAATATTCAGAAATTTAAATAGTCCTGACCGATCCAGTTCAAGTAAGGTAAATCCACTAAGGGGTAAAACTATCATTAGGTGAATTCTTTGAATTCACAGGACTCACCGAGACCTTGTTTAAGGGGAAGAAACGTCCTACCATATCAACTAATCCACTTTAGTACTAGTGGATATATGTTGAACTAAAGATCACATGGTTTTATCGCTCTTGGTAGACGTAGGTCGTTTTCCCAGCTCACTGGGCAGCAGAAGTTTTTTTTATCACTATCTTGAGCCCACAAAAACCTTCTCCTAATTTGATCAATGTTTACGCACTTTTTTTTAGTACATTATGTTAAAGACATTATGTGAATAGGGATACCATTTAGGAATAGCATAATTAAGGTGGCTATTTTAGCTCATGATCGTATTTAGGCACTCCAATAACTTCCTACCAACATATTCAATGTTTCCTTATTTTGATATATATATATATATATATATAACAATAAGCTTATTCTCCTTATTCATGAGCACCTCACAAATCCATGAATTTAGATAAGTCCTACAAGCCCATAGATTCATATAAATTCATGTGCAAAGTACATGTGTGGGCGATTTTACTAATAGTTACTAACTTTTTAAGAGTTGATTTAATGTTTTTTTTCTCTAGATTCATCATTTGCAAATTGCCTCACATTCTCATTTCCTGCTTGCTAGATCTTACATTTTTTGAGAAAGACACCCGATTTGTCAATATTTTCTTGTTGACCACTCCGTTTACAATATTTTTCTAGAACAACACTACGGTTTCAACCTCAAGAAATAGTTCAAGTGTATAGAACGTGCATACGAATCACATATAAATTCACAAGATCGAAAGATTGATTCCCCCCTTGAGTGCCTAGCCATTAGTCAGATTACCTGCACGTGTACTTTGCATATGGATTAAATTAAATTCATGAGTTTGTGAGGTGTTCATGATCCTTGAAAAAATAAGTTCGTTGTTATAAAAAAAAAATAACTATGGTTTCTTATATCTTTGAGCGTGCTATCTTTGGTCTCGTCTTGGGAAGTGTAATTCCCCTTCATCATTTGCTTTTGCACGATATCTCGATAAGTAAGTAGGTAAGGGAACATAGGTATCTCCGGTAGTTTACACCAACAGTCTGACTTATTTACACCAATCTCTAGGCAGCTTAAAGCAACTCTGTCATATGAATTGATATAACTACTATACTGTTTTTATTAGTACCACTTTTCCTGCTTGCGATAAGAGAGTTTACTTCCATCCCTTTTTAACCATTTTAATATTTCTTTCTATTCATCCCTTTAGCACATCATTTTTAGATCTGCCCACTAGTTGGCACCCCAAGCTTTATTTGAAAATCAGTCTCCAACTCCCCTGCCATTGAGAGATTCGTAGATGAGTCTGGTCATGATCATCAATCTATTAGAGAAAAATACTCCCAACTCTTGTGGTATGGAGAGATTAAAGAACCCGATCTACTATATAAACTTATTAGAGGAAAATATCAGTACTCTAATATAAGAGCAATAAAATAACTATAGAATTTTCACCTGAATATTCAAAAGACTTTGGTCTAACTAGGTAATGATATTCAATTATTTTATAAACCTAACTTTATTATTCAACTTAATCAACGTGATATTTAACTCTCAATAGCCGCCCTCACTTCATGAGGTAAATTATTCACACTTAAAACATGCTTTTAAACATCCGTTCTCAACAATTAACATCAAACTAGGTTTTTTTTTCCGGTCTCGGGTTAAGAGAGACAAATTATCACAAAACGAGCATTATCTTCTATCTTCGGTCTAACATACGAGTTGAACTTTTTTTCAGAATAGATAAACTGACTACGAGACAGATATTTCTCTTCCATTCTCGGGCTCAGTGGGCCACGAGTTCTAACTCGGATTTGGTGTGGTGTGAGTTGAGGATCGATCCACTCTAATACAATGTAAAATTTCTCCTTGGCTTACAAGATTCTTATACTCGTTTTCACCTAAAAATCTAAGCCGTTAGGTGGCGGTACCTAATTCTCTGATAAATCTAAGTTTATTTTTTAATTTAATCTATGTGGGATTTGACTCTCAAGAGTACTAATATTTTCCTCCAATGTTCATCTTGGAATTTCTCCCAGCCGGCACCTCATCTTTTTTTTTTTTTTTTTTTTTATGTTGCTACTGAAGCTGACTGTAGACTTTTACAAGTTCACGCTTTGCCCTGATGCTTCGCAATACATATCTAACATCTCCTTCACCTTCACACCCTTCTCTTGTTGTATAAGGAAGTTCTTAATTTCTTTACCGTGTTGAGAAGGATTTGAAAAAAACGTTGAACGTAAAATCTCTTAGTTCCAAATTGAAAATGATAACAATAAATCAAACTCTTTTCCACTCGACGTGCCTTTTAAATTAATTGAATATTCACTGCTGCTGATCTCTCAAAATCTCCGGGAGACGAGACTGTTGGCAGGGAATTTCTCCTGAGCTTCATGTGTGTATCAATTATAAGAAACCATATTAATTAAAAAAAAGTTTAAACATTAAAAAGAATAAATGAATATGGTGAATCTCAGTAGTCAAGAATCGAAACCAGATCCCTTTCTCTTAGAAATCCATAGATTTGCTTATCACGATGAGTTTGAAGAATTACACGTGGTAAGACCATCTAACAGAATCATATAATAACATCAACTAATAAAATTTAACTTTCTAAATTTTTTTAAATAAAATTCGAAAAACTCAAAAATAATTCTTAGAGTAATTGAATTTATTTATTCATGCCATCAACCCTACGATAGATGAAAAGCTCGCTCATTTGGAACTTACCCCAGTTTTGACGGGGCATCTGCTACTGAAATATCTAACCGTCCTGCCACACACCACTCCCCAGGGAGATTCTTACGTAAGTTCGGCTCGCTACGTTATCCGTAAACTCTATTAATAATTATTGATCATTTTTTTATTCATTAATATAAATAATATTTTTTTAGATATAATTTGATATATCTTTCATAAACTCGACTTACCTGGGAATTTAGCCCATTCCCCCGACAAGTGTCCGCGGGCTTAGACTGTAAGTTCTGAAAAATGGCGAACAAGTACTGGTTTCCTTCTTCTTCCTTTTTTCTTTGAAAGAAAGCTTAGCTGTTCTGTCTGTACTTTCAGTACATGAGGGTGGGACGCAGCTGAATCTCATAACAATATTTTTTTTCTGGAGCAAATCTCAATATTTAATTATTAACATATTTTTTAATTGAATTCAACCAGCTAAGTGTTCGCTCCTCAGCCCTAACCATCGAAGTTGCCGCCATATCCAAATCAACTCCAAAGAAATTTCAGGGTTTCTTCCTACCGCATTTCCTGCGATCGATCTTAACTTTCTGAATACAAATGGCATTTTAGAGCTTCAATTTTCGGCACAGCGATTCATGGTTCCCACCTACAATTGCATGAGAATTTGAGTGGATTTGGAAGAAATTATGTCTATTACATCGTTTGCTTCATGGAGTAGTAATAATTAATGAAGGGTCTCCTTTTCAGCTATATTTTTTAATTCTTGGCCTCCTGTATTATCATATAATAATTATTATTTTTTGGTTAGATAGTATTATCATATAATTAATCAATTTTTACTTAACAAGTCTAGGGTTCAACTCTTTCGAAAGTCGGTATCAACGGATTAATAGTGGCCCTGGTCCGTATAATGTACCATCCGGTTGATTAGTTGGTTGCTATAACACTAAATACTATTGATATAAAAAAAATCAATTCCTATTGACATACAATATCAAAATATTCAAAAATCTAGTTGGTCACCACCAAGGGTCATGGTCCGGTGAATTCGCAGCCTCGCTCCTATACTTTTTGTTGAAATCGAAATTTCAAGTTTGGGCCTCACTCTAGGCAAATTTGTTAAAAGAGGGTATTTAAATCTAAGTTCTAACGAATACCAACTCCTTGGACAATACTAGGTTTCGATAGTTTAACATCGATGGTGCTAGAGTAGTACCGGTTATCTAGTTCACCCAAGATATTCGTAATTAAACATATTACGTAACAGGATGACTCGATTACCACTACTACCACATTGCTTTTTATTCGCAAAATAATAGGGGTGTTCATGCTTCGGTTAGGCTTGAAAAATCGTTCCGAACTGAACCAAACCACATTTCCCGTTCGGTTCGGTTCGGGAGGTATAGGGGCTAAATTGTAACCATTTGAAGAAAAAAAACCAAATTGTTTAAAATAGGTTCAAACAATTCAGTTAACCAGTTAATCGGTTTTATAAGTAAATAAATAAAATTCACTATAAAAATACAATTGGTCCAGTTCAGTTCAGAAATTAACAGAACTGAATCACAAGAAATTTAAATAAAATATATATTTTTGTTTAAAATTGTATATTTTAATTTTAATTTTTGTTTTATTTAATTATTAATTAGAAAGCAATCGGTTCAGTTAACCAACCGTAATTAACTGAACTAATGATACTAAGTAATTAATTGAACCTCTTCTCAACAAAAAAACTGAACCATTAGTGAACCGGTTTGAATGATTCAGTTATTTTTAGTTCGGTTCGGTTCAATTTTGTGGTTTTTTTTAACAGCCCTACCAAATAAACATCTAGTAGGTTTTGACTAATTTAAACTTCAATAAATTGATCTATTAGGAAGTAAAACCTAATATAAATATTAATTTTCTTTATTTATAGTATTTGAATATAAGATTTTTTTAAAGCATCAAATCGCCTGTATTCTTATAATTATTTAATTTAAGTAAATCCTCTTTAGGCTCTCTCTCTCTTTCTCACATACATATATACTAATGGATTGAGCCATTTATAAATAGACCACTTCCCCATCCTCACACTTCGATTAGAATTTTGAACTCTGCCTCTACCCTCTACAGCCCCTTTTCCCTTTGCTTGAACAGAGATCAGGAACCGCCCAAGCTTGCCTAAAAGACTCTTCCCAAACTTGTAAACCCAGAAAGAAAACAGAAGGAAAGAGGACAGAAAATCCTCTTCAAGAATAGCAACAAATGGCTTCTTGTTCTTCAAGAGTACATTCGATGATGATGATTTCTCCGAGGAAGCTCCGGCTGGATCTCTACTCATCGCCCTCGTACCATGATCCAGCCGACTCCGAGACCCCGCTAGTGATCTTGGTCCTCTCTTCGCTCATTGAGCGGACCATGTCACGGAACAAGCGCATTGCCAGGAATCACCCCTGCACCGGAGCTGACAAGGCCCAGCTAGTATTTGACTGCTCCGAGAGGCCCGATATGACCATACAGTCTTACCTCGAGCGCATCTCGCGGTACACGAGGGCTGGGCCGTCAGTGTTCGTGATCGCGTACGTGTACATCGATCGATTCTGCCAGGCCAACCAGGGATTCCGGATCAATTCAAGGAATGTGCACCGGCTTCTTATCACAACAATCATGGTGGCCTCCAAATATGTAGAGGACGTGTGAGTTCAGCTCCTCGCTCTCCACTTATAAAAAATATATATTCCATTTATTGAACTTGGAACATATTGGTGTTTTAAGGATTGGACCCGTGGTAGGGTCGGGTGACTCTAATGAGCTACTCACTCTGACCCAACCCAAACCGATCCATGCACATACGAAACATTTTCATGAAACTGTTTAAACATAAATTACATAAATGCATTTTATAGTAGCCCATTCTGCCCGAGCCATTGCCATGAGGATGCGTCGGGTCAAGGTTTTCAAATGCTGCTCCTGCCCGAACGGCCATCCCAGCAATGAACTGCGTCGTGCCAGGTTCCTACTGGGAATAGAACATTTCCTAAGTATGTGTCTGTCAAATTCGAGCAGGAATTACAGCAATTCGTACTACGCAAGAGTCGGGGGTCTGAGAAGCGAGGAGATGAACAGGCTGGAGATGCAGTTTCTGTTCCTGGTGGGTTTCAGGTTGCACGTGAACGTGAGCGTGTTCGAGGGATACTGCTCCCACCTGGAGAGGGAAGTCAGCGTCGGCGGCGGCTACCAAATCGAGAGAGCTCTCAGGTGTACCCAGGAAATCAAAGCCTGCCAGCGGACCCATGAACGGAGATATCACCACCAGCCTCCGATGAACGTCATTGCTCGGATTGAGCTGTAAAAAATGGAAAAAAAAAACTATTTACAGAGAAAAAAAAGGCTTGTTTGGCCCTCAATCTTTAGTGCATTGCTCCTGTTTATCCTAAAAATCCTTTTTTTCCTCGTGTATACAACTTAATATCTAGAAATCCAATATATTTCAACTAATTCAGGTTCGAGTCAGATCGATCTGTTAAGAAATAAATCTCTCACAATATAAATTTTCTCCACTTTTAATACTAAAACCCATGACATTATTTAAGAAAAATAGATATTTTACCATGTCAATCAACTTGTATTGATTTAGATTTTTTTTTTTGCTCATCGATTGTTGTACGCCATATATTTTCAGGTTTATTAAGATATCTTTTTCTTATAATTAAAAGATATATTCAAGATATGTAAGAAAGAAGAGAAAAGAAAATTAATTATCAAAGGAGAAACAGAGAAGGGGGTGGGGCGATGGTCGCCGGCTTTTGGCTCCCACTATCCCATCTTTGCCTTAGGGTTGTTGAAGTGAAGTTGAACAAGTATGGATCATCCAACTCATGCCTTGTACCACAAATAGTTTGGTCAAATAATTGGCAGAAAATTTCACGTTGTTACCATCATTAACAACGACGAAGCCCGATTATGTCATTCTATTGTGCCAGTTGACTTGTTGCTATTATTGAAATAAGTACGTTACATAACTCCTTATGAATATTCTAACCACTAAACTAATATATAGTGCCCACCTAGGAGAAATTTTTCTTTTTTTCTAACAAGGAATCCCAACACTGTATAAATTCACGAATTCAGGTGAATTCATATGCAAGGCACGTGTGAGGTGGTCTTGCCTAGGATTACATGCTCAAAAGGGAATCAAACATCTGATATCGGGAATTTTCATACAAACCGTATGCACGTTCTATCTATTACACTAACCCATAAGAGTTGCCCATAAAGAGAGTTTAGTACAGTTCTATTTTCAATCACATGCATTCAATTATGAACTCTTCCAAAAGGCCGCTCCAATTGAAATTTTCATTTCCATTGTCTTAGAATAATAATCATTGTGTTTTTCCCGAGTGCAATAATCATTTCTTGCTACGAAAAAGAAACCTGAGAAAAGAAGAGCAATTACAACCTAAAGATATTTTGAGGTACATATCTAGAGCCAGATGTATGGCTTTACATGAAGTTTAAAATAGAAAATTTATATTAAGAGAGTTTTATCTTCTAATAAGTCAATCTCACTTGAACCTGAATTATTCATGGTCTATTAAGTTTCTAAATGCCATATGACTTAAATAGAAAAATAATACTTATTGGCCGACAAGGATCGGACTTTTAGTGGCTCAAATTTTTCAACATCTCGTTTTCTGTATGTATGATTTCACATTCGAGCACTCTGAATGAAGGTAAGAATTTTAGGGCAGAGGTGGACAGCCTGGAGGTTATTCTGCCTGGGTAGTTTGTGTTGGATTTTTTTAATCCGACTAATGTGGTCCAACAATATATCACTGACTGAGTATCTATGCTATCCTAATAGTTGGCCCGATTAAGTGGTCTAATTAAGTTAATTAATGGGCCCTAACGACATCTCGTAAAAGTGGGGGACTAATGTGCAGATACCAAAAAGTAATTTTTAATTCTATGATAGACAGAATTAGAAATTAATCAAACCTCGGCACTAATGTGCAATAGAGGGGTTATGGTCCCTGGGTCACCTATATAAATCCGACTCCTATGATATCCCATTAGTCACTGTGAGTCAGAGAGAATTCCACGATCTCTCAGGAGGTTGGTGTTGACCTAGAAGGCCAAACCCGAATCTCGATCATGCCTCAGTCACTATGGATTCAGGTACGCTTCCGCTTTACGTTTTATACACAATCTCTTAGCGATTTCAACACGTATGATCTTGGGTTTAATTCGGTTTCTAAATCCTTCAGTTTGTTCTACGCTGAGAGGATGCCCAAGGAGCCATTGAAGGCAAACAACGTTTGAGGTCTTCGGAGGACATGTCGCCAAAGCTTCCCAAAGAGGGCAACTAAGCTTAGACTAACAAAACAATAGGGATTTGAAGCATTTTGATGTGCTATTCCCTTTAAATAATATCTCATATTCAACTCCTATAAATAGAGACAGATCTAGAAAATTAACCTAAGAGGATAAAACTCAATAGGAGAGAAATGTCAAATTTCAATGGAATAAAATAATGCAACTTAATAAACAAACAGATAAAATTAGAAAAATGTGTATAAATTTTTACATGTTTTGTTGAGCACTCACACGCCCCCTAAACCCATCCCTGCCTGTGAATGAGGAGAAAAAATTACGACTGAAAAATGCAACTCTTTCATGAGTCATCTTGACTCAAACCTAAATCAATCAGAACCACTAAAATTTTAAATATCACGTGATATACACCAAATAAAAACTAACAAAAAAAGCTAACAAATTGATCAACAAATATGACAAGGGAGTGGATTGGTTGAGATGGTAGGACATATCATTCTCTTAAGCAAGTTATTAAGTTCGGGTCCTGTGAATGGAGAGAATTTATCCTGGGAGAGTTTTACCCTCTATTAGGTCCACTAGGTTTGAACTGGATTAATCAGAGCTCGTTTGATTTCTTAATATTGGTGGTACAGACCTAGAAAAGATGACAATGGAGTATTCTCTACTTTACATCTTGAGTTTGAATTTTAGTAGAAGGCAATGAGATAATAAATCTTGTAAAAGTGTTATAACAGAATGTCCAATATACATTAATTTAATACTACTCATGGAGGTGATTTAATGATTCAGAAGTTAATACTCCACTATTTATTGAGTTTGAGGTTTTAGGTTCAAATTCCCTCTATGCACTTGTATCAGCACATCTTCTAAAAACGAGCTCTTTGGGTCTGCCTTTTTGTGGACACTGCCTTTTTACAATGCACTACTCCTTTGGTGAAATCACATTGACGAGATCACTGCTGAGTGTTGGTTGTTCACTAGTGATAAGTTTGCAGTTAAACATAAAATTCCAAAAATAATATAGCAATTGATGACTAGATTGCCATAAGTTATACTATCTTAGCTCCCAAGAGTTTACCCATTAACTTACCTGAATTTATGGACATTTAGGATATTTATATATGTGCATGGAAAGAATTAAATTCCTCGTTATAAAAAAATTATGTCGTCTTTTTATTGAAAAAATATACAAGTTAATCTAGCAGACAAAATTCCATAGATGGAAGTACGTGCAAGGAATTAGCAATTCGTGCAGATCATATTGAGAGGCATTGTACGCAATTATTGTTTGATCTCATTAATTTACATATTTTATCCATTCAGATTAGCAGATAATTAATAATTTAGAAATTCTTAAGTTATTCTACCTCACCGGATGACGTAAAAAAATATTAATAAATATGTAATAAATAAGTAAATTAATGTTAATTCACTAGGTAATTGCTATAATTATTATTTATCAGAATAATTTAAATGGTTTTTTCTTACCATATCATTGTGAGCTAAGATAATTAAAGATTTTTTCTATAAATAAACATATACTGACTAGACATATATATGTATTTGTATGCATATATTTGTGTACAACATGGGGTAGCATCGGATGGAATCTCTGATTCACATGTATTACCAACAGGAGGCAAGAGTCTGAGGCGCAAGGATGAAAGGATATAACATTTCTGTTTTTAAAAAGAGAAGACTTCGTTTTTGGGGTTTGGGCGAAAGGAAAGAACATGGAAGATTGATAATGAGACAAAGCTGGTGGTAGAAAACAAGGCACCGTCTTCTCCGTAAGCCACCTGCAGACATAAATCATTTTGCTTGTTAGTGTTCTTAGTTAATTGATTAGATTTGCTAATCTTTCCTCCTAATTAATGTTGGATTACTGTTCTGATCCAGTCCTGAGAATCTCTTGGTCTCACATTAAAGGTATCGCGAATTGCACTAAGCTCTCTTTCTCTAATTTCATACAAATTAAACTACTTGTTTCCAAGAATGGACATACCGATGCAATTGACTGTCGGTGAGATCAAACCCCAACAAAAACGAAATAGCCATGTATATCATTTTGCTAGTACGTGTTGGAGCCTCAAGGGTGAGCGGGTGATCGTATTATGAAGTCTCCTTTCTTCTCCAGTTGTTCAAAGAGTTATTATAGTGCTACAATGAGAGGTAACTGCACCAATGCAAATGGCGAAAAAGTGGCGGAGTGGGTTGTTACATGCCCTGGAATCTGTTGACCTTATCGTTACAAGCTTTTGGCACAAGTTGGACCTATCAGATCATTATAGACTAGACCGAATCTTGGGCTTGGGTTCAGTCCATCAGTATGTAATCCTTTTATTTCAGATCAAGAATTTTTTTTCCTTCTCCCCCACAATGATGATTCCCTTCAACCTGATTTTTTCCACTCCCCATCTCCCTTTGTCAGACAGGCTCGATTTCTTCACGTCTATTCTCGTATGAACTGGGGGAGTCATGCACGCAGCCCAACAAGCCAGTCAATCAATTTCAATTGGCGGGCTAGTACTTGGGCCAGGCCTAGCTCAACCTTGGATCCTGCCTTGCCCAGCTTGTCCCAGTTAGCATGACACATGGCAGAATATGTTTTAATTGACGGAGTTTTGTACCTTATAGTCATGTGACAGTATTTATATGATGATAATAATTAATAAAATTAAATTATTTTAAGACTTTTTTTTTTATAAAATCCTAAAATGAAAATACAACCGTAAAAATGAAGAAAGTCTTGTATGTAACGAGTATACCATGTGATATTGTTGCTTTGTATCACAATTGATTCAGATATGTCTATGATTATTTTTTTACCTTTAAGGTTTATTAAAAAAAATTCTTAAAATAGATGAATTTTACTGGTTTGTGATACACATCAGTACTGTCATGTGATATATCCGTTACATATAATATTCTATCTTAAAAATATATTGACTTTATTAGTTGATGTTACATGAAACCACATTTTCAAAAGCTTCCTTCTTGATATAAGTCCTAGGAAACCAGACCTACTCTCTTGAAGGAAAAAGTGTTATATGTAATCACTAAGCAAAAATTTTAAAAAAAGTATATATATTATCAGTATACTACATTATATATGTCATAAGTTAATGAGTTGACTTGTAACATATCTCGCGTCATGCAGCTGTTTAAAAATAACTCTCTGTTTTAAGAGATTAGATTGCTTGAAACAGGGATGAAAAGCTCCATTAGAGGGAGATAGTGAAAAGCAGCAATGGAGGGAGAGTCCTATTCCTCATGAAAGATTGATTCTCTCTTCAAATTCAACATATTGACCACCATTATTTTTTCTTATCGAAAGAGAGTGGTTCTTGTATTGTAAATCGAGATTGATTCTCACCACTCGTCTTTACACGGAGAACTTATTGCTTCAATGTTTGTGTTCTCGCTCATTCTTGTAGTGAGAACCCGCTGCTTCAACATTCGTGCTGTCTGATTCGTTTTTATGACTTGGTACATGATTAATCCCGTGGAACATGTTCTCGGGGACCGGATCCAAAGCGGTAAGAGGTATATCAGATAACCTTCTCGGTACGTAGTTTTGTTCTGTCGAGAACATGACGTTGCCATGCATGAATTTCCAATATGGTAGCTCACGTACTTTTCCATTGAAATATTGCGACGAGACATAATATAAAAACCATAGTTATGCATGTATTAATCATAGATACGATCGATCTGCATTATCATTACAGATCAATTACCATGCATATATAGCACGCAATCAGTAGCTGGCCACCTGAAGTTAGCTAGCTCTAGCTAGCTTTAGAAGTTGACGACAGATCGATAGGTTTGGCCTGGCTGCCACCCTGCTGGAATGACATTGTCGGCCACCAGAGTCTTGCCGGAGTCGGGTGCTGTCAGCCGGATCGAGAACGGGGCCTGAAGTGCAGATCCTGAGTCTAACTTCCAGACTGCACCCCAGGACTGCTGCATTGGTTGCCAGGGGTCCGCGTCCAGAGCCTGCTTGAGCTCGACGGCTGCGAGGTCACCGTCACCGTCCTCGTACTCGATCAGCAAAGCAAAGTACTGGGAGTTGGATCCCGAATCGACATGGAAGGTCAATGATACACCCGGGTAATTGCACTGCACCCTGCATTTGGATAGGTTACATGAGCTCAGCCTTCCAATAAAATTTATCAATAATAATAACACCGAAGGAATAAATTCAGGGATGGATTTAGGGTTCAATGAGAACGTTCACCCCTTGAACTCGAGAAATCCTTTAAAATAATTATATAAATTTCATTTCAATTCTAACTATTTTTATTAAATTATCTTATTTCATCCCTTAAACTCTTGTTCTTATTCGTCCATCAAGTTTCAACCCTGGATAAATTTTCCGCATCTGTTCTCAATAGATTCGCCCAAGAATGTGGACGTGGGAGCTCGTTTACCTTCTATACTGGATTTTCAGGACTCCTGCATTACGCAAATCATCAGCCTTGCCAGCAGTTGCCATGGCTCCGAAGGCAGTGCCACTTAAATCAAAGTGAACCGACTCCGATGTGCAAGGCCCACCTGGGCACTCATCTGTGATCACCACAGTCGCCGGATTTCCCGAGCAAGCTTCATTCTCCGTGCACTTAACCTGAGATTAGCCAGAACATTTAAACTAAATTAAGATGTATGAATGCATGTTCCTGGTAAAATCTATAATGGTGATAATCATTAAGAAATTCTTAAAGCATCAATTCTGTCTAGTCCTTTCAATGACTAGTGATATACTGTCACCACATTGCGCCACAAAGTTCTCACCTAGCCGGGTTGGAATATGAAAGAATTGTGGCTCGTAATTTTGATGCCGGTTGTAAAACATCCGCTTGAGCCTACAAGACAGGACATGTCTTCATCCAAAGTCTATGTTATTAAGTGTTGGCACCAATTCTGTTATAAACTTGCAAAATTCCTTTTGTGAACTCTTCTATGTGAGACTTATATCTTGACATCTATCCTCACGTGGTAATATGTTCACACTCGACACCAGCTATTAAACACCTACATTCAAAACTTGAGCTCGAGCCCGAGCTGGTACTTTTCTTCGGTACTTGGGTGCCTGATAATTTTGTTCATGTGAAAAGGCAATATGCGCATTGTTGTTATTACGATATATATATATATATATATATATGTATGTATGTATTAGATATGAAGTTGGACCTGATAACAAGCTCCACATCCTTTCCCCGATTTGTACAGAGAAGGCCCTCCTGCAGAAATCATTGAAGAAAATGGAGCTTGCCCTACAGAATTCCCATATCCACAAGCTCCCCCTGCAAACAAATATTGTGAATAGCCCCATCTTTTGTATTGGAAATCTATAGATCGTTTTAGTTAGCTTTCGAAACAAACATAATGCGGGTTAAATTTGATTTACCATCACTTCCATCTCCATTTGGGCCGCCGTACCACGTGGCACCTGCAGGGGACCAGTCGGATTCGGAGTCAGACTGGACTCTAGAAAAGTTTAACAGTTTAGGGTTGAAGGCGAGAGAGGAGGGTATATGGAGAGAAAGGAAGACAGCCAAGAGAGCAAAGGACAGAAGATGGGGAGGATGCTGTGGAGGAAGAGCCATGGATCAAATGAAGGCGGCGGTCAAGACACTAGAGAGGAGATGGAGTGCTTAGCTCCTTCAGTTATCAGGCAGTGGCCTGTGACTGAATGTATTGTTGATGGTCGAAGGGATGAGGAGCTTGTATTTATAGAGATCTTGGTGGGATCGCCTCCTTTGTCTTTTTGTTCGGTAGTTCTGTATGCTTGTTAATTTTTACAAGTGACTCCAAAAAGTTTCAAAATGATAAATCAAGTCTTATATATTACTGACATTATAATATCAAGTCATTTTCGTCACACACCGTTATTTTAAATTGACATGTGTCAATGCAACGTTAGCACCGCGTCGATACCAAGTCAGTTTAAAGTAATGGTAGATGACAGAAAGAATTAGATGTTATAACACCGGTAATATATAAGACTTGATTTATCACTTTAAAACTTTTTGGACTCACTTGCAAGAATTAACAAACATATAGAACTCCCAACATCATTTTTTCCATCATATATATATATATATATATATCTCTACAAATTCATGAGTAAATTCTTGTTCAAAAGTTCAAAGGGTTTGATTTGGTGCTAAGCAGATGCACTAATATCCGCTCAATCCCAAGTTTGAATCCCACTGGGCCACCAAGCGCCTTTGTATTTGCAAGTGTATGAGCAAAGTCATGAGAATTACCCAGGCAAAAATAGGATACTTCGTAATAAAAAAAAGATTAATTGAAGTTCGAGGTATGTCAACTCCAATATATGCTAAAATACTTTTAATATGAATTTTCTCGGTTCATATGATTCAAACTAACGATCAAAACCAATCCGTATGGGTTAATATGGTTGATTTTAGTTTATTCTGTTAGATATACTCCCATTGATGCAACTAATTGGAGAATTTTGGGGCTGTATTTCATTACGTTACTATTATTTTCCAATATATAATTTGAGACATGTGCATGTTCTCTTACAAGGTTGTCTCGGAAAATTAGATTTCATTGACATCAGATGAGATCACGATCTAATTGTCGCAAAAAGATAGAGTTTTCAAAGCAAGATGGCTCAAAAGTCAGGTGAGAAACTAGTATGCCAACCAACCATCTACTTTATATAAGGTGTAAAGCTGGCTGTGGAAGAAGCTTTGGTCTATTGATTGCCCCCGAAGATCAAACATTTCTTGTGGATGAGTTATTCTGGTATCACTGCTGTCTACAACAACTTACACAAAAGGAAAATACTTCGTGATGGGAGCTGTCCTTTCTGTGGTCGTGAAGAAAACATTGAACATGCTTTGCTGTAGTGCGAGTTGTGTGCATGTGTCTCGTTTTCTTTCCTGGGAATTAAATTGGATAATGCTGCTATTACCACTTTGGACTCTTGGTTGTCTCAGATCTTCAAGTTTAATGGGTTGACTGGGGATGAGGAGAAGATGTTTCAGCTGCGGATAGCCTTTGGTCTATGGTATATATGGAAAGGGAGAAATGATGCCATTCATGCACAGTCCTTATCTCAACCTAAAAGAACAGTTAGGCGTGTTCAATTTGCTATTCAGGAGTTTGAGGACGGTCAGGTACAGAAGAATCCTATTGGGCAGAGGCAAGAAGAGAGTATGAGGTTGAGAACTCATGGAGACAGGAGTAAGCCACACCTGATACTATAAAAATGAATGTCAATGCTGCTTGGAATGTTGAGACAGGCTTGATAGGAATCGGTGTGGTGGCTAGAAACTATAGAGGACATTTGCAAGCAGGGGCCTGAAAGAAGATCGTAGCAGGTGATTTTTTACTTGCAGATTCTTCAGCTGTAAGAGAAGCACTATGTTTAGCAAGAAGCCATCGATGGAAGCATGTCCTTCTTGAATCCGACTAGGAGATCGTATGCAAAAGCCTAACAGCTCAGTTGGAACCTCCACGGGTGATCAGTCAAATACTTTGTGAGATTTTAGATCTGCGTGCGGGGCTGGGTATGGATCATGGAGCTGAACCTCAGATTGCCTGAATTACTCACACAGCCAATAAGTCAGCTGACTGGCTTGCTAAACATCCTAAAGAAGACGTGGTTGTCAGATTGGGTATTGAACCCACCATGTCCTTTGGCTGAATTACTATATGCGGATTGTAATACTTCTTCTGCTACATTGTATGATGGTGTTTCTCAAAATCAATAAATGAGGTGTTTTGCCTGGCAAAAAAAAAAAAAAAAGGCAAGATGGGGTGCAATTTTTTCACTTACAAATGAGACTTGTAAGTCTAAATAGAAGACATAGGCAAATATATAGAAAGTTCAACAAATGAAAGCTGAATCCAAAATGCTTGCTCAAGGGTTAAGTATGTCACACTTACCGAATCAAACTCGCCATCCACAAACCGAGTTTTTAGTAGCTAACCTCTATCTCTGTTTTCAAGGAGTGATCTTTTATGTATAGTGTTGCCAAATTGCAGTACTTAAATTATATCATAAACCAATAAAATTCAATTTTTTTTGAAATTTTTATAAAATATTAAAAATAAAAAAAATAGACATAGAGATAACTCAATGTTATTTGTTTGTAACACTGTGTGTATATATACTGTCACGTGATATATACGTTGCATATGAGAATTTCTCATTTTTGAGATGCATGAGTGCTGCTGAGGGAAAAAAAAAAAACGGATTAATGGCAGTGCCACATTGGTTTATCTTTTTTTTGGTCAAATTGGTTATCGTTCGGTACATTGTAGGCCATATATTTCCTTATTTTGCCACACAAATGCACTAATTATCGATGTACAATTTGTCTATGGCTTCACGCAAATCATTTTATGCATGCTTTTTTATACATTTATATATATATATATATATATATATTAAGATTATTGGTTCCTCTATGATGTGCAAAATCCAAATTGAGCGGTCAGTTAACAGACTTGCCGATGGATTTTAATGCACATAGGAATTCATGGAGCCTCCAACCTCGAAGAAAGCATCTTATGAAGTTATATCACAACTTAACAGTACTGTTCTGGTCACGCAAATTGATTATGAGAAATAATTTAATTTAATTGATCAATGTCATTAATGAGCATTATCATGCGGTGATATGTGACACATGATGGCTTTCTCCCTTCCTCGTGCCGCAAGTAGGGGAAAGATATAGAAAGGTAAAATGGGTAAGGGGAGAAAATGTCAGTGGTGAATATGCAATTTCAAAGCTGCGCATTGTATTGTAGCATTCAACATTTATTCACATGATTAGGTTAGTTTCCATTTTAACATTGAAAGTTGTAAGATCTCAGCGTAAAACTCATGGTCAATTGTAAAGCTCCATGCAAAAGGAGAACCTTATGGCTCGGTCACTTCGTCCCTGTTGCCAAGAAGCATGATAAAGAAAGTCCTAGCCATGGTCTGTTGTTGAGGTCGGAACACCAAAGAGCACGGCGCACAGAGATAAGTTCGAAAAGACCTACGCTGTCGCATGAAAACCGAGTCTTGGCAGTTCAGGAATACCTAACAACGGAAGAAATAAGAAGCATCTTACGAATTAGTAAAGATACATGGATTCACGATTTATGATTTTGAGAGAGATTCTTACTTACATGAGATAAAATGAATTCATCACGTTATCCTTAAACTCGTTAAATAGTTATTTAATACATTAATAAAAAATGTTATATCATTTTTCTCTACCAATTAGTAACATTTCCATATCTCTATTACTTTAAAGGAGAAAAATACAGTTTTGGTCTCTTTTTTCCATTCAAAATCACCCTCCAATTTATTCAATTTTATGGCCTATGGCCAATAGTAAATATATCTCTATTATTTTAAAGGAGAAAGAGAAAGTTTCAGTTCTTTTTCATGTTTCTTTTTTCATTCCAAACTTAATCTCCAATTTATTCATTTTTAGCTAATAGTAAATATTTAATTACCCTTTCACATATAAAAGTTACTATCCTTTTTATGATGATTTTTATCTTAAGAATATGTATGGATTTGTTTGCGCTGATTATCTTAAACTATACTTGGGATGGGCAGTTTGGTTGATTATGTCATTTACATAACATCATTTTATCTTTTTTAATTATATTAATATATTACCATGCGTAGGAGGGATAATTACTAGTTTACTTAGTAAAGTGATATAATATTTATTAACAATATATTAAATAATCATTATTGATTGAATTTATAACATCATCTACATACTCAGCTAATTTAAAAAATTTCCCTTATTTTAAACTATTTAAATTGTTCTCTATTTTATAAGAGAACTATTCTCTTTTTACATCAAATGGAATTTAACTCATCTCAATTTACCTTTTTCTACTCACCAGCAGCATGCCTACGGTAGGAGGCATGTGCTTGGTCCTATTTTTCTCCGTCAATAATGTCAGCCAATAGACACATGCATTTTCGAAGACTTTTTTTCGGTAGAAATTTCGAAGACTTGATCTTTGGATCGTTGCTAATTTTTTAATCAAGTTAAAAAAAAAAAAGAG